>CM040124.1:7654419-8254419 GCA_022559845.1 Amorphophallus konjac
GAAGGCGGGAGCTACAGGAGTTCCCTGCAGCGATGGTAAACTGGAGACCCTACTTAGACATGGTCGATGCCGACCAGCCGTGGGTTCTAGCAAGTCGTGCCCGATTCGGACGGGAATTGTGGATGCACTGCCTGAATGAAATCGAGCCGCTTCGGCTACGATTGGTTATGAGGACTTTGGGACTGGCTCAAGAATGGGTGGATTCAGCTGCGCCACCTCGCGTTGGGAGAGAGACGCGAGGACCGGCGACCTGCATTGACTGGCGCGTGCGGTTCCCTGAACAGTATGAAGACTGGCAACGGGGTGGCATGATTGTAGAATCACATGCGCGGGATAGCGAGGACTACTTGTGTCTATATAGGATAAAGTACGCAGAGCGGCTCCAACCCCGGGGACTTGCGGAGGTAGGTCTCCCCTTTTTCTCTTTTCTTCTTTCTCCCCCCCTTTTTTTGATTTTCTAGTGGAAATACTGACTCGTATGGCTGCAGGATATCCGTGATACCATGATAGCGAATTTACGAACTCGCTTGGCAGAGATGGAGCAACGGTTGGGCGATGCTCGCGGAGCTACGAGCGCCTTGGTAGGTGTACAGTGCGTTCCTAATTAAAACCCCAGATTCCAGATGTTGGCTGCTAATTCACGCGATCGTAGCATGCCCAGATTGGCGCGGCTTCCCCAGCGATGGGAGTAGGTGGTGCCTCTTCCAGCTTGTGGATTCCCACCTCAGAACTTGACTTGCTTTATGAGCAATTTGCTCATGCCACGCAGCGTGCTGCGGAGGCAGAAGGGATGCTCCGTATACAGGTAAAAGTTTCAGTGTTGAGTTCTCTTTGTTTTACGCCTTATTGCGTATCTGAGATGGTATACTCGGCAGGAAAAGGAGACAGAAGAAGCGCTTGCCACGGCTGCGCAGAAGGAGGCTAGGATAGCAGAACTGGAGAGGGAACTGCGGCGTCATCCTGATGACGACTCCTCTAGGGATGCCGTGGAACTGAGGATCACTCTCCAGTTGGAGAGGGAAGACCACGAGAGAGAACGGGCAAAGAGAGAAAGAGACGCAGAGAGAGAAAGAGCCAACAGATTGACTGAAGGGGAGGAACGAAGGGCCATGGAGGCCCAACTATTCGAACTCCGAATCAGCCTTGGTCTTGCTGAACAGTGGCTGAGAGATGGTGAGGAGCGCTACCGAAGAGCACGAGAGCGCGGCTTTCGTGTTGGTAGCTTCTCTGCTGCTTCCGTGGATCAACGCCGGGATGTGGAAATAGGAAGGGGAGTACAGAGCGGTAGGAGTACCGCTTTTCGTAGTTGGGTAGCACCTTTGAGAGCGTTTTGCCCGGAGAGTAGTGAGACGAATAATGCAGAGAGAGAGGGCGGAACTTGATGTAATTTTTTTGGTTTTTGGAATAAAATACAAGGTTCGGTTTGTTTGGTTTTCACCTTTCCTTTTGTTGCTTGAATCCCTGCACACATCACTGAAACAAACAAATCAGAATTTCTGTTCTGACTTGGCCCCTTGCTCAATAAGCAAATGGTCACATTGATTGTCCTTGATAACTGGTCAAGGGGCCAAGCCTTTATTTAACGAAGGCAAGGGAAAGATGCGGTGATGATAAATGCGACAGGCAAGCACACGAATGCAAGCGGTATTAAAAGTGAGATGTTGCACGCAAATGCAATCATACAAAATTGATTTATTTTTATTTTTTTATATTTGGCATTTTTTTTGTTTTATCATGAAAAAGATTTTTTTGTCTGTAAATATGTACATTTTCTCTTTTCTATTTTTTTGTTATTTTTATCATTTCAATTTTTTTCTTGCTAACGCCTGGCAAGCACCCAAATGGCACCTAACCTACGTGAGAACAGGGGTTTCTTACTAACCTCCCAGGTATCCTAAGTGCACATCTAGGTTAATTTGGGCCTCTAGACCCCTCGAATGATGATCCCGCCGGCTAAGACTTACCCTGATGACAATACCGTCATGCCATGCTTAGGCTCCCAGTCGCTTCTGACCACAGGGATTCACCCAAAAGGTGTTCGAGGTAAATGATTTGCCCGACCCGGGTCTGTTTCCTCACAACTCTAGATGGTATATGATGGAACACCCTGGAACCCTAACGACCAACCGCGCGACGCTGACCCGGAATCAGACGCCGTCGCACCCATAGGTGACGCGCTTGCATTGGCCTAAGCCCGAGGTTAAACAAGAAGACATCAAGGCGGTAAACAGGGGTCTTGACCAGCCAGAAACACGGAGACTCCTTCGCAGCGATAGCTTTTGCTTTTCAAAGTAGGCAACCAAATGTGTATATTAAAATAAGGTCGCAGACCCTAGGCAGTTTTCACCCTTCAGAAACTCCATCGAACCTTCATCTTTAGAGGGAGAAGGAAGAGTGTAGGGGATAAACCTACCGAGAGGACCGACAAGGCCGTTAACCCGGCGAGCGAATAAGGGCCCATTAACTCTTTCCTTTCGGACAACTTCGGACCAAATCTCGAGCATTTACATTCCATGGCCCCTTTTGTGGATTCCGACTTTTGCTTTGAGGGGTTCCGTTTATCGCAACAGACACGGTCACGACCAGGCTTTTCTCTTGATTTTGATTTTGTATTTCTTTTTGTGAGGGAGATATAGTCGTCTGACGTTTGTGGGCTCCCTTTTTGTATGCCTGCGGGGACACTGCCCTCTTCTCGTGCTCTGATCGATGCTCGAGGAAATGGATCCTACTCTTGCCTTTGGGGTTTGAGTTTCGGTTGCTCATGCTCAGCGTTTTAAGGGCGCCGACTGTCTCATTTGGTCGAAGAGAAAGGAATAAAGATTACAGCTTCCGGAGATCTTCTGGGTGGGGCCCCACCATAGGTGATGCTACCGACTTTTTGAATAAAATACATAAGTGAGCACATGTTCGCTTCCTTCGAGCGAGCATAGGCCGACGTGGCTGGACAGGGCTCTCCACGGTTCTGGCAAATCAAGACCCGATGCCTACCAAGCTTTAATGGGCCCTATCCTAACATGAAGGTTAGATGCAGGGACTTAACTACATGGTGACTGCCAGACATCGGCATTTTGAATTTTCCATATTTTTAGTGGTTTTCAATATTTCTTTATTTTTGATGTTTTTATCTTTTCATCATTTTTTTATTTTGTGCTAAGGGTAGTATTTCTTAAGATAAAGCCCATTCCAAGGGTGGGATAACTCGGTCCCTTTGGCGTTGATTAGCTTGTAGGCGTTGCCAGGGTACACGGCTTGAATTACAAATGGTCCTTCCCAATTGGGTTGGAGCTTAGAACGCGGCCCTCCAGGTTTGACAAAAATTCTTTTTACGACCATCTCACCGACTTTGAATTTTCTCTCAACGACTTTCTTTTGGTAAAAGTGAGCGAGTCTATTTTGATACACACGCGCGTGTTCGGCAGCGGCCAGCCGCTTCTCATCCAAGAGTTCCAACTGGGCGAGGAGTGAATTATGACGATCGTCGAGGGGAAAGTCCTCGTCCAATTGTACCCTGAGAGAAGGGATCAGAGTCTCGTATGGGACTACCGCTTCCATACCATAAGTAAGGGCAAATGGAGTCTGCCCGGTGGGGGTACGGATTGAAGTGCGATAGGCCCATAGGGCTTCGATAAATTTTTCTGGCCAGTCTGAAAACTTACTAGACTCGCAGGTTTTTTTGATGATTTTGAGCAATGTTTTATTGGTGGCCTCCGCTTGGCCGTTAGCTTGTGGGTAATAAGGTGATGAATGATGCAATGCAATTGCGTACCTTTTGCAGAGGTCCTGTAGGTCCTGAGAAATGAACTGTGGCCCATTGTCGGTGACGATCGTGCTTGGGATGCCGAATCTGGCGAGGATGTTCTTCATGATGAACTTGCAGACTGTTGACACCTTGATTTTCGCGTAAGCTTCGGCTTCGGCCCATTTGGTGAAGTATTCCGTCGCAGTAAGGATGAAAGATTTCTGCTTGGTGAGGGAATTGGGATCACCTAGGGGACCAATGATGTCGAATGCCCACATGGAGAAAGGCCACGGGGAGGATATTGGATGAAGTGAGGAAGACGGTGAATGGATTTTATCGGCGTGAAGTTGACACTTGACACACCTACGGACATAGACAACACAATCATCTTCCATAGTGGGCCAATAAAAGCCTTGGCGAATGATCTTCTTGGCGAGCATCTGACTATTCACGTGGCCACCGCACACACCCGAGTGCGACTCCTCTACACATTTCCAAACCTCATCGTCACCAAGACATCTTAACAGAATACCAGTAAGGCTCCTCCTATAGAGTAGACCTCCAACCAAAGTATATTTCTGAGCCACCATTCTTATGGCTTTCTTATCCTCTGTGGTGGCCCCTTCAGGATAAGACTGATCTTGGCAGTATTTGATGATTTCATAGAACCATGGTTTCTCTTCATCAGCCAGTTCTTCTTCGGCCTCTACCAACATGATTTCCCTCTTCTCAAGGATATCTTTCTGCAGGATCTTCCTTGCTATCCTGTCTTTGATGTTTACGTAGGAAGCATCATCGATTGCAGGGGCGTGAAGTTTGTAGATGGAAATGGACTTAAACCATCTTCCTAGAGGGAACCTTATGGATGATGCCAACGAGGCGAGGGCATCGGCGAGAATATTCTGATGACGAGGGACATGAACAAAGATCAGTTTGGTGAACAGTTTGACAAAGGCAGCAGTGAGTACTTGGTATGGCTTGAGTTTGGGATCGCGAGTGTGATATTTAATGAGCACCTGGCGAAGGATGAGTTGACTATCACCTACGACTCGCAACTCAGTGATACGAAAAGAATGAGCGAGTTCTAGGCCAGCAAGAAGAGCTTCATATTCGGCTATATTGTTGGTAACTGGAAATTTGAGCTGGTATGCCAATGGGAATGTGAGGCCTTCAGGCGACAGGAGAGCGATGCCGATTCCTCTCCCTTGAGAATTCAGAGCTCCATCAAAATATAGCGTCCACATTGGCTCATCTGATTGGTTGACGGATATTAGTTCCTCATCTGGAAACTCTGATTGGACGGGATCGAACTTGGGAAGAGGATGGTGAGCGAGATGCTCGGCTATGGCATAGCCTTTAATCGCCTTTTGCTGGATGTAGGTGATGTCGAACTGAGAGAGAAAACTTTACCAGTGTGCTAGCCTATCCGTAAGGACGGCTTTCTCTAGAAGGAATTTGATAGGATTCATTCGAGCAATCAAGTGGACCTCATGAGCCAAGAAGTAGTGCTTCAATTTCTGCACTACCCAAATGAGGGCAGCACAGGTTTTCTCCATGACGGTGTACTTCTGCTCACAGGGATTGAGAAGTTTGGACAAGTAATAGGTTGCCCGTTCCTTGCCTTCTTCATCAGCTTGTGCGAGGACGGCTCCCACGGAGTCATCCAAGACTGAGACGTAAAGGATCAGAGGTTTTTCTAGTTTAGGTGAAATGAGAACGGGTGGACTAGCCAGATATTCCTTCAACCCTTCAAAAGCTTTCTGACATTTAGAATTCCAGTGGAATTCTACTCCTGGCTTGGTCAACTCGTAGAGAGGTCTACACCTTTGTGAATGTTGGGACACAAACCGATGAATAAACTGCAATCTCCCGATTAAACCTCGGACTTCCCTCAAATTCTTGGGAGGCGGCATATCCCTGATAGCCTTGGCTTTGTCGGGATCTATCTCGATCCCTCTTTTACTCACAATGAAACCCAGCAATTTACCCGATGACACACCAAACACACACTTCTTCGGGTTCATTTTCAATTGGAACTCCCTTGACCTCTGCAAGACTTTAGCCAAAACTTCTGGATGTTCCATCCTGGTCCTTGATTTCACCAACAAGTCATCCACATACACTTCCAGGTATATGTGCATCATGTCATGAAATATGACCATCATAGTTCTTTGGTAAGTAGCTCCAGCATTCTTTAACCCAAACGGCATGACCACATAACAATATGTTCCCCAAGGGGTAGTGAATGACGTCTTCTCTTGATCCTCTTCTGCCAAACGAATTTGATTATATCTTGAAAATCCATCCATGAATGAGAGGGTTTCATAACCTGCCGTGTTATCGATCAACACATCAATGTGAGGCAAGGGAAAATCATCCTTTGGACACGCGCGGTTAAGGTCCCGGAAGTCGATGCAAATCCTGACTTTCCCATCTTTCTTCATGACCGGGACAATGTTCGCCACCCATTGAGGATACAGAACGACTCTAATGAACCTGGCTTTGTGGAGCTTATCGACCTCTTCTTTCATTTTCAAAGCCATCTGAGGGTGGAAACGCCTTAACCTTTGTTTTACCGAGACGGTCCTTGGTTTTAGGGTTAAACGGTGTTCGACCAAGGTTGAATCTAGACCCGGCATATCCTCGTAGCTCCATGCAAACGTGTCCTTATATTCCTTGAGAACTTCAATTAATGCCTCTTCTTCAGAGGGTGGTAGGTTGTCACTTATGAGGATGATCCTAGGGTCTTCCTCGGTTCCCAAGTTGACTTCTTTGGTGGATTCTTCTACGGTGGTTGACGGCTCGTCGAATCTCCTCATTCCACTAGCGTATGCGCCCGCCGCATCCTCATATTCTTCACCCTCATCTTCAGTGGGGCATTCTTCATCCGTGATCTCGTAGACTCCATACCCTTCATTAAATGCACAATCGCCCTCACATTCTATTTCCGGTAGCTGGATGGGATTTTCTAACAACTGGGGGATGGCAAGAAGGGCCTGACACCTGGTGGCTAAATCCAGAAGGAATCGACGAGGGATCTGCCTACCCTTAGATTTCTTCCTAGGTACCACCCTTGACCTATCATTCCTAGATTGACTGACAATATTTACAGAAGAAGAGGAAGACGGAGGGGATGGTGTAGAATGTACAGGAGAAGACCCCTCAGAGGAGGGGTAGAAAAGGTCGCTCATCGGACCTTGGACGGGTGGTCCGCAGGGCGGTACGCACCCGTGGGAGATGTCGGAGGTTTCCTCAACGAAGATGTGTTGTTGGGGAGTTTGAAAATTGACGTTTTTTTTTCGTTTTCATTTTTGATGACAAAATAGTGAAAAGAAATCGGTGGAGAAAGAAAAGTGGTTATGGCTAGAGGATTGGGAGGCTCGTAGAGCAGATCATGATTGAAAGCCTGGCGCGGGTTGAGAAGCCCGCGTAGGTATGTAAGCAGAGAAGGGGACCTGGGAAGATCATCAGATAATTGTCTGGCCCAGGAAGATGATATCAACAAAGGCTGAGACGAGTGGATGGAGAAGATGGCGGCTAATGAGCCGTCGATGGCAATGTTGAGGACGGATGAAGATCCGTCGATGACAGGGTCCTTCTGGCGAGGACGAGGATAGTTTGGGACCTTGGCAAGAGTGGTAATATTCTCTGGTATTTCGGAGATCAATGGTGGTCGTTCAAGCTGCGGAGACGAGAACATCCTTTCCAGTGCAATGGAAATGTCCCGTATGTCGAACCATTTGTTCCACTCGCATTCCGGATCTTTGATCTTGCCTCTTTTGGTGATCCTCGGACATTTTTCAGCCAAATATACAGCATGTGATCCCCCATATGCTTCTCTTGGGTAATCTCCCATCTGAACAACAGGCCCTCTATTGAAGTGGTTTGATAGAGTCCATGTGAGGGGCTTCCAATCCGCCTTGAACGGTCCTTTGAAGCCTAGGCCAAACCTACGGTTCGGCCTAATTTCCTTTGGCGGTTTGAGCATACCCTGTAATTGTGCGCCCAGACCTTTACCCTGTTGATATCCGATGTTCCTCATAATCTCCCAACCTTTGGAGTGAAAAGGGAGACATGATGTTGCGGTTGTCCTGACCGGCTCCTTTGGTGCTAGTGGAACGTGAGATAGATCACGCACGTCCAGCAATGACAATATGGGCCGATGAGATGGCCACACAGAGGGCAGAGAGGTGTTGATAGCATCCACTGTGTGAAGGACAGGTGTACTGACCACTTTAATAATCCTCCCATTGTAAGGAAACTTCAGGCACTAATGGTTGGTGGAAGGCACATCGTCTATGGCTTTGATGTAAGGGCGACCCAGTATAGCCTTGAATGTGGGGTCCATGTCGAGGACATGGAATTCCGTGGGAATTGACATGGGGCCTAGTTCTGCCTTCAGAATAATCATCCCCTGTGGCGGCCTTTTGCTATTGTCATAAGCCGTGACCATGATCAAGGAAGGTCTTATTTGTTCCTCGTTGACCCCACACAACTGAAGGGTGTCCATGGAGATCACATTTATGGACGCACCCGTGTCCACAAGACACGGGTTTATGGATACCCCATTAATTTTTATTGAAATGCACAATGCATATTTTTGAGCCTCCTTGGGAGCGAGCTCGTAGTTGTGGAACATGATGGCCGGTTGTGTGTCTGTTGGGGTCAGGACGGTCGAAATCTTCTCCACCGGGAGGTCCTCATTAACCATGACTTTTTGAAGGTATTCCATCAAGGCCGCCTGGTGGGATGTGGATCTTTGAAGTAGCTCCAGGATGAAGATCCGAGCAGGTGTCTTGTCCAAGTATTTCAATAGATCATACTGTGTTCCAGGGATAGCTCTTTCTGGTTGTTCTCCATCATCCTTCTCTGGCTGAGATTGCTCAGGATTCTGACTGTTGTGGGGGAAAACCCTGTGGAAAATCCTTCCACTCCGGAGCACCATTGCCTGCGGCTTTTGTACCTCTGTGGGGGTAGTAGTGGGTTTTAACAGAGGTTTGAGGGGTAGTGGTGGAGGAATGGTTGATGAGGCAGGGGTGATGACGGGAGCAGGGATTCTGATGAGGGGTTTGTTAGGTGGAGGCATGGTGGAGGTAGAGGGGATATCACGCGGATTATGAAGGATAAGGGGTCTGGAAGGCGGAGGTGGAGACGAAGTAGAAGTGGGTAGGGCTTGAAGTGGGTAATGATTTTGAGGTGGGTGATAGGTAATGAGTGGTTTTGAAGGCATTAGTGGTGATACGGTGGAGAAAGACGGGGTTATGTATGGTTGACGGATGATAAGAGGTTTAGAAGGCGTAGGGGTAAATGTGGTAGAGGTGGATGGTAAAGTGGGGGAGTGGGAGAAGATGAGAGGGTGTGAAGGCGTAGTGGAGAGTGTCGGTTGATAGGGGATCGGGGTACGGATGAGAGGATGTAATGGTAGTGGAAATGGTGAAGGCGATACTGACGCGGGTTGATGAGAGAGAGGTGCTACCCGGGCAAGGCAAGGGTGTTGCGTGATGATAGGATTGGCGGTAGAAAGAATGGAGGTACTTTCCTGGTGCCACACCTTCTCTCTCCCGACTTCCGGGAAGGAGGAGATGGGGTTAACCTGATGATTGGGCTGTTGGTGCTCCGGTAATAGATTCTGGATTATGCCCATGTCGGGCTGTTGTTGTGGGGCATGCTGAGGCTGTTGTTGTTGTTGTGGTTGCTGCTGCTGCTGCTGTTGTAACTACTGCTGTGGCCTATGAGGAGGTCTCCTAGCCTTGAGAGCCGCGACGTATCGTCTCATTTCATCCCAATCTATTTGATGTTCATCATTCATATCGTGGATGTAATCTTTGAAATGGAAGCAGTAATCTACTGTGTGTCCTGGCTGCCTGTGGTAGACGCAGTATTTGGAGGTATCAACATTTGGGGGCCACACGGGCCTTTCTCTGGGTAGGGCGAGTTGGTTTGATGCCATGAGGGCATTAAAAATGTCTGCTAAGGTTTCTGGCAATGGTGGATAGTAGGCTCTCTTGGGACCGAGCGGCCTCCTTTGTTATTGTTGGGGACCATAGTTCCCCGGGGGTGGAACTTGGTTGTACTGAAGCGGTGGTTGTTGTTGCTGGGGTTGACGTAATGGAGGCATATTATCCTGGGGTGGATTATTTTGGGGTGGAGGACGAAGAGGGAAAGGACCTGGTTGGAGGGGAAGTCGGGGCATTTGTGGAGGCCTTGGGTTGACTGTATAGTTGGCATTGTTGACCGCACCCACTTGCTCATTTGTCAGGACCCCTTCTGTGGCTCCGCCCGGGACACCAGCACCTGTCTTTCTGACTACTTTGGGCTTCGGTGACTCAAACATGTTCATAATGGGGGAGTCTTTTAACTGGGTTTGGATGTACCGGGCCCTTTCATAGAGTTCCTCCATTGTAGTAAGTTTATTCATGGCCAGGACGTGTTTGAACTGTGGGGTTGCATTAGACACAATCATCTTCACTTGTTCAGGCTCGGAGAGGGTATCCCTTATTCTTTCCGCCAGAGACCTCCATCTATCAGCATAGCGGACAAAATCTTCGTCGGGCTTCATCTTTTCGGCCACTAGGTCGGTAATGGAGAGTGAGGGACTATTTCAAAATTCTTGGCCTCGCGGGGCTCCAAAGAATAGAACCACTCTAGCGCGGGACCATCCAATGATCTCCGAAAGAGGTATGCCAGGGACCTCTGATCGTTTTGCCAATAGGATGATTCATACATGAAATCCTTGAGGTGAATGAAGGGGTTGCCGGTACCATTGTATCTGCGGTACGTGGGCATTTCGGAGGGAGGAAGATGAATGACGGGAAGGATTGGCAAAGCAACCTCCGGGGTGGCTTTCACGTCCACCATCCTTCTCAGATTTTGAAACTGCTCGTCCATGCGATTGAACCTATTGAGGAGCGATTGGGCGAACTCCTCTGGAGGTGAAGGTGGCACTTGCCACTGGGGGATAAACTGTCTCCCGGAGACTTGAGGGGGGAACCCGGAATGAGAGGGAGCTGTCGGACCGCCGACAGTTGGCCCTGGCTGGAGCGGTGTGTGGGGAACAACGGGAGTTTGAGATTGTGACGGGAACTGGAATGAGGGTGGTTGTTGGCTCGCTTGTCCTTGAAGCGAGGGAGACTGGATGGCTTGCGCCAATGGAGGAGATGGAATGGCCTGCACGGACTCTTGGAGAGGTGCGATGGCCGGAGTTGATTCCTGGGGCCTGGGGGAAATAGATTTCCCCTTCAGAATGGCCTGGAAGGCCCGGAGCTGTTCAGAGGTAAGCTCCGTGTTGGCGAGGACGCCCAGTAAGGAAGAGATATCTTGCGGTGGGGATGTGTCCCCGGCAATAACCTGCACCTCATGCGAGGGCTCATGAGAAGGACCCGAGTCCATAGCATAGACTCGCGGGTCGGCTGACAAACCACGACTAGGGTGGTTCTCCTCAAAAGACTCGTGAGCCATGCTCACAGTTTTCCCAGAACGCAAAAACATACACTAGCAAGCAGGTAGCAGAGATTATCAAACAAGTGGATGCCTTTACGCCTTTTTTTTGTGTTTTGATTTTGATGATTTTTTTTATGTTTTTGGCGAGATCCGAAGTTCACACAAAATAGGGGCCCTAGTTTATTTTTGCTTCACCGCCATGTCAGCTAGGGTCTCTCGTCTCACCACGAATGAAATGATTAACTCCAGAGAACTTCAATGGTACACCCAGCCCAGTGAACGAAGAGGAGATTCTTCGATGTCGGGGACTTACGGAGGTCCCAGTGGAGGAGATTCTAGTCCGTTGAGAGGAATTCTCAAACGGAGAGTCCTTCCTTCATCGGAAAAGGGTGATCCTCAAAAAAAATGAAAAAATGATAGAAAAGAGGGATGGATGCATGCAATGAAATGCTGACAGAGATATGGAGTGGGAAAACAACAGAAATAACAGACATATAATAAACAAACAACTAATCACAACTGATAGTGCTGCCGTGAGCACAACGGGGGCGCGCGCGGGCACCAAGGTGGAGAGGCACGGATGGTGCCGAACTTGCAAGGGTAGCCGAAAGGAAGCAGTAGACGTCCCACCGTGATCGCCAATCTGTGAGCGACGTCACGCGGTTCGGGGAGCGAAGAGGACGCGGAGCGCGCGGGCTCCTCTTTTTGTTTGCTGCAGCGTAGAAATAAGAGAAGAGAGAAGAGGCCACCACGGGAGATTGCTCTGGCGGGGCGAGCGGGACAAATGTAATATAGCAAGATATGGGGGTTAAACGGCCATAGCGGGAAGTGACTCGCCGCGGCCTCGGGGGGGACGGGAATGGTGCAAAGATTAAATATCAAGAATTGAAACGGCCATTGGGGAAGTGACTCACCGCGGCCTCGAGAATATGAATAGATAAGAATATAACATATGAGAACGGGAATTTAAACGGCCATTAGGGAAGTGATTCGTCACGGCCTCGAGAATATTAGTAGAATATAACAGAATATAAAGATAATATAAGAACGAAAATTTAAACGGCCATTGGGGAAGTGACTCGCCGCGGTCTTGAGAATATGAATAGATAAGAATATAACATATAAGAACGGGAATTTAAACGGCCATTGGGGAAGTGACTCGCCGCGGCCTCGAGAATATGAGCAGAATATAGCAGAATATAAAGAGAATATAAGAACGAAAATTTAAACGGCCATTGGGGAAGTGACTCGCCGCGGCCTCGAGAACAAGATGTGATCGCCAGGGGACAAAAGATCCCAAATAAAGAAAGTGATCGCGCCTACCTCAAGAGCGGGAGATGGCGGGTTACTTCTTCCTCCCCCTTCGGCCGGCCGACGGAGAGGGCTTTCCTTGGGTACCCTTGCAAAACAGTAGACAATAAACGAACGGAATTAGAAAATGGCAGTGTAGTAACAATTCCTTGCAATAAAAGTAACGAGATCGTGACCTGACACACACCTGGTTGGTGTGGTTTTAAACCCCTCTCGGACTCGAGTAGGAGGAAAAAAGCGATGATGAATGCAAGAAGTATGCAAGAGACGGCGCCCTTATGTAGGGAGATAGAGGATGCAGTATGATGAATGTAAAGAACTATGGAGAAAAAAGGGGAAGAAAAGGCTTATTGGAGGAGCCGAGGGCGAGATCCGGCGGAGCTCCGGCAGCGTAGGGACGACGTGGAAGCGCGGTGGACGAAGATAGCCTTCCTCTCGTGAGCCTGGACACCCGAGAAGCCGGCAGAACCTCCACCTACAAAAGACCCCATGGGTTAGAAATGACTCCGGTAGCCTCTGGGCTCCGGCAGCCTATCGGATCTCTTAGAAGCTCTTCCAGAACTGAGGGGATGGGCCTCTATTTATAGGGCTCCGGAGGGTGGAGGCGTCCAGGACCCTGGACACCTCCATCCGGGCCAAACTAATATTTTATTCTATTTTTATTTATTTTTTCAGAATATTTTTGTGGAGGCGTCCAGGGCCCCGGACGCCTCCAACAGGTCCACCGAACACCGTCGACGGCCGCACGCGGTTTGGCAGAACGCGTGGTTTTGTGAGCGGCGCCTCGTGATTCAGAAATGGGCGCGTCCGGCTGGTTGGACGTCTCCATAATTTGGATTTTTTCACACACGACAAATCGTCGTTCGGTGGGCGGTGCCCGTGAGGGAGTTGATGGAGCCGTCCAGGGGCCTGGACGCCTCCATGGATATATATTTTTTTATGTTTTGTCTTTTATGCCAACTGGAATTTTACACATTTTTTATATTTGTTTTTATGGAGGCGTCCACGGGCCTGGACGCCTCCATTAATATATTATTTTTTTATTTGGTTTTGTATTTTATGCCAACTGGCATTTTATATTTTTTATATTTGTTTTTATGGAGGCGTCCAGGGGCCTAGACGCCTCCATTAATATATTATTTTTTATTTGGTTTTAGGCTTTGAAAAATAAATTAAAAGAATGGGGGCGTCCAGGGTCCTAGACGCCCCCATAAAGACCCACCTGGGTCCTCAGTTTAGGCGTTTTGGCGGCCGCCCGGCAGACACCCTTCTTGATTCCGGAACCTCCTGATGCGTCCGACTGGTGTTGATGCCGTCCGAATGCGGTGACAAGACGATTCCGGATGCCGAAAAGGGCGGAAGAAGACTCAAGAAAAGGAAGCACTCAAGTGATTCAAAACGCGTAAGCCGTTGCGGGGCGTTGTATAGTAATATGAGACTTTCTCAGGAGACGTCAGGAATGGCGTGTCTACATTGGGTTTTGGCCATTTTTGCCCTTGTTCAGAATGCCTGAACAAGCCCGGCGGAGCATATCTATTTTTAGCCCCATTTTGTCTCTCTCTTTTTGTTGCACTAGGACTTTGGCTTTGTAAATTGTTAATCCATGTGCTCAACTTGTGTATGCATCGTCATTGATGTGGGTGTTAACATCAATGCAAGGGGTATGGGGTTTCATCGTCCACCCAAGCGGAAGGCCTGGGTCGACTTGAGTGTGTTTTGTGACTTAGGCGCGAAGCCGTTCGCTGGAAGCATGACCGTAATCGTTAATGTGGGGATTGACATCAACGTAAAGGAATAGGATTTCATCATCTATCCGGACGGAAGGTCCAGATTGACTCAAGAATGTGTGTAGCAGCTTAAGCACGAAGCCGTTCGCTGGGAATGTAGGTTTCCTCGTTAATGTGGGGTTTAACATTAACGCAAAGGGATGGGATTTTATCATCTACCCAGACGGAAGGTCCAGATTGACTTGAGAACGTGTGTAGCAGCTTGGGCATAAAGCCGTTTGCTGGGAATGTAGGTTTCATCATTAATGTGGGGTTTTACATTAACACAAAGGAATAGTATTTCATCATCTATCCAGACGGAAGGTCCGGATTGACTTAAAGAAATGCGTGTAGCAGCTTGGGCACGAAGCCGTCCGCTGGGGATGTAGATTTCATCGTTAATGTGGGTTTTAACATTAACGCAAAGGAATGGGATTTCATTATCTATCCAGACGGAAGGTCCGGGTTGGCTTGAGGAAATATGTTGTGTTTTAATAAGAGTAGACGGAAGGTATACCCTGGATGGGTTTCAGCATCGATCAGGCAATGTGCCACTCCACCAGTAGCTGATTTCGTCACCGGTATCGGGTTTATACCAATGCAAGGAGTTCTATCGGTTTCATCGGGACAGACGTAAGGTCTAAACCGGATAGGTTTCATCGTTGATCAGGCAGTGCGCCCATCGATCAATAATAGGTTTCATCATCGGTATTGGGTTCATACCAATGCAAGGATTTCATAGGTTTCATCGGGATAGACGTAAGGTCTAAGCCGGATAAGTTTCATCGCTGATCGGGTAGTGCGCCAATCGATCAATAGCAAGTTTCATCATCGGTATTGGGTTCATACCAATGCAAGGATTTCATAGGTTTCATCGGGATAGACGTAAGGTCTAAGCCGGATAGGTTTCATCGTTGATCAGGCAATGTGCCAATCGATCAACAGCAGGTTTCATCATCGGTATTGGGTTTATATCGACGCAAGGATTTCATAGGTTTCATCGGGATAGACGTAAGGTCTAAGCCGGATAGGTTTCATCATTGATCGGGCAATGCGCCAATCGATCAATAGCATGTTTTATCACCGGTGGGACATATGATAGGTTTTATCAGAATAGATGTAAGATCTAGACTAGATAGGTTTTACCGTGGTGGGTCTCGGACAGAAAGTGGAAGGGTTTCATTGGAACAGACGGAAGGTCTACTCCGAGATGGGCTTTAGCATTGATCGAGACGATATGCCTCATGACCAACGGGGTTTCATCATCGGTGGGACATGCGGTGGATGTGATGCCGAAGGAGATTCATGAAGTGAACTTTTTATATTACCATATTACTGACCCAAGCGCCCTTTCGGGTTTTCGCCGGAGCCAGCCCCCTCTTGCTTTTGCCCACGTGCCCTTTCGGGTTTTCACGTGGCGAGATACCCGATTTTGCTTGCAGTGCACTTTCGGGTTTTCACCACAGGTGGGTTTTGGCCATTTTTGCCCTTGTTCAGAATGCCTGAACAAGTCTGGCGGGGCACCCTTATTTTAAGCCCCATTTCTCATTCTTTTTATTATTATTTTTTTTTGATTCTCACGTCGTTATTAGAGTGTATGCCATTCATTGATGCGGGGTAAACATCAACGCAAAGGAGAGTAGGGCTTCATTATGTAATTCAGACGGAAGGTCTGAACTGAAGTTGGTGGATGGCGGCTTGGGCATGAAGCTGTTTGCCGGGAATGTGGATCTTATCGTTGGTGTGGGGATAAACATCAACGTAAAGGAGAGTGGTTTCATCGTCTACTCGGACGGAGGGTCTGAGTGACGTTGCTGTGTAGCAGTTCAGGCATGGGGCCGTTCACTGGGGAATGTGTACATAAGTTTTATCGTTGATGTGGGGTAGACATCAATGCAAAGAAGGATGATATTTCTTCATGCAGTCCAGACGGAAGGTCTGAACTGATGCTGATGGGTAGTAACTTGGGCCTAAAGCCATTTGCCAGAGGGGTAGATTCATTTAACATGGACGAAGGGTCCAAGTTAAAGGAGTAAGCCGACCGATCTTGTCAATGATGACAAGGGCCGAAAGATAGTTGGATAGGATTTTCGATGGGATTTTATGATGATCGTCTTTCTCGGAGTTTTATCAGGAAGGGTGAAAAAGGGAACTTTAAATTACCACATTACTGACTCAAGCGTCCTTTCGGGTTTTCGCCGAAGCCAGCCCCCTCTTGCTTTTGCCCACGCGCCCTTTCGGGTTTTCACGTGGCGGGGTACCCGATTTTACCTACAGTGCCCTTTCGGGTTTTCACCATAGCTAGGTTTTGGCCATTTTTGCACTCGTCCGAGATGTCTTGGACAAGTCCGGCGGGGCACCTCCATTTTAAGCCCCATTTCTTCTTCTTTTTTTTCTTCTTCTTCTTCTTTCTCTTTTTTTTATCGACATAAGGAAGAATAAGGTCTCATTATCTCATCCGGATGGGAGATCTAGATTGATGTTGGTATATAGCAGCTCGGGCTTAAAGCCATTCGCCGAAAAGGTGAGCTGGTTTTATCGTTGGTGTGAGGTAAACACCAACGCAAAGAAGGATAGGATTTCATCATCTAATCCGGATGGAAGATCTAGATCGATGTTGGTATATAGCAGCTCGGGCCTAAAGCCATTCACCGAAAAGGTGAGCGGGTTTTATCGTTGGTGTGAGGTAAACACCAACGCAAAGAAGGATAGGATTTCATCATCTAATCTGGATGGAAGATCTGGATCGATGTTGGTATATAGCAGCTCGGGCCTAAAGCCATTCGCCGAAAAGGTGAGCGGGTTTTATCGTTGGTGTGAGGTAAACACCAACGCAAAGAAGGATAGGATTTCATCATCTAATCCGGATGGAAGATATGGATCGATGTTGGTACATAGCAGCTCGGGCCTAAAGCCATTCGCCGAAAAGCTGAGCGGGTTTTATCGTTGGTGTGAGGTAAACACCAACGCAAAGAAGGATAGGATTTCATCATCTAATCCGGATGGAAGATCTGGATCGATGTTGGTATGTAGCAAAGGAGAGTGGCCCTCCTAATTGTCATCAGTCTTGATTTATCTGTCCATTCGCCACTCCCCCAGCAGGCAGTGGTGCGGCATGATAGAGTTTCAGATGTTTCCCATTGAGTGGCGAGAATTAAATTTCCCCCCGATGGTTGACAACCACGTAGGCTCCGCCCTCGTAGACCCTTTGGACTACATACGGGCCCAGCCAGTTAGCAGCAAGTTTTCCTTTTGGATTGGAAGCCATGACTTCCCTCTTCTTGACCATGACCAGGTCTCCTTTCTTGAATTCTCGCCCTTTGACGAGCTTATTGAAGGCATTTGCCATGCGGGCTTGGTACATCTGGATATTTTTCTGGGCTTGCAGACGCTTCCCCTCCAATTCAGCCAGTTCTTCAAATCTTCTTTCAGCGTTAGTTTGTTCGTCACGAACTAGGCCATGCTGGATTGCAATCCTGAGTGACGGTACCTCCAGCTCTACAGGGACTACTGCCTCGGAGCCGTACACCAGTGAATAGGGTGAGCAACCCGTGGGGGTTTTATAGATAGTGCGATATGCCCATAGTGCTTCATACATCTTTTCACCCCAGTCCTTTTTGTTAGAACTGACGACCTTGGCTAGCAGGGTGCATAGTGTCTTATTGAAGGCTTCGGCCAGTCCATTCGCTTGTGGATTGTAAGGAGTGGAGATCCTCCATTCAATTTTGTACTTCTCGGCAAGCCGATATGTCTTCTGGTTCTTGAAGTGACTTCCATTATCAGATATTATTCGGCTAGGGACCCCGAACCGGAAGATGATATTGTGCTTGATGAATCTGGCAACCAACTCACCAGTCACTTCTCTGAGTGCTACTGCCTCCGCCCACCTGGAGAAGTAGTCTGTTATAGCCAGGATGTACTTGTGCCAAGCTGAAGAAGTCGGTAGTGGCCCGACTATATCAGTTCCCCACTGAGCAAAAGGCCAGCTGAGAATCGTAGGGTGTAGAGCTACAGGAGGCCTCCTGGGTACAGTGGCATGTTCCTGGCATTTCTGGCATGACTTTGCAAACTGGCAATAGTCTTCAAACATAGTGGGCCAATAATACCTCAGCTTCTTGATTTCAATCTTCATCTTCGGCCCAGCCTGGTGTGCCCCTGCTGTTCCGGCATGTATCTCTTTCATTGCTTGCCAAGCTTCTTCAGTAGATAGGCAGCGTAGCAAAATCTTCTTGCGGGCGTCCGCCATAATTCGGAACAAAGTTCCATTTCTGCATTCATAAGAATCCTTAACCCTTAGGAGTTTCATTCTCTCTTCCTTGTTCTTGGGCAGCTATTGCTGTAGGAACCACTGCAGTAGGTGCTGTCTTCAATCAGACGCTTGGACTTTGTCAACGGCATCAATCTCATATTCTTCAGGACACGCTTCCAGCATGCTGGGGACTTGCCGTCTGTTCATGACAATAATGTTGAGCGTCTCATCTGGCGGGACTGATAGTGAGCTGGCCAGCTTTGCCAGTGCATCAGCTTGAGCGTTATGTCCCCGACCCACATGATTGAGCTCAATGTGGTAGAAATTCGCCATGAGGCGTGTAGCCTTTTGATAATAGGGGTTCAATTCTGGCTTTCGCACTTCGAATTCTCCCTGTATTTGTTTTATTACTAACATTGAGTCACCGAATACCTGAAGCATCCGAATGCCCATATTGAGGGTGACCTGGAGACCAATTATCAGAGCTTCATATTCAGCTTCATTGTTGGTGCAGGGCTTATTTATAGAACAGGAGGTGTGCAACACTTCTCCTTCTGGCGATTTCAGCACAATGCCGGCCCCTGCACGTATCCTGGTTTTCCCATTGGAGTCAGTTTCTGTTCTTGATGCCCCATCAAAATATAATTGCCACATGATTGGCTGGGTTTGACAGGCTTCGAGCACTTCATCATCAGGTAGCTCGGTCTCAAGCATAGTATTTTCTGGTACAGGGTGCTCTGTAAAGAAGTCAGCCACAGCCTGGCCCTTTATAGCCCTCTGAGATATATAAGTGATGTCAAACTCCATCAGAATCACAGCCCATTTACCTAGTCGACCTTTGAGTGCCGGCTGAGTCAATATATATTTGAGCGGATCTGCTGCAGATATCAACCTGATCTCATGTGACAGCATATAGTGTCGGAGCTTCTTGACAGCGAAAACCAGTGCCAAGCAGGTCTTCTCTATGTAAGTATAGCTTTCTTTAGTTCTGATCAACCTTCTGCTAAGGTAATATAAGGCTTGCTCCTTTCCATCTTCATTTATTTGAGCTAACATTGCCCCCAGCGAATAATGCGTGGCTGCTATATAGAGGATTAAAGGGCTGCCCGTGACTGGTGCCCCCAATACTGGAGGGGTCTTGAGATATTCCTTCAGCTTTTCGAAAGCCTCTTGGCATCCGTCGTCCCACAGGAACGGTACATCTTTCATCATGAGCTTATGAAAGGGGTGGCACCGACCCGACAAGTTTGATATAAATCGTCGGATGTAGGCCAGACGCCCCTGCAGAGACCTTAGCTCAGATAGATTCTTCGGTGGAGGGAGCTCTTGAATAGCCTTGATCTTGGATGGATCAATCTCAACACCCCTGTGCCGGATAATAAATCCAAGGAATTTTTCACTGGTCACGCCAAAGGCGCACTTCATAGGGTTCATCTTCAGCTCGTATTTCCGTAGCCTTTGAAACACTACCCTCAGGTCCTGCAGATGGTCTTCTTTCTTTCTGGTTTTCACCACCAGGTCATCAACATAGCACTCCACTTTCTTGAAGAGCAAATCATCAAAAATCTTTGTCATGGCTCTTTGGTAAGTAGTGCCGACATTTTTAAGGCCGAACGGCATTCTCTTGTAGTGGAATATTCCTTTAGGAGTGCGGAATGCAGTGTGCACCCTGTCTTTTTCAGCAATCCAAATTTGGTTGTATCTGGATGAACCGTCCATAAATGATAGGGCTTCATGACCGGTGGTTGCATCAATCATTACTTCAGTAATTGGCACTGGGAAACCATCCTTCGGACAAGCCTTATTAAGGTCTCGGAAGTCAACACATATTCTGATCTGCCCACTTTTCTTCTTTACGGGCACTATGTTTGCCAGCCATGTGGTGTACTGATTTTCTTCGACGAAGCCAACATCAATAAACTTGTTGACCTCTTTATTGATTTGGTTGATCAGCTCAGGTCGCATCCTTTTGGGCAGCTGTTTTATGGGGTTGGCTTCTGGATTAATCGCCAGCAGGTGTTGTGCCACCTCGGGGTTTAATCCTGGCATTTCATCATACGTCCAAGCGAAGCAGTCTTTGAACTCCCTCAGAAATTGTATGTAATGTTCTCGGACCTTTGCTTCCAGTAGAACACTAAGAAAGGTTGGCCTTGGTCCCTCCTCTGTCCCCAAGTTTACTTCTACAAGCTCATCAACAGTGGCCTGGCCACCATCTTCAACTTCGGGCGGAGCCTCCTGCAAGTCAACAAAACGTCCCGGGATATAGTTTTCTTCAGTTCAGAATTCTCTAATTCTTCATGCCGGACCCCGACCGGTGATGACTCATCATACAGGGCAGAAATCGTGCGACTATGTTCAGCCTGCCCATGGGATATGACCGGCTCCGTGTACTGTTTAAAGATTAGGTCTTGCACTTCCGGAGGCTTTGCTGGCGTAAATTCCTCTGGGGAATCTATATTTTGCAGAGTTCGAACTTCTTCTAGAATACATTCAAACTCCAAGCATTCTCTTGTATCATCAGAAATCCGATCTTCATCCGGGGTTCCCGTGTCAAACTTTGCTTCAGCCTGGAACATGTCTTCTTTGCAGGATAGTTCCTCCCAGCACCGACACACATCTGCTTCGTCAGATCTCTCTGCCTCTGGCTGGTTATTGGAAGGCCCATCATCCAGTATAGACTGGTATATAATCTCTTCATCTTCTGAGGGGTGATCGTCATAACCCATCCCAGGAGGATCTTCATGTGAAAAGAAGGCGGAGATGACATCTACCTCGGCCTCATAGTATTCTTGTAGAGTGTAGCCCAATCCCGGGTGTTGGGTGATCTTCATTAGTTCCTTGTTGTTCTGGGGCGGATCCCAAAGTTCTTGGAATGCTTTCTTCTGGGCAACGGACTGTAGTGAAGGCATCTGCATTTTGGAGAACATCTGCGAGACCCGTTGTGTGGTTTAGTCCAAGCCTGTGATTGGCACCATTCGACTTGTGGATTCTTCCGGGATCATGCAGTCCTGATCATCCTCCTCAACAGGCTCCCCGGTATAGAATATGATGGGAGGCTCGCAGAAGCGAGGGACCTCCATAATCTTGAGTGGCAGCATTGTCTGGCATTCCAAACTGGCGACGGGCTTGACCAGCCCTTCCGGTACCCTGACTTGTGTATATCTTTCTTTCATTTCTTCATCAGCATCATTGGGATGAATGCTTGGAGGTGCAATCCGTGCAAAATCCCCAACATGCGAGATATGGGATACCTCATGCTTTTTGACATAGCCCCATGGTGGCGGCGGAGACCAATCCTCTGTCTTTGCTACCGACTTCTCCTGACTAGTCACAGCTTCTTTCTTCTTATCTTTTTGCAGAATGTCCGTATAATAGGACGCATCGAGCATGTGACACTCGAAGACTTCAAAGGGGTGCAAATCTGCGAACACCCTTTCCTCTTTACCATCATGATAGTACTTAATGCACTGATGTAGCGTGGAAGGCACTATCTGGTACTCATGCAACCATGGTCGCCCCAACAAGGCCTTGTATGTGGTGTTGGAATCAATCACATAGAATCGCACCACAGTGGTGAGGTCCCCCAGTGTGAGGTTGAAATCCGCTACTCCCAAAGGTGTCTCACACTTCTGGTTAAAGCCGACAATCTTCATGTCTCTGACCTTAGTGAGGTGCATATCAAAGTAGTACTTCTGATAGATGCGGTATGGCAGAATATTTACAGCAGCCCCTGGATCTACCAGTATCCGGCTTAATGGCTGGAAGTTGAGATGTCCTCTCATGTATAGCAGCCTGTTGTGGCTGGGATTTGGAATCAACATGTCATCTTCAGTGAAAGTGACTGCCGGCCCAGAATTGACTTCTGTCAGTAGTGCTTCATACTATGCTGGTGACTGTAGGGCATCAATAATTGCTTGGCGGGCATCCTCGCTCAAGGAAAGAATTTCCTATGTAGAGAATCTGGTAGGGAGCTTCTTCAGCATTTTCATAATTCGGCTGCCTACCCAGACATTGGAGAGCCGCATTCCTTCTGCCCAGCGGGGCTTTGGAGGCTCCCGAGGTGCTTGCGGCATTGCCTGCCCACTTCTTGTTTCAGCTCCTTGGTTGGTTTCTTGAGGGACTTCTTCTGGAAAGATGGCCCTTGGTGTTGCTGGAGAATCTTTTTCTTCTTCCTCACCCTGCTTAGGCATCAGAGCCCTTGATTGCTGGCGCTTATTATTTCTGGCTGGTGCAGTTTGTACTTGCTTTTCGCCCTCTAAACTGGATAAGAATTCAAGGAATGACGGAGCTCCATCCCTTTTCTTCTCTTCTTGGTATAGATTAGCAGGAGGAGGGATATGGACACCTCGCACTTCTGGCTCTGGTATCTAATAAGGTTGCTCTCCCCTGAAAATGATATTGTGATTGGCTGGCGGGGGACGTCCCCATCTTCTCCCAGAACGGGTAGCATGCGCCGAGGTTGAAGCTTCAGCATGGTTGGCTTCCAATGGCATGGCCGATGCCTCTGCATCATCATCCTCCCCAGGCAAGGTGAACAGCACCGAGAGTGTGTTGCAGTGTACTGTCATGACTTTCTTTTTTCTTCTGTTCTTTGGCTGCCTTTTCTTCTTATGGTGCTTTGGCTCTGCTGGCTCCTGCCCCCAGAAGGGTTCAGTCTCATCTTTTTCCTATTTTTCCTCTAGTTTTTCTTCAATGGTCAATTCTTCTAGCTGCTCCCAGAGTATGCAATCTTTCACCAGCAGGGGCTTCGGCTCAGTCTGTTCATATTCGTCGAGCCCGTTGATATACTGTTGGAGACGTTTTGCCTCAGGACTTATTTCTTTTTGTGTGAGAAGCGGAGTCTGCCTCCTCCGATTGTAGGTGGGGATTCGGATGACAGGCTTCGTCTCAGCTACATGCCAAATCGGCTTTACTGGAGGCGGACCCGGCTCTGGAGTGGCATTCCGAATGGATGGTCCAGTTGTTCCGGCAACAGGTGTCCTCTTTCTGGTCTTCATCGGCTTTGTCTGCCACCCCTCCTGATCCCTTAATGGGGTAAGGAAGTATGCTTCATAAGTGCGCCTGGTGCATTCTTCAACAGCCTCTTCGGGCAACTGCTGATATACAGAAATCATATTCGTAGCCATCCTCAGCGCTGGAGGTTCATGGGGGCGCAGAGGGTTTACCTGGTAGTCTCCCAACTGCAGTTCACCCCTTTTGAACATACTTTCCATAACATCTTTGAAGACGTAACAGTCTTCTATAGCATGCCCCAGTGCCCGGTGATACGGGCAGAACAGCGGGTCATCTTTCTTTGCTGCATCAGCGGGTCTCTTTGGTTCGGGCAATGTTACTTTGTTGAACTTGTAAGCCCAATTGAACAGTGCACCCGTCTTCTCTTTGGGGAATGAGTATGCCTTCCTCATCTTGTTCCTTAGGGAGACCTTTTCTTTCATTTCTGCTGGGCCTGCCGGCGGAGGAGCATCAGTTGTCTTACTTTTTTCTTTCTATTGTTCAAAGGTTTCGAAATCAACAGTGTTGGCCTTTGAATGTGATGGCCGTCGATCAGCAGCCTTCCCTTTTTGCATAGCAGGGACATTGGCGGTCGGACGCTTAGATAGGAACGTCTCGACCTCCGCAACTATGTTATTCAATCGGTCAAATGTTCTGACATCTGCACCGATCATCTTTTCCAGCACCTCCCTTCTAAGATTCTGTTTGCATATTTGTACTGCATCCTCTTGATGGGGAGGTCACCTGCATCTCATAGCCAGATTCCTCCATCTTTTTATATAATCCAGGGCGGTCTCATCTTGCTTCTGCCTGGACGCATACAGCTCAGCTATTGTGATTTCTCTTTCTGTAACACGAAATCTGTCTCGGAACTTCAGCTGCATATCGGGCCAGTCAGCTACTGACCCAGCTGGCAAGCTGGAGTACCATTCAAAGGCTAACCCTATAAGGGACGAGCCAAAGAATTTCAGCAAATATGCTTCATCAGCCGCCAGGTCGCCCATAACTGTAGTGTAATAGGCTATATGCTCCCTGGGAGAGCCTTGGCCATTGAACTTTTCAAACTTCGGCGGCTTGCTGACACCTGGTGATAGTCTCTTGGCAGCATAATGTACAGGGTACGGTACCTTGTAGATGTCATAGGTACCAGAATCGTCCCCGACTTTCTCAGACAGCTTCATCTCGACAATCTTTTCTATCATCAGTTTATTTGCCACAGCTGGATCCACTGGTTCTGGAAAGAAATATGCCTGCTGATGATTGAAAGGGGTCGTCATAACCATTGTATGCAACGTTGGCTGAGATGCTGGCACAGCAGACTGTGTTTGAGATGCGGAGGGCTGGGCTGCCACCTGTTGTGGAAGAGGCTGATTTGGCGCCCTACCTTCGCTAATCAGATGATGAACGGCTGGGACGACCAATTCGGCTGAGCTGGAAGTCTGCCCTACTGGCTCGGCCTGCTTAGAAACAGGTGTCTGCTTGTTTCTCTCATTCAACTGTCTTCTGAGAGAATCGATTTCCTGCTGATACCTCATGAACATCATCTGGATCATGGGATCTATGGTTGTTGGTATTTGCATCTCCCCCGAAGTTCCTTCAGCGGGGTCTAAGAGAGGATTGTCTTCCTCTTCAATAGTTACCACATTTACTGTCATCGTGGTAACCCTTCAGGCTTCATTGACGGCCGAGAGGTCGTCTTGATTAGCAGCTACTATCTTATCTTTCGCTGCCCTGCTTCTCCTTGTGACTGCACCCGGTCTGTGCGCCAGGCTGATCAATTCTTATGGTTGATCTGGTAACATACCATATCTTCCGGCGACGCCGGCCATATTGCAAGCGAGAATCTGCATTCTTCCTCTCTGCCTGCGAACTCTTCTCTTGACCTGTCTAGGATATGTCAGACGGTCAAATACGGACATTTTCTTTTCTTCTCTCTCTTCCTGGTAGATATCTTTCTCATATCTGGCCCTACGGCCATCTTCATAGTCATGGGAGTCAGAGGACGAAGCCTCCAACATTATTTCTTCTCCTTCTTCTTCTTCCATAGTGCCCAAGGCACGATATAGTCTTTGTTGCCCCAGGGAGGAGTTCCCTAGGCAATGAAAGTAGTCCTAAACCACCCGGTTCATCTCTTCCTGACTCTGCCCTTGTAGCTCTGAACGGGGCAGCAGCCTCTCCTGAGTCTTTGGCTGATAGGCCAGCCTCGAGACTTGAGCAGCCAAGTACTCTGACATGGGGTATCTGAATACATCGGCCTATCTAGCGCAGGCCCTGGATCTCTGCGGAGCAGCCATAGAAGCGACTTCCTCCACTCTTCTTCCATCTTTCTTTCGAAAATCTCTGCCCCTCCTCCCGGGGTGAGTGACAGCAATATCTTTCTCTTTCTTCTTCCAATTCCTACCCCCGGCCCTGGGGCAGACAGCAGCAACATATTCTTCTTCCTTTTCATATCTTCTGCCCCCAGCCCTGAGGCGGGCGACAGCAACATCCTCTTCTTGAGCTGGTGCCCAGCTCTGAATCTTCTTTGGCACCCAAACTTGTTTGAACTTGGTCGGCCTAGGTGCCAGCGGCTGCTTACCCTTGTTCTCCCAGTTGGCCCTCCTAGTGGCCAACGGCTGGAATCTGTTATTGGTATGGACCGATGGAATGACCCTATCGGGCCGTGCATCCATGGGGCGGCCATTGAGGTTCACCCTCATGTTCCCGACCATCATTGTCTTTCTCGAGGCCTAAGGGCGACCTCCAGTTGCAGCAGACCGGTTTCTCCGGTTGTTTCTTCTTCTCCTACCAACAGTGGCGGGGGCAATAGTCTTCTTCTCCAAGTGATGGACAAGGCAAGAAACAACAGCAGGGGCAGCCATCGTCTTTTCTCCAGCTCTTGGTGCCGCCGTGGTCTCTATCGTGGCGATATTTCCAGCTTTGTTGTCGACTTGCAGCAGGTCGACGAAGACTAGGCCCAAGCAGTTGGGCAGACCCACCGCCGGAGGCATGGATCCGAACTCCATTGGTACCGCCAGGTACCCCCCATGGATGTGGCTATCGACCACCTGCTGGCCGAAGTGAACAGCAACCAGTCCAGCCTCCATTTGTAGTTTCTGCGAGTAAGATTAACGCACAGTTAGAATTTTGAGAGAGGCCGCCAGGCCTCTTGCTTTGGCGTAGAGATGAAGGGAGACTAGGTCCCACCGGGCGTGCCAGCTTGTGGGGACGGATTTTATTTATTTTAATTTATTATTTGTTTGATTTATTTATTTGTTTTGTTTATTGATTTATTAGTTGGTTTATTAGACGTGCCAATCACCGGGGTGATAGTTTTATTGTGCGCTCGACCTGACTTGATTAGTCGATTGTGAAGTCCGAGTCGGGACCAAAAGTCCGCCATGCCGTAAAGGCCATGACGTTAATTACGCCCTCCCTTAAGGAGGACAACCCTTGATTAAACGCCAAAGACAGGAGGCCTCGGGTGGCGATCAAAATTGCTAATGCGCGAAATAAAGCTTTCATGCTATGGGAAAAAAGGACAAGTGGAGGGCAGATTTATTGAGTTTAACGGATTAAATCGGGCAGCATAACCTTTAACTTTGAGTCATGCCGGCTAGGGATAGAATCCGTAAGAGATCGGGCATATACATATGACCAGGGATCCGGAGGGACTAAGACATCGTAGTATGCTGCGTGACAGTACGATGCTTTATTGATATTCCCCTTACGGGACCGTTGGAGAGCGTGCAGTGGCAGGACTCCGTGGACCATCGGGGTTTTAGGAGAAGACATCATAGGATTTGGTGCAATGCGGGAGAGTTCCGGCAGCACCTCCCCTTAATCTTGGATTATGCCAAGGAGAGATAGGACATCCATCCACGGGGTGCCAGGATGGAAGCCGAAGGAAGGAGTTGAGAATGTAGCCCGAGCTCCAATATGATCGGGTCATGGCACCTCACTGGTATTCCCCTTCTCAAAGGAGCCATCGGAGCACATGCAGTGGCAGAGCTCCGTGGATCGAGGGGCCAAAGAAATGTAGGGACACAATCCCGTTAATTTAGCTCAGAGAACTGGTGGGTATGGGACTCATATTCCCCTGGCGGTCCAGTGGGGCCTGGGCTATAGGATAAGTCTGATTGAATGTGTTTTACAGGCCCTGGAGGGTTCCCGGCGCAGCAAGAAGGGTGTGAGTTTGGTTCTCGGCGCGGCGAAGAAGTCCACATGGGAGATCCCGGCGCGCCCAGGCTGGAGGTCTCGGCGCAAGGGGGAGCATGGTCCCGGCGTGCCCTGGTCGGGTGATCTCAGCGCGGGAAGGATGTGGTCTCGGAGCGGGAAGGATGGCGCCGAGAGGTTTTGGGGCGCCGAGAGGATTTGGCGCCGAGAAGCTCCTCTCAGGGTTTTTCAGGAGGGTTTAATTCTGGGGATTTCGCAGGGTTTACTGGTGAACTTTCAGAAGGATATAATTCGGGGTTTCCGAGGGGTTCATTAGTGGATTTTTAGAAGGATTTGGTCAGGGTTTTCAGAGGGGATTAGAGGGATATCAGGAAGTCTAGCTGCAGGCTGGATTTCCAGGGGGATCGAACTATACCGGTAGTGTTCATCGGAGTAAGATGACGACGGGTATCATACGTATCCTGTTCCTCACAGATGCATGAACGGGAAACATGAGATAGACTGTCTCAGATTCCGCTCACGACTGGGGTATGGATAAAAGCAACGGATGATATGATCGACAGAAGCAAACGATGGGGTAAAGATTTGGGAGTGGTTCTGAAGCTCATTAAACCATGGAATCGGGTGAAGAGCTCCATACCCTTTTCCAGTAGAAAGAAAATAAAGCACACGAGCGGCGTTCACACAAGAGGCACCGACAGAGTAAGAAATGTAAACATTCAATACTGGAATCGAGAGAAGAGATATCATTCATTCAGATACATCCCTGATTACATCGTCTGGCCGTACCAGCTTATGAGAAATGGGGAGATAATAGCATGCTTCTAACGAAACAAAACACAGACACAGAGGATATACATCGGAGGAAGACAGCAGAGAGATGAAAGATGGGGGAGGGCGGAGCATTAACTCCTCTCCCTCCCCTTACAACACACCTTCTCCTTCCTTCAACTTCAGCGGCGGCTTCTCGTCTCTCTTTTTTTTTGTTATCTGGCTATCTGTCTCTTATCTCTCTCTGATATCTCTATCTATCTCCTCGTATGCATCTATCTGTCTCTCTTCTTGACGAAATGGGGGGGGGGGTTTATAGGCACAGCCCCCCCTTTCTCGGCATGATCAACTTCGGCGCGTCTTTCACACCTTCCCGGCGCGCCTCAGTCGATTGCGGAGGCTTCCCGGCGCCAAGGGTCTAGCTTCCCGGCGCCACCCCCCTTGGGCTTTGGGCTTTGGTGAGGAGCTTCCGGCGCCACACTCGTGAGCCCATTTAGGGTTTTTAATGTTTTGATCTCTCTCATCAGCAGGCTTGAGCTGTCAAAGACGTCTAATCTATCTTTTCATTTGTAGTCCTTCGAATCTGTTAGAACAGGTGAAGGCCTCTTAGTTGGTGAGTTGGCATAGTCTTCTCAGAACATTTCTGGGGATTTTCACCAGTTAATAGACCGCAATTCTTCATCAGCACTGCCATCTGAGTGACGACAACACCGGATATCAGCTTGGCCGGGAAGGGCTTCGGCCGGGTAATAGCTTCAGTGATGACTCTTCTGTAGTTCTGGCCTTGCAGATATTACGAGGGTCTCCATTGCTAATTCTACTCTCATTCTTGTCTCAGCTCATATTTCAGCTGTCAACAGTAGGTCTCAGGTCTTGGTTTGCCAGAACCGTGGAGATCCCTGTCCGGCTAGTTCGGCTTATGCCCCCCTCAAAAGAAGGTAACATGCATGTACACATGTGTTCTATAAATGATCGGTAGCATCGCTCATGGTGAGGCCTCACCCAGAAGGTCTCAAGAAGGCTTAAATCTTTATTCTCTCTCTCTTCGACCGAATGAGACAGCCGGTGCCCTTAAAACGCTGAGCATGGGAAACACGAACACAACCCCTAGGGTGAGAGTAGGTCCCAATTCCTCGAGCATGGGTCAGATCACGAGAAGAGGGCAGTGTCCCCGCAGGCATCCAAGAGGTATTCCATAATGTCAAAATACTATGTCCCTCGCAAAAATCTGTCAAGAAAAATCAGAAAAGAAGAACAAAATCAAAGTCAAGTGAAAAGCCTGGTCGTAACCGTGCCTGATCCCACAAATGAAACCCCTTTGACTGAAAGTCAAATTCTATACAAAAGGGGTCATGAGATGTAAATGCTCGAGATTTGGTCTGAAGTTACCCGAAAGGGGAAGTTAAGTGCGCCCCTACTAGCTCGCTGGGTTAACGGTTTTACCGGTCCTCTCAGGAGGTTTGCCCCCAATATTCTTCCTTCTTCCCCTGAAGATGAAGGCTCAATGGAGTTCCCGAAGGGTGAAGCTTGCCAAAGCTTGTAACCTCATTTTAATACAAACATATGGTTGTCCATTTTTGAAAAGCAAAATCCGTTGTCGTGAAGGAGTCTCCTTGTTTCTGGCCGGCTAAGACCCTTATCTACCATCTTGATGTCTTCTTAGCCTAATCTCGGGCTTAGACCAATGCAAGCGTGTCACCTACGGGTGCGACGACGTCTGATTCCGGGTCAGCGTCGCGCGGTTGGTCGTTTGGGGTCCAGGGTGTTCCATTACATATCATCTAGACTTGTAAGGAAATAGACCCGCGTCGGGCAAATCATTTACCTCGAACACTTTTTGGGTGAATCCCTGCGGTCGGAAGTAATTGGGAGCTTAAGCATGGCATGACGGTATTGTCATCAGGATAAGTCTTAGCCGGTGGGATTACCATTCGAGGAGTCTAGAGGCCCAAATCAACATAGATGTGCACTTAGGATGTCTGGGAGGTTAGCAAGAAACCCCTATCCTCATGTAAGTTAGATGTTATATGGGTTGGCCATCGGGCATTAGCAAAAATAAAAAAAAGATTAATAAAACCAAAAAAATAAAAAAAATCACAAATCTAAAAATCCAAAAAAAAAGAGAAGAAAAATGTAAATGCAAAATAAAAAAAAATAGAAGTAAAATAAAAAAGGTCCAAAAAAAAAACAACAAAACACAAAAAATTAATAAACACACAAAAACAAAAATTGCATTTTGCATGTTGGCATTTGTATGCAGCATTCCACTTTTAAATTTCCGCTTTCATCCGTGTGCTTGTCTGTCGCATTCATCATCGTCTTTTATTATTGCCTTTGTTAATAAGGGCTTGCCCCTTGACTCGTTATCAAGGACAGTTCAAAACCTCGTTTGCTTATTGAGCAAGAGGCAAGTCAGAACAGAAATACTAACTTGTTTGCTTAAATGCGTGCAGAGATTCGAGAGATCGAAAAGAAACAGAGAATCAAAAAACCAAACATTTTATTCCACTCCCAACCAAAAACAAATAACAAAAGTCTACATTAGGTTCCACCTTCCTTCTCCACATTACTCGACTTGCCGCTCTATGGGCAAGAAACTCTAGAGGGTGTTCCCAAGCCGTGAGAAGCGGTATTCCTACCGCTTTGTACTCCTCTTTCTATCTCCACTCCCCGACGTCGATCTGCGGGGGCAGCAAGGAAGCTACTAACACGAAAGCCACGCTCTCGTGCTCTTCGGTAGCGTTCCTCGCCATCCTTCAGCCACTGCTCGGCGAGGCCGAGATTTATCCTCAATTCAAATAATTGGGCCTCCAAGGCCCTCTTCTCATCTTTCTCGGTCGATCTCTTGGCCTTCTCTCTTTCCCTGTCCCTTTCTCTCTCGACCCGTTCTCTCTCTCTGTCTTCCCTCTCCAGCTGAAGGGTGATCCTCAGCTCCACAGCATCCCTAGAAGAGTCCTCACCTGGACGACGTTGTAGTTCCTCTTCAAGCACAGCTATTCTAGCTTCCTTCTGCGCGGCATTGTTCGCGAACCTTTTTTCCTTCCCTTTCTTTCGCGGGTCGAACGACCAACTGACCAACTGGTGGTCGGATGATCATTTGACGACACGGGCGTGCCAGTCACATGAGTGACGATTTTATGATGCGCTCATTCTGACCCGTATCGGGCGAATGTGAGGTTCGGTCGGGACCAGCAGTCTGCCATACCATAAAGGCTATGGCGTTAATTACATACCCCACGAGGAGGGAACACATTTGATTAATTACCGAGATGAAGGGCTGTCGAGGCCGAAATAAAGGATACAGAGCATGCGAGTGATCATACGAGATGCTATGATTGACTACACATGATTTATTTGGGTGGGCCTCGGTACATGGCGGAGGACTTAGGCCCGAAGGCCACCTTCATGCGTAACAAGACCTCTGATCAGGCGTAGCCCGACCTTTCGACAATGTCATTTGATATACCGAGGAGGCGCACACTCAAGCATGCATTGACGCGACCTGAATGCCTGGACTAAGGCATAACGGCGAAAACTCGAGACATATCAATTCAAGCTCGAACAAGCTAATTTATTCCGTTCACTGATCAAAGAGTTTGCTTCATTTTATGGTTGACACCAGAAATCATCCCGGGAGCGGGGAAGAGACTGGAACGACACAACGACATGATTCGGCGTGAAACCGGTGCAACGCTTGCGAAGATAGGGGTTAAAATGCTTGAAACGGTGCCCTGAAACGTAGGTAAATGGCTTAATACGGCGCTGGAAACCGTAGGTGAATGGAAAAGACATGTTAAACCGGCGCGGCCTGATTGGGGCACGCCGGGAAGGGCGCGCCATTTTAAGGCGCGCCGTTTAAGGTGTGCCATGCATGAACGGCGCCGATTTAGCCCAATTTCTCGGACACCAAGATTTTCGTTGGTTTATTTATAGATTTATTAAAATGTTTTGAGAGATTTTGAAAGTTGATTGAGTTGATTATTCGTGGATCGATCCCAAGCCATCCAAAAGTTAAGTCACGGGCTCGCGCGAGGTTCATACTCGAGCGCGGCGATCATTCCGAGTTTGGACTCGTTCAAGCCAGAATTTCGGCAGCATCTCCCCATCCCGGAGGATTTGTCGTGGAGAAGCGGGGAGTGCTCACGTGGCAGAGCAACCCCTAAAGGCCGGGTGGCACAACGGCGGCCGGTAAAAACCATTACGGAGAGGAAAACCCCGAGGTCAAACCTGCTAGGGGCACCAAATCCGTGGGCGGCAGTGAGCGGATGAGTTGACTCATGACGGGAGCGAAAACCCCGAGGGCCAACCTTCGAGGGGCACGCAACCCGAGCTAACACAATGCTCGAATTGGGACGACCGATCTGGGAGGAAACCCCGAGGGCTAGCCTCTGAGGGGCACGCAACCTACGGCCACCACAGAGCCCACGAGGGGGGCTGTGGATTTATAGTGTTGGGATTAACCCAATTTCGGTGTGCTCATTGGCCTTCTGAAATCCATTATTGACAAATAGACTCATCGAACCGAGCAGTCAGGATGAAAGATCAAGGGAATGTTCCCCCTCCCCGGGTTACTGAACCCCACTAATGAAACAGCAGAACAGCACGGCGAGAACACTCGTATAATTAGCAGGCCAACGCTAATGCCTGTAGATACGCATACGTACATGAATGTGATCGTTCACAAATTAACGCAACATTCATCAGTCGATGCCTAGAAAATAATGACGGGAATGTGGGGATGGCCTGGTCTCCCTCCGTTCATGGTCGAGGACAGAAAGGGTATTAGGAGGACAGCCCAGACAGGTTGAAGGAACACGCGTATAGACTCACCTCACACGGTGAAAATCCTTGACATTCAATCGGAAGAGAAACCCCCGGGGAGGGGGATTAATGTAGCCCCTACCGTAGTAGGGCATATAGCGTCGAGGGAGACGGAACGGGAAGAAAATCATTCAGACAGGGGAACGCACGGAGCTTCGCATTCATCCTCCACGGTGCCGGCATCGCTGCAGGGTGCCGTTTCACCGGCTATAAGGAAAGGGGAAAAGCAACAGGGAAGAAGGGAGATCCAGAGGAAGGAGAAGGCAACATTCATTCACGATATGAACAACAGAAAAGGGAAGTGCACAGAGCATCATTCCGGCGCCGGCGTTGTCGCTCGGCCACCGTTTACATTAATAGACGAGACTCGTTACAGACGAAGAGAAAGAACAGAGGTGCTGGTGAAGGAGGGGAGGTCAGGCTCGTATCATCGCCCCTCCCCTCACTCACTTACATTGTATCAGAGAAAACCGAAGATGAAACGAAGGGGGTCCGCCGAGAGAAAACACGGGAAACCCACCTAGGTAGATGAGAAACGGATGCTCTCCTTCTCCGATTCCAGGAGGCTCGGGTGGAGTGGGGTGGCGGCCGCCGAGAGGCTCAGACGGAGGCTTCTTCAGATCGAAAAAACCCTCGACCCCTCTCTCTGGACCTCTCTTCTTTCTTTCTAATTCTCCTTTCTTTTCTTTTGATTTCGCCTCTCTTTTTTCCGTCGAAGACAGGCTATATAGCCTTCTTCTAATCCGGCGCCCCAGGGAGGGGCGCGCCGGATTCGATGGCGCCGGGACACACGGCATTAGCGCGCCGGATTGATGGCGCCGGGACACCCCCGATTGGCATTAGCGCGCCGGATTGATGGCACCGTATTAAAGGGCGCCGACATTCCTTCACACGCCGTTTTAACTTGTTTGCTCGGCGCGGCTCGGCCGGTGGGTCCGGGGATGATTCCGGAAGCTCCCGTTGACTGTTCCTTCCGCGCTGGCCTTTGCAAAACCTTGACGTGGTGTCGAGGAAGCTCTCGATATGACGAACAGCCTTGATCAGACCTCCGCGTGTGTCTGGCCCGATCATACGGATATCCTGTTGACACGGCCTTCGACACTGTGATTTGTGCTTCTGGTCTAGACGGACTCGTGCTCGAGGCTTCTTGGCGGGACGGTGTTGCATCCCGGATGATTCTGCCCTGAATGGCAATCAATTGGCCACTAATGGGCCCATTATGACGAGGAGCCGAACCCATGTCGGGTGATCGGGGCCCTCTGCTGACAGAACCTTCGGCCCCTTGTTATGGACGGCCGGGGACGTTTTTCCTCCTTAGGAGAGCCATTGGGTAGACCATCGTCCTTGGTCGGGCGACGGAGGTGGGGTAGCGGCATGACGAGGTCGATGTCGGATCATTGGGCAGGCTTGATAGCGCTGCCGGTTGGTTGTGGGTTCATTCCGACTCTCCTAAGGTGAAGTCCCCGGTGTTCCCTTCAAGGTGGCTCGGGGCTCTGGCAGCTTAAAGAATCTTTAGTAGGTTGATCTTCATCAGCTTCTGTGCTTCAGTGGGCCGTATCATTCATCTTTGCGGCTTGGTCGCCGAAGGATCATATTTTGAGTGCCAACAAATGCCCCCCAGACGTAGGCGATGCAAGTGAGGCAGGAATGCGGCAAGGCCTACGGATGAGCTTCGTTTGGTTGACAGAGGCTCGAACGGCACTTAATTCTGACTTCGGATGTTAATCCGGCGCCGTAAGAGGTTTGACCAGCGTCGCTTAGAACGGCGTGCCCATTGCTTAAAACGGCGCCGCTTAAAGCGGCGCGCCCTTAGGCTGGGGAGGTTGAAACGGCGCGCCCCTCACGGCGCGCCAATTGCTTAAAACGGCGCGCCCCGAGGTGCGCCGTTTTAATAGGGGTGGAGCCCCTCTATATATTGTTTCGTTCTTCATTTTTTCTTCACAGCCCCTTCATTTGTGAAAATTTCTTCTCTCTCTTCATTCCTCTCCACCGCGGCATCGAGTGGCTCTGGGTTTTGGCATTTTCGCCCTGTGAGCGGGTGAGTTGAGTGTTATTCTGTTCAGGTTCTGAACCCATTCTTCGGGCCCCAGGAGGCTCCTAGTAGGACTTGTCCTCAGAGTTAAATCCCCCGGGTGTCCCGTTTGGCCTTGGCTTAGTGCCTATGGCTACTTTTAGGGGCTGCTCCCTCAGTGGACGGCTTCCACTTCTCTTTTGGCAAACCCTCGAGCTGAGGAGATGCTGCCGAAATTTTGTCAGAAGTCTTGATTTGATCAACTGATTTCTGACTTTGCTCGTTCTTTTCTGGACGTTGTTTTACAGATAATATGGCATCCGACCCTTCTTCCTCTGCATCCCGGGTCGCTGTGACATGGGGGAATGTCCATTCCCTTGATCGGGGGCTTAGACATGTGGCTGTGGTGGCTGAGTCCTCGGACTCAGAGACCGACACTGTCGACACTGGCCGCCTATTGATTCTTGACGGCAACCACTTCAAGTACGATCGAAGGCATGGCGTCAGACTGGACCATCCTAAGGACAAGCATCTGACGGCGTTCCTTGAGCGCTTCAACCTCGGAGGGAAGCGTGATTTAATTCTCGTCCGTCGAGCCGAGGGAGCCCTTCTGGCGGAGAGAGACAGTTTGACCGAGTCAGTCACTCACGGCATGCCTATATATGTCCCGGGGGAGTCCGGAAAGTGGGGAGCCGTGCTCGGAGTGCAAGAGTTATCCCCCGAGGCTGGGATGCTGACGAGAGCACCGCAGTATACCCCAGCTCGCTGGAATGAAACTGCCGGACGTGTTGACAGGGAGAAGCCCGTATACGGTTTATTCCTCGGCCCGCTTCATTGGGGATACCGAGACGAACCTTTTCTTTTAGACTGCTTGGCAGTCCGGTTCAAACATCAGATTTCAGTGGGGTGGTTTGGAGAGCTCAAAGCCACCGACGCTCATGCCTTCAGACCGGGGGCAGTTGAATTCACAGACTTTGTGTTGCGGCAGTACGCCCCCATCCTGGTGCATGCTGGTGTATACCAGAGTGTATATGCTTCCCGGTACAGGTACCCGATCTCTCGAGGTCTGTGCTGTGGGATGATTGAAGTCTTCTGCCCAGACTACAACACTTTTTATACTGCAGAAGGTGAGACTTCTTTGGACCTATGGAGCCTTTCTCAGCTGAGCGGCTTGCCGATAGATGGGGAGCCGTATGAGGAGGTTTATTTTCCAGACTGGCTGAAAGACCAGACCGACGGTGAGGGCAGATATTTCACGGGCTTCGCTTACCGCTACCTCATGAAGGCATATCGCACCCTGCTGCGCCTGACGCTTGACTCAAGGGAGGCGCGGAAGCCTGGCGAAAAGAGATGCATGCGGATGGCCACGTGGCTTCAGTATTTCTTCGGTGGGGAGCAGCAGTACGAGGACTTCCCCACGGTGGTTCCGACAGCGGTGGCGCGGAAGAAGAGGGCTCGACGCCAAGCGACATATCCTGCTGTCTCAGGGAGAGGGCGGCAGGTCAGCCCGAATCCCACAGGAGTTGACGTAGTTACACATTGTGCTGCGTATCTGACATATTGGCTTTGTTCATTCGCCCTCCCTCAAGGGGACGAGATAGTAATCAGACCGGAGGCTATTTACCCTGCCTGTTTAATGGCTTGGGGGACGAAGCTGTCCCTGTGTCTTGTGGCTCTGTGCCTCATATATAAAATGTTGGGGGATTTGCACAAGTCGCGCATCCCCAGAAATTCGCGGACAGTTGGTCACATCCACTTTTTTAATGCCTGGGTCTGCACCCTATTTCCTGAAGCAGCTTCCCGGTCGATGCAGTCAGATCGTCCTTTGCCGCGGATGATCGAATTTGCCAGTGCCGAACCGTCCTCACTGGCGGATCAGCTTTTTGCTATTCAGGGGAAGTTGACTACAGTTCCAATAGATTCCCCTGGCGTTCTGCACTTTTGGAGCTTGGTTTCCAGCTCTAGCCCTCTTGTCAACAGGATGCGGCAATGCCGATTATTTGAGATAGAGGAATTTATTCATCAGCTGACTGGGTCGAAGAGCACAAGGCCCATCTTGGAGTCGGAACTGGTTGATTGGGCGCTGTCTATTTGCCCCAGTGTTCTTGTCTTCAGGAAGAGCGGCTTACTGTGGCTGGAGCCGTATTATCCCTTTCGTTTTGGCCGGAAGTTTGGGTACGACCAGCAAATCCCTTCTTCTTCAGCCCGGTTCAATCTGCCGAATAGACATCGGGCTGGTCAGACGACTACGGATGAAGCCCGCGCATGGTGGGACTACCATCGTCGGGAGGACGTGTCATTCAGGGTGCCAACCCCGGCCCGTCTGCCCCGAGTGACTCCAGACTTCATCAAGTGGTGGAATGCGCGAACGGGCTTCTATCGGAACTTCCGGAAAGACTGCTGGCATAGTGTCGAGCGTCGTTTCCTAGATTCGCAGCGGGAGCCTGTTTTGGATGTTGATCCATCCTATTTGAAGAAGCTGAAGTCCTGGTCCAACACCGAGGTGATGGCATATGTAGAAGCCAGGAAAGCTGCGAAGGGCAAGCGTCCCGAGCCGACCCGAAGATGCCAAAGATCCAGAGGGATGATTATATCAAGACTCTCTGGGGGCTGTGCCGGGTTAGCAGTGACCGGATTGCTCTTCAGACAATCCCCCTTCCGGTGGAAGAACATCTTCCTAGTGTGGCGAGCTGGCGCCCAGAAATCGACCGTTTTCATCCCTACCGGACCTTCATCAGGAGGGAAGACAGGCGGGCTGACTTATATTCCAACACCCCCTGGATATTCGCCATGCTTTATTCTCATGGGCTTTCAATTTCTGGTCCACTAGAAGCCATCCGGGACCATCAGCTCCTCATATCTTTCAAGTATGTCGACGGCTGGGGATTCGACCACTTGAGCTTATATCATCACTTGTCATCCCGTGGCCATGAGGACTTGGCTCAACTGACGGAGGAAAGTGAAACAATTGGTGATGTGTGCTGGCTCATCCGCGAGGCGGCTTCCCGGGACAAGGCGCCAGTACTGCTTTACTGGCCGCTTAGTCCCCGATATACCGGGCTGCCAGGTAATGCTTGATTTCTTCTTTAGCCCTGAAGCTGCTTCTTCTATAGTCAGTGTGCATCTTCTCACCTATGTGCTTTTGCAGCTCACCTTTCTATGGAGGCGACCCGACACTGTAGGGAGCTGATATCTAAGGCGCAGAAGCCTTCATATTTTAATATTCCAGAGCCAGCTACGACTACGACACCATTACCCCCTGGGGATTCACGAAAGCGAACCAGGTCCAACGTCAGGGAGGCCATCAGTAGGGCCAAGAAAGCCAAGAGGGCAGAGTCCCGCGCTACTCGGGCACGTCGGAGGAAGGCTGCTAAAGAGGAGTCCACGGTTCCCCTTCCTCAGGTTCCGTCATTCTCCGAATTTGAGGCCGCCTGGACGCAGGGGCCTGAGGGCGAAGGTGACTTCTTATTCTTGCCTGGCTTGTTTGTTTATTTCCGCCGCCCTGGCTAATCATCCTTCCTTTTAGTAGCTGCCGGCACTACCTCCGCCGTTGTTGGGTTGGAGGCGGCAACCGGAGCTGCTGCTGGGGAGAGAGAGGAGGAAGCCCCCTCGGCCTCCGCTGAGGGTGGCTTGCCTTCACCGACACCCCATCGAGAAATAGAAGGTAATTTACAGCATGCCGATAGAGCTTGGTGGCATATTGTGTTTTCAGTCGGGTCTTGACTATTTATTGTCTTTCAATTCCAGTCGATGTTCGACCCACGCTGCTCCCTGAGGTCGGTGCCACGGCAGGGGTTGCCATCGGAGAGCAAGGGCTTCCAAGGGACCAGCCCCAGGATATTTCACCGACGGATGCTCCCGAGGTGGAGACCGCTGAGGAGATTCTGGATAGAGGGCTTCCTCCAAGCAGCACGGTTCCCGCTCGGGTATCGGAGGTTCGAGAACAAGCAGAAGAATCATCCTCCTCTGAACAAGTTGATTATGGTGGCGGCTCCGGCGACGACGAGGGGTTCCCGATGGTCGACATCGAGGCTGAGGACGCCGGGGCTTCTTCAGCTTATGAGAGTGATCTGTTAACGTTTAGCCCTCCGAGGCTATTGGGAGCCGAGCACGGGCCATCATACCCGACTGCAGGAGAAGGGCCAGAATCTTCAGAGGCCACTTTTGGAGGCCTAAATATAGTGCCGGTCGAGGTAGGAAGTATTCTGATTCCCGCCTGCAGCACTTCTTTTTATTTCCAAGCCAACTGGCTGATGTACGTATGTGCAATGCAGGCTGAGGCGGTATCACCAGCTGTAATGATCCGCATACCCCTTCCTGGCGTGGATATTAGTCAATCGGCTCTTCCACCTGTTGTGCGGCCCATCGCCCTGCGGCTTCCACGGACGTATGCTGCTGCAGCGGCCTCAGGGGAGCCCGGTGTGACTGCCGAGGTTGGCGGCCTGATCGAGGTTGCGGGGACTCAAGCCCTGGTTGCCGGCAAAGAGCCACTGCTGAAGCCAAGTGCTCCCCCGAAAGTAGAAGCGGGGGAGATTATTGCGGAAGAAGCTGAAGCCTTATCGGTTATAGACAGCTCCCCTCTGTTGACGACCCGTGAGACTGCTCGGGAGGAGCAAGCACCCTCAGCCGCTGAGACGGCCGTCATGACTTCGCCCCAAAGGGCAGGAAAGGAAATTGCCATCATAGAGGGCCCCTTGGCAGCCGTAACCGCAACTGTTGGGCCAGGAGTCGACGTCATCCAGACCCTGCCATCGACATCCCTCGGGGTGGCCGATGACATCTGGGCCGACATAGATAGCAGGGTGGATTTTCAGCTCCCTGAGACTTCGCCACTAGGCCTACGATTCTTTGATGACATGGTATGGCAGTCTTTGGACAATCTCCAGCGGGCCATGTCAGCTTCTCCGAACCTGACCTATGTGCAGCTGAGGAGCTTGGTAGACCACCTCTCCCGGTCGTTATTAGCATTCGGCTGCCCCATGGATGATTGGACTCCGCGGGTTGTAATGCTATTAAAGCACGCCAACAGGCGGGAGTTCCTGAGCCAAGAGGTTTCTGATCAGCTGACGGCTGTGAAGCTGGAGAGGGCAGATTGCCGCGCTGCTGCTTCTTCTTTGAGGGTGACCATGGAATAGCTGAGAAATGATGCCGGCAATATCTCAGAACGCCGGCTGCTCCTCACGGCACGGGAGGCAGAGTTGCGCGCTGAGCTTGCCGAGGTCGAAGCTGAACTGCAGGAAGGCGAGCGCCTCGAAACCCAGTCAAGAGAAGAAGCTGATCTGGCCGAAGGATAACTCGCCTCATTGGACGAAAGGTTATCGCAGCTGATAGTTACTGAGGCTCGGCTGCAAGAATTTACCCGACACTCCTTACTGGGCCTCTTGGAGTTGGCAGATATTTTTCGGCGTCCTTTGCCGTGATTTCATTTTGTTTTTTTTTTCTTCCTTGATCGGGCTCCGCTTCCTTTTTTTTGGAGCTTATGTACCCCCGGGGGATGTTCCGGGCGTAAATGTATTCCGACAAGTCATATTAATGAAGACATCTCTGTTTGTCGCCTCGATTACGACTTCTTTTCTTTCCTTCTTTTCTTTCTTCTGGCTGATCACCTGAACCTGGGGATACTTGCCGATGGCGCAGGAGAGCGCTCACACCTTCAGGGAAGGGGTGAGGTGTTCGCTCCACCGCGACGTAGCCGTTCCCGGAACAGGGCCTTTGCCAAGGTGGGACATAGGTAGCGTAGGCAGATGCACCAAGCGAACCTTGCCACTGGTGATGAGAGGTGTGTTATAACCATCGACATGGGTCAAATGTCGACGCAATGACGTTTTGTTGATCAACGAGGGCGGAAGGCCCAGGTTAGGGGGTAGTTGACCGGGCTCGTCGATGGTGACGAGTGTCGAAAGGGTAGCGACCGATCTTGCCGATGATGACAATGATCGAAAAGGGTAGCGACCGATCTTGCCGATGGTGACAAGGGTCGAAAAGGTAGACGGTCTTGCCGATGGTGACAAGAACCGAAAAGAGTAGCGACCGATCTTGCCGATGATGACAAAGGTCGAAAGGGTAGCGGCCGATCTTGCCGATGGTGACAAGGGTCGAAAGGGTAGCGACCGATCTTGCCGATGGTGACAAGGGTCGAAATGGTAGACGGTCTTGTCGATGGTGACAAGAACCGGACAGGGTAGCGACCGATCTTGCCGATGGTGACAAGGGTCGAAAAGGTAGACGGTCTTGCCGATGATGACAAGAACTGGATAGGGGTAGCGACCGATCTTGCCGATGGTGACAAGGGTCGAAAAGGGTAGACGGTCTTGCCGATGGTGACAAGAACTGGAAATAGTAGCGACCGATCTTGCCGATGATGACAAGGGTCGAAAAGGGTAGACGGTCTTGCCGATGGTGACAAGAACCGGACAGGGGTAGCGACTGATCTTGCCGATGATGACAAGGGTCGAAAAGGGTAGACGGTCTTGCCGATGGTGACAAAAACTGGAAAGAGTAGTGACTGATCTTGCCGATGATGATAAGGGTCGAAATGGTAGACGGTCTTGCCGATGGTGACAAGAACCTGGATAGGGGTAGCGACCGATCTTGCCGATGGTGACAGTGATCGAAAAGGGTAGACGGTTTTTCCGATGGTGATAAAAACTGGAAAGAGTAGCGACCGATCTCGCCGATGATGACAAGGGTCGAAATGATAGACGGTCTTTCCGATGGTGACAAGAACCGGACAGGGGTAGCGACTGATCTTGCCGATGATGACAAGGGTCGAAAAGGGTAGACGGTCTTGCCGATGGTGACAAAAACCGGAAAGAGTAGTGACCGATCTTGCCGATGATGACAAGGGTCGAAATGGTAGACGGTCTTGCCGATGGTGACAAGAACTGGACAGGGGTAGCGACCGATCTTACCGATGATGACAAGGGTCGAAAAGGGTAGATGATCTTGCCGATGGTGACAAAAATCGGAAAGAGTAGTGACCGATGTTGCCGATGATGACAAGGGTCGAAATGGTAGACGGTCTTGCCGATGGTGACAAGAACCGGATGGGGGTAGCGACCGATCTTGTCGATGGTGACAAGGGTCGAAAAGGGTAGACGGTCTTGCCGATGGTGACAAAAATCGGAAAGAGTAGTGACCGATCTTGCCGATGATGACAAGGGTCGAAATGGTAGACGGTCTTGCCGATGGTGACAAGAACCGGATGGGGGTAGCAACCGATCTTGCCGATGGTGACAAGGGTCGAAAGGGGTAGACGGTCTTGCCGATGGTGACAAAAATCGGAAAGAGTAGTGACCGATCTTGCCGATGATGACAAGGGTCGAAATGGTAGACGGTCTTGCCGATGGTGACAAGAACCGGACAGGGGTAGCGACCGATCTTGCCGATGATGACAAGGGTCGAAAAGGGTGTATAAGTGGGATATCGGATGAAGGTTCCGTCTCGGCCTTGCAAATGGCCTTCTGGACGGAGGATGGTTCATCACTATTCATCATTCATGTTTTTTATTCACATTACTGACCTAAGCGCCCTTTCGGGTTTTCACCGAGGCCAGCCCCCTCTTGCTTTTGCCCGCGCGCCCTTTCGGGTTTTCACGCGGCGGGGTACCCGATTTTGCCTGCGACGCCCTTTCGGGTTTTCGTCACAGCTGGGCTGTAGCCATTTTTACACTTGTCCTGACATGGGAGCAAGTCTGGCGGGGTATCTATATATTTTTTTTAACCCCATTTTCTTTGCTCTTTTTTTTCTCTTTTTTTTTTGAATTCGGGATGCAGAAGAACTGGGCCACGAAAATGTTGGCTGGCCTTGTCGATGATGACAGGGATTGGATCCTGCTTCGGTTCGTCGACACCGGCTAGATGTCGAAGCAAGGGATATGGTCTATTAACAAGGATGTAAGATCCGAGTTAGGGGTAAAGATCGACCGGTCTTGCTGACGATGTCGATGGTCGAATGTGGGTTTATTCATCGGCGTGGGTTACTGCCGAAACAAAGATGGGATTATCAATAGGGATGTAAGATCCGAGTTGAGGGTAGAGATCGACCGATCTCACCGATGATGACGAGGGTTGAATGTGAGTTTATTCATCGGCATGGGTTATTGCCGAAACAAGGATGTGGTTACCAACAGGGACGTAAGGTCCAAGTTGAGGGTAGAGATCGACCGATCTCACCGATGATGACGAGGGTCGACCCGGGTTTGTTAAAGGATTTTCAGCGGGTCTTTGATGATTGTCCCTTTCGGAGTTCCATTGGGTGGAGAATAGGAGAGGAATTTGGAAATTACCACTTTACTGACTCAAGCGCCCTTTCGGGTTTTCGCCGGAGCCAGCCCCCTCTTGTTTTTGCTCGCGCGCCCTTTTGGGTTTTCACGCGGCGGGGTACCCGATTTTGCCTGCAGCGCCCCTTCGGGTTTTCGCCACAGCTGGGTTATAGCCATTCTTGCACTTGCCCTAATATAGGAGCAAGTCTGGCGGGATATCTATATTTTTTTTAACCCCATTTTCTTTTCTTTCTTTCTTTTTTGATATGTATAGGGTGGCAGGTTGAAGTGTGATGTTTGACTCCTGGTCGACAGTAGATGGCCTGTAGTGGCAACAATGTGAGAATGCCAGCTAGAACACAAAATCTCCAGCCGACTCGGGTTTATTCGTTAGCGGGAAGATAATGCTAACGCGAGGAAGGGCTTTCGTGCCAATCCGAACGTAAGGCTCGTAATGGTGGTGTGGCGTATTCTTTTGGAAGCTTGATCAGGGCGGGATGCCACTAGACCAAGGAGAGGGTAGCTCGATCAGGGCGGAATGCCACTGGACCAAAGGAAGGTAGCTCGGTTAGGGCGGAATGCCACTAAACCAAGGAAAAGGTAGCTCGATCGGGGCGGAATGCCTACTGGACCAAGGAGAGGGTAGCTCGATCAGGGCGGAATGCCACTGGACCAAAGGAAGGTAGCTCGGTTAGGGCGGAATGCCACTAAACCAAGGAAAAGGTAGCTCGATCGGGGCGGAATGCCTACTGGACCAAGGAGAGGGTAGCTCGGTTAGAGCGGAGTGCCACTAAACCGAGAAAAAGGGAGCTTGTTTAGGGCAGAGTGCCACTAAACCACGGAAGGTAGCTTGGTTAGGGTGAAGTGTCACTAAACCAAGGAGAGGGTAGCTTGGTTAGGGCGGAGTGCCCCTAAACCCAGGAAAAGAGTAGCTCGGTTAGGGCGGAGTGCCACTAAACCCAGGAAAAGAGTAGCTCGGTTAGGGCGAAGTGCCATTAAACCATGGAAATGGTAGTTCGGTTAGGGCGGAGTGCCCCTAAACCCAGGAAAAGAGTAGCTCAGTTAGGGCGGAGTGCCACTAAACTAAGGAGGAGGGTAGCTCGGTTAGGGCGGAGTGCCACTAAACCGAGGTAAGGGTAGCTCGGTTAGGGCGGAGTGCCACTAACCAAGGAGAAGAGTAGCTCGGTTAGGGCGGAGTGCCACTAACCAAGGAGAAGAGTAGCTTCGACCGATCACTCGGGACATGTCGGCTGCGCTGCATGATACAGCTTAATGTGTTTTTTGTTGAGGGGAGAGAACTGAATGACTCCTTTGTGGTCTACAAGGACGTAGGCACCCCCTTCATATACTCGGCGGACGATATACGGCCCGACCCAGTTTTTGACCAGCTTCCCTTTGGGGTTGGAGGCCATCACTTCTTTTCTTTTGACCATTACCAGGTCTCCTTTCTTGAATTCTCGACCCTTGATTAGCTTGTCAAAAGCACGGGCCATGCGAGCTTGGTAGAGTTGGATGTTTTGCTGTGTCCGGAGGCATTTTCCTTCGAGCTCAGCGAGCTCCTCCAATCTTCTTTCTGCATTGGCCTGTTCACCACTGACTAGTCCGTGCTGGACAGCAACTCGTAATGAAGGAACTTCAAGTTCAATGGGCACTACAGCTTCCGACCCATAAACGAGGGAGAAAGGTGAACAGCCGGTTGGGGTCTTGTAGACAGTATGATAGGCCCAAAGTGCTTCGTACATCCTTTCTTCCCAATCCTTTTTATTAGACTTGACAGTCTTCACCAGCAGCGTGCATAAGGTCTTGTTAAAGGCTTCTGCGAGTCCATTGGCTTGAGGGTTGTAGGGGGACGATGTCCTCCAGTCGATTTTGTATTTGTCGGCCAGCCGATAAACCTTCTGGTTCCTAAAGTGACTGCCATTATCAGAGATGATTCGGCTGGGGATCCCGAACCGAAATATTACATTCTGCCAGAAGAATCTTGCAACTAGTTCTCCCGTCACATCTCTTAGTGCTACTGCCTCCGCCCATCTGGAGAAGTAGTCTGTAGCTGCTAAGATGTATCTGCACCCTGATGAAGATGCTGGTAGCGGCCCTACTACGTCCGTGCCCCACTGAGCAAACGGCCAGCTTGGTAGGGTGGGATGCAATGGCACTGGAGGTCTCCTTGCCACATTAGCATGTTCTTGACACTTCTGACAAGCTTTGGCAAACCTGCAGCAATCGTCAAATATAGTGGGCCAATAGTAACCCAGTTTCTTTATCTCAATTTTCATCTTCGGGCCAGCCTGGTGTGCTCCAGCTGATCCTGCATGGACCTCCTGCATCACTTGTCCTGCTTCTGCTGAAGACAAGCAACGGAGTAGGACTTTCCTTCGGGCATCTACCATAATTCGGAACAAGGTCCCGCTTCTCATTTCGTAAGAATCCTTGATCCTCAGGAGCTTCATTCTCTGTTCCTTTTCTTTTGGAAGTTGCTGGTGTTGAAACCAACGTAGGAGATGCTCTCGCCAATCGGGCTGCTGAACCCCTTCGATGATTGCTACTTCCATCTCTTGTTCGTCGGACCTGTCGGCGGTTGATCATTGTTATATTCAGGCTTGTGTCAGGCGGGACCGCCAATGAACTGGCCAGCTTAGCGAGGGCGTCTGCCTGAGCATTCCGGCCTCGATTGATGTGCTTAACGCTGATGAAGTAAAATTTTGACATCAGGTGAGTTGCCAACTGGTGATAGGGGAGGAGCTCTTGCTTTCGTACACCGAACTCTCCTTCCAACTGTTTTATAACTAGCATGGAGTCTCCGAATGCTTCCAGCATCTGAATTCCCATGGACAGAGCAATTTGTAACCCGATTATCAGGGCTTCATATTCCGCTTCATTGTTTGTGCATTGCTTGTTTATGGAACAGGACGTATGCACCACTTCTCCTTCTGGGGATTTCAGGACTATGCCTGCTCCTGCCCTGACTCTGGCTGATCCAGTGGCAGAGGCATCAATTCTGGAAGCGCCATCAAAGTATAGCTGCCATAAGGCGGGTTGTACTTGAACGGCTTCTAGGGTTTCATCTTCAGGAAGCTCCGGCTCCAACGGGCAATCCCCGGGCACTGGGTGCTCAGCGAAGAAGTCTGCAATAGCTTGGCCCTTGACGGCCTTGCGCGGCACGTAGGAGATATCAAACTCCATAAGGATTACCGCCCATTTACCCAGGCGGCCTTTGAGTGCCGGTTGAGACATGATGTACTTCAGGGGATCTTCTTTGGATACCAAGCTGATTTCATGCGACAACATATAGTGTCGGAGCTTCTTGACTACGAAGACCAGTGTAGACACGCCAAAATTGACATTATTTTGAGTATATTTCATATCGCTCTGCGATACCCCATTTGACCCTCAAATCAGCTTGTTTGAGTGGTTTTCCCACTTTTTCTTGAATTTCTCCTATTTTTCCCCATTTATCTCCTTTTCCTATTTTTCTGGATTTTTTTGGGCATTTATCTCTATTTTTTGAATTCACGCCCTCATCCGGGGCGTGTTTTTGAAACACGACCTTGTCTAGGGCGTTTTCTCCCATTTTATCTATTTCTCCCCCATTTTATCTATTTTATGAATTTTCTAAATTCACGACCTGGGTAAGGGCGTGTTTTCTTCAAAACATGACTTAACCAAGGGCGTTTCTTAAAGAAAGGACGACCTCACCTGAGGGCGTTAATTCTTTTGGGTTTGACCGACTTCCCCATTTGAGCTCTTCAAATTAACGCCCTTCCCAGGGGCGCGTTTTTAAAAAAAATGGCTTTGATTGAGGCGTGTTTTGGATTTTTCAAATATGGGGAGTTTTTATTTCTAAATTTGGTTTTTGAGAAACGCCCTTGTGCAGGGCGTGTTTTTGAGAAACGCCCTATGGGTAGGTCGTCAATTCGTAAATTGACGCCCTTACCTAAGGCGTGTTTTACCTTCTGGCTACGCGGCCCTTTCCCCAGAGAGTCCTTGCTTCGATAGATGCCTACTTGGTTTGGGCTCTTGCCCATTCTTATCATTTCCCTCTTAGGACTCTTGCCCATGTTTATCTCTTCCTCAACCTATTTAATAGAGCCAATGGCTCTGTTGTTTGGTTGGATTCCTCTTCTTCGGACGCCCATATCTCCCCCTGTTTTTTTCTTCTATTTTCTTTCTTTCCTCACGCAGGTGCTGCTGTTGCCATTGGCTAAGGAGGGGCTCCTGCATACGTTCAAGTCTTCATCATCTTCTGGGAACTCCTCCCCATCGAGCATTCAAGCCCAAAAGCAACAGGCTTCCTCTTTTCATTTTTTATTCCCTTTTCACTATCATCATTCATATCTGCATGTTCATAGTGTTCGTATACACATCTTTAACTCAACCACGTTGAGAAATCTCCCCATTTAGTGCAACTCTTGCACTCTTTCCCCCTATTTCTATTCATATTTTCATGCATTCATTATCTCCCACACCCTCTTTGCATAGGGGTTTAAGGGCAACCACCCTTAAGGTGCGTTCTTGCACATGCTTTCATGCTCACATATTTCTATCATGAATTGATGCTACACTCACCACATATCTAATGCAATTTCTTCATTGGTGTTTATCTTTTTTTGCAAGGGTAATTAAAGGAAGAACTCTCTTCGTCGGCCGGCCGATTTGAAGAGAAAGGAATACTCACATCCCCCGCATATTTGAGGTATTTTGCGATCATCTTCCCATATCAATCTCCTCTTTGAGACCCTCGTGTCTCTGGCGATCACACACACTCCACATTAGCACCTCGTGCTATTTTTATTGCTTTCACCCATATATCTTATTACTTTTTTATATTTTTAAGTGTGGATTTTAAAAGAGATCTACAAATTGGCGATCACGGTGGGACACTTTGTGTTCTTCTTTCATTACCCCTTTCCCCTTGGCACCCTCGCGTGCCCTTTTGATATTCATATTTGTTGATTGCATTGATTCTATGAGTGTTCCTCTGCTGTTGCTGGCCGCGAAGGATTCCTGGTCAAGATGAATTCACGCCTCTGGAAGAGGCGTTTTTATTGATTTAACGCCCTGACACAGGGCGTCTTCTTAATATTTTACGCCCTCTGCCAGGGCGTTTTCCAGCTTACTTCCGGGTTTTGTTGCTTCCTGTGAATTCACGCCTTGTCCGAGGGCGTTCTGTTATTGAGTAGCGCCGCAGATCAGGGCGTTTCTATTGATTTGACGCCCACTTCATAGGGCGTTCGTTTATTGGTAGCGCCCTGACCCAGGGCGTTCCTTGACTTGGTTGGCATCTGCCCGCGGCTTTTCACGCCCTACCGAAGGGCGCTTTTTCTATTGGTAGCGCCCTGCCCCAGGGCGTTTTCTTCCTGTGTTTTGCCAAACCCCTGTGCTTTCTTCATATCATATATTTTGCATATATCTGCTGCCAGTGTTTCACGCCTTGCCCAAGGGCGTTCTTTTATTTATTAGCGCCCCTCATCAGGGCGTGTCTCCTGAGTTGACGCCCGCTGAACAGGGCGTCCGTTTATTGATAGCGTCTCACCCTAAGGCGTGTTTTCGCCAGCCCCTGGGCCCCTCACGTTGATTCACGACGGTCACATCGTCGTGTCTTTTTTAGTAGCGCCCCCTTCCCGGGCGTGTTTTTACTGTGGGTTTCCAGAACCCCCGGCTGTGGTTTTTCATGATATTTCATGCTTATTTTTGTTGATTGATCATATTATTGTGGTTGGCATGTTTACCCTGTTGCATTCATATTTGCATTTGGTTTGGGAGCCTCCTCCTCTTCATTTGGATCCACACACCCTCTTGGAATCGGGACGACCCTCCATTGAGCATTCCGTCTCTTTGGACTGGAAATCCCTTTTCCAAGCCTCCATAAGCCCCCGCACCCGTGGATTCCCTCACGGACGCCGGGCAGGTTGTACCCTTTTGGAGTCCCGATATAGTTGGCCTAATACGTGGTGAGTGAGAGCTCCTAGTTGGCATTGGAGTTCAAATCTCATTTGAAACTAGGACTCTCCTTGTGTGAATCTTTCCAAACTTTATTAAAATCCTTAATTCACCAAGGATAAAACAATCAAAAATCGCGGTAACCATTCCAACTTGTGTGCTTATTTGCATAATTATTGAGAATTTTTGATTATATAATGGCTTACCATGATAGAAACATGTTCAATTCAATTCATGAGGATGCACAACCTAGCACTTCATATCCTCAATTTCAACATGTTAATCAGCATTCTCACCATTCTTTCAAGGGACCACGTCCTTATTCTCATGGTCATACCCAACCCATGGGCAATGTCCATTCTTATGGTCCCCCTCCTCAAGTTCGAGCCACTATTCCCTCGGGACCGTCTCCTCCCAATGACGAGAAGGTCTCTCGAATCATCCATGCATTAGATCATCTTACCCCTCAACAGATCCAAGCCCTTAAGGCTGCCGTTGAGGGTACATCTCATGCATCTCTCCCTCCTTCCAATTCTATTCGGGTGGCCCATCACCCATCTCCCTCCAATTCTACACGGGTGGCCCATCACCCACCTCCTCCTTCCAATCATATTCGGGTAGCCCATTACCCATCTCCCCCTATTCATTCTACTCGGGTGGTCCGACACCCGCCTCCTTCTATTTCTCCTCCCTCACGGCCCCGAGGCCCATTTATTCATTGCAATTCGGCCCATCCGGGTTCTTTTACGGGTCATACCGTCAACTCCCCTCCACGGCCTTTTTATGCGGCCCCTCCTCCTTCAAGGCCCTGCCAACCTTCTATTGTTCAAGTCACACCCCTCCAACAATCTCTGCTTGATAAGATTGCTTTGATGGAGGAACAAATAAAGAGAGTCACGGCTCCTCCTACTCCAGTCAATCCTCTCCATGCCACTTTGGATGAGATTACAAAGATGGAGAGAGAATGGAAAGATAGGATGGACGACTACGGCGTTGATATTCCAAACGAGCAAGAACCGGCAATTGAAGAATACGAGCCGGTATATGATGATGAAGCTATGCAGGCACCCCTTCCGAGTTTCCTTAATTTCCCGCTCCCTCCGCTATCATTCGATGAACCTCCTGCTCAGGATGAAGCCATTCCCGATTCAACCCCCATTTATGAGACCTCCTGGTGTTACGATGATGGGTCGATACTTCAATCACCCACACCGGCACATTTTGAGTCTCCCCCTTCCATTAAACCTCCATCAATTACGCCTCCTCCAGTTACACCATTAACCTTCACACTAACCTCCCCTAAACCTTCCATTAAACCTCCACCAATTACACCTCCACTCCTTAAACCATTAACCTCCACACCATCGGCCTCCATTGAGCCTACCGTTAAACCTTCCCCAATTAGCCTCCCATTACCGCCACCTCGGCTTTCCATTATCCCTTTAAAACCCACATTGCCTATTCCTCCACCACATAGCCTTTCGCCTTTACCCATGGTTAGTCCTGAGCAGGATCCGCCCTTTTTTGCATACGAGCCAATCCCAACTGCTTCCGAGCAAAGGGAGAAACTCGACGTGTTTGAACCCCCGCTTACGCTCACCCATTTGCCAACACCTTCCATTATAACTCCACCATCCACGGAGCCTCCTGCCTCCGCCTCACCTCCCTTTGTTACTCGGAAGGGGCGTGCTTCTGCAGCTACTCGCGCCAAGGATAAGCAAAAGGCGGGCAAGAAGACTTTGGCCATGACTGTGCCATTCAAGATTCAAGAATTTATTTACCGGATGCCAATCTGGGTTATTGTGCCGCGCATGATCGAAGAGGCCGAGTCACCGCCACTGCTCAACAGATGCCAAGCGTTAACGCCGTATGAAGGCCGGGCAGGGCACCCTTTGTTCAAACCTTCGAATTCCGAATTCATTTACAAGGGGCGAATGCCCATTTTATTCAACATTCCATATTCATCACCATCAATGGGCAACATAATGCTTCCCGTTCCAACTCTACGACTCCCTCACTTTATTGATCTTCGCTTTCCAAAGGGGTTGTCATTTATTGAAGCTTCCTTTATTGGGCCAATTGGCCGTACATGTTCACTGCCATGGAGGGGCAGTTATCTTGGTGCCGAAAGGCCTTCCGCTATTTCATCCACCTTCTTGTCTATCACATCTTTTCCATGGGCCATTCCCAGGGTTAAGAGGAGGATCTCGTCCTCTCGCCCTTCATATTCTCCATATTCCTTGCATCTCATGCATTTTGTTGCATTCATGCATTCACAGCATTCATCGCATTGTATTCGCATACAATTGCATCTCCTGCTTCCCGGGTTTCCAAACCCGTACCTTCCTCGTCTTCCGGCACCGCCGGATATTTCGCATTTCCCATCTTATTCATATTCATCTTTTTGTCCACTCCCCTTGGGGCATCGCGCCCCCTTTCCTGCTATCTCCCTGGAACCTCCAGGAATTTTATCCCTCCTCTTTGGGCATCTCGCCCTTTCTGATTCTATTCCTCCGGAACCTCCGGACTTATCTCTCGGGCATCGCGCCCCTTTCCATTTGCTCCCTCCGGAACCTCCGGATTCTCCACCTGATTGTCTCCATCTTTTCCCCGGGCATCGCGCCCCTTTCTATTTGCTTCCTCCGAAACCTCCGGACTTTCCCCTCGGGCATCACGCCCTTTTTCATTCTCCTCCTCCAGAACCTCCGGACTTTTTCCTCGGGCACGACGCCCCTTTCCACCTTCTCCTTCCTGATTTTATTCCTCCGGAATCTCCGGATTCTCCGTCTTATTCTCTCTATCATCTCCCAGGGCATCGCGACCCTCCTGATTTCATTCCTCCGGAACCTCCGGACCTTCCATATTTCCTTCAATTCATCTTTTTGCTCCTCCAGGACTCCATATCTTTTATTCTCTTCTTCCTTTTCCGTCATCTTTTTCATCATCTTTTTCCCTATTTCTCCCCAGGGCATCGCGTCCCTTCTTTCGTTATCCTCCGGAGCCTCCGGATGTCCTCCTATCATGATTCTCCTCCTCTGCCTCTGGACCCTCCGGATCCACCTCTTTCCATCTACCAATTTCTTCTTCTGATTCCTCCTAATTCTGGGTCTGACCCAACTTCTTCCACATCCACTACCTTGGGCATCTGCCCTTTCTCCCATTGCTTTCGAGGCTTTAGTCCTCACTCCTCTTCTAATTTTCCGCTTCTTCTGTAGACTGTTCCATGTGATCAGGGTCTCCACACCTTAGTGAGGGAGTTCTAGCCCTCGCCTCTCTTCCTTTTCTCCTTATTCGTCTGAGTCTGGTCTTGGCACCACTCCTTCTTGTTAAGCCACTCTCAATCCTTTGCTTCCAATCCTTTTGACTGTCAAAGAGGACTATCCCACGATGATCAACCTCACCTCTGACAGCTGCTTCAAGAAAGGTTGCAAGGTAACATATTGGCGTAAGTATGCATTTTAATGATATCATTTTCTCATTACTTCACGCATGATTTTCAAAATCAAGTGCTTCTTAACATGATTAAGAGTGGTGTTTTAAAACCTTTATCTTAAGCTTTTGTTTAATTTAATCTCCTCAAAAGAGTCTTTAGACTTGCTTTGCAGCACTTTGGTTGATAAAGAACCCAGCATTGGGAATTCAACATTCTCTCCCCGCTTGTTAAGAGCAACCCTTAGCTGGGCATTCCACACACTTCACGGCGTCCTTAGTCGGCTCCTTGGTTAAAACACCGTTGCTACTTTTGGCCATGCCATGAGTATATCTGGAAGTCTTTTCCCCTTCTTTACTCGGCCGAATGCAGGGGCAAGAGGTCGACGGATGAGATGACCAACCTCGGTAATCCCCAATACGAGAGGAGTCTCAAATAGGGGCAGTCTTAACCCAAAATCAATATGAGCTTTCATGATAAATCTTGCCACAAGGGCTGTTATGAAAATCAAGTCAAAAGTTTGATAAATGCAAAAGTATGAATTATGGCATGTCAAGAGTGGCAAAGTCCCCGCAGGGAAAATCCTGGTCGTATGCATGTCAAGGGTCTAAAAATTAAAGGCACAAAGCCCCAGCGCAACAGACTACCTCTTTGAAGAGAACACCTTGGAGGGAATTCAAGTCCTGATATTTCCCATCCTGTATAAAGCTTGTCTCCAATTATTCTTCTCTTCTCCCTCCAAGACCTAATGTTTCTCGGGTATGGCCTTGGTAGGGGCACCGTTGATCAAAGACGGTCAGTTATAGGATGTCACTTTCAATGTACGTCCAGCTTTGGACAGTTTTTAGCGAAAAGGGAAGGAACGAGGGTCCCTAGCCAGTGGTTTAAAACACCCTTTGATGCTGCTTTAGCAATGTTTAACCAAAATCAAACAAAAAAAATTTGAATATTTCTTGTCCAAACTCCATAAAATTTGAATATTTCTTTTCCCAAAATCCAAAAAAATTGAAATATTTTCCAAAAATCTCCATAAAAATCCAAATATTTCCAAAACCCACAAAAATTTGCATATTCCAAAACTCCATAAAAATTTGTATATTTCCAAAATCCAAAAAATTGCATTGTATTTTCTGATGGTGTTTTGCAGGAACAGCTTTGCAGAGACCAAAAGCACGGGATGGGTCCTCTCTCCACTTATTGCTATCAATCTATTGATTCTTCCCGATATTCTCATAACATGCCACCCTGGGCATTTTGATTATCATTTCCTCATATCTCATGATTATTCATCTCCAAATTTTTTTTTAATCAACTCCTGCTAATTTCATCTGATCACTCCGCCGATGGGCATTATATCAGATCTTGATCATTCAATTCTAAATCTTGATTAGCCAAGATTGTCTCCTCATGATAAAACAAAAAACAATGCTATGATTTGAAACAATGCTTATGCTTCATGCTATATACATGCTATAATTGATGCTTTGATGATTGCTATGATTGAATGTCTTATTCATTGCTTGTTATCTTTTATATCTTGGCTAATGAATTTTTGAGCGCAGGATAAGAAGCTCTTGGTCCCGCCGGCTGGGCATCATCATCAAAGTCCCACCGGTTTTGCAGCTCATTTCTGAGTCCCCCAGGCTCATTGTTATCACCATCTCCCTGTATGCATTTTACTATATGTTACTAGATTATATCAAGGACCTTGTGGCTTTGGTAAATCTGGGATTTGAGTTCCCCTTCATCAAAAACAATGATGATTCCAGAGGAGTCTTAGTCACACGGATAGGCCGTTGAGCCGTCCGAGACTGGGGACGATGGTTCCCTTTTTACGAGTTGGTGCGTGGATAAACGGGCTTCGACTTAGTATCAGCTCGCAGAATTGGTTTCTTGACCCAGTCTGGGCAGTTTAACAATATTATCCTTGATTATATTATATTTTCATTTGTTATTTTCCCTTTAGCCCAGCATGCATTCATGTAGGACTTTGAAGCAATTGTGAAAAATCATTCTCATAAGCTGATGTGAGAGTTGAATTGATCTTAATCTTTCTCGATATGAGATTTTCCTTGCCGAATTGGATCCTCAGTTCGTTTTGTCGCTGTTTTGGGTGATTTTCTCGAAAGCTCCTTGTTTGGATTTTTATCATCTTATTTTTAATCTCCTTTCCTTTGATCCACCTTGGCTGCAGCACGTCCACTGGCGGGTAACCGCTCCCCAATGGTGAAACCTACAGGTTTGTGACCTGGGGTACTTCCACCGCGTTGGAAGTTGATCATTTATTTTATCTCCTTCGTGCACCGCGTGCGCATCTCCCCTTTTATCCAAACATTGTTGATTTCGTTGGATTTCCCGAGATTTGCTTCATCTCGTGCTTTTGATTTGATTCTCATTAAGTGATGTTGATTGCGTGTCTCATCACACCTTGGGATCTACTTTTTAGTTTGCTACGCTCCCTTGCAAAGCAGACACCAAGGCGGGGCAGCTGTAGACACGCCAAAATTGACATTATTTTGAGTATATTTCATATCGCTCTGCGATGCCCCATTTGACCCTCAAATCAGCTTGTTTGAGTGGTTTTCCCACTTTTTCTTGAATTTCTCCTATTTTTCCCCATTTATCTCCTTTTCCTATTTTTCTGGATTTTTTTGGGCATTTATCTTTATTTTTTGAATTCACGCCCTCATCCGGGGCGTGTTTTTGAAACACGACCTTGTCTAGGGCGTTTTCTCCCATTTTATCTATTTCTCCCCCATTTTATCTATTTTATGAATTTTCTAAATTCACGACCTGGGTAAGGGCGTGTTTTCTTCAAAACATGACTTAACCAAGGGCGTTTCTTAAAGAAAGGACGACCTCACCTGAGGGCGTTAATTCTTTTGGGTTTGACCGACTTCCCCATTTGAGCTCTTCAAATTAACGCCCTTCCCAGGGGCGCGTTTTTTAAAAAAATGGCTTTGATTGAGGCGTGTTTTGGATTTTTCAAATATGGGGAGTTTTTATTTCTAAATTTGATTTTTGAGAAACGCCCTTGTGCAGGGCGTGTTTCTGAGAAACGCCCTATGGGTAGGTCGTCAATTCGTAAATTGACGCCCTTACCTAAGGCGTGTTTTACCTTCTGGCTACGCAGCCCTTTCCCCAGAGAGTCCTTGCTTCGATAGATGCCTACTTGGTTTGGGCTCTTGCCCATTCTTATCATTTCCCTCTTAGGACTCTTGCCCATGTTTATCTCTTCCTCAACCTATTTAATAGAGCCAATGGCTCTGTTGTTTGGTTGGATTCCTCTTCTTCGGACGCCCATATCTCCCCCCTGTTTTTTTCTTCTATTTTCTTTCTTTCCTCACGCAGGTGCTGCTGTTGCCATTGGCTAAGGAGGGGCTCCTGCATACGTTCAAGTCTTCATCATCTTCTGGGAACTCCTCCCCATCGAGCATTCAAGCCCAAAAGCAACAGGCTTCCTCTTTTCATTCTTTTTATTCCCTTTTCACTATCATCATTTATATCTGCATGTTCATAGTGTTCGTATACACATCTTTAACTCAACCACGTTGAGAAATCTCCCCATTTAGTGCAACTCTTGCACTCTTTCCCCCTATTTCTATTCATATTTTCATGCATTCATTATCTCCCACACCCTCTTTTGCATCGGGGTTTAAGGGCAACCACCCTTAAGGTGCGTTCTTGCACATGCTTTCATGCTCACATATTTCTATCATGAATTGATGCTACACTCACCACATATCTAATGCAATTTCTTCATTGGTGTTTGTCTTTTTTTGCAAGGGTAATTAAAGGAAGAACTCTCTTCGTCGGCCGGCCGATTTGAAGAGAAAGGAATACTCACATCCCCCGCATATTTGAGGTATTTTGCGATCAGCTTCCCATATCAATCTCCTCTTTGAGACCCTCGTGTCTCTGGCGATCACACACACTCCACATTAGCACCTCGTGCTATTTTTATTGCTTTCACCCATATATCTTATTACTTTTTTATATTTTTAAGTGTGGATTTTAAAAGAGATCTACAACCAGTGCCAGATAGATCTTCTCAATATAAGTATATTTCTCTTCAGTTCTGACCAGTCTCCGACTGAGGTAATAGAGGGCTTGCTCTTTCCCTTCTTCATTATTCTGGGGCAGCATTGCCCCCAGAGAATTATGTGTAGCTGCTATATACAGTATCAATAGTCATCCTTTCACCGGTGCGCCCAGCACTGGAGGAGTTTTCAGGTAGTCTTTTAGCTTGTCAAAGGCTGCCTGGCAATCTTCATCCCAATAAAAGGGGACATCTTTCATCATTAACTTGTGGAAGGGCTGGCATCGCCCTGACAAATTAGAAATGAACCGCCGGATATAAGCCAAGCGGCCCTGTAGTGATCTTAGCTCGGAGATGTTCCTTGGCGGAGGTAACCCCTGAATTGCCTTGATCTTTGCGGGGTCTATCTCGATTCCCCGATATCGGACGATGAAGCCTAAGAATTTTCCGCTCGACACTCCGAACGCACATTTCATAGGGTTCATCTTCAGCTCATGCTGCCTTAGCCTCTGAAAGACAATCCGGAGGTCTTGCAGATGATCTTCTTTTCTTCTGGTTTTGATCACCAGGTCATCTATGTAGCATTCAACCTTGTGGTAGAGCAGCTCATCAAAGATTTTGGTCATCGCGCGCTGATAAGTTGCGCCAGCATTCTTCAGTCCGAACGGCATTCTCTTGTAATGATAAATGCCTTTAGGGGTTCGGAAAGCAGTATGGACTCGGTCATGCTCCGCAATCCAAATCTGATTGTAGCCGGACGACCCATCCATGAATGACAGGGCTTCATGGCCGGTTGTAGCATCAATCATGACCTCGGTTATTGGCACCGGAAAGTCATCCTTGGGACATGCCTTATTTAGATCCCGGAAATCGACACATATCCGGATCTGTCCATTCTTCTTTTTCACGGGGACGATATTTGCCAGCCACGTGGTGTACTGGTTTTCTTCAACAAATCCCACGTCAATGAGCTTGTCGACTTCAGCACAAATTTGGGTGATGAGCTCTGGCCTCATGCGCCGCGATGGTTGCTTCATCGGTTCGGCCTCAGGGCTGATTGTTAGCTCATGTTGTGAGACAGCGGGGCTTAGACCTGGCATCTCTTTGTAAGTCCAGGCGAAGCAATCCCGGTATTCTAGCAGTAGCTGGATGTACAGCTCCCGTTCTTCTGGGGACAGTTGGGCACTGAGGAAGGTAGGCCTAGGGTCATTCTCATTTCCCAGGTTGACTTCTATTAGTTCATCGACTGTGGCTTGGCCTCCGTCTTCTATCTCCGGAGGTGCCGGTTGGAGGTCAACGAAGTCTGGAATGCCATCTTGAGGGTCGAGCACTTCGACTTCCTCGTCAGACACCGCCAGAGCTTCCTGAGGTTTCTTGATTTCTTGTGCCAGCGGCTGAGTGGATTGTTCTGTTAGCAAATCCATTACCGTCGCAGCTTCCAAGGATGAGAGAGCAGCCTTGGTGTTTGCAGATGAGATTGCAGCCATGACGGGCTGGTAACTGTTTATTGCCAGGCTCGGACAGCATGCTGATTTTGCAGCAGAAGTTGAGGAAGTTTCGCCTTCTGGGACAGTTGTATCTTCTGCAGAAGTGGCTTTTTCATTCCTGGTAGTTGGCTCCCCTTGACTGGAGTTGGCCAAGGCCTCCCTGATTGGCAGAAAGGGTGTTGAAGTTGTCATTAGTATGACCTCTATGGAGAGAGAGACTCCTGCTTCTTGACTGTCTTCGGCTTCGCTGCTGCTAGCCGTATCAAATTCGGCTTGAAGGGCCGCTTCTTCAGGATGAACCTGCTCCCAGCATCGGCAAGGGGCCGAGGTTTCTACTTCTTGATTTCCGGACCGAGCCAGTTCAAGATATTCGGCTTCCACCAGATACTCATCAAAGGTTGCTCCCAGAGGGCTATCTTCAGTAGGGTAGAAGGCGGAGATAGTATCCACCTCGTACCGCCCACTGTAATAATATTCCTCCAGGGTGAAGCCCAACCCTGGATGTTGAGAGACACGTCTCATTTCCTTATCTAGATCTGCAAGATGCCACATCTTCTAGAAAGCTTCTTTGCGCTTTTGAGACTGATCGAGAGGAATGTGTTGCTTCTGAAACATCCTGGCCATTCGATCAGTTGTAAATGCCAGGCCTTGAACAGGAACCCGCGGGTTGGCTAGATCTTCAGGGAGGCTGCAGTTTGTGTCTTCCCGAGTGGGATGCTCCTCAGCTGTATAGAAAAAGCTGCTGGGCCCATCTTCCTGTGTCACCTCCCAAGCTTTGAAAGGTTCGACAGTGGGGTCGTTGAGGCCGGAGACTGGCTTGGTGAGGCCGGCCAGGACTCCGATGCGGTCGTGCTGTCGATCGACCTGCACTTCCTTAGCCTTGGGGTACAATGCTGGGGGTGTCACCCTGCCGACCTTTCCAGAAGCTGTGATGTGGGAGACCACCTTCGGCTTGACATATCCGTGCGGCGGTGATGGATACCAACCGTCACCCGATATATTCTTCGACGCCCCTACGGGGGCCTCAGCTTCAGAAACCTTCCGGGGACGCCCCGTATATAAGTTGGCGTCTGCCAAGTGACATTCAAACACCTCGAATGGGTGGAGATCAGCAAATATCCTCTCCTCCTTCCCCTGGAGGTTGTATTTGATGCATTGGTGGAGCGTGGAGGGCACCACCATATTCTCATGCAGCCATGGGCGGCCGAGCAGTGCTTTGTAGGAGGTGCGAGAGTCAATGACATGAAACTGCACCGTTGTAGTGAAATCTTCCAGGGTCAGCGTGAACTCTGCCACTCCCATAGATACTTCACATTTTTGGTTGAAGCCAGCGATACGCATATCCCCGACTTTCTCGAGATGCACATTAAAGTGGTACCTCTCGTATATTCTGTAAAGTAGAATGTTGACTGCTGCACCGGGATCAACCAGTATTCTATTCAGCTCCCTCCCATTCTGGTGCCCTCTCATATACAGCGGCCTGTTGTGGCTGGCAGTAGGTAGTAGCATGTCTTCCGGAGAGAAGGTCATACTGGCTTCTGGTATAGCCTCGGCTATGCAGGCTTCAAAATGAGCAGGCGTCTGCAGAGCAGTGATGATTGCCTATCGAGTTTCTTCACTCAAAGAGAGAATTTCCCAGATCGTAAATCGAGCGGGGAGCTTTTTGAGCAACTTCATTATTCGGCTCCCAGCCCGGACATTGGAGAGCTTCATCTCTTCAGCCCATCTGGCCTTGGGGAGGTTTTGATTTGTGGGTCCAGACGGACCTGCTTCCTCTTCCTCGGACTCGGCATCCTGTCGGCTGGCACCGGCTGTCGGGTCTTCTTTATTAGCTGCTGTAGGGCAAGCTCCATCTGCATTTGCATCCTCAGTAGATTGCGCTGGCTGCGGGTGAATGGCCCCGGGTGTAGGGTTAGCCTCTTGACAGGGTTGTTTCCCCTTTGACATCTTCATAAATTCAAGGAATGAAGGGACTGCCTTGCCCCCACTCTTGTTGTATAGGCCTGACGGAGGAGGGATTTGGACTCCCTTAACTTCCGGCGGAGGTGTCTTGTAGGGTTGCTCCCCTCTGAACATGATGTTGTGATTGGGTGGTGGCTGGCGCCCCCATTTTCGGCCCGACCGAGTGGCATGCACAGCAGTTGCGGCCTCGGCTTTGCCTCCCCCAGCATGGGGTGTGAAGTAAATTTCTTCTTCTTCCTCTTCTCCGGGTAGGTTGAAAGGTGCTGACAGGGTATTGCAGGAGACAACCTGTGTTTTATTGTCCCCAGCGGCCTTTCTTTTCTTCTTCTTTTGCTTTCTCTTCTTTTTGGTTTCTGCGGGTGCCTGCCCCCAGAACATGCTGCCCTCTTCAGGGGGTGCTGTTTCGGCTTCCTCCACCTGTTTGAGTGAGAGTTGCTCCATCTCTTGCCATGGGAGGTGGTCCCGTACCAGGAGAGGTTTCAATTCGGGCTGCACATATTCATCTAGCCCTTCAATCAAGTGCTGTAGTCGAAGGACTCCAGGATTGATTTCCTTGATTACTGGCAGCAGAGTTTGTCTCCTTTTGTTGGGTGTATGTATTCTGATGGCTGTAGGTGGAGTGACCCATACGGGTGCTACCACTGGCGGAGCAGTCCGGGGTGTAACGCCACGGATATGTGCCCCCTCTTTCGGGCGAGGTGCCCTCTTCTTCTTGTGCTTTACAGGGATCTGCTGCCACCCCTGCTGTTCTTTCACGGGTTCCAGGAAATGGATTTCGTAGGTGCTTCGTGTGCTTGCTTCAGAGATCTCCTCAGGTAAGGCCTGGTAGAGGGAGATCATGTTGACTGTTGCTCTCCTGAGAAGGGCTTCATGTAGCTGAGGAGGGTCTACTTTGTACTCTCCCAGCTCTATTTCATTCTTCTTTACCATTCCTTCGATGATGTCTTTGAAAACATAACAGTCTTCGATTGGATGTCCCAACATCTGGTGGTAGGGCAGAATCTTGGACTGTCTTTTCTTTTCAGGTCCTCCGGTCTCCTTGGCTCAGGCAGAGTGACCATGCTGTATTCTGTTACCCAGTCGAACAGGACTCAGGTCTTGTCTTTTGGAAAGGAATATGCTTTCTTCATTTTTTCCCTCAGCGAAGGACCTTCTCTATCATCTAGAGCTTTCGCAGGTGGCGGGGGAGCCTCCTTCTTGTCTTTCTCCTTCTGCTGTTCGAACGCCTTGATATCAAGCGCATTCGCTTCTTTAGGTGTGGGGCGCCGTTCCGCAGCCTTGCCTTTCTGGGCTGTGCTGGCAGCTGACGCCGAGACAGGCTTGGCTAGGAAAGCCTCCACTTCGGCCACCACATTATTCAGCCGGTCGAACGACCGTATTTCCATTCCAATCATCTTTTCCAGGACCTCCCTCCTGAGGTTATGTTTGCATATTTGTACCGCGTCCTCCTGATGCGGGGGCCGCTTGCATCTCATTCCGAGGTTCCTCCACCTCTTGATGTAATCAAGGGCTGTCTCATCTGCCCTTTGTTTTGTTGAGTAGAGTTCGGCCACCGTGACCTCCCTCTCTGTGATATGGAATCTTTCTCTAAACTTTCTCTGCATATCCGGCCAATCACTGATTGACCCGGTCGAGAGGCTAGAGTACCACTCAAATGCGAGCCCTGTCAGCGAGGACCCGAAGAATTTTAGCAAATATGACTCGTCGGTGGCCAGATCACCCATAACGGTCATGTAATATGCAATATGCTCTTTCGGGGATCCCTTCCCGTTGAATTTGTCAAACTTAGGCGGCTTGTTGACCCCCGGGGGAAGTCATTTAGCCGCATGGTGTTGCGGGTAGGGCACCCGATAGGCATCAAATGCGACGTAGTCGCCTTCACTTTTCTCTGCGAGCTTCATCTCGATCATCCTCTCTACCATCATCCGGTTCACGACCGTGGGGTCAATCGGTTCTGGATAGAAGTGCGCTGGCTGCAAGTACGGGGTGACAAGGGTGGTCACCTGTGGAGGACGCAGCAGCGGGGGTGTCGGGTGCACCTGAGGGAGCACCGGAGGTAGCAGCAGCTGAGACTGTGGCGGCCGCTATTGTGCTGTCGCCATGCTTGGCTCTGACGGCTGGGACAGTGTATAGAGCGGTGGAGGGTCGTCACGATGAGCCGCTCCCCGAGATGACTCACCCTGGACTTCGGGCGGTTTAGACGCTGATGAATGTTCAGTTTTTTCCATCAGCTGCTTCTTCAGAGAGTCTATCTCCCGTTGATATTTTTATAGCAGCATCAGAACTGATGGGTCTATAGTGGTGGGGATACCCTCTGTTGTCTCCCCGGACGTACCCTCAGGCAGGATGTCGAGGAGGACGTCGTCTTCTTCTTCCGCCGTCACCACATTAGCGGTCAAGACGGGGGCCTTGTCATCCCAGTGGGGATAGACTTGGGGCTGTTTCCCTTTAACCATCATCAGAAGCTCTCTTGCTGCTTCTGTTCTGCGGGTAGATGGCCCCGGCCGTGCGGCCAATTGAGCCAATTCTTGGGGGTCTTCAGGAAGCTCCCCATATCGGCTGGATATACCAGCCATGTTGCAGGTGAGAACCTGCATCCTTCTCTTTTGCTGATAGACCCTCCTTCTGGCTTGCTGCGGAAAGGTCAGCCTTTCGAACACGGAAACCCTTCTTCTTTCTTCCCGCTCGGGGAAAACTTCATCAGCTTCGATCTCGAAGCCGTCATTATATCCGTTGTCGTCGACCGATGACACCATCATTCTATCTCCCATATTTCCTTCATCTGCCATTGATGGGCAGTAGTCTTCCTCAGTGGCGACTGTCTGCATCAGTCGCTGCTGTCCGAGTGAGGGATTTCTTAAGCCTCGGAAATAATTTCTGACCAAGCAGGTCATCTCTTCTTGACCCCGTTCTTGATATAGGACAGGGGGTGATTGTCGACCTCCAGCAGGAGGGATATAGGCCAGCCGAGCTCTGTCGGCCGGCTGTTGGAATCTTCGTCCCGCAGCAGGGACGTTGGCTTGATGGGCCGCAGCCCGGAGACTTCTGTGGCGCGGAGGATCCGCGACCACCTCTTCTTCCTTCTTCGGGGGCAGGCCCCTTTCTCTTCTAACTTCCGCCTTGTCGTTCACAAAACGACGGCGGATGGGTGTTAGCTGGTGGGCAGGTCGGGTCCGCTTGGGAACCCACACCTGTTTAAACTTCCTCGGCCTGGGTGCCGGGCTTCCCTGGCCATAATGACCGGTTTCTTCTATTTCTGCCCTTCTTCCAGCGAGACCTTGATAGGAATTGTGGACAGGAATGTTGGGGATGACTCGGTCTGGGGTCACCCGTGCAGTGCGTCCGTCAAGGAAGACGCGCATACCCCCGACTAGCATAGATTTTCCGGACTGAGACAGAGTTCCGGTGACTACAGCAGCATTCTTGCGGGCTTGGCGACGCTGGCGTCCTCCAGGGTGTTTGTTGATGACATTGGGGTGAGTCCCACGTATGACGTGGTGCACCAGACAGCTAGCGGCCGGGGCCAGACTTTCAGACAAGTCTTTGCAGCAGGGAACCCCTAGAGGCTCCATTTTCTCCACAGCTTCATTGATAGGTTCTGGGGCTTCGACCTCCAGCATATCTACAAATGCTAACCCTAAAAAGTTGGGGAAGCCCACAGCGGCAGGGAAGCTGCCGAATTCCATGGGTACCGCCAGGTACCCTTGCGCGTGTCCAGCGACTATCGAAAGATCGAAGTCGACGCCAGTTATCCCATTGGTCGTCATTGTCCGCCTGTAAGAAATAAACAAGCCGAACATCAGTAGCCTCTGGGAGGGCCTCGAAGCCCAAGTATCTCAGCAAAGAGATGAAAGGTGACACTGGTCCCACCGGGCATGCCAGACTTGTTCGCGAACCTTTTTTCCTTCCCTTTCTTTCGCGGGTCGACCGACCAACTGACCAACTGGTGGTCGGATGATCAATTGACGACACGGGTGTGCCAGTCACATGAGTGACAATTTTATGATGCGCTCATTCTGACCCGTGTCGGGCGAATGTGAGGTTCGGTCGGGACCAGCAGTCCGCCATACCATAAAGGCTATGGCGTTAATTACATCCCCCACGAGGAGGGAACACCTTTGATTAATTGCCGAGATGAAGGGCTGTCGAGGCCGGAATAAAGGATACAGAGCATGCGAGTGATCAGACGAGATGCTATGATTGACTACACACGATTTATTTGGGTGGGCCTCGGTACATGGCGGAGGACTTAGGCCCGAAGGCCACCTTCACGCGTAACAAGACCTCTGATCAGGCGTAGCCCAACCTTCCGGCAATGTCATTTGATATACCGAGGAGGCGCACACTCAAGCATGCATTGACACGACCTGAATGCCTGGACTAAGGCATAACGGCGAAAACTCGAGACATATCAATTCAAGCTCGAACAAGCTAATTTATTCCATTCACTGATCAAAGAGTTTGCTTCATTTTATGGTTGACACCAGAAATCATCCCGGGAGCGGGGAAGAGACTGGAACGACACAACGACATGATTCGGCGTGAAACCGGTGCAACGCTTGCGAAGACAGGGGTTAAAATGCTTGAAACGGCGCCCTGAAACGTAGGTAAATGGCTTAATACGGCGCTGGAAACCGTAGGTGAATGGAAAAGACGTGTTAAACCGGCGCGGCCTGATTGGGGCGCGCCGGGAAGGGCGCGCCGTTTTAAGGCGCGCCGGGAAGGCCGCGCCATTTTAAGGCGCGCCGTTTAAGGTGTGCCATGCATGAACGGCACCGATTTAGCCCAATTTCTCGGACATCGAGATTTTCGTTGGTTTATTTATAGATTTATTAAAATGTTTTGAGAGATTTTGAAAGTTGATTGAGTTGATTATTCGTGGATCGGTCCCAAGCCATCCAAAAGTTAAGTCACGGGCTCGGGCGAGGTTCATACTCGAGCGCGGCGATCATTCCGAGTTTGGACTCGTTCAAGCCGAAATTTCGGCAGCATCTCCCCATCCCGGAGGATTTTTCGGGGAGAAGCGGGGAGTGCTCACGTGGCGGAGCAACCCCTAAAGGCCGGGTGGCACAACGGCGGCCGGCAAAAACCCGAACAGAGAGGAAAACCCCGAGGTCAAACCTGCTAGGGGCACCAAATCCGTGGGCGGCAGTGAGCGGATGAGTTGACTCATGATGGGAGCGAAAACCCCGAGGGCCAACCTGCGAGGGGCACGCAACCCGAGCCAACATAATGCTCGAATTGGGACGACCGATCTGGGAGGAAACCCCGAGGGCTAGCCTCTGAGGGGCACGCAACCTACGGCCACCACAGAGCCCACTAGGGGGGCTGTGGATTTGTAGTGTTGGGATTAACCCAATTTCTGTGTGCTCACTGGCCTTCTGAAATCCATTATTGACAAATAGACTCATCGTACCGAGCAGTCAGGATGAAAGATCAAGGGAATGTTCCCCCTCCCCGGGTTACCGAACCCCACTAATGAAACAGCAGAACAGCACGGCGAGAACACTCGTATAATTAGCAGGCCAACGCTAATGCCTGTAGATACGCATATGTACATGCATGTGATCGTTCACAAATTAACGCAACATTCATCAGTCGATGCCTAGAAAATAATGACGGGAATGTGGGGACGGCCTGGTCTCCCTCCGTTCATGGTCGAGAACAGAAAGGGTATTAGGAGGACAGCCCAGACAGGTTGAAGGAACACGCGTATAGACTCACCTCACACGGTGAAAATCCTTGACATTCGGTCGGAAGAGAAACCCCCGGGGAGGGGGATTAATGTAGCCCCTACGGTAGTAGGGCATATAGCGTCGAGGGAGACGGAACGGGAAGAAAATCATTCAGACAGAGGAACGCACGGAGCTTTGCATTCATCCTCCACGGTGCCGGCATCGCTGTAGGGCGCCGTTTCACCGGCTATAAGGAAAGGGGAAAAGCAACAGGGAAGAAGGGAGATCCAGAGGAAGGAGAAGGCAACATTCATTCACGATATGAACAACAGAAAAGGGAAGTGCACAGAGCATCATTCCGGCGCCGGCGTTATCGCTCGACCACCGTTTACATTAATAGACGAGACTCGTTACAAACGAAGAGAAAGAACAGAGGTGCTGGTGAAGGAGGGGAGGTCAGGCTCGTATCATCGCCCCTCCCCTCACTCACTTACATTGTATCAGAGAAAACCGAAGATGAAAAGAAGGGGGTCCGCCGGGAGAAAACATGGGAAACCCACCTAGGTAGATGAGAAACGGATGCTCTCCTTCTCCGATTTCGGGAGGCTCGGGTGGAGTGGGGTGGCGGCCGCCGAGAGGCTCAGACGGAGGCTTCTTCAGACCGAAAAAACCCTCGACCCCTCTCTCTGGACCTCTCTTCTTTCTTTCTAATTCTCCTTTCTTTTCTTTTGATTTCGCCTCTCTTTTTTCCGTCAAAGACAGGCTATATAGCCTTCTTCTAATCTGGCGCCCCAGGGAGGGGCGCTCCTGATTCGATGGCGCCGGGACACACGGCATTAGCGCGCCGGATTGATGGCGCCGTATTAAAGGGCGCCGACATTCCTTCACGCGCCATTTTAACTTGTTTGCTCGGCGCGGCTCGGTCGGTGGGTTCGGGGATGATTCCGGAAGCTCCCGTTGACTGTTCCTTCCGCGCTGGCCTTTGCAAAACCTTGACGTGGTGTCGAGGAAGCTCTCGATATGACGAACAGCCTTGATCAGACCTCCGCGTGTGTCTGGCCCGATCATATGGATATCATGTTGACACGGCCTTCGACACTGTGATTTGTGCTTCTGGTCGAGACGGACTCGTGCTCGAGGCTTCTTGGCGGGATGGTGTTGCATCCCAGATGATTCTGCCCTGAATGGCAATCAATTGGCCACTAATGGGCCCATTATGACGAGGAGCCGAACCCATGTCGGGTGATCGGGGCCCTCTGCTGATAGAACCTTCGGCCCCTTGTTATGGACGGCCGGGGACGTTTTTCCTCCTTAGGAGAGCCATTGGGTAGACCGTCGTCCTTGGTCGGGCGACGGATGTGGGGTAGCGGCATGACGAGGTCGATGCCGGATCATTGGGCAGGCTTGATCGCGCTGTCGGTTGGTTGTGGGTTCATTCCGACTCTCCTAAGGTGAAGTCCCCGGTGTTCCCTTCAAGGTTGCTCGAGGCTCTGGCAGCTTAAAGAATCTTTAGTAGGTTGATCTTCATCGGCTTCTGTGCTTCAGTGGGCCGTATCATTCGTCTTTGCGGCTTGGTCGCCGAAGGATCATATTTTGAGTGCCAACAGGCATGCGCAAGTGACTCATGTGTTTCTTTCTCCTGCCATACGTTTCATCTCAGGCATATGGCAAGGTTTGAACAAGGGATATTAAACGGTGAAACCCTCACCTTTACAGAAAACATCCCTTCTGCCTCCGCAGCCCGTTGTGTGGCGTGAGCAAGCTGCTCGTGGAGTAGATCTAACTCTGAAGTAGGAATCCATAGACTGGAAGAAACGCCGTCTGCCCTCATTGCCGATGAAACTGCATCGAGCTGGGCACGCTGCGACAAATAAGAGGTGACATTTAAGTGGTTAGGGCCATGAATTTCAAATCATACCAGGAACGTGTACATACACACTTACTGATGAACCCAGAGTCGCTCGGGTGTCATTCAACTCTTGCTCCGTGTCTGTCAAACGAGCTCGTAAGTTCGTTATTATGGTGTCACGGGCATCCTACAGTTACGACTTATGAGTTCATAAAAAAAAATCAAAAAAAAAATGAAAAAAATGGTTTCTTTTTACTTTACCTCCATAATCCCTCCAGGCTGGAACCTCTCCGCATACATTGTCCTATAGAGGCGTAGGTAATCCTCACTGTCTTGTGCTTGCGATTCTACGAGCGTGCCTCCCCGCTGCCAGTCTTCATATTGTTCGGGGAAACGCACCCTCCAATCAACACAAGTTGCCGGCCCGCGTGTCTTCTTTCCGACGCTGGGTGATGTGGTCATATCCACCCATTCTTGGGCAAGCCCTAGGGTCCTCATGGCTAATCGCAGCCTGAGGGGCTCGATCTCATTCAAACAATGGAGCCAAAGGTCCCGTCCAAACTAGGCACGGCTTCCAATTACCCACGGCTGGTCGACATTGACCATGTTTAAGTAAGGCCTCCAGTTCACCTATGCTGGGTTGTACATATCTTCTTGGTTAGATAAAATACAAAAAAATGCTAAAAATGAATAACAAAAAAAAAGAGAAAAAAAGTATTCTACCATCGTTGCAGGGAACTCTTGCAGCTCTCATCTCAACACCATCAGTTGATAGGATAGTGGTGCTGTACTCATGATGGGTTACCACCGTCTAGCCAGTGGGATCGTCACTGGTCTCCAGTGTCGAGCTCTCCCCATTGGAAGGTAGTAGTAGCTCCATAGCTACATCATCATGGGCCATTCACATCAACAAATACAAAAAAAGGCATAAAACAAAAACAACACAAAATAATCTTTTACCTGGATGAAGGGCGTAAACCCACTTATTGTCACCTCTCGGCATGTCCTTTGCGACAGACCTGTGAATAGATGCGCTAGTACGGCAACTCCCCAGGCGTACTGCCCTACTCTTTCTAAGTCCACGAGCAGCTCTAGGAAGCGACAGTGTATGTTGTCTCCCTTGGAGCCCAGTAGCAACTTTCCCAACAAGAAGAGGAGGAACCTCCTCAGGTCCATGTTGGTCCTCTCCCAGTTGCTGGCATCCACACAGTATACAGCACGGGCACCTCTTTCTACCCTTTCCAAGAATTCCTGCAGGGACTCGTCATCCCGTGGACGAATGTTAGTAAGCCCTAACGCCTCCATGATCGATGCCTTGGCTACTGACCTGTTCTTCTGACCGTCATGGTCCAGCCCCAACAGCTTCTGGGCACCTTCTCGGTAGTCCGTGTAGGTGACGCCAGTCACCGCTTCCCCATCTACCTTCAGGCCCGTGATGCGGACCATGTCTTCCAGGCTGGGCACCATGTGCCCCCACGGCATCAGGAATGCCCGACTCACTGGGTCTCATCTTTCACACAGTGCTTGGATCAGGCCAAGGTCGAGCTTAATTGGCTCAATTCGGAGGAAGGCCCCGAACCCCATCACGTCTAGCCTGGCCTTCTGGAAGTCCGGGAGACCTCGATATGCCGCCACTACCAGCTCCCACGAGATGTGCGATCGCATCATGCTCTGCACATACACAAGAGGTGAGAAAGGGGAACTTTGTTAAGCAAGAAAGGAGAAGAAATGATGAAGAAAGGAACTAAGGGATCCACTTACAAGATGTGATCGGGTCCTCTCACTCAGTTGTCCTTCGACTTCTGATAGTCTTCTGGAGCTGCTACCAGATCTGCTCCTCTTCGAAGAGCGAAAAGACTCACCTTCTGCTCTGAAGCTAGATTCATCATCCATCCTGAAAAATGAGCAACACTCACTACCTCCCCTCCTTACAAACTTGCACTCCTCAAATCTGCGCTCACGACTTTGGTGCTTCCAAGTCGAGGGAAAGGGGAGGTATTTATAGGATTGGAAAGGAGGTGATCTGGATCTATCACCATCATTCCTAGCAACAGCCTTTACGATAATTCACCTTCCTTTTACTCTCGCGCCCACTCTACCATGTAGAGTGATCAATTCGGAGGCGTGATTTGTTGACTTGTCCTCCCTATTTGGTCCAAAGATTCCTCGTGTTTATTGTCCCGTTGCAATTATTTTTAGCGCAAAAAAAATGGGGGACATTTATGTGGGAAAACAGGACCAGTGGCCGACGTTGTTGAAATTGGTGGTAGATCCTTTGAAATCATGGCCTCGGTACCCTCGCGTGCCACTTCGCCATATGAAGTAAATGGAGCAGAGGCGTGATTTGTTGACCCGCCACCCTTACGTGGTCTAAAGATTCCCCGTGTCTCTTGTCCCATTGCGACTACTTTTAGTGCGAAGAAGAAAATTGGGGACATTCACGTGGGAAAAGAGGATTAGGCATCGACATTGTTGAAGTCGGTGGCAGATTCCCTTTGAAAATCATGACTATTGTGAGTCACCGCCCCGGGTTTTAAGGAGACATCTTGTCGAGTATGTCTCGCGGGAACCTATGTGGTAGAGAAGAGCCGTAGAGGAGAAGGAACGCATCCAGGGCAAACAAGCCGCTTTCGTACCAAGCCATTCCACTCACACATCTATATAAGGGTTTGTGCCCGTCATGAGGAGTGGGTGGGTGTGCAAGCCACTCACTAACCCTCGTCACTCTTCTGGTCACTTCTCTTCTCTCTTCTCTCCGAAGGCAAGAAGTACCTCAGAGGCCTTCTATAGTTCCGTGACGCAGCAATCGCTTTGCCGTGCCACACGTTCCCACCGGCTCTTTGGCGGTGCCCTTCGTCGTCTTCCTGCTTCTCTCGCGACCCCGATGGCCGCGAAGCTCTCGAAGTCAAGGCCGCTGGTCGAGCTGCCCTCTGCTTCCCGAAAAGACTGCACCAGCTTCAGGAGCCCACCACCGTGAGCTCCAATTCCCTGCAACAACTCTGAGGGGTTGACATGCCCGATCACTGCTTCTCCCAAAGTTTCATCGCCAGGGCCTTCATTGCCCTCCTCTTGCCCAAACCTCGATGCCACTCTATCCCCATATCTCTCTCCACTCTTCCCCCTTACATCTCTCCTTGACACTCGGAGAGAAACTTTCAGCTCTAGAATGCCTCAGGGCAACCCCTCGTGCTGAAGTTATTCTGGTCACAAGTAGCCGTCGTCCGGCGTTTGCCATTCTAAGCCGCCTATGCCAAAAGGAAAAGGGGAGATTCAAGGAGCGTATAGTGACATTAAGAATTGACATTTATTTCAAAATGAAATGCAACAAGCACTGGGCATCACGGGCCTCAGTTTCCCCAGTTCCATTACATAAGCATGCAACAGCTCACGATCCTCACTCATAGATACCATCGCCTTCTGTGGAATGCTTGCTTTCCACGATGCTTTGATCGCTTTTCTATCCTTGGCATCACCTTCCGTGTCTAACTCCCTTTCCTTAATCAAAGGGGGATCGGATGGTGTAGGAAAAGAGTGTCGCGGAAGGCCGATTTGCAGGCAACACCGGTGCGAGCTGTAAAGAACAAACTCAGTTGCACCGATAAGCTGGAGTTCCGCGTCAGGGGAGGATCTCGCGAGAAGCTCACGTCCAAGTAAACATGCTGGCGCGTGAATAAATGCATCCCGCTCCAAAGTGTTGAAGTAAGTGCGCCAGTCTCCACATGACTTTAGCCGAGGCATGCAATTGATCACACTCCCGCCAACTCCTCGCAGCGATCAAATTTGAAGTGGAGATCGATCCAACAATTGAGGAGAAGCATGCACCCATAGGGGGGCTGGCCCATGCTGGAAGCCATAAGACCGCTGTAAAGGTAGGCGAGGACAGCGGGTCCCACTCTCTTTCCTTCCCAAATTCCACAACTGGCGCTTAGCTGATCCTCCTCCACTATGTTATCAGTATAAGGGAATAGGAGAGCACCCGCTAAGCAGATGGTGAATCCCTTCATGATCCCTTCAATGCGATCATCATCACTTGTCAATCTTTCAAGGGCATTTATGACCCAATCTGCAAGTTTTTGCCGATGGATTCCTTTCTAAGTCTGGACGCCCTTGATAACTCCGGACGGCATGAAGCTTCTGAGCACCCCCTCGGAAGTCACCTTTTTTTAGCATGCGCATGATCTTTACCTTGCCATTTTTCTTGAATTTCTTCAAGCCAAGCAGAAGTTCTGCTTCTTCGAGAAGAATAGTCACCTCGAAAGTGGGGAAAATGAATGTATGGGTTTGAGGGTGCCAAAGCTCTACCAATGCACCCATAGCCGCCCAATCCATGTGAATCTCGTCATAATGTTTGGCATGAATTACGAGCCTTTGGAGGTGCCACTTTGTGATGATGGCCCTCATGCTGATAGAGATATTCGAAGTGAGCTTTGACAGCCACGACAACTTTGAAAACTTCCTCGGGCCAGGAAAGAGAGGGTACGGCTGGAAAGAAAAGGGGAGAAGGCAAAAATGAGTGTAAGAAAGTCTTGCAGAAACACGAAAAGAGATGTTAACTCACCATTCGAGAGTGAATTCTCTCGCTAAGATGCCCTTCGAGGTCGGTGAGCCGCTTGCACTCGCTGCTGGGCTTTCTTTTCTTCACGGGATGGGAAGATTCGCTTTCCATCTCGAAACTTCGACCTCTTCTTAAGCTTCAACTTCTTTAAACTCGCCCTTGAATGCATTTTCTTAAGGCCAAGGGGCGATACTTATAGTGAGGAAAGGAATCTAGAAAGATCTTAACAGTTTCGTTTTGTTGTGTGATAATTTGCTTGCATAGTTGTGATTTTGTTTTATTATGTTAATTATCGAGTGGGGGCACTACTGTCCCACCGATGTCCCACCTTGTACCGCCTTGTCCTCTCATCATTCAATCATCGTGGTCCCCCCTCATCATGCATCTTATATTATATGAATATGCCAAGGACCTTGCGGCCTGAACGAATCTGAAATTTGAGTTCCCCTTCAACAAAAACAGTGATGATTTCAGAGGCGTTTAGGTCGTACGGATAGGCCGTTGAGTTGTGATAGAATGGGGACGACGGTTCCGTTCGGTGAGTCGATGCGTGTATAAATGGGTCCCGGCTCAGTATCAGCTCACCGGATCGGTATCCTGACCCGTTCTTAGCAACTTAACAATATTATCCTTGACTATCTTCTATTTTCTTTTGTTTTAATTTTTCCTTTTAAACCCAGCATGCATTCATGTAGGACTTTGAGTTCATTGTGGAAAATCATTCACTTACTTTGATTGTGTGAGCCACTATGCTTAAATGCTTAAATATGAAATATTCCATTCCAAGTCGAGTACAGAGTTTCCGCTAGGTTCTCTTGGGTTGATTTTCTGGAAGAAACTATTATTTGGATTTGTCTCCAATTCATCTTTTCAATTTCTCTTGGACCCACCTTGACTGCAGCACTTCCACAATGGCTGGTAACCGCTCCCCAATGGTGAAACCTGCAGGTTTACGACCCAGGTACTTTCGCACCGTGAAGTTGGTCCTTTTAGTTTATTTGTGCCCCAGTGCACACAATGTCCTTCCTACTTTATTTACCATCCAAACAACCGTTGATTTCGGAGGACCCTCTTCAAGATTGCTTCGCTGAAACTCAGGAAAGATTCCCATAATGTGATGTTAGAAGCGTGTCTCATCACACCTTGGCATCCGCTTTTTCAGTCCACTCCACTCCATTCCATTACACCTCTGCTCTATTCCGTTCCATGTCATTCTCCTACAAAGCGGACGCCAAGGCGGGGCAACTGTAGACACGCCATTTCTGATGTTACGGTGAGAAAATCTCATATTATACCGTGATGTCCTAGAGTGGTTTATACGATGGATTTTATGTGGGTGATTAGTCATTTTTTAGGGTTTTATACAAAAAATAAAAAAAGGGTTATAAGAAAATACAAAAAAAATTCAAAAAGGTTATAAAAAAATCTAAAAAATTGAGAAAAGGTTTAAAAATAATAATAATAAATATATAAAATAAGGTTGTGAATACATATAGGTTTGTATATATGTGTGATATAAATATATAGTATGGTTATAAATACCTATATATATAAGGTTGTAAATATATATATATATATATATATATATACTTAGTTTTATTTTAGTGAGCTTAAACAAATGAAAAACAGAGACTCTTGATCAGTTTAAATAAAATCATAATCACCACTTATCCCCTCCGACTCTTTCGGATTTGGTCTCCCCTATAATCATGTCTCTTACGTCGCTATCTCTCTCACCTATCTATTCTCTCGCCATCCCTCTCTCTGTTTCACGTTAAGCCTCCCGACATAGAGAATCTAATCTATTCCTCTCTCTATTATCATCATGCACCCGGGGGCCGCAAACCTCACTCTCGGCAACGAAAACAAAAAAAACAACCCGACAGGAGGAATCCCACACACACACACCCACTCCCGGTGAACACGCCTCTCCACTCTGATCTCTCCTCCACTCTAACCTTTCCACCGCGTTTATTCCCCTGCTAACATCACCCGACTGCCGTCGTCCTCCCCATCTACATTCCAAGCCACCTCGTCACCCTCACACCACAGCCGCTTTGGCGCCGGCATCACGTCCGCAAGCCCTCTGCCGCCGTCGTCGTCCACTCCACCTCCGGCAGCACCGACGCCATCGACCGTCGTGAGCTTCACGCCAACGCACCCTTGCAAGCCCCCTGCCGCCGTCGTCATCTTCTCCACCGACAGCACCACGGTCTCCACGTCGCGGGCCCCCGTCATCGACACCACTGATAGCTCCACCGCCTCCACCGTCGCCGTGCCCTCCTCCGCTTGGCCTTCACCGCCGTGAAGCTCACACGCCACCGCACCGCCATTGCATCGGCACCCTCCGCCGCTCCCTCCTCTGTCGGTCACCGTCGCCAACCCTCGCCGCCGCGCCTGCTGCCGTCGTCATCGTCCGCCCCCGGCCGTCTCTCTCTCTCTCCCGCTAACTCTCTCTCTCTGCCGTGACCCCCCTCCCCTCTGTCTTTCTTTCGCTCCCTCTCTCTTTCTCTCCCTCCCACTCTCCGTTTCTCTCTTCTCTTTCTCCTGTTTCTCTCCTCTCTCTCTGCTTCTCCCTCCGCGACTCTCTTTCTCTCTCACCCTCTCCCTCTTCCTCTTTCTTCCTCCCGCTGGCTTTCTCCTTCTCCCTTTCTCTTTCTCTTCCCCCCGTCGCTCTCCCCCACGGCCACACGCGGCCACCATCGTCTTCGCCCTCCTCAACTGGCTGCCGTCCGGCCACCACCGCCTGCGCATGCACGCCGTCCGCAAGCAACCCAACGCCGTGACTGCACTACCGCAAGACCCGTCGCCCGCTGCACCTCTTCCGGCAGGCCAAAGCGTCGTCCCCGGCCACCCACGGCAGCCCTCCGTGTCGACTCCGGCCATCTCCGGCTGCGCTGCCACGCCCAGCTCCACGTCCGTGAGCTCGCCACCGCGAGCTCCCCTCGCCGGCCTCCACCTCAGCCGCTTCGTCGAGCCACCTCCCGCCTACACCGCATCCGACTGCCGCGACCCATGCCACCGACGTCCACGTCCGCGACCACCGCCTCCGACCGCCGCCGAGCTCACCCTCGCACCATCGCCGTCAAGCTACCACCTCATCGGACGCTGCTCCTCGCTGCCGTTCTCATCGCCTGCCAACCCCCGTGAGTCCCCACCCGGGCACCACCGCGACCAGTCGCTGCCACCGGAGCACCCCGCCGGCCGCCATCGTCGTCCACACCCCGGCCACCTCCGCCGTCGTGCCCCCCCTCCGTCGCCGTGACCGTTGCGAAGCCGCCGTCGCCTTCCCCTGCAACTCCCGTCGCGCCACCCCCCTCTCTCCGTTTTCTCTCTCTCTCTCTCTCTCTCCTCTCGCTACGCTCTCCCATCCCCTCTCGCGTCTCTCTCTCTCTCCCTCTCGGTTTTTTCCTCCCCCCGCTGTGTTTCTCTCTCTCTCTCTTTCTCCCCCCGCCGATTCTCTCTCTTCTCTCCCACCGTCTCTCTCTCTCTCTCTCTCCCTATCTCTCTTTCTCCCGCTCTCTCTTTCTCTCTTTCTCCTTCTCTCTCCTCCTCCCCCGCCGCAGTCGTCCTCTCTCTCCCCCTCTATTCTCTTTCTCTCACTCTCTCTCTCCCTCCCACTCTCGATCTCTCTTTCTCCCACTTTTTGTTTTTTTAATTTTATTTTAATCCCCTCTCTTCCTCTCTCTCCCCCCTCTTGATTCTCTTTCCCTCCGTTCTCTTCCTCTCTCTCTCTCCCCCTCTCACTTTCTCGCCCTCTCTCTGCCTTCGCCCACCCTCTCTTCTTTTCTTTTATTTTTTTTTATTTTTATTTTTTCTCCCGATCTCTCTCGGCTTCTCTCTCTTCTCCTCTCTCTCTCTCACTCTCAGTTTCTCTCTCGCGATCTCCTTCCCTCATTCTTTTATTTTTTCCTTAATCCCCCTCTTTCTCCCCCTTCATCTCTCTCCCCCCTCTCTCTCTTTCTCCCGATCTCTCCCTCACTCTCTCTTTTTTATTGATCTTTTTATTATTCAATCTTCTCTCTCCTTCTCCCTGTTCTCTTCCCCTCTCTCCCTCTTCCTCCCTCTCTCCAACCCTCTCTCTTTCGATCTCCCCTTTATAGATATATTCTCGTATATGTATATAGGTGTGTATGTGTGAGTGTTCTTGCAGGTGTGTGTGTAAGTGCGTGCATGGGTCGGTTCGGAGTGGAAAAGAGAGATTCCGATCCAACCGGTGTTGAAACCCGTGAAATAAAGAAGGTCGAGTTCCTGGGCGTTCGAGGGCACTAGGAAAGCCGTTCTGCTGCGCCGCGTGCCTGTTGAAAACAAACAGTGTGCAGGGACAACATCATGGCAATAAACGGACCACAGTAGATGCAATGCAAACCATAGTAAAATTACATAGGAGGTTGATTCAAATAAGGACAACCAAGAAGAATCAAACATAAGCATGATTGTTGAACAATTAAGTATGAAGGAATAATCAATTATATCTATCTAAACAACTGGATTAGTAGAAGCGCCTCAAAGAGACTCCCCTTAGAGAAGATATCGCCCCCACAAACACGGTGCGATAACCTAAATCGCTTCTTTTAAAAAGGTTAGAAAGCATGCACCGAACACCGAAGAACAAGAGCTGCAAGTGTCCGTGAGCGTGCACAGCGACGAAGACGGTGGCGAACGCACGGGACGAAGGCAGCAGCGATATCCGCGGGATGGCGCAAGGAGGAGCCGGAGACGAGAGCAAGAGAGCGACGTTGCGAGCGGTTCCTCTTTGAAGTCGAACAGACACGAAAAAGAGTAGCAGTAATTAGGGTAATCCTAATTACTCTCCTTATGTGCCCCACGCCCGCGACGGTTCGTATCCGAAACGATAAGTTCGGAAACCCCTCTTTCTCTCCAAGGAAAGGATAGAATAGCAAAAAGAATTCCAAAAAGGTGCCAAGGCAAGCCGGCTGGACCCACACCTCACACACGCGCGCCCGCCCAGCCCAGCCCGGCCCGGCGCGTGCGTGCGTGTGATTGGATCTAGCTTACCTCCACTATGTCTATAAGACATAGTCCATGGGGTCCTAGGAACTATAAGGTCCCCTCACCTCTTTGTGTTTTCCAATGTGGGACTAATATCCCCATACAAAACACAACACTTGAGGTAGCACCCTTATGGAAAACCTTTGAGTTTCCCTTCCTTAGATATACTCCCAACCCCCCTTCAACCTAACATTCCCCCACAAACTCAAGGTTTGATAAAAGGGAACAAACAGAAGAGATATGAACAAATCATGCTTTCAGTAAAGGTACCTTTCGGGTTTGAACCTTCACCTAAGTGTTCTAATTTTCACCCCCCCACAGGATCGAAGTGAATTAAATCTTGAACTTGATCCTTTATGTGAAGGGCTACTTATTAGAAAACAACACGAAATAAGGTTCTATTGGTAGCAAAAAGTAACTGGCACTTTAAAGGCCATGTGCTCAATCCTGTTTCATGAGTACTTTCAAGAATAACCCAATTCTTTAACTGCGGCCTCACAGTTGTACTCATATAGGTGGGCTTCTCCAAGGATGCACTGCAAACATCCTGCCTTACCAGGCTTGAACCCATTAAAAGTATACAACTTAACCTTAACTTGCAGTAACAGGCACTAGATTGTTTAGGATTACAGGGGAGGAACTCAGATACAAAGTATCTATTTAAACAAGTGCCTTCCAGTCCTCTCAACAGCTTGTTATTACCACATTGAACCTTCTTTGTAGGATCTCTACTCAGATAGGTTGGGTTGCCACTGCAGGAGAACAACTGATGGGTTTCAGTCCCATCCCCATCCTAAATTTTTGGACTTGACTCTTGTTAAGTCCTTTAGTCAGAGGATCAGCTATGTTGTCCTTGGTACCAACAAAATCCACAGCTATCACTCCCTGTGACACTAATTCTCTTACAGACTTAAGTCTGAGTTGAATATGTCTCCTTTCTTTTTGGTTGTACTTTGAACTTTTAATCTTGACAATTGTGGTCATATTATCACAATGCACAGATATCGCAGGTATAGGCTTACTCATCAGAGGGAGTTCAGAAAGAAGACCCCTGATCCATTCAGCCTCCATACCAGTAGTATCCAAAGCACACAACTCAGCCTCAAAAGTAGACCGAGACAAGATGGTTTGTTTAGTTGACCTCCAGGCAACTACACCACCTCCCAGGGTAAAGACATACCCTGTGACACCATTGCTCCCTGAGTTTTCAGCTATCCAGCTTGCATCACTATATCCCTCAAGTACAGCAGGGAATTTCTGAAAATGCAAGCTTAGGGTCATGGTACCCTTTAGGTACCTCAGCACCCTATCTAAGCCTTCCCAGTGAGTATGGTCAGGACAGCTTGTGTATCTACTGAGTTTAGACACAGCATATGAAATGTCTGGTCTAGTACAGTTTGCAAGATACATTAGGCTTCCTATAACCTGAGAATACCGCAATTGAGACACAGGATCACCACTCTTATTCTTGCAGAAAATTCTAGAAGGATCATAGGGTGTACAGACAGCTTTACAATTCTGATAGCCAAATTTCTCTAAAACCTTCTCAACATAGTGAGATTGAGAAATTGCTATTCCTTCAGCTGATCTAATAAGAGTCAGCCCCAGAATCACATTTGCCTCACCCATATCTTTCATTTCAAATCTGCTACTTAAGAATGATTTGGTCTCAGTTATGATTCCCAAACTGCTTCCAAACAACAAGATATCATCTACATATAGGCACAAGATTACAAATTCACTACCCTTAACTTTGTGATAGATACACTTATCAAACTCATTGACTATAAAACCAAATGATATGATAGTCATATCAAATTTTTCATGCCATTGCTTAGGAGCTTGTTTCAAACCATACAGAGACTTTACAAGTCTACAAACTTTATTCTCACTATCCGGAGCCACAAATCCTTCAGGCTGATCCATATAAATCTCTTCATCAAGATCACCATTAAGAAAAGCAGTCTTGACATCCATCTGATGGATAAAGAGATTATGTAAGGAAGCCAGTGCTACAAGCACCCTGATTGTGGTTATCCTAGTGACCGGGGAATAGGTATCAAAATAATCTATTCCCTCCATTTGTTTGAAACCCTTAGCAACTAGCCTAGCTTTATACTTGTCAACGGTTCCATCTGGTTTTAGTTTCTTCTTAAAGACCCATTTGCATCCAATGGTCTTTGAACCAGGAGGAGGATCAACTAACACCCAAGTGCCATTAGCAAGAATGGAATCCATCTCACTCTTAATGGCATCCTTCCAATGCCTAGCTTCAGCTGAAGCCATGGCATCTCGAAAGGTGGGAGGATCACCCGTGATCTGGAAAGTGACAAAATCACTACCATAATCCTTGGCAACCCTTAGTCTTTTACTCCTTCTAGGTTCAACCTCTTCTTGATCATCAGCATCAAGATTAGGTCCGGATGCATCAGCCCCCACATTAGTCATTCTTTCCACATGTTCTGGAATAGAATCAGATGTAGAGGCAACAGTCTCAGAAGACAAATGTTGAGTCAAACCAGTCTTCATGGGAAAAATATTTTCGAAGAACGTGGCATCACGAAACTCGACTATGGTGTTAATATCTATGCCAGGAATTTTTGATTTGACAACCAGAAACCTGTACGCATAGCTATTTTCAGCATAGCCTAAGAAGACTGCGTCAACTGTCTTAGGTCCTAGTTTCTTTCTCTTGTGCTCAGGAACAAGTACCTTTGCAAGGCACCCTCACACTTTGAGAAATTTCAAACTAGGTTTCCTATGTCTCCAAAGTTCAATTGGACTACTATCTCTATGTTTCAGGGGAATATGATTCAGAATAAGGCAAGCCGTATTCAAAGCTTCCCCCCACATATACTTTGGTAGTCCCGAGCTCTGCAGGAGAAAGTTAACCATGTCAATGAATACCCTGTTCTTCCTTTCTGCTATCCCATTAGACTGAGGAGAGTATGGGGCAGTTGTTTCATGAATAATGCCATGATCTTGGCAATACTCCACAAACAAACTTGAAGTATACTCTCCTCCTCTATCAGACCTCAACCTTTTAAGAACTTTGCCAGATTGTGTTTCTGCTTCTTTCTTAAAGATGATAAACTTTTGCAAAGCCTCATCCTTAGATCTAAGCAAATACACATAACAATATCTACTACAGTCATCAATAAAGGTAATGAAATACTTTTTATGATCCCTAGTCAACACACCATTAAACTCACAAATATCTGAGTGCACCAGATCCAGAATTTCTGAATCTCTAACCACAGAATGAAAGGGTTTTCTGGGTTGTTTAGCCTGTACACAGATATCACATTTCTTAGTTTTATCAACAGTATGTTCAGGAATCAATTTCAGGTTCATCATACGTTTCAAGGAATTGAAATTAAGATGACCTAAACGAGCATGCCACAATTCAGATGAATCTATAACATTATAAGCAACAGGAACAGAAGTAGAAACGGAAGCATTAACATCCACATTTCTGTTCATCACATGATCCACAAAGATTTTAAACAAACCATCAGAAAGATAACCTTTTGCAATAAAAGTCTTCAAATAGAGTATGACAACCTTATTACATTTAAAGTTCAGTTCATAACCCTCTCTTACTAACACAGAACCAGATAAAATGTTCCTCTTGACACTAGGAACATGGTACACTAAGGAAAGAGTAAGAACACGCCCTGAAGTAAACTTCAGGCTCACACGTCCAACTCCTAGCACCCTAGATGTACTCCCATTTCCCATTGTCACGGAGCGATCATGGATTTCCTGATAAGACACAAAATTAGCCCTGTCAGCACATAAATGCACATTGGCTCCAGTGTCTACCAGCCATTCATTTGGTTCATAAATAGTAAACAACTGAGGATTAAGAGAAACATACTCCATACCAGAAGAAGATCCACCGGTCACTACATTGACCTGTGCTGGGACATCATGGATCAACAGGGCCCTGTTCAGCACATTTTCTTTCTTTTTGGGACATTCATTGCGCATATGACCCTTATCACCACATGTCCAGCACTGTCCTAGCACCTTCTTCTTCTTTATCTTTCCTTTGGGTTTCATCTGCACAGTGGAATCAACCTTGGCCTTTCCTTTTAAATCTTTACCCTTCTGTTTCATTACTAAGTTTGCACTTGCATCTATAGGCATTTTGGGCTTTTCCTTTCTATGTTCCTCCTCAATAGCTATTGCCCTCATCAAATCATCAAGAGAAATGGCCCCTTTTCGATGCTTTAGGCCCATGCCAAAATCCTCCCAGGATCTAGGCAACTTCTCTATGATGCACATGACTTGGAGCTTTTCAGGCATTTTCATTTCTGCCTCAGCCAAACCATGGAACATAAGAAGAAGCTCATGTGCCTGCTCCCCTATAGATTTATTCTCGACCATTTGGAATTTAAGGAACTTGCCAACGGAGTACTTTTCCAGACCTTGGTCCTCGGTATTGTACTTCCGATCAAGTTCATTCCACAGAGCTTTAGTAGTGTTGAAGGTGGAGGTACTATAGACATCAAACAGGACATCTGACAGTGCAGTTAGAATGCACACATGTCCTAACCTGTCTCTATTAGTCCACTCTTCAACCCTCCTAGTACTCTCGGGGTCGTTTTCATCTATCATAGGGGGGTCCGATTCTATCAATGAGAATAGGTCAACCATGGTGAACCACATCTTCATGCGTTGTTGCCAACGCTTAAAGTGTTGCCTGGAAAACTTCGCGGGCATCCCAGACATGTCCACCCTGTTTCCAAAACTCATCGAAGACGACGATGCCATGAAGGATATCTTCTCTAAGACTGTTGAAAACAAACAGTGTGCAGGGACAACATCATGGCAATAAACGGACCACCGTAGATGCAATGCAAACCATAGTAAAATTACATAGGAGGTTGATTCAAATAAGGACAACCAAGAAGAATCAAACATAAGCATGATTGTTGAACAATTAAGTATGAAGGAATAATCAATTATATCTATCTAAACAACTGGATTAGTAGAAGCGCCTCAAAGAGACTCCCCTTAGAGAAGATATCGCCCCCACAAACACGGTGCGATAGATATAGCGATCTTCCCCCAGGATACGACTACTAACACAAGAAACTTAAGCGCACTCTTAAGAATCTTGTAATAATTACTACACGAAAAACCTAAATCGCTTCTTTTAAAAAGGTTAGAAAGCATGCACCGAACACCGAAGAACAAGAGCTGCAAGTGTCCGTGAGCGTGCACAGCGACGAAGACGGTGGCGAACGCACGGGACGAAGGCAGCAGCGATATCCGCGGGATGGCGCAAGGAGGAGCCGGAGACGAGAGCAAGAGAGCGACGTTGCGAGCGGTTCCTCTTTGAAGTCGAACAGACACGAAAAAGAGTAGCAGTAATTAGGGTAATCCTAATTACTCTCCTTATGTGCCCCACGCCCGCGACGGTTCGTATCCGAAACGATAAGTTCGGAAACCCCTCTTTCTCTCCAAGGAAAGGATAGAATAGCAAAAAGAATTCCAAAAAGGTGCCAAGGCAAGCCGGCTGGACCCACACCTCACGCACGCACGCCCGCCCAGCCCAGCCCGGCCCGGCGCGTGCGTGCGTGTGATTGGATCTAGCTTACCTCCACTATGTCTATAAGACATAGTCCATGGGGTCCTAGGAACTATAAGGTCCCCTCACCTCTTTGTGTTTTCCAATGTGGGACTAATATCCCCATACAAAACACAACACTTGAGGTAGCACCCTTATGGAAAACCTTTGAGTTTCCCTTCCTTAGATATACTCCCAACCCCCCTTCAACCTAACATTCCCCCACAAACTCAAGGTTTGATAAAAGGGAACAAACAGAAGAGATATGAACAAATCATGCTTTCAGTAAAGGTACCTTTCGGGTTTGAACCTTCACCTAAGTGTTCTAATTTTCACCCCCCCACAGGATCGAAGTGAATTAAATCTTGAACTTGATCCTTTATGTGAAGGGCTACTTATTAGAAAACAACATGAAATAAGGTTCTATTGGTAGCAAAAAGTAACTGGCACTTTAAAGGCCATGTGCCCAATCCTGTTTCATGAGTACTTTCAAGAATAACCCAATTCTTTAACTGCGGCCTCACAGTTGTACTCATATAGGTGGGCTTCTCCAAGGATGCACTGCAAACATCCTGCCTTACCAGGCTTGAACCCATTAAAAGTATACAACTTAACCGTAACTTGCAGTAACAGGCACTAGATTGTTTAGGATTACAGGGGAGGAACTCAGATACAAAGTATCTATTTAAACAAGTGCCTTCCAGTCCTCTCAACAGCTTGTTATTACCACATTGAACCTTCTTTGTAGGATCTCTACTCAGATAGGTTGGGTTGCCACTGCAGGAGAACAACTGATGGGTTTCAGTCCCATCCCCATCCTAAATTTTTGGACTTGACTCTTGTTAAGTCCTTTAGTCAGAGGATCAGCTATGTTGTCCTTGGTACCAACAAAATCCACAGCTATCACTCCCTGTGACACTAATTCTCTTACAGACTTAAGTCTGAGTTGAATATGTCTCCTTTCTTTTTGGTTGTACTTTGAACTTTTAATCTTGACAATTGTGGTCATATTATCACAATGCACAGATATCGCAGGTATAGGCTTACTCATCAGAGGGAGTTCAGAAAGAAGATCCCTGATCCATTCAGCCTCCATACCAGTAGTATCCAAAGCACACAACTCAGCCTCAAAAGTAGACCGAGACAAGATGGTTTGTTTAGTTGACCTCCAGGCAACTACACCACCTCCCAGGGTAAAGACATACCCTGTGACACCATTGCTCCCTGAGTTTTCAGCTATCCAGCTTGCATCACTATATCCCTCAAGTACAGCAGGGAATTTCTGAAAATGCAAGCTTAGGGTCATGGTACCCTTTAGGTACCTCAGCACCCTATCTAAGCCTTCCCAGTGAGTATGGTCAGGACAACTTGTGTATCTACTGAGTTTAGACACAGCATATGAAATGTCTGGTCTAGTACAGTTTGCAAGATACATTAAGCTTCCTATAACCTGAGAATACCGCAATTGAGACACAGGATCACCACTCTTATTCTTGCAGAAAATTCTAGAAGGATCATAGGGTGTACAGACAGCTTTACAATTCTGATAGCCAAATTTCTCTAAAACCTTCTCAACATAGTGAGATTGAGAAATTGCTATTCCTTCAGCTGATCTAATAAGAGTCAGCCCCAGAATCACATTTGCCTCACCCATATCTTTCATTTCAAATCTGCTACTTAAGAATGATTTGGTCTCAGTTATGATTCCCAAACTGCTTCCAAACAACAAGATATCATCTACATATAGGCACAAGATTACAAATTCACTACCCTTAACTTTGTGATAGATACACTTATCAAACTCATTGACTATAAAACCAAATGATATGATAGTCATATCAAATTTTTCATGCCATTGCTTAGGAGCTTGTTTCAAACCATACAGAGACTTTACAAGTCTACAAACTTTATTCTCACTATCCGGAGCCACAAATCCTTCAGGCTGATCCATATAAATCTCTTCATCAAGATCACCATTAAGAAAAGCAGTCTTGACATCCATCTGATGGATAAAGAGATTATGTAAGGAAGCCAGTGCTACAAGCACCCTGATTGTGGTTATCCTAGTGACCGGGGAATAGGTATCAAAATAATCTATTCCCTCCATTTGTTTGAAACCCTTAGCAACTAGCCTAGCTTTATACTTGTCAACGGTTCCATCTGGTTTTAGTTTCTTCTTAAAGACCCATTTGCATCCAATGGTCTTTGAACCAGGAGGAGGATCAACTAACATCCAAGTGCCATTACCAAGAATGGAATCCATCTCACTCTTAATGGCATCCTTCCAATGCCTAGCTTCAGCTGAAGCCATGGCATCTCGAAAGGTGGGAGGATCACCCGTGATCTGGAAAGTGACAAAATCACTACCATAATCCTTGGCAACCCTTAGTCTTTTACTCCTTCTAGGTTCAACCTCTTCTTGATCATCAGCATCAAGATTAGGTCCGGATGCATCAGCCCCCACATTAGTCATTCTTTCCACATGTTCTGGAATAGAATCAGATGTAGAGGCAACAGTCTCAGAAGACAAATGTTGAGTCAAACCAGTCTTCATGGGAAAAACATTTTCGAAGAACGTGGCATCACGAAACTCGACTATGGTGTTAATATCTATGCCAGGAATTTCTGATTTGACAACCAGAAACCTGTACGCATAGCTATTTTCAGCATAGCCTAAGAAGACTGCGTCAACTGTCTTAGGTCCTAGTTTCTTTCTCTTGTGCTCAGGAACAAGTACCTTTGCAAGGCACCCTCACACTTTGAGAAATTTCAAACTAGGTTTCCTATGTCTCCAAAGTTCAATTGGACTACTATCTCTATGTTTCAGGGGAATATGATTCAGAATAAGGCAAGCCGTATTCAAAGCTTCCCCCCACATATACTTTGGTAGTCCCGAGCTCTGCAGGAGAAAGTTAACCATGTCAATGAATACCCTGTTCTTCCTTTCTGCTATCCCATTAGACTGTGGAGAGTATGGGGCAGTTGTTTCATGAATAATGCCATGATCTTGGCAATACTCCACAAACAAACTTGAAGTATACTCTCCTCCTCTATCAGACCTCAACCTTTTAAGAACTTTGCCAGATTGTGTTTCTGCTTCTTTCTTAAAGATGATAAACTTTTGCAAAGCCTCATCCTTAGATCTAAGCAAATACACATAACAGTATCTACTACAGTCATCAATAAAGGTAATGAAATACTTTTTATGATCCCTAGTCAACACACCATTAAACTCACAAATATCTGAGTGCACCAGATCCAGAATTTCTGAATCTCTAACCACAGAATGAAAGGGTTTTCTGGGTTGTTTAGCCTGTACACAGATATCACATTTCTTAGTTTTATCAACAGTATGTTCAGGAATCAATTTCAGGTTCATCATACGTTTCAAGGAATTGAAATTAAGATGACCTAAACGAGCATGCCACAATTCAGATGAATCTATAACATTATAAGCAACAGGAACAGAAGTAGAAACGGAAGCATTAACATCCACATTTCTGTTCATCACATGATCCACAAAGATTTTAAACAAACCATCAGAAAGATAACCTTTTGCAATAAAAGTCTTCAAATAGAGTATGACAACCTTATTACATTTAAAGTTCAGTTCATAACCCTCTCTTACTAACACAGAACCAGATAAAATGTTCCTCTTGACACTAGGAACATGGTACACTAAGGAAAGAGTAAGAACACGCCCTGAAGTAAACTTCAGGCTCACACGTCCAACTCCTAGCACCCTAGCTGTACTCCCATTTCCCATTGTCACGGAGCGATCATGGATTTCCTGATAAGACACAAAATTAGCCCTGTCAGCACATAAATGCACATTGGCTCCAATGTCTACCAGCCATTCATTTGGTTCATAAATAGTAAACAACTGAGGATTAAGAGAAACATACTCCATACCAGAAGAAGATCCACCGGTCACTACATTGACCTGTGCTGGGACATCATGGATCAACAGGGCCCTGTTCAGCACATTTTCTTTCTTTTTGGGACATTCATTGCGCATATGACCCTTATCACCACATGTCCAGCACTGTCCTAGCACCTTCTTCTTCTTTATCTTTCCTTTGGGTTTCATCTGCACAGTGGAATCAACCTTGGCCTTTCCTTTTAAATCTTTACCCTTCTGTTTCATTACTAAGTTTGCACTTGCATCTACAGGCATTTTGGGCTTTTCCTTTCTATGTTCCTCCTCAATAGCTATTGCCCTCATCAAATCATCAAGAGAAATGGCCCCTTTTCGATGCTTTAGGCCCATGCCAAAATCCTCCCAGGATCTAGGCAACTTCTCTATGATGCACATGACTTGGAGCTTTTCAGGCATTTTCATTTCTGCCTCAGCCAAACCATGGAACATAAGAAGAAGCTCATGTGCCTGCTCCCCTATAGATTTATTCTCGACCATTTGGAATTTAAGGAACTTGCCAACGGAGTACTTTTCCAGACCTTGGTCCTCGGTATTGTACTTCCGATCAAGTTCATTCCACAGAGCTTTAGTAGTGTTGAAGGTGGAGGTACTATAGACATCAAACAGGACATCTGACAGTGCAGTTAGAATGCACACATGTCCTAACCTGTCTCTATTAGTCCACTCTTCAACCCTCCTAGTACTCCCGGGGTCATTTTCTATGGATAGGAACTGCACGACAAAGATAGTACACACCAAACTTTCTATGGATAGGAACTGCACGATAAAGATAGTGCACACCAAATTTTCCATCGTCATCATCTCTTTCGATTAAGTCACACGCCAATCAATACATCTATCTTAATATATAATTTTAGAATAAAGTAATATAATTCTTTCTGACATCGTGTATCTCTTCAAAAAATTATACACCTTTGGATTTTTTTTTTGAAACATCAGCCATGAAAATTTTCATGTAACCTATTACATATTAATGTAATCAATAGTAAATCAGCATTTATTATGACATTAACTCTTCTTACTGTCTTACACATTGATATGGCTAATTAAGCCAACAACCAAACAAAGCTGTTGGCTGGAAGCTAACTTCTCATAGATTATGATGCGGGACGGATGACGACCGGGCTACGACGTACGACGGACTCGACGTGCGGCCAGCACTAACACGCTAAAGGCAAGCCGGGCGGCTGACCACCGTGGCGTTCTCCGGGTGGAGACGTCTCTCAACAGCAACACTAGGTAGCCCGACGATCGTCCCTTGTGAGGGAAACGTGGGACTCGCAGCGGTTAAGGAACCACTGTCACCTAGGGGTATCCAGTTCGGGCTCGGTGCTCGACTGGAGCTAAGGAACAGGCGCTCACAACTCACAATCGCGGTGATTTGCAGCTATCTAACGGCCCTAATCTCATAAACGCAGCATAAATGATAATATACTAAACCAGCAACGTGAGAGAAGAATGAGCGCATACCTCCACGACTAGGCGTGGGGAAGAATTCCTAGCCGAATCCAAACAACCCCAATACACACAACGGTTAAAATTACAATTGCAGAACTTAATGCCCACTCCACGCAGGGAGGTATAGGGCTACAATGGCCAAATTTGGGGTTGCTGGAACCCGGGTTTATGGGCCACACTGGCAGGAGGCGAGGGACGCGAGTCGGAGCCGATCAGGTGAGCCGAATGGAAGCCGACTCGGTTCTGTCCGCGCTGGTCACCCTGCGCAGCAAGCTTGCGGAGGCCGGTACGCCAATATCTGAAGGCAGATCGAAGCTCCGTTTGTTGGAGAATGTCGGCGACATGACGTAGTTTGTCCACTCTGAAGGGCGTGAGCGGATTTTTTCAGATCTGGGCGCAGCAGTAGTTACAATCGGCTTCTAGTTCTGTGCACCCAGAACTGCACAGAAACACGATTAAATAACGGAAAATTAGTTTCCGATGTTGGATCTATGCGCCGTTTGTGGGAGATCGTTGGCGACGTCCATAGGAAGAAGTACTCCAAAGATCTCGCACGGATCTTGAACGGGTGAGTCGGGGCGGACTCCGAAAGTCGACTCTGGATTTGAGTCGGGCCTGCTCAGCTCAGCTCGCGCGATCCCACGAGAATCATCGCCACGATCAGTACCGATCTCGGATCGAGACGAGATCAGCGGTAACGCGAAGAGGACTCAAAATCCTACGATCATTCCAAGAATCAGATCCAGAATACTTGAGAGGTGATCTGGGGAAATTTGTAATCAGGAAACTTCAGATCTGGGCAGCAGGCTGGGGCAGATCTGCGCGCCGTCACGAGAAAAATTACCACTGGCAATCCCAAACTCCGATCGATGTGAAACCTCCTCTGAAATCTTCCTGACACGTAGAGGTATCGAGGATATTTTTGGTGGAAGCAGATGATAAGAGGATGGGGGAGATATGGGGGTGAGTCACACGCCCAAAGTCTGTCCCGTCACAGGACTGAATAGGGTATCACACCCAAGGGGGAAACAAGAGAATCACTCTCTAATTGCAACTTTCACTCAATAAAACTTCATTAGCTTCTTCCCTTACACTATACACATGTTTATATAGGAATTGGCAAGGGGTAGGGGGAGGGGAGCTTCGATGGAACAAGGGGAGGGGGAGAGGGGTGCGCCCCCTTGACATTGATGGGAGAGAGGGGGGGAACAAGGGGACATGGACTCACCTAATTTGAAATTCAAGTAAAGGGAGGTAGGTGGCAGCCATTCCACTTGGATCAGCAGCCATTCTAATGTTCCCATGTGGTAAATGGGGAAGGGAAGAAAATATAATAAAATAGCTAGCCTAATACAAACAAAATAGGGGGCGCCCCCCTTCATGGGCCTTGAATGGGCCAAGTTTGGCCATGGCCACCCCTTAAGCCCATTCAACCAATATGGCTTAAGGCCTTTCCATCCTAGATAGCCCATGAAGGAAGGAAGCCCAATTGGGCCTTCCATAGCTTATGGATCCATCATAATGGTCCAAGGCCACTCCTTCTTAATGCATTCTAAAGGGCTTAACCAAAATGGCCCTTTACGAGCCTTACAACCAGCCCAATATGAAAACACAAGTACAATGACCATTACAAGCCCAATTTTCATGCAAAAAGAATACAATCTTAAGCCAAATTGCCTCCATTTCAAAGGAGAGCCGAAGTAGTCCGATTGGTGCTCCGCGTATGGTATCGTCGGTTCGCCGACTCGTGCTATTCGCTCGCGCTGGTGTCCGCACCAATTCTCCCCGGGTGGGAGGAACTCGACCCCGTTGAGTAAGGGTCCTGGGGCTTGAACTCTCCGCATGTGATCAAGGCGTTGCTCATCGTGGGGCATCCTCGCTAACGCACTAAGAAGTGTTGGTAGGCTCCATTCCTTGTGATGATCACCTGCTCATCCAGTATAAAATCTATATGCGTGTGTTGAGGCTGGAAGAGGTGGACTCTCGGGTGGTGTGTCACTCACAATAGAAGGATAAAGCCCGAAACTCACTAGGGATCACCGTGGGTTCCGATATGCTACCAGATCAGAAGCATGGAGCGTCAAACTGACACCATAGTCATCCGATAGTTCAATAACGTATGCATTTGAACCCACTTGTTTCGTGACTCGGGAAGTGCGGGTATCGCGGGCCTAGAGTTGCTTTACGGCCCCCAAGAGGAAACCGTTCAGGTATGACCCTGATCATGACGTACTCTCCCTTTTGAACTCACGGACATGTAGCATGTATCAGCTAACTCCTTATACGTGCATGGCTGGCCTTTTATTGGGACACGACTTAATACAAACCATATGCATGAAAGGAAACAAACTGTAGAAACAAACAGACACACACATGACCTTAGACATACCTAGACAACAAACAAACAATGCAACCCAAAGTGGGGGAACTCTTAGACACCTAACATGAACCTACTGACTTCTGAATGGGGTTCAGAGGTTCGGGAGGATCACACCCAAGTGCACATCACCCTGGGTACCTGGGTTTGCAGCAGACTCTTCTAGAAGCGAATCAAAGTACTCCTGCTCGAGTTCGGGGTCTGCTTCATAGATGACCTCCATAGCTCCGGTGTGGGGTCACGAACTGGGGTGTCCGAAATAGCCAATGACTCCCGAGTGGGACACTTGGCCGCAAAGTGGCCAATCCCACCACACCTATAGCACTGGTCACTTGGCCCTGTGCTAGAAGATGCTCCACCGGTCATCGGTCCCTTTCCCTTGTCAATTTGATGCGGGACGGATGACGACCAGGCTACGACGTACGATGGACTCGACGTGCGGCCATCACTAACACGCTAAAGGCATGCCGGGCGGCTGACCACCGTGGCGTTCTCTGGGTGGAGACGTCTCTCAACAGCAACAGTAGGTAGCTCGACGATCGTCCCTTGTCTTCTCGTCAGACCGGGGGTGACGGGAGCTGAGCTCGGGTAGGCAAACTGGGCTACTGGGGTTGTGAGGTGGGGATGGGTGCCTGTGGGCGAGGGTCCCTTGGAGGGGGAGGCCGAGGCCTGAGAGCAAAGGGGTCCTGGCGAGGGGGTTCCGGAGGGTGAACCACCGAAAATCGGCTATAGGAACTAGGTGTGGTTCGAGAGTCGGACCCACGTTGAGGGATGGTTCCCAGTGGCTGGACAGGAGCAAAATCTGACTCAAACTGCTCTAATTCGAGAGCAACTTGATAGGTGGCCTCCAGGGTGGTTACATTGCGGCGAGAGAGTTCGTACTGATAATGGGGCCGCAGACCACGACGGAAGCGGGAAATAGGCATCGTGCTCTCTTCCGAGATGTCACATCACAAAAAATATTCATCAAACTCTGCGATGTACTCGGACACAAACCTATCACCTTGGGTGAGGTTCTGCCATCGATCAATGAGCCGTTGACGGTACGAGGTAGGAAGATACTTAGTTCTAAGCCTATCCTTCATTTCATCCCAAGACTCTACCGGGGGCTCTCGACGATGATAGAGCAAGCTCTCCACATTGCGCCAATAAGTTTGCGCCTGCCCTAACAACTTCATTTTCGTAAACCTGACTCTCCAGAGGTCCGTCATTTCGAACCACTCGAAGTACCGATCCATGCCGGCCTCCCAATCGAGATAGACCTTTGGGTCCAAAGACCCGTTGAAAGTGGGAGGGTCTGCTCGCATGGTCCTAAGGACTCTATCCTCCTCATCATCTCTTGGGTGATGAAAGCCATGACGGCGTCGGCCATTCCCCCCATGCGCATTATCGGACCCATAGTCAAACTTGGCCAAGGTCACAATGTTGTGGTTCGATGGCCTGTTGCCGGGTGTTTTGAGGAGCGGGTGGGCGCTGGTTTTGGGCCGCGGGAGCGGCCTGGACTTGGGCCATGGGAGCGGGTTGGCCTTGGGCCACACCGGGAGGGGGTGCGGATGGGCCTTGCGCCGCTCCCGGGGGGTCCCCGTGTGACATTCTATCTAATCATCCCACTAGATCTTGGACAGACCTGTCAGAGGTCTCCATGCGTCCCTCCATGGCCCTAAGGCGACCATCCATATTATCGGAGAAATTCCGAAAGGTAGCCTCGGATTGGTCCAATCGAGCCATAATGGCCATCATTACCTCACGTAAGGAGTGGAAGTCTCCCGAGGCGGCATCATGAGGGTTAGCCATAGATGTGGGGCGATGGTATTGGCTACCACGCTGGGTGGGCATCCAAAGACACGAAGGTTGGAGTGCACTAACTAGGAACCTAGACTTAACCAACACTCGGCACGTGGCGGAGTTAATCGATCCGAAGATCACTCGCGCAAGTGTGCGGCCTTCCCGATAGGCGTAGCCTAATGTTCGGACAACACCTTTTGATATATCGAATATTAGAATGCAAATGCAACCTTGGACTTAAATGACCCTAGACTTAAACGACGCTATGATACCAATTTGATGCGGGACGGATGATGACCGGGCTACGATGTATGACGGACGCAACGTGCGGCCAGCACTAACACGCTAAAGGCAAGCTGGGTGGCTGACCACCGTGGCGTTCTCCGGGTGGAGACGCTCTCAACAGCAACACTAGGTAGCCCGACGATCGTCCCTTGTGAGGGAAACGTGGGGATTGCAGCGGTTAAGGAACCACTGTCGCCTAGGGGTATCCAGTTCGGGCTCGGTGCTCGACTGGAGCTAAGGAACAGGCGCTCACAACTCACAATCGCGGTGATTTGCAGCTATCTAACGGCCCTAATCTCACAAACGCAGCATATATGATAATATACTAAACCAGCAACGTGAGAGAGGAACGAGCGCATACCTCCACGACTAGGCGTGGGGAAGAATTCCCGGCCGAATCCAAACAACCCCAATACACACAACGGTTAAAATTACAATTGCAGAACTTAATGCCCACTCCACGCAGGGAGGTATAGGGCTACAATGGCCAAATTTGGGGTTGCTGGAACCCGGGTTGACGGGCCACACTCGCAGGAGGCGAGGGACGCGAGTCGGAGCCGATCGGGTGAGCCGAATGGAAGCCGACTCGGTTCTGTCCACGCTGGTCACCCTGTGCAGCAAGCTTGCGGAGGCCGGTACGCCAAGATCTGAAGGCAGATCGAGCTCCGTTTGTTGGAGAACGTCGGCGACATGACGTAGTTTGTCCACTCTGAAGGGCGTGAGCGATTTTTTCAGATCTGGGCGCAGCAGTAGTTACAATCGGCTTCTAGTTCTGTGCACCCAGAACTGCACAGAAACACGATTAAATAACGGAAAATTAGTTTCCGATGTTGGATCGAGGCACTGTTTATGGGAGATCGTTGGCAACGTCCATAGGAAGATGTACTCTAACGGTCTCGCATGGATCTTGACCGGGTGAGGCGGGGCAGACTCTGAAAGTCGACTCTGGATCAGAGCCGGGCCTGCTCAGATCAGCTCGCGCGATCCCACGAGATTCGTCACCATGATCAGTACCGATATTGGATCAAGACGAGATCAGCGGCAACGCGAAGAGGACTAAAAATACTACAATCACTCCAAGAATCAGCTCTAGAAGACTTGAGAGGCGATCTGGGGAAATTCGTAATCAGGAAACTTCAGATCTGGGCAGCAGGCTGGGGCAGATCTACGCGCCATCACGAGAAAAATCACCACCGGCGATCCGAACTCCGATCGACGCGAAACAACCTCTGAAATCATTCTGACTCGTAGAGGTATCAAGGATAATTTTGGTGGAAGCAGATGATAAGGGGATGGGGGAGATATGGGGGCGAGTCACACGCCCAAAGTCTGTCCCATCACAGGACTGAACAGGGTATCACACCCAAGGGGGAAACAAGAGAATCACTCTCTAATTGCAACTTTCACTCAATAAAACTTCATTAGCTTCTTCCCTTACACTATACACATGTTTATATAGGAATTGGAAAGGGGTAGGGGGAGAGGAGCTTCGATGGAACAAGGGGAGGGGGAGAGGGGTGCGCCCCTTTGACATTGATGGGAGAGAGGGGGGGAACAAGGGGACATGGACTCACCTAACTTTGAAATTCAAGTAAAGGGAGGTAGGTGGCAGCCATTCCACTTGGACCAGCAGCCATTCTAATGTTCCCATGTGGTAAATGGGGAAGGGAAGAAACTAAAATAAAATAGCTAGCCTAATACAAACAAAATAGGGGGCGCCCCCCTTCATGGGCCTTGAATGGGCCAAGTTTGGCCATGGCCACCCCTTAAGCCCATTCAACCAATATGGCTTAAGACCTTTCCATCCTAGATAGCCCATGAAGGAAGGAAGTCCAATTGGGCCTTCCATAGCTTATGGATCCATCATAATGGTCCAAGGCCACTCCTTCTTAATGCATTCTAAAGAGGCTTAACCAAAATGGCCCTTTAAGAGCCTTACAACAAGCCCAATATGAAAACACAAGTACAATGACCATTACAAGCCCAATTTTCATGCAAAAAGTATCCAATCTTAAGCCAAATTGCCTCCATTTCAAAGGAAAGCCGAAGTAGTCCGATTGGTGCTCCGCGTATGGTACCATCGGTTCGCCGACTCGTGCTATTCGCTCGCGCTGGTGTCCGCACAAGATTAATTCTGGTTAGACACTCTTGAGTGAAAGAAAATTGAGATAGGAACCGCAAGACAAAGATAGTGCACACCAAATTTTCCATCATCACCATCTCTTCTGATGAAGTCACACGCCAATCAATACATCTATCTTAATATATAATTTTAGACTAAAATAATAGAATTCTTTCTGACATGTTGTATCTCTTCAAAAAAATTATACACCTTTGGATATTTTTTTTAAACATTAACCATGAAAATTTTCATGTAACTTATTACAAAGTAATGTAATCAATAGTAAATCAGTATTTATTATGATATTAACTCTTCTTACTGTGTTACACATCAATATGACTAATTAAGCCAACAACCAAACAAAGCTGTTGGCCGGAAGCTAGCTTCTCATGGATTAATTCCGCTTGATATATGAGATGGCTCGACAACATTAATTAACTTTGCCAGTGTGGAAGCACTCCTCCTCAAGGTCCTCTTTGTCCGCTCGGCAATTGGGTACTTTTATATATATATAGGGATTTTTACATATATACCCTCATAAAGATCAGTTTTATCAAATATACCTCTCATCAGATCATATTATCATGAATATCTTTCTTTTAGACAGAAATGTTGCAGTTATACCCTTCTAATTTACCGTCGTCGACGGAGGAGAATATTCTGTGAAATATATCATCTACAGTCGTTAGATCTAGGGTACATTTGATAAAATCAAACTTTATAAGGGTATATATACAAAAATCTTACTCTATAACTCACACTTAACTCGGTTAAACACACGGGAGTTACGACAATGGCATAATCATGACATTACCCATATTTCGAGGATATTCATGATAATATGCTCTGATGAAGGGTATATTTGACTTTGACAAAACTAAACTCTGTAACTCACACTTAACACACACACACTCTCTCTCTCTCTCTCTCTCTCTCTCTCTCTCTCTCTCTCCGGAGGGGGAGGCTACTCGCGGGAGGGGGAGAGGGGGGGTCAAGTTGGACAGGGAGGGGTAGGGGGGTTGCAGGGAAGGGGTGGGGGGTTCGTCGCTGCCTCGTGTAAAGTTTATTTTGTCAAATATACTTCTCGTTTAAATCTATTATCAAAAACATCTTCTAAATAGCTTGAAATGTTGTGTTTATACTTTTGCTATAACTAGGGATGTCAAAAATATCCGCAAACCTGATTACCCGCATTACCCGACCCGTGATGGGTCAGGTAATACCCGAATAAACAGATATGGATTCAGGTTCGGATACGTTTAAAATATCCGTTTCATATTCGGATAGGGTATGGATTTAATGCACCCAAACCCGTACCCGATCCGAACCCGCTCTTAATAACTTATTGTGCATGTTAGGCCTATGATTTTGACATGAACCCAATCCGTCGCCCGTCTTGTTGAGTTTGTGAGTTTAGACTTATTGCTAAAATTATAAGGTCATTTTTATAAAACAAAAAAATTACTTTAGAAAGGAAAGAATTGACCGGATTTCTTTTTTTCTAATTCTCATAAATCTCACATTTCTTTGGATGTGAACGAGGACTCATGCTTTATGAACGGATACAGATATCTGCAGATATATCCATACCTGTGACGGATATACCTGTATCCATACCTGCGAAAATAATAGGATACTATCCGGGTATGGTATTAGTAAAATTTTCACAGATAAGGTATGGTATTGGTCTACCTGAGCCGAACCCGATCCATTGACATCCCTAGATGTAACCCCTTCTACTTAACCAGAGTGAAAATATGAGTTAAAGTAGAAAATAACTATACTACCCTTACTCTCTCTCTCTCTCTCTCTCTATCTCTCTCTCTCTAGAGGAAGAAGTTGCCCGCGGGAGGGGGAGAGGGGGTATGGTGGGACAGGGGGGTAGGTGGGATAGGGGGTGTACTGGGGAGGGATGGGGGGGTATGCCGCCGCCGCCTCCTCGCCAATGTCAGAGAGCAATACCACGTCAGACTCGGAGGGCTGGGGCTATGCAGATTTGAGTGAGAAAGAGGGGATTGGGGCTAGGAGCGGAGAATTGAAGAGCTGGAATTGAAAGAGCTTTGAGCCAAAGAAAGGAAGAGAAGAGTCACCAGTAAGATGTCCTCAGGAGAGCAAAAGGGAGATCAATTCGAAGAGAGGATCCCTAAATTGACAAATTCCAACAATCACCACCCCAATTGCCACAGAGAGAAGTGAGAGTGAAGAAGGAGATTGCTTCGAGTGGCTGAGCAAGGAAATCTATGGAAGAATTGTAAAGTACATTCTCAGAAGTTACATTGTTTCTTTCTCGTGCTTTGACTTCTTGTTTCGTTTCTAAATTGCGCTGTGAGTGTGTGTGTAATACCGCTGTGATTTGAGCACATTGTGTGTGTGTGTGTGTGTGTTTGGTGTTTGAACTGTGAGAGTCTAGTGTGTGTGTGTGTTTGAGGTTTCATCCTCGTTTCAAGCTATAAGTCAGCATATGTGTGTGGGAATTCATCCTGTGTATGTGTGTGGATTGCTGTGATTACAGCCAGTGATCCTCATCGGTTTGGTGAGGGGTGGACGTAGGTTGGCACTAGTGTACAAATCAAATCACTTAAAAATCGATCTGCATTCGTGGGAATGTTTGTGTGATTGATCCATATCTTCTACCCCCTTTCTTGGCTTGTTGGTGAGGACACGCGCCGCATCACTCGACGGAGCACACGGAGCACGCCGACATCTCTATGGCTGGGCGACTACGGCTTTTATTAGTGGACCTTCATTCTCATTTGAGGCCATGTTGGGCCTAGGTTTAGTCCCTGCGTGGACACATTATCTAGTTCTTTACATTATCAGACTATGTGTAGGGAGTAGTGGACTGTTTTTCTTTCTTATTGGGCTTAGCCTTGGCCCATTGCTAGTTGGATTAGGGTTAGGGATTGGGGAGGAGGGCGCACCCCTCATACATGGTGGCTGCGCCACCTTCCCCCCCTTCCCCCCTCCACTTGCCTTTTTGGGCGCCTCCCTTTCCCCATTCCATCTCCCACCCCCTTTCCCCCTTGGGCGCCCCTCCCTTTGATCCCTCCTTGAATGGAGGAGGGATGGCCGCACCCCTCCTTGAATGGGAAGGGTTGGGTCGCCCCCCCCTTCCATTTACGCCCCCCCCCCCCTCCATGTGGCTAGGGTGAAACCCTAGTTCCCCCCCGGATATATAAGCCTTGTAATTTTCTTTTGGAGAAATTAATGAATGAAAATTGAAGAGTTTTTCTGAAGGTGGCTGCGCCCCCTCCTCTGGTTCTCCTTGCTCCTGCGACGGGAGTAAGCTCGGGGTGCGACTCCCCATCCCTCGGTGCGACGCCGAGGGCCCCTTTCTCTTCTATCCCTTCTCAAGTTCTAGTTCGGTGCGCCCAGATTTCTCCTCCAAGAGCAGCGACGACCACCCCCTGTTCGTGAGGATCTTGGGCGACCAGCCCATTTTTGTGTGGTTCTGCTACGAGTCTCCGACGCGTGCGAGGTGGTCTCACCTCATTCGGAGTTCGGCATCACCCGTGGCGATTTTCTCCGTGAGCGCGCGCAGACCCCCTCTCCCTGCGAGCCTGGTTCTGTCCGCCTCCTTGCGAAAATTCCACAGGACGGACGTCTGCGAGTTTGGACGCGGGATCTTCACCGGTCGTACCTTTCTTCGTCCTCTGTCCAACGCCGCCGACCTCGCCTCGTTCCGACGTCCGAGCTGTTCGTGGCGTCTCTTCCCGTGAGGTCGCGCAAGTCTGCCCTGTCCACCCGGCGCCAGGACTACCTGCGGATTCCAGAGCCTGCTGCTCCCAGCCACGGCCAGATCTGATCGAACCCTTCGATCGGAACCTGCTGCTCTGCGTCCTCATCATCCGACAACAAGCGGAGCCCCGTTCGCCCTTCGGATCTAATTCTTCTGAATTTTCCCGCTCGAGCGCGCAGTTCTGGGAGCAGAATCCAGTCACCGCTTGCAGGTGCGCCCCCGGCTTCCACGGACGGAATCTGTGCGCGCCCTTTGACCGAGGCTTCCTCCCGTGACCTAGCTGCGCGCCATCACTGACGGCGCTTCAATCGGACGTCGGAGCAGGTCATGGGAGCTTCCACCGCCGAGTCACGCAGTGCTGCGACTCTGCAGACCCCCGCATGGGACCTCCTCGCGGCCAACCCTTCACCGAGTGCTGCCCGTCAGCCCGTGCATCGACAGCCCCGGATCTCCTTGTGTAGCCTGTTATCTCCCTGCGAGGAGTGGGCATTTGTGATTGAGATTGTACTATTGCTCGTTTTCGTGTACCGGGGTTGTCGGTCTCGGCCGGGGTTCCTTCCCCACGCCTAGGCGTGGAGGTACGTGCGATACTCCTCACTGTTGGCATTTTGCTTTACTAGTATACTCTCTAGTATGCAGCGTGAGTGCGTATAGGATCCTAGCTCTTTTGCTAGTCACCGCGTGGTCGAGAGTTGAGAGCACCCATTCCGTGGCCCTAGTCGAGCGCCGAGCTCGGGCTAGATTCCCATAGGCGCACGGCGGCTCCTTAGTCGCTGAGATCCCTACGCTTCCCTCATAGGGACGGCTGTGGGCTTGGATTTCTTGTTGAGAGACGCCTCCACCCGGAGGAACGGCACGGAGGTCAGCCACCCGGCTTACCTTTGGCGTGCGAGTGCTGGCCGCACTTGTTGCATTCATAGGTCTTAGCCCATTTCAGTCCTGTCCCGCATCAAAGTGGTATCAGAGCATATAGGTTTGCGTCTAGGGTTGAGTCTTGCATTCCATTCAGCATGTGTCCATCCATATAGGTCTTAGTGAGTCTCCATTTAGGTCCCTTTGCATGCCCACTCGGGGTGGTACCCGTTACCATCGCCCGGACACCATGGGTGACCCACGTGGTAACACCCAAGGAGGCCCTTCTCTAGAGGATTTCATGGCCGAGATCATGGAGCGCTTGGCTAGTTCTGAACAAGCCACTAAGGACCTGACCAACCGTCTGGAGGGCCGACTCAAGGCCATAGAGGACCGCGCTGAGGTTTCTGACCGATCCATCCAGGGTCTGCTAGGGCGGATAGGGAGGGTAGAGGAAGTCCCCCATCAGGACCCCCCTAGAGTTGATCGTGCCCCTCAGGCGGCGGCTGCCCAGGCCCCACCATATCGGGCTGAGGAGCGACGGCCACGAGTCCCCGACTTTGAGGATTACGGATCTGACAATGAATATGAGGGGAATGGCCGACGCCACCGTGGTCACCGACCACATAGGGATGACGAGGACGATCGGGCCCTTAGGACCGTTCGTGTGGACTCTCCCACTTTTGACGGGTCCCTGGACCCGAAGATCTACCTAGATTGGGAGTCTAGCATGGACCGGTATTTTGAGTGGGTCGATATGTCTGACCACCGGCAAGTTAAGTTTGCCAAAATGAAGTTGCTGGGACGAGCACAGACGTATTGGAGGAACGTGGAGAGTATGATATTCCAGCGTCAGGACCCCCATATCGAGTCTTGGGGTGAGATGAAAGTCAAACTCCGTGAAAAGTATCTCCCCGCCACTTATCGCCAGAGGCTCATTGACAAATGGCAGAGCCTCACCCAGGGAGATCGGACCGTGTCCGAGTACATCGCAGAGTTTGATGAGTATTTCTTGCGATGCGGAGTCACGGAGGAGAGCGCCATGCCCGTCTCTCGTTTCCGTCGTGGTCTACGGCCCCATTACCAGTATGAGTTATTTCGCCGTAATGTGACCACCTTAGAGGTCGCGTACCAGGTCGCCATGGAGCTAGAGCAGTTTGAGGCGGAGTTCACTCCTACTCCGCGTCAGGGGACCACCAGTCAGCGGGGGTTCGACCCACGCACCACTCCCAGTTCCTACAGTCGGTTTCCGGCGGCTCGGCCCTCGGAACCCCCTCGCCAGGACCCCACTGTTCCTAGGCCTCGCCCTCCCTTGCCGAGGGACACTCTCCCTCCCCCTCGCCAGCAGCCACCTTACCCCGCCTCACGCCCTCAGCCTCCCTCGTTCCCTACCCGACCCCAGCTACCACCACCCCCGGCCCGTCATGATGACAAGGGGAAAGGGCCGATGATTGGTGGAGCATCTCCTAGCACAGGGGCGCGCAACAATTGTTATAGGTGTGGTGGAGTCGGCCATTATGCGAACAAATGCCCCACTAGAGAGTCGCTTGTAGTGACGGACCCCTCACCCACTGATCCCACGGCTGAGCTTCTGCCAGTCAGTTATGAGGCCGACCAGGAGTTGGCCGAGGAGTTCTTCGATGAGTTACTTGAGGGAGAGCAGGACGGTGACCCTAGTATTCAGTATCAGGGCGATGCGCAGTTAGGGGTAGTCCGGTGTATCCTTACCCAGCCCCAGGTGAGTGACGACTGGCGTCGTACCACCATCTTTCACACCTTTTGTAGGCTTGGAGGGAAGGCCTGCAAGGTGATCATTGACAGTGGGAGCTGCATTAATGCTATATCCACCGGTACGGTTACTCGTCTTGGGTTGACACCGGTGGACCACCCTGCTCCATATCGGGCATCCTGGGTAGATTCTACCTCTATCCCGGTTAGGCTTCGTTGTCTAGTGCCATTGCAGTTTCAGACCTACCATGATGAGATTTGGTGTGACGTGCTACCTATGGAGGTTGGTAGTATTATTCTAGGTAGGCCTTGGCTCTTCGATAGGGATGCCACCCTCCATGGTCGGTCGAACACTTGCATCTTCGACCATGCTGGCCATAGGATCACTCTTCACCCCACCCAGCCTAGGGAGCCTGCCGTTCGCGGGCCAGCCGGCCCCAGTGCCACGAACACCCCTCGTCAGGGGAAGGCCGACCCTCCTACCCCACCCTTGGTGCCTGCTACTGCCACCTCCACTACCCTCACCCTAGGGGAGCCTTCCACTAGGAGGTTGATGGTGATTAGTCCCCGTGAGATGGAGAGAGAGTTCACTAGTGGTAGTCCCCTCTTTGCTGTTGTTGTTCGAGAGGTGAGTGATGTCATCTCAGAGTCCGAGGGTGATCTAAACCCCGAGTTGGCTGCGATTTTACGCGAGTTTTCTGATATCTTTCCGGAGGACCTCCCTGGAGGCCTTCCACCTATGCGTGACATCCAGCATGAGATCGACCTTGTCCCGGGCTCTTCATTGCCTAACCTCCCTCACTATAGGATGAGCCCCGCGGACCATGCCGAGTTGCAGAGGCAGGTCGAGGAGTTGATGAGTAGGGGATCCCTCAGGGACAGCAAAAGCCCTTGCGCTGTCCCCGCTTTGCTAGCCCCGAAGAAAGATGGCACATGGAGGATGTGCATCGATAGCCGTGCGATCAATAAGATCACGGTGAAATATCGTTTTCCTATTCCCCGACTGGATGATTTGCTAGATATGATGTCGGGAGCCACTATTTTTTCTAAAATTGATCTTCGAAGTGGCTATCACCAGGTTAGGATCAGACCTGGAGATGAGTGGAAGACTGCATTCAAGACCAAGGATGGTCTGTATGAGTGGTTAGTGATGCCTTTTGGGCTATCTAATGCCCCTAGTACATTCATGCGGTTGATGACCCAGGTCTTGCGCCCTATGATAGGGGTCTTTTTGGTCGTCTACTTCGATGACATCCTTATTTATAGCCGCACTAGGGAGCACCACTTAGACCACCTCAGGCAGGTCTGCATTGTTCTGAGGCGAGAGAGCTTATTTGCCAACCCGAAGAAGTGTGCTTTCATGACCGATCAGGTTTCCTTCCTTGGGTTCATAGTGTCTCGCGATGGGGTCTCCGCTGATCCGGAGAAGATACGTGCCATTCAGGAATGGCCGGAGCCCCGCACCCTCCACGATGTTCGGAGCTTCCATGGCCTAGCGACGTTCTATCGTCGCTTCATTCGTGGCTTCAGTTCCATCACTGCCCCGATCACGGATTGCATTAGGAAGGGGGCATTCACATGGACTAAGGCTGCAGCCACGGCCTTTCAGAGCATCAAGGAGCGCATGACCCAGGCACCTGTTCTTACCTTACCTGATTTTTCTAAGGTGTTTGAGGTCACCTGTGACACTTCTGGAGTGGGTATAGGGGGAGTCTTGAGTCAGGAGTCTCATCCCATTGCCTTTTTCAGCGAGAAGCTGAACGATGCCAAGCTGCGGTATTCCACGTATGACAAGGAGTTTTATGCAGTCGTCCAGGCATTGAGGTATTGGCGGCACTATCTCCTACACCAGGAGTTTGTGCTCTTTTCTGATCACGAGGCTTTGAGGTTTCTCCATACCCAGAAGAAGCTGAATGCGCGTCATAGTCGGTGGGTGGAGTACCTTCAGGAGTATACCTTTGTGCTTAGGCACAAGGCAGGGGCCGAGAACAAGGTGGCCGACGCGCTGAGTCGGCGGATGATGATGTTGTCCACCATGGGAGTAGAGGTGGTAGGATTGGAGAGGCTGAAAGAGGCTTATGTCGATTGCCTGGACTTCGGTCCGATCCATGCTGCCCTTCAGTCGGGCCCCTCCCGTGACTATAGTGAGTTTGTCCTTCAGGAGGGTTATTTATTCCAGGGTGGTAGGTTGTGCATCCCACGGACATCTGTTCGTGATTTTCTCACTTGGGAGTTGCATGCTGGGGGTCTTGCTGGCCATTTCGGCCGGAACAAGACCATTGAGGCCGTTGAGCATAGGTTCTATTGGCCTAGTTTGAAGAGGGATGTTGCTCGCATCGTGGCTCAGTGCCGCACTTGCGCTATGGCCAAGCAGAGGAAGCAGAACACTGGCCTTTATACTCCCCTCCCTGTCCCGGATAGTCCATGGCAGGACATTAGCATGGACTTCGTGTTAGGATTGCCTCGTACCCTCCGTCGGCATGACTCCATTTTTGTGGTGGTAGACAGGTTCTCTAAGATGGCTTTGTTCATTCCCTACTCCAAGACGTCAGACGCCTCTAGAGTTGCCCGTCTGTTCTTTACTCACTGTGTCTCCAGGTTTGGGCTTCCACGTACTATAGTGTCTGATAGGGATGTGCGCTTTACCAGCTATTTCTGGAAAACCCTATGGCACATGATGGGCACCCAGTTGAAGTTCTCGACCGCCTATCACCCCCAGACCGATGGTCAGACGGAGGTAGTCAATAGGAGTCTAGGGGACCTTCTTAGGTGCTTAGTGCGTGACCGTGTCGGGGATTGGGACTTGGTTCTACCTCTAGCAGAGTTTGCATATAATGACTCGGTCAATAGGTCTACAGGTCTGAGTCCCTTTGAGATTGTTACTGGTCGTAGACCTAGGAAGCCCATAGACTTGGTTCCATCTCCCATCCAGGCCCGTGTTTCTGAGTCAGCTGAGTCCTTTGCAGAGCATATTAGGCAGTTGCATGAGCATGTACGTCGTCATATAGAGGCCAGCAACGCACGTTATAAGGAGTTAGCTGATGCGCATCGACGCACCCGTGAGTTCCGAGAGGGAGAGTACGTCATGATCAGGGTCAGACCTGAACGGTTTCCTTCGGGGGCCGTGAAGAAACTCCAGGCCCGCGGTGCTGGACCCTTTCGAGTCTTGAAGCGAATCGGGTCAAATGCGTATGAGATTGAGCTGCCAGACGACTATGGGATCTGTTCGACGTTCAATGTCTCAGATCTGGTGGCATATCGGGATCCCGCGGTGATTCCCAGTGAGCTTTTTGGGCCTTCCCCTCCTGTTGAGAGTATTACACCTTCTGAGCGTCCACCTCTTCCAGCCCCATTACAGACACGCGAGCATATAGATTGTATACTGGATGAGCAGGTGACCACGACCAGGAGTGGAGCATACCAACGCTTCCTAGTGCGTTGGAGAGGGCGCCCCGCGACAGACGACGCCTGGATCACACGTGGAGAGCTGGAGAGGATCGACCCGGACCTGCTGGAGCGCTACCTGAGCGACCGTGACCCTTACTCGACGGGGTCGAGTTCTTCCCACCCGGGGAGAATTGGTGAGGACACGCGCCGCATCACTCGACGGAGCACACGGAGCACGCCGACATCTCTATGGCTGGGCGACTACGGCTTTTATTAGTGGACCTTCATTCTCATTTGAGGCCATGTTGGGCCTAGGTTTAGTCCCTGCGTGGACACATTATCTAGTTCTTTACATTATCAGACTATGTGTAGGGAGTAGTGGACTGTTTTTCTTTCTTATTGGGCTTAGCCTTGGCCCATTGCTAGTTGGATTAGGGTTAGGGATTGGGGAGGAGGGCGCACCCCTCATACATGGTGGCTGCGCCACCTTCCCCCCCTTCCCCCCTCCACTTGCCTTTTTGGGCGCCTCCCTTTCCCCATTCCATCTCCCACCCCCTTTCCCCCTTGGGCGCCCCTCCCTTTGATCCCTCCTTGAATGGAGGAGGGATGGCCGCACCCCTCCTTGAATGGGAAGGGTTGGGTCGCCCCCCCCCTTCCATTTACGCCCCCCCCCCCCCCTCCATGTGGCTAGGGTGAAACCCTAGTTCCCCCCCGGATATATAAGCCTTGTAATTTTCTTTTGGAGAAATTAATGAATGAAAATTGAAGAGTTTTTCTGAAGGTGGCTGCGCCCCCTCCTCTGGTTCTCCTTGCTCCTGCGACGGGAGTAAGCTCGGGGTGCGACTCCCCATCCCTCGGTGCGACGCCGAGGGCCCCTTTCTCTTCTATCCCTTCTCAAGTTCTAGTTCGGTGCGCCCAGATTTCTCCTCCAAGAGCAGCGACGACCACCCCCTGTTCGTGAGGATCTTGGGCGACCAGCCCATTTTTGTGTGGTTCTGCTACGAGTCGCCGACGCGTGCGAGGTGGTCTCACCTCATTCGGAGTTCAGCATCACCCGTGGCGATTTTCTCCGTGAGCGCGCGCAGACCCCCTCTCCCTGCGAGCCTGGTTCTGTCCGCCTCCTTGCGAAAATTCCACAGGACGGACGTCTGCGAGTTTGGACGCGGGATCTTCACCGGTCGTACCTTTCTTCGTCCTCTGTCCAACGCCGCCGACCTCGCCTCGTTCCGACGTCCGAGCTGTTCGTGGCGTCTCTTCCCGTGAGGTCGCGCAAGTCTGCCCTGTCCACCCGGCGCCAGGACTACCTGCGGATTCCAGAGCCTGCTGCTCCCAGCCACGGCCAGATCTGATCGAACCCTTCGATCGGAACCTGCTGCTCTGCGTCCTCGTCATCCGACAACAAGCGGAGCCCCGTTCGCCCTTCGGATCTAATTCTTATGAATTTTCCCGCTCGAGCGCGCAGTTCTGGGAGCAGAATCCAGTCACCGCTTGCAGGTGCGCCCCCGGCTTCCACGGACGGAATCTGTGCGCGCCCTTTGACCGAGGCTTCCTCCCGTGACCTAGCTGCGCGCCATCACTGACGGCGCTTCAATCGGACGTCGGAGCAGGTCGTGGGAGCTTCCACCGCCGAGTCACGCAGTGCTGCGACTCTGCAGACCCCCGCATGGGACCTCCTCGCGGCCAACCCTTCACCGAGTGCTGCCCGTCAGCCCGTGCATCGACAGCCCCGGATCTCCTTGTGTAGCCTGTTATCTCCCTGCGAGGAGTGGGCATTTGTGATTGAGATTGTACTATTGCTCGTTTTCGTGTACCGGGGTTGTCGGTCTCGGCCGGGGTTCCTTCCCCACGCCTAGGCGTGGAGGTACGTGCGATACTCCTCACTGTTGGCATTTTGCTTTACTAGTATACTCTCTAGTATGCAGCGTGAGTGCGTATAGGATCCTAGCTCTTTTGCTAGTCACCGCGTGGTCGAGAGTTGAGAGCACCCATTCCGTGGCCCTAGTCGAGCGCCGAGCTCGGGCTAGATTCCCATAGGCGCACGGCGGCTCCTTAGTCGCTGAGATCCCTACGCTTCCCTCATAGGGACGGCTGTGGGCTTGGATTTCTTGTTGAGAGACGCCTCCACCCGGAGGAACGGCACGGAGGTCAGCCACCCGGCTTACCTTTGGCGTGCGAGTGCTGGCCGCACTTGTTGCATTCATAGGTCTTAGCCCATTTCAGTCCTGTCCCGCATCACTTGTATCTGATGAATATCATTTTATCTGTGCGTCTCTGTCTCACAGCCTTCATACATTACTCACACGCCATCACGCACAAAAGCCATTCTATTCATAGTCCACTTTCTGATTGGTATAGTCTCAGCTCAAATCACTACATATCTGAGTTTGTGACGACAACTTAATTGTGAAATTTATGATTTCGTGATTTTTTTCGGGCAGATCTATTCACTCTCCCTCTATATCTGCCATCTCCTTTCCAATAAAAGATGTTAGATGTATTACCATCCTGAATGAGCATTCTTTTCAATCCTCTCAATCGACATACATCTATAAAAAAATATACATGATACAAATCGATCAAAGATTTTGCTTTTGAATCCTAAGAATAATAAAACCAACCAAATAGTATGACAAACATTTATAAAAAAATCAGAAACTCCTTTCTTGCTGTAGACACGCCATTTCTGATGTTACGGCGAGAAAATCTCGTATTATACCGTGATGTCCCAAAGTGATTTATACGATTGATTTTATGTGGGTGATTAGTCATTTTTAAGGGTTTTATACAAAAAATAAAAAAAAAGGGTTATAAGAAAATACAAAAAAATTCAAAAAGGTTATAAAAAAATCTAAAAAAATTGAGAAAAGGTTAAAATAATAATAATAATAATAATAAATATATAAAATAAGGTTGTGAATACATATAGGTTTGTATATATGTGTGATATAAATATATAGTATGGTTATAAATACCTATATATATAAGGTTGTAAATATATATATATATATATATATATATATATATATATATATATATATATATATATATATATATATATGTGTGTGTGTGTGTGTGTATATATATACTTAGTTTTATTTTAGTGAGCTTAAACAAACGAAAAACAGAGACTCTTGATCAGTTTAAATAAAATCATAATAACCACTTATCCCCCCTAATCTTCCGGATCTGGTCTCCCCTATAATCCTGTCTCTTACGTCGCTATCTCTCTCACCTATCTATTCTCTCGCCATCCCTCTCTCTGTTTCACGTTAAGCCTCCCGACATAGAGAATCTAATCTATTCCTCCCTCTATTATCATCATGCACTCGGGGGCCGCAAGCCTCACTCTCGGCAACAAAAATAAAAAAAACAACCCGACAGGAGGAATCCCACACACACACACCCACTCCCGGTGAACACGCCTCTCCACTCTGATCTCTCCTCCACTCTAACCTTTCCACCGTGTTTATTCCCCTGCTAACATCACCCGACTGCCGTCGTCCTCCCCATCTACATTCCAAGCCACCTCGTCACCCTCACACCACAGTCGCTTTGGCGCCGGCGTCACGTCCGCAAGCCCTTTGCCGCCGTCGTCGTCCACTCCACCTCCGACTGCACCGAGGCCATCGACCGTCGTGAGCTTCACGCCAACGCACCCTTACAAGCCCCCTGCTGCCGTCGTCGTCTTCTCCACCGACAGCACCACCGTCTCCAGGTCGTGGGCTCCCGACATCGACACCACTGATAGCTCCACCGCCTCCACCATCGCTGTGCCCTCCTCCGCTTGGCCTTCACCGCTGTGAAGCTCACACGCCACCGCATCGCCGCTGCATCGGCACCCTCCGCCGCTCCCTCCTCTGTCGGTCACCGTCGCAAACCCTCGCCACCGCGCCTGCTGCCGTCGTCATCGTCCGCCCCCGACCGTCTCTCTCTCTCTCCCGCTAACTCTATCTCTCTCTGCCGCGACCCCCCTCCCCTCCGTCTTTCTTTCTCTCCCTCCCACTCTCCGTTTCTCTCTTTTCTTCCTACCGTTTCTCTCCTCTCTCTCTGCTTCTCCCTCCGTGACTCTCTTTCTCTCTCGCCCCCGCTTCCTCTCTCTTCCTCCCGCCGGCTTTCTCCTTCTCCCTTTCTCTTTCTCTTCCCCCCGTCGCTCTCCCCCACGGCCACAAGCGGCCACCATCGTCCTCGCCCTCCACAACTGGCTGCCGTCCGGCCACCACCGCCTGCGCATGCACGCCGTCCGCAAGCAACCCAACGCCGTGACTGCACCACCGCAAGACCCGTCGCCCGCTGCACCTCTTCCGGCAGGCCGAAGTGTCATCCCCGACCACCCACGGCAGCCCTCCGTGTCGACTCCGGCCATCTCCGGCTGCGTTGCCACGCCCAGCTCCACGTCCGTGAGCTCGCCACCGCGAGCTCACCTCGCCGGCCTCCACCGCAGCCGCGACGTCGAGCCACCTCCCGCCTGCACCGCCTCTGACTGCCGCGACCCGCGCCACCGACGTCCACATCCCCGACCACCGCCTCCGACCGCCGCCGAGCTCACCCTCGCGCCATCGCCGTCAAGCTACCACCTTATCGGACGATGCACCTTGCTGCCGTTCTCATCGCCTGCCAACCCCCGTAAGTCCCCACCTGGGCACCACCGCGACCAGCCGCTGCCCCCGGAGCACCCCGCCGGCCGCCATCATCATCCACACCTCGGCCACCTCCGCCGTCGTGCCCCCCCTCCATCGCCGTGACCATTGCGAAGCCGCCGTCGCCTTCCCCTGCAACTCCCATCGCGCCACCCCCTCTCTGTTTTCTCTCTCTCTCTCTCCTCTCGCTACGCTCTCCCATCCCCTCTCGCGTCTCTCTCTCTCCCTCTCTCTCTCACTCTCAGTTTTTTCCTCCCCCCGCCGTGTTTCTCTCTCTCTCTCTTTCTCCCCCCGTCGGTTCTCTCTCTTCACTCCCGCCGTCTCTCTCTCTCTTTCTCCCGCTCTCTCTTTCTCTCTTTCTCCTTCTCTCCTCCTCCCCCGCCGCAGTCGTCCTCTCTCTCCCCCTCTATTCTCTTTCTCTCACTCTCTCTCTCCCTCCCACTCTCGATCTCTCTTTCTCCCACTTTTTGTTTTTTTAATTTTATTTTAATCCTCTCTCTTCCTCTCTCTCTCCCCTCTTGATTCTCTTTCCTTCCGTTCTCTTCCTCTCTCTCTCCCCCTCTCACTTTCTCGCCCTCTCTCTGCCTTCGCCCACCCTCTCTTCTCTTCTTTTTTTTTTATTTATATTTTTTCTCCCGATCTCTCTCGGCTTCTCTCTCTTCTCCTCTCTCTCTCTCACTGTCAGTTTCTCTCTCTCGATCTCCTTCCCTCATTCTTTTATTTTTTCTTTAACCCCCCCCTCTCTCTCCCCCTCTTTCTCCCCCTTCGTGTCTCTCCCCCCCCCCCCTCTCTCTTTCTCCCGATCTCTCCCTCACTCTCTCTTTTTTGTTGTTCTTTTTATTATTCAATCTTCTCTCACCTTCTCTCTGTTCTCTTCCCCTCTCTCCCTCTTCCTCCCTCTCTCTTTCGATCTCCCCTTTATAGATATATTCCCGTATATGTATATAGGTGTGTATGTGTGAGTGTTCTTGCAGGTGTGTGTGTGTAAGTGCGTGCATGGGTCGGTTCGGAGTGGAAAAGAGAGATTCCGATCCAACCGGTATTGAAACCCGTGAAATAAAGAAGGTCGAGTTCCTGGGCATTCGAGGGCACTAGGAAAGCCGTTCTGCTGCGCCGGTGCCTGCTTCATTCTCACCTCGCTGAAGAAGCTCATCCAAAGCCCATCATCCACCTCTGAATAAGCTTTCTTCCCCTCCTTGTTGTCTTGTTTTCATTCAGTTAGTCGCATATGCATGCATCATTTGTCGTCCATATTGCATCTCTCTCCCTGAGAGACCCTCATTTGGTTATTCATCATATCATCTGCCTATCTTTGTGTATAAAAGGGGTTTGAAACAACATCAACCATGTGCGTATTTTTTCATGTCTTCATCAGATTCATCACAAGGGATGGATGCTGCATTGTCGTTATCCTAATCTATTATTTCATCTTCTTTTGCAAGGGGAATCATCAAAGGAAACTATCTCTTTCGGCCAGCCGAAGGAAGAAGAGGAGAGAACTCACGTGATTCTTCAGTTCGGAGATGAGAAGGGATCATTCCCTCCTATTTTGAGGTACCCAACCGTCCCCCCTTCCATTTTACTCTATTTCTCTCTCTTTCTATTGTTATTTATTGTTAAGTCTCCACCCCCGTCCCTCTCTATTTTTATCTTAAAAAAGAGTCTTTCTCTCTCTATATATATATACTTTCCTAGTGGTCTTTAATAATTTTAATTCTCTATATCTCACTCTCTTTCTCTATCTTTTACATCTCAATTACTTTCATCATTTTCTCATGTCTCTTTAAAAGAAATAAAAAATAATAAAGGCAACATAAATAAAAAAAACTAAAAAAATAATAACAAAAGCTAAAACAAAGAAAAAAAGAAAGAATAACAAAATCAGGGTAACCGAAGGAAGCCCTCTTCGTCGGCCGGCCGACAGAAGAGGAAGAGAGGACCCGCACTGCTCCTGCTCCGGCGGCGAACGCGATCAGAACACTTCATGTGGGGTTCTCAGCCCTTGACGATCACACTTCCCCTCCCCTTTTTTTCTGTCATTTCTTTTCTGTTCGAACCCCGTTGACGGAACTGGTCCCTCGCGGTGGTTTTATCTTCTGTCTTTTCTTTTCTGTTCGAACCCCGTTGACGGAACTGGTTCCTCGCAGTGGTTTTATCTTCTGTCATTTCTTTTCTGTTCGAACCCCGTTGACGAAACTAGTTCCTCGCTGTGACTTTATCTTCTGTCATTTCTTTTCTGTTCAAACCCCGTTGACGGAACTGGTTCCTCGCGGTTGTTTTATTTTCTGTCATTTCTTTTCTGTTCGAACCCCGTTGACGGAACTATCGCGGAGGTGTTATTTTCTGTCTTTCGTTCAAACTCCGTCGACGGAACCAGTTCTTCGCGGCGGTTTTATTTTCTGTATTTTGTTCGAATCCCGTCGACGGAACCAGTTCCTCGCGAGAGTTTTATCTAACTGGTGCGGTGGGTCACCTCCCGCGACTATTTTCATTTCAGTAATTTAATTTCTGCACTCTAACATCCTAACCCCTAACTGTTTAATTTTAGCATTCCCCTATCACCGCCTTAAAATCTCGCGGAGAGTGACATCTCACGGCGGTTTATTTGATCCCCTTTTCATTTCTTGTTATGCATACTTATATTATAGTAAAAATCCCGCGGAGAGTAATATCTCATGGTGGTCTTTTATATATTTATATTTATTATGATCTATATTTCTTATAAAAATCTCGCAAAGACCAATGTCTCGCGGTGGTTTCTGTACATATTTATATTTATCACTATTTATATTTTTATAAAAAAAAAACTCCCGCAAAGACCAATGTCTCGCAGTGGTTCGCTTTTATTGATGTTATGATTGTGTTGGATAATATTCCATTGTAGTGTTATACCCTCGTCTTCTCTATTCTATTAGAGTGTTTCTTTAGGTTGTACCCCCCCTTTTTTACGCAACAATCAGTCTTTGCATTTTCCTCGTTCCTCTTTTCCTTCCCTCTCCATTGGTGTGATCCCGTCGTCTACATCTCTTGGCGATCACGGTGGGACATCTTTTGTTTTATCTGGTTACCCAAATATTTTCGGCACCCACGTGTGCCCCTTCACTCGGCACCCCTGTGTGCCTCTCCTGATTGCACCCGCGTGCGCTACATTCGTGCTCCTAGTAGCACTCTTGCCATCGGCACCCACGTGTGCCCTTCATTCGGCACCCCCGTGTGCCCCTCCTGATTGCACCCGCGTGCGCTACATTCGTGCTCCCAGTAGCACTCTTGCCATCGGCACCCACGTGTGCCCCTCCTGATTGCGCCCGCGTGCGCTACATTCGTGCTCCCAGTAGCACTCTTGCCATCGGCACCCACGTATGCCCCTCCACTCGGCACCCGCGTGTGCCCCCCCTGATTGCGCCTGCGCGCGCTATAGTCGTGTTCCCGCTATCACTTTTGGCATTCCAATTTCATCCCTCGTGCACTACGTGCATTACTCCAGAGTCCCCTGTGAAGTCTGAAGAGATTCGTGTTGTTACGGAAAATGAGTGTTGTGATGCTTGTTTAATTTCTTTTGTTGTATATATTTGTTGTCTGTTTATATATCTCTTGTTAAATTCAGCACTGCACTGCATATCATCTCCCTTTTATTTTTATTTTTTTTGTTCCTTTTTTTAGGATCACACTTTCTTGGTGAAGGAAGGACTCTCCGTCGGGAATTCCTCTCGACGGATTAGGATCTCCTTCATCGGGACCTCCGTAAGTCCCCGACATCGAAGGATTCCCTCTTCGTTCACTGGGCTGGTTGTACCACTGAAGTTCCCTGGAGATAGTCAACCCATTCGTGGTGAGTCGAGTGTCCTTAGATCACACGGCAGAAATCAATATTGCAACTAAGGTCCCTCCTGTGGTGTGAACATTAGATTAGAAAAAAAAGAAAACAAAAAGAAAACAAAAGAAAACAAAAAAAGAGGCGTTAAACATCAACTTGTTTGTTAATCTTTGTTATTGGTTTGAGTGTGTATGTTACTGTGTTCCGGCAAAATCTAGCGTTCCGAAAGAGATCAAGAAATGTCCGGGAACGGTCAGAATCCGACCCCGGGTCACCAGGGGACACATGTCCCTGCCGAGGATGCAGGTTCCTCCCGTGAGCCCTCATATGAGGTGCGAACCACCGTTGGGGAAACATCCCCGCCGCAAGATATTTCCTCCCTGCTAGGTGTCCTCGCGAACACACAGCTCAATCCCGAGCAGGTCCGAGCCTTTCAGGCCATCCTAAAAGGGAAATCTATTGCTTCTACTCCTCAAAACCCAACACCAGTTGTTCCCCCTACTCAAGAGCCGGCACAGGAAATCCCTTCCTCCTTCCCTCTCGCACAGACAAGTCTGCAAGCTCCCTCTTTCTAATTACCTCCCCAGTCTCAAGTTCCACCAATTCCTCATACAACATTTCAGTCAGTTCCATTTACTGACATGCTACAACGTCCCTCTCATCCGGAATTCCCTTCTCAGGCTTCCGTAAGGCCTCAGTGGCCACCATAATCTGCTCCTTACGATGAGGTCACTCAATCTCTCCTTCATAGGCTGAACAAGATGGACGAACAATTCTGAGATTTCAAAAAGATTGTGGATGTCAAATCTGCGCCTGAGATCTCTTTACCAATCCTTCCTGTATTCCGTCTCCCTCCTTCTGAAATGCCAACGTATCGACGGTACATCGGCATAGGCAACCCCTTCATTCATCTAAAGGACTTTATGTATGAGTCCTCGTTTTGGCAGAACGATCAAAGATCCCTGGCATATCTCTTCAGGAGATCATTAGATGGCCCCGCCTTAGAATGGTTTTATTCCCTAGAGCCGAGTGAGGCTGAGAACTTCGACGTAGTGCAACGGAAATTCCTACAGAAATATCGGGATAGGGTCGGTCCCTCCCTTTCTATTACCGACCTAGTGGCCAAGAAAATGAAGTCGGACGAAGATTTCGTCCAATTTGCTGATAGATGGAGATCCTTGGCAGAGAAAGTGAGAGACCCCATTTCGGAATCGGAACAAGTGAAGATGATCGTGTCTAATGCCACTCAGCAATTCAGACACGTCCTGGCAATGAACAAGCTCACCACTATGGAGGAACTATATGAGAGGGCTCGATATATCCAAACACAGCTGATCCCCCCTCATGCATATGTTCGAGCCACCAAAGCCAAGGGTGTTTAGGAAACCAAGCACTGGTGTCCAAGGTGGGGTGACAGAAGGGGTCGTAACGAATGAGCAGGTGAGTGCAGTTGGCAATCCCAACCGGCAAGCCAACCCCAGGCCTCCACAAGCTCTACAATTCCCCTTTCATCAAGACCAACAAGGTCAGCAAGCCTATCGACCTCCCCCACAAAATAACCTCCTCCAAAATAATATTCCTCAACCCCTCCATCTCCAACAACAACATCAGCGACCTCCTCAATATAATCAGGTTCCACCACCTGGGGACTATGGCCCCCAACAACAGAGGAGGCCAATTGGCCCAAGGAGAGCTCACTACCCACCTTTGCCGGAGTCGTTACCGGACATCTTTAATGCTCTCATGGCTGCTAATATACTCACCTTGCCTAAGGAAAGAGCCATATGGCCCCCGAACGTTGACACTTCCAGATATTGTGTCTTCCATAGACAGTCGGGTCATACAGTGGAAAATTATTTCCATTTCAGATATTATATCTATGATATGAATGATGAACATCAAATAGATTGGGATGAAATGAGACGATACATTGCCATGATGAAGCCCAGTAGACCTCCTCCTAGACAACAACAGCAGCAGCAACAACAACAAGCACAACAACAACAACAGCCTCAGCAGGCACCACAGCAACAGCCAAACATGGGCATCCTTCAAAATTTATTACTGGCGCACCAACAACCCAACCACCAAGTCAACACCATCTCTTCCTTCCCGGAAGTTGGAAGAGGGCAAGATTGGCATACGGAAGGTAGATCTATCCTTGTCGCCAATCATGTTCCTAACCAACCTCCATGCCTTGTCCGTCCCGCACCTGTCTGTCCTCGACCCGTAGCGCAACCTGCAACAACGCCTCACCCATTTCCACTGCCATCACGTCCTCTCATTCGCATCCCTGCTGTTAACCTCCCACTCAGTCCTCAGCAAACATCATCTACCTCCACCATAACCCCGTTACCCTCAAAGCCTCTCATCATCTCGCACGCCTCCACTTCATCATCTATTTCCGCTACGCCTTCACCAAATAAAACCCTCATTATCCAATGCCCTTCTGAGGCACCATCCACCTCCACCATGACCCCTTTACCCTCGAAACCCCTCATTACCTATCGCCCATTCGGGGCCCCATCAACCTCTACTATCCCTCCACCTTTTAAACCTCTTATCATCCACCGTCTATCTGAGATCTCATCCACTCCCACCATACCTCCACCTAACAAACCACTCATCAGAACCCTTACACCTGTCATCACCCCTGCTTCCTCAATTGTTCCTCCACCACTACCCCTTGAACCCCTGCTAAATCTCATATCTAACCTCATAGAGGTGTCACCAAACCCACAAGCCATGGTGCTTTGTAGTGGAAGGATGTTCCATCGGATTTTTCCCCAAAACAGTCAGGTCCCTGAGCAGTCTCAGCCAAAGAAAGACACCGAAGAGCAGCCAGAGGAGTCTATCCCCGGGACACAATATGACCTGTTGAAACACTTGGATAAAACACTAGCTCAGATCTCCATTCTCGAGCTAATCAAGAGGTCAAAAACCCATGAGGACGCCTTGATGGAGTATCTTCAGAAGGTTATGGTAAATGAGGATCTCCCAGTGGAGAAGATCTCGTTGGTATTGACGCCGACTGATACACAACCGGCTATTATATTTCACCACCACGAGCTTGCCCCCAAGGAGGCTCGAAAATATGCTTTGTGTATTGCAGTAAAGATCAATGGGGCGTCTATAGACCCATGTTTGGTGGACACTAGTGCGTATATAAATGTGATCTCTATGAGCACCTTCCAATTATGTGGGGTTGACACGGAACAGATAAGGCCTTCATCAATCACAGTTACGGCCTATGACAATAGCAAAAAGCCACCAATGGGGATGGTCATCTTGAATGTAGAATTGGGCCCTGCATCAGTCTTTGCGGAATTCCATATCCTTGATATGGATCCCACATTCAAGGCCATACTAGGCCACCCTTACATTGAAGTTATGAATGTTGTGCCTTCCACCAATCATCAGTGCTTAAAGTTTCCATACAAGACTTGGATTATCAAGGTAAATAGCATGCCCATCTTTTCTACAGTGGATGCTATTAATACCTCTTTGCCTTCTGTTTGCCCGACTCACCGGCCAATTCTTTCACTGCTAGATGTGTGTGACCCTCGTCGCGCCCCTTTAACACAAAAGCCGTTTCAGGCATCAAAGTCATGTCACCCTTCCCATTCTAAGGGATGGGAGATCATGAGAAACATTGGCTACCAACAGGGTAAAGGCTTGGGTGCACAGTTACAAGGGAGACTGAGACTACCAAACAAGACAAGGTTAACCCTTAGAGCCGGCCTAGACTTTGAAGGGCCACTTGACGCATATGAGGAACCTCTTACATGGACCTTGTACTCTCATTTCAGGAAGGGGCCGGTTATACAGTTGGGGAATTACCTGCAAGAATCACATGGGAAATTGCAGATTGCCTATTTAGCAGAAAGTTGCTCGAGAGCTACAAAGAAGGGGAAGCATGGTGACCCGGACTGCGAGTGGAACAAGTGGTTTGATATACATGATATTTCCATTGCGCTACAGCAGATGTTCTCGCCTCCGGATTTAGAGGGGCCACTTTTGATCTCTGAGGTGCCAAAAGATGTCGTTGACATTGTCGAAATTTTAAGTTTTCCTCGCCAAGAGGACGTTGTCACTGACGGATCGCTTTCTGTCATTCTATCTAATCATTCTCCTCAGCCGTTGTTGCTGAATCTTTCCTAGGCCAGACGTTTGTTTGATGACATTCCCAGGTCCCCTTCTCTGCTCACATTCTTGCGCGGGTTTCTCAGGCCGCGCCAAATTTTCAACCATGATCTGCTCAACGAGCCTTACAACCCCTTAGCTATAGTCCCCTCCTCTCATTCCCTAAGTTCTTTTAATTGCTTTGTAATTAAAAATGAAAATAAAAAAAAACGTCAATTTTCAAACTCCTCAACAGTGCATTTCCTTTGAGGAGACCTCCTACATCTCCCACAAGTGTGCCCCGACCTACGGGCCATTCGTTCAAGGTCCCTTGAGCGACCTTCTTTACCCCTCCACTGAGGGCTCTTTTCCTGTACATTCTTCAACTTCTTCTTCGTCTGTAGAACAAGTCAGTCAGGTTAGGAATAACGAGTCAAGGGTAGTTCCTAGAAGAAAATTCAAGGGTAGGCAAATTCCTCGTCGATTTCTTCTAGATTTAGTCAATAGGTGTCAAGTCTTTCTATCCATTCCTCAATTACTAGAAAATCCCATCCATCTGCCAGAGATAGAATGTGAGGAGAATTACACAATTGATGAAGGATATGGAGTTTACGAGCTCACAGATGAAGAACATCATATTGAAGAAGGGGATGGAGAATATGAGGACGCGGCTGACGCATATGCTAGCGGAATGAGGAGGTTTGACGAACCATCAGCCGTTATAGAAGAACCCACCAAAGAGATCAACCTGGGGACCGAGGAAGACCCTAGGATCATCCTCATAAGTGATAATTTGCCGTCATCTGAAGAAGAGGAATTGATCAAGGTTCTAAAGGAGTATAGGGACACGTTCGCATGGAGCTACGAGGATATGCCGGGATTGAATTTCACCCTGGTCGAACATCACCTAACGCTAAAATCAGGGTCCGTCTCGGTAAAGCAAAGGTTAAGACGTTTCCACCCCCAAATGGCTTTGAAAAAGAAGGAAGAGGTCGATAAGCTCCACAAAGCCAGGTTTATTAGAGTCATCTTATATCCTCAATGGGTGGCAAACATTATCCCGGTCATGAAAAAAGATGGAAAGGTGAGAATATGTATCAATTTCAGGGACCTTAACCGCGCGTGTCCAAAAGATGATTTCCCCTTGCCTCACATCGATGTGTTGGTTGATAACACGGCTGGCTATGAAACTCTCTCGTTTATGGATGGATTTTCGGGGTATAATCAGATCCGTTTGGCGGAAGAGGATCAGGAGAAAACATCATCCACCACACCCTGGGGAACTTACTGTTATTTAGTCATGCCGTTTGGCTTGAAGAATGCTGGAGCTACTTATCAAAGGGCTATGATGGCAATATTTCATGACATGATGCATGTGTATTTAGAGGTGTATGTGGATGATTTACTGGTGAAATCCAGGACTAGGGTAGAACACCCGAGAGTTCTAGCTAAGGTGCTGCAAAGATCAAGGGAGTTCAATTTGAAAATGAATCCAAAAAAGTGCATATTTGGTGTCTCGTCGGGCAAATTGCTTGGTTTCATTGTGAGTAAGAGGGGTATTGAAATAGATCCCAACAAAGCTAAAGTAATTAGGGATATACCACCTCCGAAAAACTTGAGAGAAGTTCGAGGGTTAATCGGAAGGTTACAATTCATTCGTCGATTTGTGTCCCAGCACTCGCAAAGGTGCAAACCTTTCTACGAGTTGACTAAGTCAGTAGTAGAATTCCTTTGAAATTCTAAATGCCAAAAAGCTTTTGAAGGATTGAAAGAATATCTGGCCAATCCACCGGTCCTAATTCCACCCATGCCAGGTAAACCTTTAATCATTTACACCTCAGTCCTGGACGACTCCGTGGGAGCTATCCTAGCACAAGCCCATGAAGCGGGCAATGAAAGGGCGACCTATTACTTGTCCAAACTCCTCAACCCCTATGAGCAGAAATACACGGCTATGGAGAAAACCTGTGCCGCCCTTGTCTGGGTAGTGCAGAAGTTGAAACACTACTTTCTAGCTCATGAAGTCCATCTGATTGCCCGAATGAACCCTATCAAGTTCCTTCTAGAAAAATATGTCCTTACGGATAGATTAGCACGCTGGTGTATACACGCCAAAATTGACATTACTGTGAGTACATCTCATATTACCTTGTAATGCCCCAATTTGACCCTCAAATTAACTTTGTTTGAGTGGTTTTTCTCACTTTTCTTGGATTTCTCTATTTTCCTCCCTTTTCTTATTTTTTCCTATTTTTTTGGATTTTCTGGGCATTTTTCTCTATTTTTATGAATTTTTCAGAATTAATGACTTGACGTGGGGCGTCTTTTAAATAGCGACCTTACTTAGGGCGTTTTCAAAGAAAGGACGACTAAACTTCAGGGCGTCAATTCTTGGTATTATCTGGTTTTAAAATAAATTACAAATTAAAGAGTAACGTCCTATCTCAGGGCGTGTTTTCAAGTAACGCCTTTCTCTCAGGCGTCTTTCCATAATTTTCAAATAAAGAATGCTTTATTTTCGAAATTTAAATCCAGGAAGTGACGCCTTTGACCAGGTCGTGTATTTGAGTAACGTCCTAAGGTAGGTCGTCAATTATGATTTGACGCCTTTCTAAAGGGCGTGTTTCATTCTTTAGTGTCCTGTTCGAGTATGCCTTTCCTGAAGAGTTCCCCTGCCTCCAATGGTCACCTTGCTCGAATTGGAACTAGAGTCCTGCCTTTGATAACCATTGCCCGTCCTTATCTTCCTAAATTTGAGTTTATCTTCGGTGAAAACCCTATATAAGAGGGCTCTGGTCAATCTTGTGAGGGGTTCGAACAACAACAATAAAAAACAACAGCAATGACGGTGCTGGCTATTAGAGAAAGTTACGTAGATATACAGAAGAGCATACGCCATCTTCATCTTCCTCCTGTGCGATCTCTCTCTTTGAGGGCTCTCTCAAGGGCTTTCTCTTCTTCTCTGTTGCTGCAGCCGAACCGTAGCTTCCAAGTGGTTTCTTCCCCTTTACTGTTTACAGGGACAGCATAAGGGGTCTTTCTTCTGTTCATTTTGCTTTATTTTGTATCACATCATCCATATCATCTATCGCACGGTTTTCTTCCTTGCATTAGTATTACATCCTTTTCCTTCCCTAACTCTTAGGGGTTTTAAAACAAAAAAAAAAGGTGCACATGTTTTGTTCTCTCTTCATCATCACATCATCTATTTGGGATTGATACTATACGCTCTTGGCTGATCCACTTCTATTTGCTTGTTTCTTTGTCTTTTGCAAGGGTAATCAACAAGAAAAACCCCCTTCGTCGGCCGGCCGATAGAAGGAGGAGGAAGGAATTCACAATTCACCCCGCATCCCACTTTTCACCAGGTATTCGCGATCTTCTTTGATTCTTATTGAGGTAATCCCTCTGGCGATCACTCTCCTTTATAGCACCACATGCTTTCTTTTGTCTTTATTATCATCTCTCCATCATTTTTACATATCTCATATGAGTGATTTGTTCCATATGTGTGGATTTATCACGATCTACAAATTGGCGATCACGGTGGGACTTCCACTGTTTTTCTATTGATTACCCCCTTTCCCATTGGCACCCACGCGTGCCCTTTCCCCTTTGGCACCCACGTGTGCCCTTTCCCCTTGATACCCACGGTACCCCTCCTTTGCGCCCCACGGGCACCCTCCACTGTGCATTGCACACTCCCCGGGATCAGCCAATTTGTGATTGCTCATATTTCCTGAATTAACGCCTCAACCAGAGGCGCGTTTTCTTTTAACGCCTTCATCTAGGGCGTCTGCTTTCTGTGTTACGTCTTCTCAGAAGGCATCTTTTATCATCTCCTGCTTTAATTATGCTGTCCGTGAATTCACGCCCTTCCCCAGGGCGTCTCTTTCTTGCTTAGCGCCTCACATAAAGGGGCGATTTTGCATTTGACGCCCTCTGACTGAGGCGTCCTTTTCACTTATAGCGCCTCACATCAAGGCGCGTTTTCTGCGTTGCCTGTGGGATCCCACAGTGTTTCACGACAGTCATACTGTCGTCTCTTTTGTTGATAGCGACCTTCCCTGGGTCGTCTCTTTCCTGCGTCTTTACAGTTGGATTGATTATTACATGGATTGATGATATTGCTGTGATTTGCTCATATTACTTTGCATCTTGTGGCATTTGGTTGAGAGACCTCCTCTCTCTACACTAGGATTCCACACACCCTCTTGGTGAAGGAAGGACCCTCCATTGAGCATTCCGTCTCTTTGTATTGGAAGTTCCTAAACCAAGTCTCCGTAAGTCCCCGTACCCGTGGATTCCCTCACGGACGCCGGGCAGGTTGTACCCTTGAGGTCCCGGGTTTAGTTGGCCTATATACGGTGATAGAGTGTTCCTAGTTGTCATCGAAGTGAACTTATATTGAAACTAGGTTCCTCCCTTGTGTGAATCACTCCAAATTGTTGTTGAAAATCACTCTAATTCACCAAGGATCAAACAAAGAAATCAAGGGTAACCATTCCAACTTGTGTGCTTCTTTGCAAACTATTTTACTTAAACTTTGATTGTATAATGGCTTACCTTGATAGACAAAATAACATGTTTAATTTCAATTGTGAGGATGCACAACCTAGCACATCCTATACTCCTCAATTTCAACATGTTCAACATCATTCTCACCACAATTCTTTAAAGGGACCACATCCTCATTCTTATGGTGTTGCCCGACCCATGGGCAAGGTCCGATCTCATGGTCCCTCGCTTCAATCGCGAGCCACTACTCCCACGGGACCGTCTCCTCCTAACGATGAGAAGGTCTCCCAAATCTTGCATGCATTAGATCATCTCACCCCTCAACAAATTCAAGCCCTTAAGGCCGCTGTTGAGGGTGCATCTCATTCATCTCATCCTCCTTCCAATCCTACTCGGGTGGCCCATCACCCACTTCCCTCTTCTATTCACATTCCTACTCGGGCAGCCCATCACCCATCTCCTTCTCCTCGGGTGATCCAATACACGCCTCCTTCTATTCCTCCTCCACCACGGCCCCAAGGCCCATTTATTCCTTGCAATCCGGCCCATCCGGGTTCTTCTATGGGTCATCCCATTAATCCCTTTCCACGGCCTTTTTATGCGGCCCCTCCTTCAAGGCCCTGCCAACCCTCGGTTGCTCAAGTCTCACCTCCCAAACAAACTCTTCTCGACAAAGTCACTTCGTTGGAGGAACAATTAAAAAGGGTTACGAGCCCACGGCCCGCTCCTCCTACTCCAGTCAATCCCCTCCACGCCGCTCTGATCGACATTACAAAGATGGAGAAAGATTGGAAGGACAGGAGAGACGATTACGGCATCGGCATTTCAAGTAAGTAAGAGCCGGCAGATTTCAACGTTCAAGTGGACACTGTCCGCCCTCCACCCATTCACCCCATTCATTCATATGGCCCTCCATCTCCACATTCACAATACCATTACACTCCTCCACCCACATATACGCCTCCACTACGGTGTCCACTTGACCGACTGATGAAGAACCGGTAATTGAAGAATCTGAGGCGCACAATGATTAAGCTATGCAGGCACCCCTTCCAAGTTTCCTTCGCTTCCCTCTCCCTCCACTACCGCTTGATGAATCCCCTGCTCAGGACGAAGCCACTATCCCCAATACATTCCCCGTTTATGAGACTAATTGGTGTTATGACGATGGGTCAATACTCCAATCACCCATGCCGGTGCACCAAGACATGTCTCATATCCCTAACACCTCTCGCCCCATCTGGCATTTTCAACACACTAAACCTTCTCTGTTCACCCCTCCCGTAACCACACAAATAGCCTCAACTCTACCGGCCTCCGCCGAGCCTCCATCACCTTCCACTACGCCGGCCTCTCCCGAGCCTTCCATAACCCCTTCTCTTTGTTCGCCACCTTGGCCCTCCATTATCCCTTTAATCCCAAACCTAGCTGCTCCTACTCCACTACTTAACCCTTCACCCTTACCCGGGGCTAGTCCTGAGCAGGATACACCTCTTTTTGCACTCGAGTCAACTCCGACTGCTTCCGAGCAAAGGGAGAAGCTCTACGTGTTTGAACCTTCGTTTCCACTCATCCTTTATCCAACACCTTCCACTATACCTCCACCATCCATGGAGCCTTCCGCCTCCGCTTCACCCCCCTTTACTACTCGGAACGGGTGTCCTTCTGCAAGTACTTGTGCCGAAGATAATCAAGAGCCGGGCAAGAAAGATTTGGCCACGGTCATGCCGTTCAAGATACAAGTATTTATTTGCCGGATGCCAATCCGGGTTGTTATGCCGAACATGGTTGAAGAGGCCAAGTCCCCGCCACTGCTCGCCAGAAGAGAATGCCAAGCGTTGATGCTGTGCAAGGGCCGGGCAGGGCACCCCTTGTTCCAACTTTCTAATCTTGAATCTATTCTTCCATACAAGGGACGAACGCCCACCTTGATCAATATTCTTCATACGCTACAATCTCTGGGTAACACGATGCTTCCTATCCCAACTATTCAACTCCCTCACACTATTACTTTTCACTTTTCAAGGGAGTTATCCTTTACTATTGAAGCTTCGTCATGGGCTTGTACTTTATCCACTAGGCCAATTGGCTATACACTTTCACTGCCATGGAGGGGCGGTTATCTTGGTGCTAAGGGGCCTTCCACTATTTTATCCACCTTCTATTCAACTCCATCCACATTCTTGTCTGTCACATTTTCTTCATGGGCCACTCCAAGGGTAAAGAGGAGGATCTCATCCTCTTGCCCTTCATGTTCGTCATATTCTTTGCATCTCATGCATTCTGTTGTATCCATGCATTCATCGCATCCATTCTATTGCATCCACATGCATTTACACTTCTTCTTTCCCGGGTTTCAAAACCTGTATCTTCCCCGCCTTCCGGAATCTCCGGATCCCCCACGTTTCCTATATCTTCCACCTCTATCTTCGGGATCTCCAGGTCCTCTTACACTCACCGGGCATTGTGTCCCCTCCAATCTTCCCTCAGGGCATCGCGCCCCTTTCCAACTATTGCATCTGCACTCCCCGAATTTCTCTCCCGTCCTCCTTGGGCATCGCGTCCCTCGGTATTTGCTTCCACCGGAACCTCCGGATCTTGCTCTTTGGGCATCGTGCCCCTACACACCCTCAAGTCCGGATCTTATGGGCTTCTTACTGATTCTCCCAGGACATCGCGCCCTTTTCTATCTGCTTCCTCCGGACCCTCCTGATCCTTTTCATCCACTCTTCCCCGGGCACCGCGTCCCTCGGCATCTCATTCCTCCGGACCCTCCATCTTTCTTCCGATTCATCTTTCTGCTCCTCCGGGATATCACATCCTTTATTTTTTTCTTCCTTTTCCATCATATTTTCCCCTATTTCTTCCCAGGGCATCGCGTCCCTCGAGATTCTCCTTCTCTAGATTCTGATTCCTCCTATCATGATTCTACTCCACTGCCTCCGGACCCTCCGGATCTGCCTCTTTCCATCTATCAATTTCTTCTTCTGATTCCTCCTAATCTCGGGTCCGACCCAACTTCTTCCACATCCACTGCTTTGGGCATCTGCCCTTTCTCCCACTGCTTCCGAGGCTTTAGTCCTCACTCCTCCTTCTAATTCTCCGCTTCTTCTGTAGACCTTTCATGCGATCAGGGTCTCCGCGCCTTAGTGAGGGAGTTCTAGCCCTCGCCTCTCTTCCTTTTTTTTTCCTTATTCATCTGAGTCTGGTCTGAGCACCACTCCTTCTTGTTAAGCCACTTTCAAATACTTTGCTCATTTGCCAAAAAGAAGACTATCCCATGATGATCAACCTCGCCTCTGACAGCTGCTTGTACAAGGGTTGCAAGGTAATATGTTGACGTAAGTAAACATTTTTATGATATCATTTTCTCATTACTTCACGCATGATTTTCAAAATGAAGTGCTTCTTAACAAGATTAAAAGTGGTGTTTTAGACCTTTATCTTAGGCTTTTGTTTAATTAAAATATTCCAAAAATAGTCTTTAGGCTTGCTTTTGCAGCACTTTTTGTTAATAAGAACCCCGCGCTAGGAATTCAACATTCTCTCCCCGCTTGTTAAGAGCAACCCTTAGCTGGGCACCGTACACACTTCACGGCGCCCTTTAGCCGGCTCCTTGATAAAACACCGTTGCTACTTTGGCCATGCCATGAGAATTCCTGAAAGTCTTTTTCTCTTCTTTACTCGGCCGCGTGCAGGGGCAAGAGGTTGACGGATGAGATGACCAACCTCGGTACTCCCTAATACGAGAGGAGTCTCAAATAGGGGCAGTCTTGACCCAAAATCAATATGAGTTTTCATATGAGTTTTCATGATATACATCTCGCCAAAAGGGCTATTATGGAAATCAAATCAGAATTTCGATAAAAGCAAAATTATGAATTATGGCATGACAAGAGTGGCAAAGTCCCCGCAGGGAAAACCCTGGTTGTATGCATGTCAAGGGTCTAAAAATCAAAGGCACAAAGCCCCGGCACAACAGACTACCTCTTTGAGGGGAAATACCTTGGAAGGAATTCAAGTCCCGACATCTCCCATCTTGCATAAAGCTTATCTCCAATTATTCTTCTCTTCTCCCTCTAAGACCGAATGTTTCTCGGGTATGGCCTTGGTAGGGGCACCGTTAATCAATGGCAGTCGACTATAGGGCGCCACCCTTCAATGCACGCCCGGCTTTGGGCAGTTTTTAGTGAAAGGGGAAGGAACAAGGACCCCTAGCCAGTGGTTTTAAAAAAAAAAACACCCTTTGATGCTGCATTAACGAAGCCTAAACCAAAATCTAAAAAAATTGAATATTTCCTAAACCAAAATCCAAAAAAAAATTGAATATTTCCTAAATCAAAATTCAAAAAAAATTGAATATTTCCTAAACCAAAATCCAAAAAAATTGAATATTTCCTAAAACAAAAAAATTGAATATTTCCTGATCAAAATCCAACAAAAATTGAATATTTTTAAAATTCATAATAAAAATTCAAATATTTTTCAAAATCCACATAAAAATTTAAATATTTTCAAAACTCATAAAAATTTGCATATTTCAAAATCCAAAAAAATTGTATTGTATTTTTCTGATGGTGCTTTTACAGGAACAACAACTTTGCAAGGACCAAGAGCACGGGATGAGTCCTCTCCATTCATTGCCATCTACCTTTTGATTCTTCCCATGTTCACAATTGATCACATCTTCATAATTTACTACGCATTACTCCGATTATTCATCTCCAAATCTTTTTTATCAAATCGTGCTGATCACTCCGCCGATGGGCATTATCAGTTCTTGATCATTCAACTCCAAATCTTGATTAGCCAAGTTGTCATCCTCATGACAAACAACAAACAATGATGCTATGCTATCTACGCTTTAATGATGCTATCTATGTTAAATGTTATTCATGCCTTTCACGCTGTGCACACTTGAATGATATTCATGATATGATACATACATGCTATTGATGCTTTGATTCATGCTATACTTGCTATGCTTAAATGCCTTATTCATTACTTGTTATCTTTTATATCTTGGCTGATGAATCTTTGAGCGCAGGAAGAAGCTCTTGGTCCCACCGACTGGACATCATCATCCAAGCCCCACGGTGCTTGCGCCTCATTTCTCAGTTCCCCATATGCTTATTGCTATCACCATCTTCCTGCATGCATTCTTACTATATGTTACATACGCTACTAGATTATATCAAGGACCTTGTGGCTTTGGTAAATCTGGAATTTGAGTTCCTCTTCATCAAAAATAATGATGGTTCCAAAGGTGTCTTAGTCATACGGATAGGTCGTTGAGCCGTCCAAGACTGGGGACGATGGTTCCCTTTTGTGAGTTGGTGCGCGGATAAACGGGCTTCGGCTTAGTATCAGCTCGCGAAATCAATTTCTTGACCCAGTCTGGGCAGCTTAACAATATTATCCTTGATTATCTTATATTTTCATTTGTTTTAATTTTTCCTTTTAAACCCAGCATGCATTCATATAGGACTTTGAATCAACATTGAAAAATCATTTTGATAAGCTGATTGGAGAGTCAAATTGATCTTAATCTTTCTAGATATGAGGTATTCATTGCTGAATGGAATCCTTAGTTTGCTTTGTCGTGGTTTTGGGTCATTTTCTCGAAAGCTCCTTATTTGGATTTCTATCATCTTATCTCAATCTTTTACTTTGATCCACCTTGGCTGCAGCACGTCCACATTGGCTGGTAACCGCTCCCCAATGGTGAAACCTACAGGTTTCTGACCTGGGGTACTTCCACCGCGCTGGAAGTTGATCATTCTCCTTCGTGCCCACGTGCACACTCCCTCTTTTATCCAAACATCGTTGATTTCATTGAATTTCCCGAGATTAATTCATCTCGAGCTTTTGATTTAATTCTCATCAAGTGATGTTGATTGCGTGTCTCATCACACCTTGGCATCTACTTTTCAGTTTGCTCTGCTCCCTTGCAAAGCAGACGCCAAGGCGGGGCAGTTGTAGACACGCCAAAATTGACATTACTGTGAGTACATCTTATATTGCCTTGTAATGCCCCAATTTGACCCTCAAATTAACTTTTTTTGAGTGGTTTTTCTCACTTTTCTTGGATTTCTCTATTTTTCCTCCCTTTTCTTATTTTTTCCTATTTTTTTAGATTTTCTGGGCATTTTTCTCTATTTTTATGAATTTTTCAGAATTAATGACTTGACGTGGGGCGTCTTTTAAATAACGAGCTTACTTAGGGCGTTTTCAAAGAAAGGATGACTAAACTTCAGGGCGTCAATTCCTGGTATTATCTGGTTTTAAAATAAATTACAAATTAAAGAGTAACGTCCTATCTCAGGGCGTGTTTTCAAGTAATGCCTTTCTCTCAGGCGTCTTTCCATAATTTTCAAATAAAGAATGCTTTATTTCCAAAATTTAAATCCAGGAAGTGACGACTTTGACCAGGTCGTGTATTTGAGTAACGTCCTAAGGTAGGTCGTCAATTATGATTTGACGCCTTTCTAAAGGGCGTGTTTCATTCTTTAGTGTCATGTTCGAGTATGCCTTTCCTGAAGAGTTCCCCTGCCTCCAATGGTCACCTTGCTCGAATTGGAACTAGAGTCCTGCCTTTGATAACCATTACCCGTCCTTATCTTCCTAAATTTGAGTTTATCTTCGATGAAAACCCTATATAAGAGGGCTCTGGTCAATCTTGTGAGGGGTTCGAACAACAACAATAAAAAACAATAGCAACAACGGTGCTGGCTATTAGAGAAAGTTACGTAGATATACAGAAGAGCATACGCCATCTTCATCTTCCTCCTGTGCGATTTCTCTCTTTGAGGGCTCTCTCAAGGGCTTTCTCTTCTTCTCTGTTGTTGCAGCCGAACCGTAGCTTCCAAGTGGTTTCTTCCCCTTTACTGTTTACAGGGACAGCATGAGGGGTCTTTCTTCTGTTCATTTTGCTTTGTTTTGCATCACATCATCCATATCATCTGTCGCACGATTTTCTTCCTTGCATTAGTATTATGGAACAAACCACTCATATGAGATATGTAAAAATGATGGAGAGATGATAATAAAGACAAAAGAAAGCACGTGGTGCTATAAAGGAGAGTGATCGCCAGAGGGGTTACCTCAATAAGAATCAAAGAAGATCGCGAATACCTGGTGAAAAGTGGGATGCGGGGTGAATTATGAATTCCTTCCTCCTCCTTCTATCGGCCGGCCGACGAAGGGGGTTTTTCTTGTTGATTACCCTTGCAAAAGACAAAGAAACAAGCAAATAGAAGTGGATCATCCAAGAGCGTATAGTATCAATCCCAAATAGATGATGTGATGATGAAGAGAGAACAAAACATGCGCACCTTTTTTTTTGTTTGTTTTAAAACCCCTAAGAGTTAGGGAAGGAAAAGGATGTGATACTAATGCAAGGAAGAAAACCGTGCGACAGATGATATGGATGATGTGATGCAAAACAAAGCAAAATGAACAGAAGAAAGACCCCTTATGCTGTCCCTGTAAACAGTAAAGGGGAAGAAACCACTTGGAAGCTACGGTTCGGCTGCAGCAACAGAGAAGAAGAGAAAGCCCTTGAGAGAGCCCTCAAAGAGAGAGATCGCACAGGAGGAAGATGAAGATGGCGTATGCTCTTCTGTATATCTACGTAACTTTCTCTAATAGCCAGCACCGTCGTTGCTGTTGTTTTTTATTGTTGTTGTTCGAACCCCTCACAAGATTGACCAGAGCCCTCTTATATAGGGTTTTCACCGAAGATAAACTCAAATTTAGGAAGATAAGGACGGGCAATGGTTATCAAAGGCAGGACTCTAGTTCCAATTCGAGCAAGGTGACCATTGGAGACAGGGGAACTCTTCAGGAAAGGCATACTCGAACAGGACACTAAAGAATGAAACACGCCCTTTAGAAAAGCGTCAAATCATAATTGACGACCTACCTTAGGACGTTACTCAAATACACGACCTGGTCAAAGGCGTCACTTCTTGGATTTAAATTTCGGAAATAAAGCATTCTTTATTTGAAAATTATGGAAAGACGCTTGAGAGAAAGGCGTTACTTGAAAACATGCCCTGAGATAGGACGTTACTCTTTAATTTGTAATTTATTTTAAAACTAGATAATACCAGGAATTGACGCCCTGAAGTTTAGTCATCCTTTCTTTGAAAACGCCCTAAGTAAGGTCGCTATTTAAAAGACGCCCCACGTCAAGTCATTAATTCTAAAAAATTCATAAAAATAGAGAAAAATACTCAAAAAATCCAAAAAAATAGGAAAAAATAGGAAAAGGGAGGAAAAATAGAGAAATCCAAGAAAAGTGAGAAAAATCACTCAAACAAAGTTAATTTGAGGGTCAAATTAGGGCATTACAAGGTAATATGAGATGTACTCACAGTAATGTCAATTTTGGCGTGTCTACAGCTGGCAAAGCTTTCTTTCTCAGTTTGACATCACCTACATTCTGCAAAAGGCGATTAAGGGGTATGCCATAGCTGAGCATCTCGCTCACCATCCTCTCCCCAAATTCGATCCTGTCCAATCAGAGTTTCCAGATGAGGAACTAATGTCCATCAACCAATCAGATGATTACATGTGGACGTTACATTTTGATGGAGCTCTGAATTCCCAAGGGAAAGGAATCGACATTGCCCTCCTGTCGCCTGAAGGCCTTACATTCCCACTGGCATACCAGCTCAAATTCTCTGTTACCAACAATATAGCAGAATATGAAGCTCTTCTAGCTGGCCTGGAACTCGCTCATTCTTTTCGTATCACTGAATTACGAGTCGTAGGTGATAGTCAACTCATTCTTCGCCTGGTGCTCACCAAATATCACACCCACGATCCCAAGCTCAAGCCATACCAAGAACTCGCTGCTGCCTTTGCCAGACTGTTCACCAAATTGATCTTTGTCAATGTCCCTCGTCATCAGAATATTCTAGCCGATGCCCTCACCTCGTTGGCATCATCTTTAAGGTTCCCTCTAGGAAGGTGGTTTGATTCCATCTCCGTCTACAAGTGTCACGCCCCTGCAATCAATGACGCTTCCTACGTAGATATCAAGAACAGGATAGCAAGGAAGGCCCTACAGGAAGAAATCCTTGAGAAGAGGGAAATCATGTTGACATAATTATAAGAAGAATTGGCTGATGTGGAGAAGCCATGGTTTTACGAAATTGCCAAGTATTGTAAAGATCAGTCATACCCTGGAGAAGCCACATCAGAAGATAGAAAAGTCATAAGGAGAGTGGCACAGAGATACATGCTGGTCGGAGGAGTGCTGTACAAGAGAAGTCTTACTGCTGTTCTTCTAACATGTCTCGACGAAGAAGAGGTCTGGAAATGCGTCGAGGAAGCACACTCTGGTGTGTGCGGTGGCCATGTGAATAGCTAAATACTTGCCAAGAAAATCATTCGGCAAGGCTTTTACTGTCCCACCATGGAAGAGGATTGTGCCGTCTATGTCCGCAGGTGTGTCAAGTGTCAACTTCACGCCGATAAAATTCATTCCTCATCTTCTTCACTTCATCCAGTGTCTTCCCCATGGCCTTTTTCCATGTGGGCTTTCGATGTCATTGGTCCTCTTGGTAATTCTAACTCCCTCACTAAGCAAAAATCATTCATCCTTACTGCAACGGAGTACTTCACCAAATGGGCTGAAGCCGAAGCTTACGTGGAGGTTAAAGCATCAACAGTCTGCAAATTCATCAGGAACAACATCATCGCCAGGTTCGGCATTCCAAGCACAATCATCACCGACAATGGGCCGTAATTTATTTCTCAGGACCTTCAGGACCTTTGCAAAAGGTATAAAATTGCATTGCATCATTCATCACCTTATTATCCACAAGGTAATGGCCAAGCAGAGGCCACTAATAAAACATTGATTAAAATCATAAAAAAAACCTGTGAGTCAAACAAGTTCTCGGATTGGCCAGAAAAGCTGATTGAGGCTTTATGGGCCTATCGCACTTCAATCCGCACTCCCAATGGCCAAACTCCATTCGCCCTTACTTATGGGATGGAGGCGGTAGTTCCGTATGAAATCTTGGTTCCTTCTCTTAGGGTACAGTTGGACAAGGAGCATCCCCTCGACGAACGTCGTGATTCACTCCTTGTCCAATTGGAACTCGTAGATGAGAAACGGCTGGCCGCTGCCGAGCATTGTGGGAGATGGGATTTTTATTAAGAATATTTTATTATGGATTTAATTGGTTTATTTGTTAGAGGTTTATTTGCATAGGGCGTGCCAGTCACTGAGTGACAAGTTTATTATGCGCACCGTCTGACTGACCAGACGATTATAGGTGATCGTGTCGAGACCCAAAACCCGCCGTACCATAAAGGCTACAGAGTTAATTACATCTCTTCAGAAGAGAGAAAACCCTTGATTAATCGCCAAAATAGAGAGGCCATGGGGCCCGTAGAATATGTAAAAGATGTGATTGCATGCGAGCACACAATATAGTAGTATTTATTTATTAGACCGGCTCCCGGTATAGGGCGGAGAACCTAGGTCCGAGGACCATCGTCACGCATAGTGAAAGCCTCCAGTCGGGCGTAACCCGACTTTCTGCTAATCACCATTCGATATATCGGAGACTCAGATCATGCAGGCATGCAAGGTGATAATATTTAGTTTTATTGTTGACTGCTTATTTGGTCATTTATTTGTAAATTTAGGGAAGACTTTGGCAATCCCTGTCACTTGCAGGGCTATCGATTAGTCGTCACCTTTTTATTTTGAGACTGTGCATAGCATTACGGTGCACACATATGGGCCCATGAGGTGGGCCGAGTATGACCGTATTCGGACAGACTTGTGTATCATCGGGACAATGTATGCCAGGGTATGGCAAATTTGATATTTAAAAATTAAGGGGATGCAGTTAAAACCCGGTTGAGACGAATTGAATTCGACGGCTTATCGGCCCGGGACAAGGTCATGCCATGGCCATAATGGGATTAATCCCGAGGAGCAGGCACGACCTGCCAAGGGGTCATCAGTATTCCCATGTCCAGGGTCTAGAGGAGGTTAGAGCTCCGGAGCAGACACGGTCGTGTTCATTATTCTTCATTTATTCTTGTTATTATTTTTAAATGCATGAACGCATTTTATTTATTATTTATTCATTTCTTTGTTTTGTTTTATTATTATTATTATTACATTAGATACATGCATTTTATTCCCTTTATTAATATTTATTTGGCATTTATTTGACAATTATTCATTCATCAATGCTTTGTTGTTCATTTATTATTTCTTTATTACCCCTTTTTTATTATATTATTCTATTATTTTATTGTCATTTGGTCACACATCATTTATTTATTTTTTTGGTTTATTTTGGTTTATGTTTGTTTGTTATTTGTTTTATTATGTTTGTTTATTTTATTATTTGATATTTGTTATTAATATTTGTTATTATTATTATTATTTTTATTATTATTAGTTGTTGTTGTTTATTTGTTTCATTATTTATTTTTATTTATTTATTTGTTATTTGTTTTTTTATTATTATTATTATTTTATATTATTTTTATTTATTGTTTGTTTATTTTTTTTATTATTATCATTATACTATTTTATTTATTTTATTTATTATTATTATTATTTATTATCACCTTTTTAGTTGTTATTTGTTTGTTTTATTATTTATTTATTTATTTTATTATTATTATTATTATTTTGTTTGTTTGTTTGTTTTATTATTCTTATTATTTTATTTTCTTTAATTATCATTATTATTATATTTTTTATATTTTTTTTATTCCCGATCTTGCAAACGTCCTGGTAAAGATCCTGTAGCATCTCCCCTGGACCCGGAGGGTTGCGGGAATAAACAGAGGTTCACCCTTGATGACGGACTCCTAAATACCGAGAGGCCAAACATGGCGACCGACGGACCCAGATGGACGGAGACCCCGAGGGCGAGCCTAAGAGAGGTACCGATGTTCCACGGGCTTGTAATCGTAAATCCGGTAAACACCCAAATGGAGGGTCCCCGAGGGCTAGCCTACAAGGGGTTTCCATGTGCCCATGGGTTATCCAAATCGGGACAGTGTTCGCCATTAAGGCGGTTTAATATTCACTCGGAGAGTGATCATTTAACACAGCGTGATAGAAATCACCTTAAAACGGCGGGACAGAAATCACCTTAAAACGGCGCGGAGAGACGTAGGTAAAAAGGTTAAAACGGCGCGGCCAAGCGTAGATAGAACGTTAAAACGGCGTGGTATTAGATGAATGGGCTAAACCGGCGTGGGTGGCTTGGGGCGCGCCGGAATTGGGCGCACAGGAATAGGACCACAAAAAAAATTCTCATTTTGAGTCTAACGCTAATACGGCGCGGGGGGGTAGCGCCGTATTAGGGCGCGCCGGATTAAGCTATTTTCTAGCTATTTTCAATCCGTTTGAGTTCCAGATTTGTTTATTGGACTCTTTGATGTTAATTGAGTTAATTAATTATTGAACTGGAGCCCCAGACTCTCCAGAAGCAGAGTCATAAGCTCGTGCGAGGTTCATACTCAAGCACGGAGGTTCATTCTTTCAAGAGTATGCTTTATTAAGTCAAAATCATGAGAGTAACTCATTAGTTAAAATCTGACAAAAATTGGACAGCATCTCCCCATCCCTGAAGGATTGCAGGGGAGAAGCGGGGTCATACTCACGTGCGGAGTAAGCCCCTAACAAGCCGGACGGCACGATGGCGGCCAGCGGACCCCAAACGGATAGGAAACCCCGAGGACTAGCCTACGAGGGGCACCATTACTCCGTGGGTTGAAATGTGATCAGATGAGATGACCAATAAGGGAAGGAAAACCCCGAGGGCTAGCCTACGAGGGGCACACGACCCGTGGTCAAATCACGATCTAAAGGGACGACCGGTAGGGAAGGAAACCCCGAGGGCTAGCCTACGAGGGGCACACGACCCATGGCCACCACAATATCCCTGAGGATGGTGGATTTGATGTTGGGCTTAAGCCCTATTTATATTCACCGGACGGCTCATGTGGATACATACCACGAAGGGGTATGACCCTGTGATCCACTGGTGATTCAGGGGGAATGCCCCCTCTCCCCGGTCAGTGAATAACCTCACAGATAATGCATGTAGATAACACACTCGGCATAACCACGGCTGATCGCATGTAGCAATGAAGGGTGACTGGTTAGCGTATTAACAGAGGAAGTGCGTCAACAGGTTAACGGGGGTGAGCCGATTAGAGGAGAAGACTTCAGAAATTAACCCACAGTAGCTAATAAGGCGATGATGCCATAGAATTCTATAGGGATGACCCTCATCTCCCTCTAGTTCATGATTAAGAACAAGAGGGTGGTGGGGGAGTGAGTTCGTGGAATCGCCCAGGAAAACATATACGACACCCCTGGTACCAAAACCATGAAGGGCGTAAACGAACCTCGCGTAAATACTCCATCGACAATAATCCCCGGGGAGAGGGGATATCACTGTTGCCCTTTGGGGATACCCAGGGCATAGTCAACGTCGCCGAGAAAACCCAGGTAATCACACACCAAGGATAGTCGAATGTGAAGATTCGGGGAAAGGATCGATGAAACAACACATACAAAAGAGCATCGCCAGAAGATATATATTCCATTCCATTGGAGAGAATACAGAGCTGAGGATACACCTCGTTTACATTTGGTGCGGTCCGGCGTTGTCGCACGGAAACCGCCCTTCGATCACACAGGGGATGCATTCCCATACCAAGGATTACAGAGAAGAGACAAAGGGAAATTGAGGGGGAGATGGGCTCATATCATCGCCCTCCTCCCTCACTTACACTACATTAGGAAAGAAAATCAAAGGGGGATCGACGAGAGGAAAACCACGAAAACCCACCTAAGCTTTGCCATAGAAACAGAGTATCGGATGGCGTGCTTCTTCTCCGGCTCCGAGTTTCTTCAGACAGAAGGATGAAAGGGGCGGTGGCTCTCCGAGGCTGACTCTCAGAAACCGCTACTTCTTCCCCAAGCTTCCCCCTCTCAGGCGATTGAATTCTCTCTCTCCCTCTCTCCTCGTGTTCTCCCTTTTTCCTGGTCGAAATTCCCCTTTTTATAGCCTTCACCGGCTTGGCCTTGCCCGGCGTGCATATGGGCGCGCCGGTTTAGCGAGGATTGCTTTGGAGCGCGCCGGATTAGAAGCTTTGGAGCGCGCCAGATTAGAAGCTTCTCCATCCTATCTCCAACATCTTTCGGCCCATTTAACTTGTCTAGGCCCATCTGTGCTTATTTTCTTCTTTTGTAAGGGTTGGCCAATCGTCCGGCATGTACTCGTTGTCTAGGCTTCCGCTTGTTTCTTCGGGGATGGTCCCGAATATTCTTCCGAACTCTTAGGTCTTGCTTTAGAGGTTGGCCGTTGGAGCCGAGCATCTTGTCTTTTCTTCTTCTTTTTAGTCTCATCTTTTGTTCAGCTTCCGCCATTTTTCTTTCTTTCTTTTCTTCTCTATCGGCACAGGAGCACCCGATCAGAACTTAAGACCTGCAGAAGCAGAAGTAAGGAAATATTAGGAATATTTTCAGTGTCAACAAATGCCCCCCACCCGCGGGTGTCGCGACAGAGGGACGAAAGAGTGGGACGTGCGGGTGTAGCCCATGGCCCGTTTGAAAATATTGCATGGATCCTTTTATTATTCATTCTTTTTATTTATTCTATTTTCATTTATCATCATTCATTCATCATCATTTTTTATTTCGTCATTCATTTTTATTATCTCTTTTTTTTATATAGCCTCATCCGAGCACGCAGGCATTCATCGACTGCAAGCATAGAGTAGATATATGTAGCATAGTTCCCCTATAACAGGGATAGGATAAGGACATCGCCCACGATTCACGGACAGAGTGCGGCTCACAAAGCATAACTAAGGGAGATGTGCATACGTAAAGGGGACGCCGCGTAGAACATATGCATAGCATGAATCACAATTTGCACCTAGGACTATTCCTCCATAGTGTGAAAGTGCAATTATATGGGTAGTGAACCCTAGACATAGGGACGTGCAGACGTTCTGAGTAACACTGGAGGATTACTTTATCGCCTGCACACACATTCGGGGCTCTCGACTTTTGGTAGCTTCGTACAACCCCCTTGTCCATTTCTTGATTTTGGGCTTCACCGTTCGGTGCGAGTTTCCTCATGTGTCTCAATGGGGATTCCCGGCTACTAGGATTCATCCTTTATTATGATACTATTGTGGATTTCACCGTTTGACGCGAGTCTCCTCATATGTCTCAATGAGGATTCCCGGCTACTAGGATTCATCCTATATTATGATTTTATGATGAATTTCACCGATTGACGCGAGTTTCCTCATGTGTCTCAATGGAGATTCCCGACTACTAGGATTCATCCTTATTTTAATTGTGGAGTTTGCTGCACCATTTTCGCGCGAGTCTCCTCATTTGTTTCAGTGGAGATTCCCGGCTACTTGGATTCACATTCAACTTACTGTTATCATCATTTTTTTCATTTTTTTATTCTTCTTTTTTTTTAAGGTGGCAGATAGCTTTTTCCTCACGATCACCCTTTGCGCGAGTGTAGAGATTCAAGTGTCCATGAAGTGTTAAGAAGAATTTATGACGTCCCTATGACTAAAGACCATTGCTCACATTATGTGCGAAGTGTAGGAGTTTTGTCTAGGGTGTATTCTGTGAGTTGTGCTAGCAACATAGCTACGACTCTTCCCCTAGTCGTATGCACTCATCAAGAATTAGCTTTTCGTTCCTTAGTGTATGCCGTGACGCACACATATCCTGAATCAGGGCAACGTTACTTAGCAAGGAAGTACGCGGCCTTAGAAATTTGAAGGAAGCGTGTTAATACTATACTTCAGGCGGACATGCACGTGAGACAAGCAAGCACATAAACCACGTCATGATCATCATCCCTTTTTTTTCTCTTTTTCTTTCTTCTTTTTTTCTTTTTTTTTCTTTGCTCTTTTTTTTTTCCTTTTGGTTTCTTTCTCTTTTTTTTTCTTTTCTAAAGGGCTTAATGGGCATGCCCACAGGTTGGTGATTCTGGCGTCGGGGACCCGATGCCATGGCAGTGGAGGGAATGAGTCATATGTGGTAGTAAATCCCTAGAGGGATCACGGATTGGTATAAAACCAAAGGAGGTCTTTTCGTTCGTTAGTTCGGACAATATTTCCGATCCAAGGGTAAGAGGTTTTGTCGACTTAGACCAAAGGTCATGACGTCGAATGATTTGGCTTAGACGTAAGGTCATGACGCCAAGGGAGAATATGTAACAACTTAGACATAGAGTCATGATGCCCTACAACTTAGCTTAGGCGTAAGGTCATGACGCCAAGGCAGAATATTTACCGGCTCAGGCAGAAAGCCATGACGCCGGACAAGGATATTTAACGACTTAGACATGAAGTCATGACGTCGCACAGCTTGGCTTAGGCGGAAGGCCATGACGCCAAGATAGAATACTTACCGGCTTAGGCAAAAGCCATGACGCCGGACAAGAATATTTAACGGCTTAGACGTAAAGTCATGACGCCGTACAGCTTGGCTTAGGCGGGAGGCCATGACGCCAAGGCAGAATATTTATCGGATTAGGCGGAAAGCCATGATGCCAAACAAGAATATTTAATGGCTTAGACATAAAGTCATGATGCCACACAGCTTGGCTTAGGCGGAAGGCCATGACGTCAAGATAGAATATTTACCAGCTTAGGCGAAAAGTCATGACGCTGGACAACTTGGCTTAGGTGGAAGGCCATGACGCCAAGACATAATATTTATCGGCTTAGGCGGAGAGCCATGACGCCGGACAAGGATATTTAACGGCTTAGACGTAAAGTCATGACGCCGTACAGCTTGACTTAGGCGTAAGGCCATGACGCCAAGGCAGAACATTTACCGGCTTAGGCGGAAAGCCATGACGCCGGACGAGAATATTTAACGGCTTAGACGTAAAGTCATGACGCCGTACAACTTAGCTTAGGCTGGAGGCCATGATGCCAAGGAAGAATATTTACCGGCTTAGGCGGAAAGCCATGATGCCGGACAAGAATATTTAACGGCTTAGACGTAAAGTCATAACGCCATCGATAGAAGGAGTCTTTTTGTTCTTCAACTGGATGGAAGGGTAGAGTCACAAGTGTTGACACCCGTTTTATACCCAATAAGTCGGGTCACCTCCTTGTTTCATTCTATATGATGCTCCGAGTTATTCACCCTTCATTGAGTCTCTTGATCAGTTGAAGCATGTTTCTTGGGTCTTAATTCCTGGATTAAGATGTGGCTCCCGGTGGCATTTTGTTGGACGAATCTTAGTAAACCCTTCACTCTATTCTTGAACCTCAATGTTAATAACGATCCCAGTTAGGCGCGTTTCTTCCTTCTGACGGATGGGTCATGGACCGTTACTCTTTGAAGAGTCCTAAGGCTTAAGGCCACGTTGTCAAAGCTTATCCTTTTGATTCCACGTTGATAATAACGGTCTGTCGTGCAGCCGTTGTTTCCATATGACGCCCTAAGCCTTGGCCGTCAGTTCCTTGAAGAGTCCAGCCTGTTGGGTCTTCTTTCCATTGATCTTATCTCTTTGGGATAAGGTTGAAAATGGCGGTCGTTCCTTGATGCGTTACTTTCAAGTGGCGGTCTGTCGTGCAGCCGTTACTTCCTTCCGAGAGTCCTGGCAGTTCAGGCCTTTTCTCTGCTACTCCGTGGTTGAGATAAGTTTTTGGATTGACGTTATCTCTTTCAAATCCGATCCTCAGGACCTCCCGTTTGTTTCTATGGACTCTTGGTGATATTATCTTTGAGGATTTGCTAAGATTTATCCTTCTTTCCTGCTGAATTATCCTCTACTCGACCTAAGGGTTTGAGGGTCTATAAATAGAACCCTTGACTTCATGGCCAAAAAGGAGGAGATTTGAATTCACGACGAAGTGCTGCCGAACTCAGGAGTCATCTTCATCCAGGAGGAACTGCTTCCCACGTCCATCCATCTTCCAATCAAGGGAGTACTTTTAGTTTTGGTCTTTCAAGTTCATCCTTGCATGCTTGAGTTCTTCCTTGGTTTTCCTTAAACAAAGCATTGTCCCTCCTCCTCCTCCACGTTTTTCACTGTTCTTTAAGCATACAATCACCTTCCCAACTTTTAAAAACGCCCAGAGGGGTTAAAAAAACCAAAACTCCCCGGTAATTCCCTCTCCTTTTGATGTTCTTAAGATTTTTAAGAATTGATGCTATGCTTGTGAAGAGGGCTAATTGAGGTTGTCTTGTCTGGTCTTTCTACGTTTTGGCAGGTTTACAGGTTCATTAGCACGAGGCCCAAGTCTTCTAGCCGGCTGGAAGAGTTGGAGTTAAAAGAATTCAAGCTTTACTACTGCAGGTTGTCTGACGGTCTAGTGCAGGCGCGTCACTTTCTTCTGGCGGTCTATCGTGCAGCCGTCACTTCCAAGCGACGCACAGGGTTCTGGCCGTTACTTCCAAGTTGATCTGCAGGCTTTCTTTGGTTTTCTCTCCCGTGGGCGGGTGTTTCATCCACCTATTTCCAAGGTATATTCGAGTCTTTGACTTGTGTTTACTTTGGTGGCGATCACATCTTTCCTTAGTATTGGGCATTAGCTGTCTTCTTCATCAACAATCTTTATTTTTCCTTGCTTGTCCCACCTCCACGGTGTGTTTTTATTTACTCTTTGCTCCACGCCCCGGCGTGTGTTTTTCTTTTCCTTAGCATAATTTGATTGAGGTAGCATGCCCATGCTAGAGCTAGCTATGATTGCCTAGGTTCATGTTCACATGTTCATAGGTTTTGAGTAGATCTTTGATTGCTTGTTTGTCATCTTGTCATGTTACTTTGCAAACCTCAGAAGTAAGATAAAAGATAGGCAAATAAATATCAACAGATAATTTTTTGGCGATCACGGTGGGACAGCTTGTGCCAATCGTGCTTCTGATTCTTGTTTGAACCTGCCATCATCTATTTGTTCAGTTGTCTTTTGTCCCCTTTGAGTATTGTTCATTCTGGTTTTCTGAGTCCTCTGACGGCCCTGTGTCCCCGCGTCACAGTCGTCTGACGCAGGGGCATTAGACCGCCACTTTGATTCTGCTGCGTGAGCTCCCACGGGTTTCCCGGTTACTTCTGTTTAGTTTTTGGCTCCCTGGCTCATCTGACGGTCTCACCCCCCTGCGTTATATATTATCCGGCGGTCTGGCCTTCGACCGTTATTGTTCTCTGACGCAGGGGTCTTCGGCCGTTACTCTCCTGGCAGGTACGCATCTGAGGTGCATTTATTTCGCAGTTTTTTGCTGTGATTTATTGCTTGGGTGACACTTGACCCTCCTCTTGCTTTGCTCATATCTGCATATCATGGTGTGCACTATTGATTGCTAGATTGGTAGGCTAGACTTTGCATGCACTCCGGTGCACATAGGGTCATTCATCTCTTCATACATTAGATTGCATTTTTCTACCTTGTTGTGAGGACCTCTCGTCTCCATACTCCTTGGGGCCGACTAGGAAATCACAGCAGGGACCTCCATAAGTCCCCGCGAGCCGTGGATTCCCACACGGACGCCGGGCTGGTTGTACCTTTCCCACCCCGTGTCTAGGGTTGCATAAGTGATTGAGTGGTTACACTTAGAGTCAAACCAAGTCCCATATCCATCTCCTATTAGGAACCCATTGTTGAGAGTACATATCGATCAATTCACTAAAGTTCCAAAGGAAAAAGCATAAGAATCTTATCACATCATTCTAAGAAACTTGGTTGATTTTTTTGAGTGTCTTCATATTTTATCACTTACATCTTGTTAGAATCACCTAAGTTTGGTTGCTTATTTGTGTGTTTTGTGTTGGTTGTTTTGCATTTTGTCAAGGTTATCCGTTGCATGTGGAGTTGTTTTCGTCCGTCCGAATTCTCTCCTCGAGTCGCTTCTTCCTTCACGTTCTATTCCAATCCCCTTTTCGAATCCACTATGGCGTCCTTCAATCCTCCGCGCTCCCAAGAGGACTCTCTTCCTCAAGGGCTCCTTGAAAACCCCCCTAGGGTTATCACCTTTTCCTCCGGAGAAGGGACTGCCCCTCTCCCGTCCTCCACCTCTATGGAGGGTAGTCAAGGTACCCCTTCTCTTTCCATTCCTTCTGCGGGTTCCGTCCTTCACATGATGGCCCAATTGGACCCGGCCCAACTTCAAGTCCTATATCAAGCTATGCAAGGGTCCAACGCTTCCCCCTCCGCCGCTGTTCAAGGTCAATATAATCCTTCCGTCATTGGGCCGTCCGCTCAGCCCACTCCGATTGACCTCACTCCGGTCCAACCCCGGACCATTACTTTCGCTGGCATGGAAATGGGCCAATCTTCCAATTCAGCCCATCAGTCTTATGATAAAGGGAAGTCGCCTATCCCTTCTTTTGCCCAGGTGGATCATCACAATTCTGGTTCGATGGCTTCACAGCTTCTCATGAACCCTTCTGATTTCTTACACCCTCAGCAAGGGGTAGCCCAAGCTCACTCCCATCCGGGTACATCCCAGGCCCAATATCCTTCTTACGGGCTCCCTATTTCCACTGTCTATCCTTCTACTCATGCCTATGGGCCTCCCCCTTCTACTACCGTCGTTCCATCCGCTCCTCAGAAGCAATTGGCATCCGTCACTACCCCTGCTCCTTCCCAAGAGCAGGACTTGCTTGACAAGTGGGCCGCCATGCAGCAACAACTCGACTTCCTCCAGAAAAGGGTTGGCCCACAATCTTTGGCCGATATTCCTATTCCGAGCTTCCAGAACATTCGATTCCCTCCGCAATCAGAGCTCCCCAACTATCGCAAATATGATGGGAACAGCAATCCCTTTATTCATGTGAGGGATTTTCTCTATGAGTCGGCGCAGTTCCAGTATGATGATCGCCTCATGGCGTACTTGTTCCGCCGATCCTTAGACGGAGTTGCTCTCGAATGGTTCTATTCTCTGCCACTGGAAGAGGCCGAGAGTTTCAAGGTAGTTAAGGACAAATTCATTCAGCGGTTTCAAGACAGGGTCGGGCCAGAATATTCATTTACAGATCTAGTAGCAGAGAAGATGAAGCCAGAGGAAGACTTTGCCACCTATGCAGACAGGTGGAGGCAGATGGCCGCCAGAGTGCCTGGCCATATTCCGGAAGAAGAGAAGGTCAAATTGCTGATCTCCAATGCCACGCCGACCTTCCGCAACATCCTGGCAATGAATGACATAGCTAACATGCATCAACTCTACAGCCGGGCGCGCTTCATACAGACTCAATTTAAGGACTCTCCTATCCATTCTCTTTTTGAAAACCAAAAGCCCAAGTACCACAAGAAACCACAAGGGCCGGTTACCGAGGGAGTCCAAACGAACGAGCAAGTGCAAGCCGTTACTTTTCCCTTTCAAGCCACACCCTTCCGCTACAACCAAAACACCCGCAATCCACAAAATTCCGCTCCACAAAACTTCCAAGCCACTCCACAAAACCCTCCCCCCGCCTTCACCATTCCACGAAACCCTCTCGCCGCACCACAACAACCACCGCCACCATCACAATACCATAACGTCCCTCCGCCCAACGGCTACAACAACAACAATCCTAATAGCAAGCGCCCGGCTCCCCGGAGAGCCCAGTATCCTCCATTGCCAGAGACACTTACAGATATTTTCTCGGCACTTATGTCAGTAAATGCAATCCAACTTCCTCCGGAACGGCCTGTTTGGAACCCGGCGGTTGATCAGACAAAATATTGCATGTTCCATAGGCAGCCAGGCCATACCATAGAAGGATGTTTTCAGTTCCGAGATCTGGTATATGACCTTCATGAAGGGCAGAGAATCGACTGGGCCGAAATGCATAGGGCCATTGTGGAAATTAAAGAGAAGAGGAGGCAGCCACAGGGGCAGCAAGTGCAGCAGCATCAAGCACCACAGCCGCAACAGCCACCCCAACAGCAGCAACCACAGCAAATACAAGACCTGGGCATCCATCAGAACCCGATGCCGAACCACCCACCCGCTCCTCAGCAGCAGCCGCCGGCACCAGCACAAGTAAACGTAGTTCAACCCCCGGCCCCCAACGCCGGGTGGTCTTTTGATGATGATGGCGCCACACCGCAGGTAATGGCCTTCCACCACAACCTCCGCAACCCTTCCTTCATCCTCCCTACACAACCAACACCCTCTCCGCTCGTCCTACCACCCACACCCGCTCCAGCAAACCCTCTACCACTCTCCATCCCATCATACCCTCCAACACTTACTCCCCTCACCATCATCACACCACCACCTAATCCTTCGCCCACTCTCAAGCATCCACTAGCCTTCCCTCCACCCGCATCGACATCCATCACCACCGTACCTTCCACCAACCCCTCACCTATCATCCGCTCACCCCCCATTAACCTCACCAACCCTACGCTCCACCAAATCACCTTCCCCGCACCACCTGTCCCACTCATCCACCCTACAGGGCCCGTCATACTCTCTTCAGATGCTGCGGCAAACTGTGCCTTAAGGAGCGGGAAGATGTTCCATCGGAGTTACGTTACTACTTCTAATCCCCAGTCCTCTCAGCCGGTGGCCGAGCAAGAGGAAGCTGAACCTCTGCCAGGTACCCAATATGACTTGTTACATCATCTGGATCGAGTACCCGCTAAGATATCCGTGCTGGAGCTAATCAAAAGGTCTACCCTTCATCAGGATGCACTGAGGGACTTCTTACAGAAGGTAATGGTTAGCGAAGACATGGCAGTCGACAGCTTACCAACGGCACTAGCAACTATCTCCAAAGGGCCGGCAATTACATTTTCAGAAACCGAGCTTGCACCTCCGGGGGCTCGGCAAATGCCGCTCTGCATAACAATTACCCTGAACAAAGTCAACATTGAAGCAGCACTGGTTGACACAGGGGCCTCAATTAATGTTTGCCCACTTAGTACCCTCCGAGCATGCAACATATCTGAAGAGCTACTACGGCCTACTCCCACCACCATAGCAGCATATGACAACTCAAGGCGAGCATGTCACGGGATAATCACCATTCAGGCAGAGCTCGGGCCCCTTGCTATGGCCGTGGAATTCTATGTTCTCGATATCGACCCTATGTTCAAGGCTATCCTGGGTCGTCCCTGGATTGACACACTTGGCGCCGTACCCTCCACCGCACATCAGTGCGTTAAATTCCCCTTCCAAGGGAGGGTCGTCAAAGTTAAGAGCTTGTCCACGGTGCAGACAGTCAAGGCCATCTCAGATCAAGTTCTTCCCACACTCTGGCCGAGCAGCCGACCCGTTCTGTCAGTGCTTGATTTGAACTTTCCTTGGGCTTATACATCTCCTAAGCCCGTCACTACCCCAGTTAATGTCAAAGTGAAGCCGCAGATTCGAGATTCGAAAGGGTGGAACATCATACTAAAACTGGGCTATCAACCGGGGAGAGGCCTCGGTGCGCAACTGCAAGGGATGACTAAGCCCATACCTAAGGGAAGGAAAATGGGCAGAAGAGGCCTCGGTTACAAGGAAACAGCATTATCTATGATGGGTGATTCTGGGCCGCTTACCTGGGATTATCGTCAGCACTTTGTCAGAGGGCCTCTCCAGCCCGGCACATTAGCTCCAAAGCCGGTTCAGCCAAGGAGGGATATAGTTTGTCCGATTGCCAGTCCGCCTTCCTTGCCAGGAGGGTCAGATGATGACATGCTCGACTACAGTCAGGCCTTGCCGAGGCTCTTTCATGAGGAGGAACGCCAGAAGCAACAAGAGGTTCGGCTCGTACAGTGGAGGCCGAAGAAGCAGCCCGCGGTTAAGTTGCAGAAGGAGGAGAGCTCTCCAGTTATCTTCTCTTGGTCTCCCTCACGCTTCCAATCCTTCTTTCAGCAAAGGGAGTTCATACCCCGCCTTCCTCCTATCTTGATAAATCCCTCCGTCATTGATCCACCGGAGAGTCTGTTCATTCCTTGTGCTCGCAGGAAGTGCCCGCGCGATGATCTATCCACTCTATTTACTCCTCCTCCTCCCAATGCTCAACTCCACGAGATGTGGTTCTCTTTTTCCGACCCCTTCTTCGATTGCATTTTCCCCGAGCTGTTCCCTATGCAGCTCCCACCTCCTCCGTCTTGCTATGTGGTCTCTACTGATCTCCAGGAAAAAAAAAACGTCAAATTTAAAACGGAGATTTCAGTGGAAGATTACGCTGTCCTGTCCCCATCCTCCTCCTCCCAGGGGCACGAATCCCCTGCTCCTCCCCTTCCACTAAGCCTTCTCTCTCCTAGGTTAGGGTTAGGGTCTAGTGAGTCTAAGGAAGTAGAGTCAGTTAGGTCTAGAGAAGTCGGGTCTTGTTCTAGGTCGTCCAATCCTTCCCATCCTGAGCCGCGCCCGCTCGCGCATCCTTCCCGATCTGTTCCTGATAGGTTCTTGCAAGATCTAGCTCAGCGGTGTCATGCTCTGTTGAAATGTCCGGAATTCGTCGCTACAGCAATTGTGATGGAAGACGAAGAGGAAATAGAAGGGGAATGGAGCGACGACGGATTAGGCGTCTATGAGGTTTTGGATGAGAAGGATCCAATGGATGAAGACAGCAATGTAGATGACACTGCCGATTTATATGCACAAGGATTAAAGAGATTCGACCAGCCGTCGACGGCAGTGGATGAACCTACAAAGGAAATCAACTTAGGAACAGAAGAAGACCCAAGGCCCATCATCATCTCAGCTGATCTCCCTTCACAGGTAGAAGAGGATCTAATTAAAGTACTAAGGGAGTATAGCGATTCTTTCGCCTGGTCTTATGAGGACATGCCAGGTCTTGACCCCTCCTTAGTGGAACATCGACTCGTGCTTAAACCAGGGGCAACACCTGTTAAACAAAGGTCAAGAAGATTTCACCCCCACATGGCCTTGAGGATCAAAGAAGAGGTCGACAAGCTATACAAGGCCAAGTTCGTCAGAGTAGTCTTATATCCCCAGTGGGTGGCGAACATAGTCCCTGTCCTCAAGAAGGATGGAAAAGTGCGCATATGCATTGATTTCAGGGATCTAAACAAAGCATGTCCCAAAGATGATTTCCCGCTACCTCATATAGACGTCCTAGTGGATAACACTGCCGGGTACGAAGCTCTGTCGTTTATGGACGGGTACTCGGGCTACAATCAAATCCGTCTCGCTCCGGAAGATCAAGAGAAAACTTCCTTCACCACGCCCTGGGGCACGTATTGTTATGTGGTTATGCCATTTGGTTTGAAGAACGCAGGTGCCACCTATCAAAGGGCGATGATGGCCATTTTCCACGACATGATGCACATATACATGGAAGCTTATGTGGATGACATCTTGGTGAAGTCAAGAACAAAAGAAGAACACCCCTCTATCCTGGCTAAAGTGCTGCAGAGAGCCAGGGAGTATAAGCTTAAGATGAATCCGAAGAAGTGTGTATTCGGAGTCTCCTCAGGGAAGTTGTTAGGGTTCATAGTGAGCAAACGGGGGATCCAGATTGATCCTAATAAAGCACAGGCCGTCATGGACATGCCTCCGCCAAGGAACATTACTGAACTTCGAGGATTGATCGGTCGGCTGCAATTCATTAGGAGATTCATATCTCAGCATTCTCAAAGGTGCCGCCCGTTCTATGAATTGCTTAAAGCGGGGGTTAAGTTCGAATGGAATCAGGATTGTCAAAAGGCCTATGAAGACCTCAAAGAGTATCTAACCAATCCCCCGGTTTTGCAACCTCCTGTCCCTGGGAAACCCCTAATCCTATACATCTCGGTCATTGAGGACTCCCTAGGGGCGGTTTTAGCACAAGTGGATGATGAAGGGAAAGAGCGGGCTGCGTACTACCTTTCTCGGCTGTTTAATCCAGCTGAATCCAAGTACACCGCTATGGAGAAGACTTGTGCCGCCTTAGTGTGGGTAGCTCAGAAGCTTAAACATTACTTTCTCGCCCACCCAGTTAGGTTGATCTCTAGAATGGACCCGGTCCGTTATCTCCTAGAAAAACCCGTCCTTTCTAGTAGGTTAGCTCGCTGGCAGAGCTTCCTCTCTCAGTTTGACATCACCTTTGTCGTTCAGAAGGCAGTCAAAGGATACGCCATTGCTGAGCATCTTGCACATCTTCCCATCCCTCATACCGATTCCATTCAGGACGATTTTCCTGATGAGCATCTCTCTGTCCTTTCTCATCATCCCTTCTGGTCTCTGCACTTCGACGGTGCACTTAACTCTCAAGGCCAAGGGATCGGGGCTGTCTTGCTTACTCCAGAGGGGGTAACCATCCCCTTCGCTTATCAACTTCGCTTTCCTGCTACCAACAACATCGCTGAGTATGAGGCTCTCCTGGCCGGCTTGAAGCACGCCTATCTCCTAGGCGCGCGTTATTTAAACATCATAGGAGACTCTCAGCTCGTCCTACGGCAAGTTCTGTCGACTTACCGTACTCGTGATCCTAAGCTCAAGCCTTATCAAGATTTGGTCACGCTCCTCGCTAAGCGATTCCGTAAGCTGATCTATATCCACACTCCTCGTTCTCTGAACATTCTAGCTGATGCTTTGGCATCTCTTGCTTCCTCCTTATCTTTTCCTCTCAGTCGTAGTACTGAGACCATCGTCGTCCAGAGATTGGACGCACCCTCTCTTCAGGATCCCTGGTTTGTCAACCTTAGGAAATCTGTAGAGGCGAGAACTGAGAAGGAAGATCTCAAGGAAGTTTCATTAACAGAACTAGAGGAGATTCTGGACGAAGAGGAATTGCCTTGGTATCATGAAATCGAATTATTTTGCAAAGAGGGGTCATTCCCAGAAGGGGCAAAAGCCGAGCAACGTAAAGCAATAAGAAGGGCCGCCGCAAGGTACACTGTCATTGCAGGAGAACTGTATAGGCGCGCTACTAATGGAATGCTCATGAGATGCTTAGATGATGTAGAAGCTTGGAAAGTGGCCGAAGCGGCCCATTCTAGCGAGTGTGGAGGTCATGTCAATGGCCAGGCTCTAGCAAAGAAGATCCTTAGGCAGGGCTACTACTGGCCCACTCTGGAGGAAGATTGCTCCCTCTATGTCCGGAGGTGTCTCAAATGCCAACTCCATGCTGATAAAATTCACTCTCCAGCTTCATCCCTCCATCCTATGACTGCTCCTTGGCCATTCTCTATGTGGGCTTTCGACGTTGTCGGCCCACTCGGTGATCCTAATTCTCAGATCAAGCAGAAATCCTTCATCCTCACCGCTACTGAGTACTTCACCAAATGGGCCGAAGCTGAGGCGTACGCAGAGATCAAAGCTACAACGGTGTGCCGCTTTATCATGAAGAATATCATCTCGCGGTTCGGAGTGCCAAGCAGCATCATCACCGACAACGGACCCCAGTTCATCTCCCAAGAGCTTAAGGACCTATGTAAGAAGTTCAATATTTCACTGCATCATTCATCTCCATATTACCCTCAAGGCAACGGTCAAGCCGAGGCCACTAATAAAACCCTTCTTAAAATCATAAAGAAAACATGCGAAGCACATAAATTTTCTGATTGGCCTGAAAGATTGGTGGAAGCTCTGTGGGCTTACCGCACCTCCGTCCGTACCCCTACGGGACAAACTCCCTACTCTCTGACTTACGGGATGGAGGCGGTGCTCCCATACGAGATCTTAATCCCTTCCCTTAGAGTGCAGCTCGATAAGGAACTTAATCTCGATGAACGTCGAGAGGCGTTGCTGGTCCAGTTAGAACTCTTAGATGAGAAGAGGATGAATGCGGCTGATCACGTTTCTGTTTATCAAAAGAGGGTTTCGCGTTATTTTCAAAAGAAGGTAATCGAACGAAAATTTTGTAAGGGTGAAATTGTTTTGAAACGCAAATTCATTCGGTCTGCAGGTCCTAGGTCCAAGTTGCAACCTAACTGGGAAGGGCCGTTCGTAATAAAAGAAGCTTATCCAGGGAATGCTTATCGTTTAGTAAACGCGGAAGGTGAGGAGCTCTCTCACCCGTGGAATGGGTTGTATCTTAAGCGTTTCTTTCCTTAAAAAAAAAAAATCTAAACCATGTGCTTCTCCGGCAATAAGAACTTCCTCCCTATCTTCAAAAGGAGAGTCTCAAGTAAGGCAATCACACACTACACGACGTCCCTGGTCGGGCTCCTTGTTTGAAAGACACCGTTTCTCCTTGGCCGTGCTTTAGGGGAAAGTCAAAGTCCCTGTTCGCTTCATTCTTCGGCTGAATCCAGGGGCAAGGAGTGAATAAGGAGGCGACGACCAATCCAAACTCCCTAACGAGAAGAGGTCTCAAATAGGGGCAAGTCCGTTATGACCTGACGCCACAAGAAACGAAGGAAAAGAAAAGAAAAGGAGTGTTCTTTACAACGAAATCGAAAGCATCATCTTAAAGTCTATGAATGAATTTTCAAAAGCTCCAACGGAAAAAGAAAGCTAGGCATGACAAGAGTGGCAGTACAGTTCCCCGCGGGACGTTATGAGCCCGGTCGCATGCATGCCTAGGTGGACAAAGGTTCGATGGCGGACATAAAAGCCCCGGCACAACAGACCGAATCTCTAATAGGGTTGTACGGTGAGGGAATCAAGTTCTAAAAACTCCCATATCTGGCCTAAAGCTTACCCCCATGATCTTTTTTTCCTTTTAGGACTGAGATGAGTACCCCAGGTATGGCATTGGTGAAAACACCGTCACGATAATTGGGTCTCGGCCAGGGGTTGTCACAATATTGCACGCCGATCCCTAGACTCAATCTAAAACGAGGAAGGTCTCGAGTTGCTAGAGAGGCACTGGTTTTTCAAAATCCAAAAACAACAAATATTTTCAAAATCCAAAAAAAAACAAATATTTTCAAAAAATCCAAAAAACAACAAATATTTCCAAAAAGAAATCCAAAAACAACCAATATTCTCAAAGTCCAAAAACAACAAATATTTCCAAAAATCCAAAAAAACAAAACAAATATTTTCAAAATCCAAAAACATTAAATACTTTTCAAAACGCCCAAAAAAATACCATCATATGCATAGCATGCATCGCATCTTCATTATGTTTTCGCCTATTTTGATAAGGCTCCACCCCTTGACCAAATATCAAGAAACGGTCATTATCTAACTTGCTTCAAGGCAAGGGGTTGAGTCTAAGAACAGATCTAACTTGCTTCGTGTGTGAGTGTGTGCAGGATACAGGGGCAAGCCCAAAAGCAAAAGCTCACAACTATGCAGGTTCAAAGCATGTAACGCGCCAGTATCAGACCGTTACAGTCATGTAACGGGCCCATCGTCGACCGTTATTTTCCTTCAGGCATGGGCCCTCTTCTTTTTGAACCTTCACTTTAGCGGTCTGAGAACCTACCGTTACTTGAATATAACGGCTCGAGACCCATCCGTCACATCCTTCAGAGACCGGGCTCTCGTTACTCTCATTCTGACGGCCTGTCGTAGGACCGTTATTTCTTTATGGCGGCCCTGTGCCCATCCGTCATATCCACCAGAAACCCTGTCTGTTCACATCAGCCTAGCCTTTCAACTATGGAACTCAAGATCATTCAACTATGGCACTCTTATCTCATTCAAGCAAAGATTAATGAAATATAATTCTTGATAAAATTCAACTTCGGTTGTCAATTGCATGATGGCTCTCATAAACAAAAAGAAAATCAAGATACATTCAATTTCTTATCCGCAAGAGGGCGGATCTTTCTCAATTCTCTCACATAATCTCGGCGTGTTTCGTCATCCTCTTCAACCTCTGCTTGCCACGGGCGTACCTTGCTGATCTCCCACATGGTCAGCGCGTTCCGGATTGCTCGTTCATCTTCCTCGGTCCCCATCTTCCTAGGTAGAAGGGGAGGGTAGTGTGATAGTGCAGAAACGCTGATTCGAGGTAATCCGATCTGAAGATGGCATCGGTGCGGGTTGTAGATCGCCATGGTAGTGTTCCCTACTAGCTGGAGGTCCAGGCCTTGACGCCGCGGTATTTTGAGAAGAGTGCTTCGGAGGACTCTTGGTCGCATGATGAACTTGTCCATTGGAAGAGTGTTGAAGAAGAGGCGCCATTCGTCCCGAGTTTTCTTATCCGCTGTCTTGCATTCAACCTGAGAAGAGTATCCAAATGCCCCTCCAATAAAGAAGAGAGGGTGGCTCCCAAAGATTCGGCTTGCTGAAATTATGTCTTCCTTAGGAAGGAATTTGATTCTTATTCCCATCCAGCACTCAAGGAGTATCATAGATCCAAACAGAAGCCCTCCTAAGCAAGCCGAGCTTAGTCCTTCATAGAGGTATGAGAGGACCGCTTGAGAGATAGACATTCCTCGCCACAGCCCACTAATAATACCAAGATTTTGGATGTCTAAGAGGTGGTCGGTAGTGGTAAAAAGAAAGACTCCACACAAACAAACCGCCACCGCCTTGGCTATTGCTTCATGTCTCTCCCACTTGTTCTTACAATGAGACACTATCCACTGTGCCAAGGGTATCAAGTGAACGTGGTGTGGGCTGATCATGGTTCTCACGTCCTTTGGATTGTGAATGAAATCACTCAAAATCAAGGACGGGTCAATAGACTCTATTGTGTAGCAAACCCGGTCTTCATCCCCCACCTTAGTCTTAGGAAGGGCTAGGTAGGTTTCTACCTCCTCTAATAGGACGGTTGCTTCAAAGGAAGGGAAGACGAAAGTATGAGTTTGTGGATGCCATAGTTCCACAAGTGCTGAAAGGCTTGGCCAATCGAAAGATAATTTCTGGAAATTCTTGCCTAAAACCAAGAGAGGTTGGAGGTGCCATGCTTAAGGATGGATGTGACCTCTATGGGAAGTGCCTTTACCATGGGAGCCACCCACTTCAGATTGGAATAGCACCTTGGGCCAGGAAGGGGCTTGAGAAAAGAAAGAAGGAAGTCATGAAAAGAATAAGTGCAGCAAAATTCTGAACTTTGGATGAAGTTATAAGAACTTACCACTCTTTGGACGTTGGAGCTTAAGTGCTTGGGAATTGAGGTTAGCCGTTGAAGCTCTCCATGTTCCCTCCTTGCAGCCTTGGGGCCGGTGTAAGCTTTCTCCTCCATAGCCATCACCTCGAAGCTCCTCTTCATCATGTTTTCTGCTCTTTGGAGGAGCTCTTCAAACCCTAGAACAGAGGTTTCAGCAAAGCTGCGATTTTGATTAAGGTTTCAAGTTGCTAAGGCTTATATTTAACTTTGAAAGGATAAGACTCGGGCTAGTAGGCTTTATCTTCAATTAGGATAAGTTCTAGTGATGGATCAAGGGGCTAAACCTCGGGTTTTAGTTATCTCGGCTCAATCCGTTTCGGATTACAACCCAGATTCTGACGGTCCATCGTGCGGCCGCTACTTCATTCCGACGCGCCAGCCCTTGGCCGTCGCATTTTCTGTGGGTTTTAATTCCCCGAATCATGTTCTGTGGAGAATGACGGTCTAAGGGTCTAGCGTCGCTTTCTGTAACGCGCAAGCCCTAAGCCGTCGCATTCTCAGCCACTCCGTTCCTTCTCTTCGGGGCTAAAACACTTCCTGACGGTCTTGCTTAGGACCGTCTCTTTCTGACGCGTCTTCTTCAGACCGTCGCATTTCCTGCTAGTTGCCCTGGCCAACTATCGTTCTGCCATGATCAACGGTCTGACCCATGGCCGTTACTTATCTTTGACGCACCCTCAGTTAGCCGTCGTTCATCCTGATGCCCCACTGCCAAAGTGGGTCTCTGATGATTAACGGTCTTTCACCAGAGCGTCGTTTGATTATGGCGGTCAGATCTTAGACCGTCACTTTCTCTGCTGCTAGGTTCAGACTGTTCCTTCTGCCCTTGCCTAGACCTGGCGGTCTTTCACATTGTACACCTCGTCTCTTCCATTTCATGCATCTACATACATCTCATTCATTCATTCATCACATTTCGTCCATCCTGCATTTTTCACATTCATTCATTCACGCTTGCATAAAACTAAAACAAAACAGAGAACTAAAAAGAAGGGATCTCATTCCATTTTGCCAAAAGTTCTATACAAATGATAAATAAAAACATAAGAAAAGGCATCATTCGCCGGCCTATCGGCCGGGCCACCCTCATCCTCCCCCTCCTCAGGTTTCCTCGCGGGTGGCGGTGCTATGGAAGCACTCTCCTCCTGCTGTCCTCTCTCTGCCCTCTCATTCCTCCGCTGGGCGGAGGAGCTGACAAGGAAGTCCCCTACTGAGCCGCTAGGGGCAGCGCTCCTATGTATCCCACTCTGGGAGGTGCACCGCTCCGGTCCCCGACCGATCATCCGCACCGTCCGCTCCAATGTCCGCAGCTCGATCTTCAGTGTAAAGATCTGACGCCGCGTCTCCCGTGCCTCGGTCCGGTAGCGATCCAGGTCGGCCGTCCCGATCCGAAGCTCCTCCACCTCGGCTCGTGCCCGCGCTAACTCCTTCCGGAGTTGTTCCATCTCTGCGTCATCTGGGCGTCGCGGGGTCTCTGCTCTCAGCCGAGCCATCTCTGCCCGTACCAGCTCCGTCTCTGCTCGGGCTCGATCAGTCTCGGCCCGGCTTCTCTCTACCTCAGCTCTCGCCTGGCTGGCCTCGGCCACCGCTGCTGCTAGGTCCCTCGCCTATAGATTGCATTTCATATCATTAGTCATAAAGCATTTAATTAGGCATAATCATAAGTTTTTTAGTCTCTTACCCGCTCCGCGAGGGTGGCCTCCGCCTCCTCGGCCCGGGCAACTGCCCGAGCAAAGTCAGCCTCCTGCTCAGCCCTGCCTCCCGCAGGCTGCGAGGAAGACGATGGGGCATCTGGTCCGGCACGTTGGGCTCCCTCGGCCCGCTGCATTTAGAAATCATGGTCAGTTAGCATTTGCATTTGCATCATGAACATCATTCCATAAATCATAAGCATTTAAGTTTTTAGTCTCACCAAGAGCTCCAGGGCAGACCGGTACCCGTCCCGCTGTTGAATGGTGGAGTGGAGTAGCCCTTCCAGCTCGGCTATCCGTCCCTCAGGGTCTAGCTGCATTTTAGAAAGCATGAGTCAGCATATATCACATTGTACATTGCATAATAGAAAAGTTTAGAGTTTTTAGTTTGCATACCGGTCGTCGGGTACCTCGGTACACCCGGTCGCCGTAGAGTCGAGCGAAGGCCTTCAGATATGCCTCGTCGCTCTCGTCTCGCTCCTTCACCGCTCGGCCCCGCCTGTTCCAATCATGGACGTACTTCGCCTTCCGGGCGCACCAATCCACATTGCCGCTGATGCCCCTTGCTGACTTGCCGGGATGGTCGTCGCTGTGGCGTGGAAAGGTCACCTCGGGCTGGTGTAGTCCCCGGGTCCGCAGGATCAGCCTGTAGTGCAGAGGCTCGATGATATGGAGGCAATGCAACCATATGTCTCGCCCCCGGTACGATAAGGCCGCCTCCGCCCATGGCTGTCCCGTATAACCCTCATCGCGGTATGGGGTCCATCTCACCTGAGAGCATTTAGTTCATTCATTAGCATATGTAGGAAGCATTTAAAGACATTTAGAAAGCATTTTAGAAAGCATTTTAGAAAGCATTTAGAAGCATTTAAAAGCATATAGAAATCATTTTGAGTTCTGGACCTACCGATGTATGCGGGAAGGAGTCCAAGTCGTCCTGGATCGTCCGGGTCAGTCTACTGATCGACCCTGTGTCCCTCGCCACCGACCAACGCCTCGCGATCGGTATGCGGCCGGGATGGAGTAATGCGCCTCTCCCGATGCCCGGGAGGTACATATAGCTCCAGATCTGCATTTAGAAATCGAGTCAGTCGCATCATTGCATAAATCATTGCATAAATCATTTTTCATAAAATCATAACATCAATAATCATGGCATAATAGAAAGCATTTAAAGTGCATTTACCTGTAGGAAGGGCGAGAAGCCGCCCAGCATCGTCTGCCTGTCCGTAGTGCTGAGGGACTCGAACAGGAATGCGAGTACTGCTGCTCCCCATGCGTACTTCCTGACTCTGCTCAAATCCTCTATCATCGGCAGCAGTCTGCAGCTGATGACGTCTGCCCGAGTCGCGAACAGGAGCTTCCCGAATAGCAGCATCAGGAAGCGTCTGAGCACTCTGTCTCCCTCTGGTCCCGCCTCCGCCGCCACGCGAGGGCGCACCTGGTCTATCACTCTGCTCAGGTGCTCCTCAGGTAGCTCTCCCACGGCGATCGCCGCTCCTCTCAGTCCCAAGCTCTCCTGCAGCACTGATCTCGAAAGCTGGGAGGAGGACTGTCCCGGCCTGATCAAATCTAGCCCGAGCAGCTGCTGCGCCATCTCTCGGTAGTCGCCGTATGTCCACCCTGTCACCGCGGCTCCGTGGACTCTCAATCCGGTAATCCTCGCTATGTCTTCTAGCGTGGGGATCATGTGGCCCCACGGGAAGATGAAAGCTCGGCTGATCGGGTCCCACCTCTCGTGCAAGGCGTACAGTACCGGCGTGTCCATCCGGATCACCTCGATGCTGAGCACCTCGGCGAATCCCATCTCGGCGAGTCTCTCTCTCTGGTAATCGGGCAATGCCTGGTACACTGCCCGGATCTGAAGCCAGGAGATCCGCGATCTTCTCTTTCCCTGCATTGCATATTAGATCATTAATTAGTCCATCTGCATCATACAATCGTTGCATAAACATTCATAATTGAAAACAAAATAAAAATTTGAAAATTGAAAACCCTAAAAATAGTTTAATTCCCTGGCAGAAGTAACGGCCCTGGGGTAGGGCGTCACTTGACTCTGACGGCCTCAGCCTGGCGCGTCAGGAGAGTGACGGTCGCTGGCAGGACCGTCACTTAGTCTGCTAGTTGGTTTTTTTCCCTTGCATTCCCATGGTCTCCCATGATGGCCAAGATGGCCTACAATTGATCCTAATGGGTTCGTAGACCCATTTCTACCCTTATCCCCCACATGCATAAACATAAAAAATCAAAAATTGAAAAATAGGGCGGGGGGCTTACCTCGTGGTCCATGTTTCTCCTCTTCTTCTTCTCTGGTTCCTTGGGCTCCTCTGCACCCAAGGGAACTTCCCCTTCATCCCCCGTGGCCGTGGGGACCTCCTCTTCTTCTCGTGGGCTTCTCCTCGCCGGCCGTTCTTCTTCCACCGGCGGGATCGTCTCCCGTTCAATCCGGCGGTGGAGCCGCCGTATAGCCATCCTTTTCCCTCTCTCTCTCTTCTTTGGTGGCGGCTGGGGTCCCTCGTCGCCGGCCATTGGGGTAGAGACGGGGGTCGCCGGTGGTTTCTCTCGGTTGGGTTTTTTTTGGGCGTTAAGTGTTTGAATGAGGGCCGAGACCGTTCGGTTGTTTTTTTTTGAAAACTCAGGAAATGTGACGGTCTATCGACCGGCCGTCACATCATTCTGACGCTTCTTTAATTGGCCGTCACATGTGTTGGACTGTTTTATCGAAGAATGTGAACCGCCTGATTTATGACGGATCAAGGGTGATCCGTTACTTGATGTGACGCCCTGTCATGAGACCGTTACAAACTTGCAAGTTTCTTGATGAATTAAATGGTCTAATTAATGTCAAAATGGTTCCATTTTCTTCCATGTTGTTCCTTATTGATGCCTCGTGCACGTACAATGGTTATGCCTTGATTCATGATCGTATTTATTATTGGCTAACCTACCTTTCATGAAAGGAATTATGAACAGGAATCACGCTTTGCCGTTCGTCAGGCAGGTAAGTCAGGTATTGTATATCGTTCCCTCATCCTCTTAATGCATTACTATATGTTATTTATGATATATTACCTCGAGAACCGGCTGGTCATTCATGTGTCCTGGGATCTGATGTTCCCCTAAAATAAAAATGATGATGATCTAAGTTCACATGATTAATCGTTGGATAGGCCGTTAGATTGGAAAAATTTAGGGACGATGGTTCTATCTTGCACGCCGTGGTTGCAGATGGTGTCCTGACTCTGATTACTCCAATCTAGCAATATTATTCTCGAGTATTTTCTATTTTATCTTTCTTTGCATTCTTATTTAAAGATTTCTTTTTTCCTTTAGCCCAGCATGCATCATTCACATTCTTTTGAGCATTCATGAGTTTCATCTGCTCAAGATATCTCAGTGATGGTGAACAGCTGTGTCCCTAATCTCGAATAAGGAGAATCATTCCATTCTGAATTAGAAGATTCCTTCGATCTGCTCGCTTGATCTGGTTCGCTGAAGATTCATGTCTGGAGTTTAGTCTCTTTCCTTTCCATTGCCTCCGGCGGCTAGCCGTGTTTCCTTTCCTTAGTTAATTAATTCTCCAGACTTGCGTCCTTTGGTTGGCTATTTCCTTGAAATCAGTTCGAAGTTTTCCAGAAAATTCCTATCGCTTGTTGGTAAAGAACGGGTGTCGTTTACCTTAACGCCCTCTTTTTGATACACTCCGCTTCATCTCCGCTTCATCTCCATGTTCCATTTCATTATTCGCTTCATCTCCGCTCGTTCCCCTGCAAAGAGGACGTTAAGGAGGGGCATCTGTTGACACCCGTTTTATACCCAATAAGTCGGGTCACCTCCTTGTTTCATTCTATATGATGCTCCGAGTTATTCACCCTTCATCGAGTCTCTTGATCAGTTGAAGCCTGTTTCTTGGGTCTTAATTCCTGGATTAAGATGTGGCTCCCGGTGGCATTTTGTTGGACGAATCTTAGTAAACCCTTCACTCTATTCTTGAACCTCAATGTTAATAACGATCCCAGTTAGGCGCGTTTCTTCCTTCTGACGGATGGGTCATGGACCGTTACTCTTTGAAGAGTCCTAAGGCTTAAGGCCACGTTGTCAAAGCTTATCCTTTTGATTCCACGTTGATAATAACGGTCTGTCGTGCAGCCGTTGTTTCCATATGACGCCCTAAGCCTTGGCCGTCACTTCCTTGAAGAGTCCGACTTGTTGGGTCTTCTTCCCGTTGATATTATCTCTTTGGGATAAGGTTGAAAATGGCGGTCGTTCCTTGATGCGTTACTTTCAAGTGGCGGTCTGTCGTGCAGCCGTTACTTCCTTCCGAGAGTCCTGGCAGTTCAGGCCTTTTCTCTGCTACTCCGTGGTTGAGATAAGCTTTTGGATTGACGTTATCTCTTTCAAATCCGATCCTCAGGACCCCCCGTTTGTTTCTATGGACTCTTGGTGATATTATCTTTGAGGATTTGCTAAGATTTATCCTTCTTTCCTGCTGAATTATCCTCTACTTGACCTAAGGGTTTGAGGGTCTATAAATAGAACCTTGACTTCATGGCCAAGGAGGAGGAGATTTGAATTCACGGCGAAGTGCTGCCGAACTCAGGAGTCATCTTCATCCAGGAGGAACTGCTTCCCACGTCCATCCATCTTCCAATCAAGGGAGTACTTTTAGTTTTTGGTCTTTCAAGTTCATCCTTGCATGCTTGAGTTCTTCCTTGGTTTTCCTTAAACAAAGCATTGTCCCTCCTCCTCCTCCACGTTTTTCACTGTTCTTTAAGCATACAATCACCTTCCCAACTTTTAAAAAAAACGCCCAGAGGGGTTAAAAAAACCAAAACTCCCCGGTAATTCCCTCTCCTTTTGATGTTCTTAAGATTTTTAAGAATTGATGCTATGCTTGTGAAGAGGGCTAATTGAGGTTGTCTTGTCTGGTCTTTCTACGTTTTGGCAAGTTTACAGGTTCATTAGCACGAGGCCCAAGTCTTCTAGCCGGCTGGAAGAGTTGGAGTTAAAAGAATTCAAGCTTTATTACTGCAGGTTGTCTGACGGTCTAGTGCAGGCGCGTCACTTTCTTCTGGCGGTCTATCGTGCGGCCGTCGCTTCCAAGCGACGCACATGGTTCTGGCCGTTACTTCCAAGTTGATCTGCAGGCTTTCTTTGGTTTTCTCTCCCGTGGGCGGGTGTTTCATCCACCTATTTCCAAGGTATATTCGAGTCTTTGACTTGTGTTTACTTTGGTGGCGATCACATCTTTCCTTGGTATTGGGCATTAGCTGTCTTCTTCATCAACAATCTTTATTTTTCCTTGCTTGTCCCACCTCCACGGTGTGTTTTTATTTACTCTTTGCTCCACGCCCCGGCATGTGTTTTTCTTTTCCTTAGCATAATTTGATTGAGGTAGCATGCCCATGCTAGAGCTAGCTATGATTGCCTAGGTTCATGTTCACATGTTCATAGGTTTTGAGTAGATCTTTAATTGCTTGTTTGTCATCTTGTCATGTTACTTTGCAAACCTCAGAAGTAAGATAAAAGATAGGCAAATAAATATCAACAACAAGTAGAAAGGATCTTTTTGTTTCCTGGCTAGGCGGAATGCCCGAGCCAAAGGTGAAAGGGTCTTTTTGTTGACTGACTGGACGAAAGGTCCATACCAGAGGTAGAGGGATCTTTTTGTTGTATGGTCAGACGGAAGGTCCGAGCCAAAGATGAAACGGTCTTTTTGTTGACTGACTGGACGATAGGTCCAAGCCAGAAGTAGAAAGGTCTTTTTGTTGTCTGGCCGGACAAAAGGATCCAAGCCAAAGGTGAAAGGGTCTTTTTATTGACTGCCCAGACGAAAGGTCTGAGCCAGAGGTAGAATATGAACGTTAACCTGACGGGATGTCAGACTTAACAAACCTTGCCTAGGCGGTATGTCTAGGAAAGGGCAGAAATAAAGCATTGTTGTCATCTCACCGTCATGTCGAACATGACCAACCTGGAAGAGACGAAGGGTCCGAGCCAAGGCAGAATATGGCCGTTGACTTGACAGACTTGTCAAAGCTAACTAACTTGGAAAAGGCGTGAGGCCTGAACCAAAGGCAGAACACAAAATAGGTGTTGACTTAACGTTCTGTCAAAGTCAACAAAGTTGGCGAAGGCGGGTGGCCTAAACCCAGAGCATCATGTAGGATAGGTGTTGACTCGATTGAATGTCAAAGTCAACGAACTCGGCGAAGGCGTGGGGCCTAAGCCAAGGGTATAATGTGGGATAAGTGTTGACTCGACATCATGTCGAAGTCAACAAACTTGGCGAAGGCGTGAGGCCTAAGCCAAGGGTAGGATATAGGGTATAAATGTTGACTCAATGTCCTGTCGAGGCCAACGAACTTGGCAGAGGCGTAAGGCCTAAGCCAAGAGAAGAATATAGGATATGTGTTGACTCGACGTCCTGTCGGAGCCAACAAACTTGACAGAGACATGAGGTCTAAGCCAAGGGCATAATGTAGGATAGGTGTTGACTTGACATCATGTCGAAGCCAACGAACTTGACAGAGGCATGAGGCCTAAGCCAAGGGTATAATGTAGGATAGGTGTTGACTCGATGGAAAGTCGAAGTCAACGAACTCGGCGAAGGCGTGGGGCCTAAGCCAAGGGTATAATGTGGGATAAGTGTTGACTCGACGTCATGTCGAAGTCAACAAACTTTGTGAAGGCGTGATGCCTAAACCAAGGGTAGGATATAGGGTATAAATGTTGACTCAACGTCCTGTCGAGGCCAACGAACTTCGCAGAGGCGTAAGGCCTAAGCCAAGGGAAGAATATAGGATATGTGTTGACTCGACGTCCTGTCGGAGCCAACAAACTTGACAGAGACATGAGGTCTAAGCCAAGGGCATAATGTAGGATAGGTGTTGACTCGACGGAATGTCGAAGTCAATGGGCCCTACCCCGATAGAAGGTTTGGGGTGAGGGTAGACTAGATCGTAGACGTATGAGAGGCCCAGACCCAGGGCTAAATGTTGATGTCAACCCGACGAGGTGTCGGAGTCAACCAACCTTGCTCGGACGATAGGTCTAAAACAAGGGTAGAATATGTAGGTGAAGATGTCAACCCGATGTCATGTCGAACTTGACCAACTTGGCAAAGACGTGAGGTCTAAGCCAAGGTAGAGTATGGACATTGACCCGAGGAGATATCGGGATCAACAAACCTTGCTCAGACTGAAGGTCCAAGACAAAGCGAAGAGGTCTTTTATTGGTTTATTAGTTTGGATTGACTGAGTTTATTGAATTTGTTGAGTGGATTGACTTGTTGAGTTTATTAGGTCTGTTGGATTTTATCAATTCCATTGGGTTTATTGATTTGTTTGGTTCTATTGGGCTCCCTGACGTAGTCTCGTTTACGATGCGGGATATTTTATTTGGTGGGACTATTGATGAATTTGACTGTTTATTATGCTGGTGGGGCTAGGGATTGATGTCCAAGAGCCCGGCGGGCCTGGTGAGGGCGGAGTGCCACTAGGCCAAGGAAAGGGTAGCTCGGTCAGGGCGGAGTGCCACCAGACCGAGGAAATGGTAGTTCGGTCAGGGCGGAATGTCACTAGACCAAGGAAAGGGTAGCTCGGTCAGGGCGGAGTGCCACTGGACCAAGGTGAGGGTAGCTCGATTAGGGCGGAGCGCCACTAGACCAAGGAAAGGGTGACTTGGTCAGGGCGGAGTGCCACTGGACCAAGGAAAGGGTAGCTCGGTCAGGGCGGAGTACCACTAGACCGAGGAAAGGGTAGCTCGGTCAGGGCGGAGTGTCACTAGACCGAGGAAAGGGTAGCTCGGTCAGGGCGGAGTGCCACTGGACCGAGGTGAGGGTAGCTCGGTTAGGGCGGAGCGCCACCAGACCAAGGAAAGGGTTTTATGAATCCTGCCTAGTAGGACAAAGGATAATTTTTGGGCTCGGCGAGGGCGGAGTGCCTCAGGCCAAGGAAGAGGGCTTTATGAATCCTACCCAGTGGGACGAAGCTTATTTTCGAGCTTGGGGAGGGCGGAGCACCTCAGGCCAAGGAAAAGACTTTGTGGACCCAGCCCGATGGGACAGAAGGTAATTTTCAAGTTCAGCTAGGGCAGAGCACCTCCGACCAAGGGAAGGCTTTTGTGGGCTCGGCCCGACGGGGCTGATGAGCAAATTTTGAGCTCGACAAGGGTAGAGTGCCTTATGCCAAGGAAAGGGAGATTTTATTGGGCCGACATTGGGCAAAGAATCCATACCGACAATGATAGGAGAGTCCCATGGGACAAATATGGCATTGTTGTGGCTGAATGTCGAAAGGCCATGAGAGTGCATTGGCTGGGAGCATAGGTCCCAGATCAAGTGTGGAGGGTTAGTCTTGGTGGGACAAGTGGGGAGTATCCCCGTGTGATAGGAGGGCGACCAGGCATCATGAATTCTGGTGGGACCAGGGGTGGTGAGATAGGCCATTAGAAGCCGAAAGGCGCTTATTTGTTGGCTTGATGAGGATAAAGGAGCCGAGAGTGCAGACAACTCGGGAGGACTTGTTCTTTTCATTCCCCGACAGGGTTTGGACCCGTATTTGAAACGGGAGGCCTAGTGGCCAATGAAGGTCCTTTAGCGTCGGTGGGACTGTTGATTAACATGATCCCCTGGGAGTATTCAGTGACAGCTATACATCAAATCAATAGCCTTTTTATTTCGTCATTGATTTCTTTAGGAGATGCTCCAAATAGCTTCGGTTCGGGCCTCCGGTGCTTACGCCAAGTGTCCTCCTCTTGACGCTTATCCTTAGAAGCTGCAGTTGCAGGGTCCTCCCACCTCCACAGATGATGTAATCATTTCATTATTCCTTGGGCATTCACCATGCAATGCTACTAAGGAGTCTTCTGCCTATGGGGAGGATGGGGAGGCCTTGCTGACCATATAAGTTCCTTTCCCCCTTTTTGCATTCATGCTTCTTCTTTTTTTTTTTAACAGATAGCTCAGATGATGCTGATAGTGCAGTACAGTGTAAGGTCACTACCCTTCATCCATTTATATATATATATATATATATTTAATAGACCAAGGTGGGTGCATAGGAGAGCGCTCACTCCCTCAGAGAGGGGATAAGTGGTTCGCTCCACCACGCCAACCCCACAATGGTAGTTTCTTATTTGGCACGGACCAAGACAGGGGGATCGTTATATCTCCCTTGACAGATGCAGCCATCAAGGCCTCCTTCAAAAGAATTTTTTCTCTTCTTTTTTTTGTGCCTGCCCCCAGAACAGGACCATTCCTTTCATTTTTTTCTATTTTTTTTTGCTTCATTTGCCATTCTTCTTTTGTTTTGCAAGCATCCGCATTCAAGCTATGCGGGCCTGCTTGACATCGGCTTCAGCCAGATTTGCGAGGAGCAGTTGAGGCGGCAGCGCCGCGCGGGGCTGCTCTTTTAAGTACAGGTATTTGATGAGGGAACGGTGGGTCCACCTTATACTCGCCCATCTATAGATCGCCATTCTTGATCAGGCCTTCAATAATATCCTTGAACACATAGCAATCCTCAATGGGATGCCCCAACATTTGGTGATAAGGACAGAATCGTGGATCGTCTTTTCTTTCGGCATCGCCTGGCTTCTTCGGCTCTGGAAGCACTATTTTTCCATATTCATGGGCCCACTCAAAAAGTGCCATAGTCTTGTCCTTTGGAAAGGAATACAATTTCATCGTTTTGCCCCTTAATGAGGGCCCTTGTTTTGCCGGATCGACGAAAGATGCCTCTTTCATTTTCTTCTTCTGTTGCTCGAAGGCTTCAAAATTTGAGGCGCAAACTTCTTCTTGTGCCGGAGGTTTGTTGATTGGTTTATTGTTTTGGCTCGAGGTCGTAGAGGACGAGCAAAGCCTTGCCAGAACTGCTTCAGCATTGGCTGCAATGTCGCCCAGTTGTTCAAAGGTCGTGACTTCAATGTCAATGACCCATCGTAGAATTTCTATTCTTAAATTTTCTTTGCAGATTTGAACAGAGTCCCCGTAGCTCGGTGGATGTCTGCATCTTTCACGGAGATTCCTCCACCTTCTTATGTAGTCCGTGACAGACTCATTATCTTTTTGTTTGGCTACTTGTAATTCGGCCTCAGTGACTTCCTCTTCGGCCGCCTTCATGTTCATTTTTTGTTTTGCCTTCAGCTCGTCTGACTGCATGCGCGGTCTCATTGGCACCATCTTTGGAGATGCTTTAGTTGCCCCCTGACGTGCCCGGGAGACTGTGTGCTTGAGTGGTTGAGGGAGGATACCCCATGTCTGATCATGTGCTATTCGGGGTATGACTGTCCGCGCTGAAGCTTCAGGTGAGTCAGCACTACCTCGTGTCACCTCATGTAGATGTCCTGCCAGTTGCGGCATAGGTGGACTTAGATTCATTTCATTCAGCTGCCTTTGCAGCATTTCAATTTCATGCTGCTTCTGATGCAGCAGTGCCATCACAGCGGGGCCTTGCCAAGAGGGGCCGGAAGTGCTATCTTGCGCCTCCGGTTTGACTAGGGTGAGTGGCATCCCGTCATTGTTGCTGGACGCTCCCAGTTTCTTCGAGATAAACTCCCTGGGTTTCATGCCTTCGAGCCTGGGAGGAACATGGTATTGTGTTCCCTTGTTGGCTGGTGGGTGTCTTGGTATTCTCCCGGGTCAAGCAGCATGGTGAGAGGTAGAAGCTCTAGCCTGATTTGCTCCTTTCGGCATAAAGCAAATTTCTTCATCTTCTTCATCAGCAGCTTGAGCCACACTGGATGATGCTGATAGCATGTTGCAAGAGAGAGCAGCATGTTTTATTTTAGCCATTGTATTCTTCTCTTTCTTCCCCGTTACGGCTGTCATCTGCCCCCGCAGTGGGTCGTTCGGTGCATTGAACACCCTTGCCTTTTCTTTAATTCTTTTTGTTAGCCCGTGAGACTTATTGTGTCCTTGAGGGGCATGCTTCTTGACCCGCATAGGTTGGCTCTTGAGCTGCTCATGCTTATCAAGCCCACTTATAATAGCTTGTGGCCGCTCCATGGCTGAGCTAGCTTCTTCATGTTCCCGCGACGGGGTTTGTTTCTTCTCTTTATTGTCAGTTGACCCTTTGATAGCCATTGGAGAGGCTATTTGAAGGCGGGCAGAGACTGCAAGAGGCAGAGTGGGCCAGTCCATGGCTCCACTAACATGGACTCTCGGAGCCGAAAGGGATACTGATCTTGTTCGTTCCTTTCTTGATGATGTTTGCCAATTTTTTTGCTTTTCTTCAGGCACTAGGGCACAGTCTTCATTGTTGTGCTGGCTACAAGCCTCTGGCGCTTCTTTGGGCGACCGTTGGCATACAGATATCATGTTAGTTGATGCCTCCTGTGTAGGCACTTCATGCGGGCATGGAGGATCAACTCTGTCCTCCCCCATTTGTAGCTCTCCTCTTTTTATTAAGCCTTGGGCTATGTCTTTAAATATTTGGCAATCCTCAATAGGATGCCCCAAGATTTGATGGTATGGGCAGAAATGAGGATCATCTCTTCTTTTGACGTCATCAGGCCTCTTTGGCTTCGGAAGGATGACTTTGCTATATTTGACAGCCCACTCGAACAATGCTCGGGTCTTGTCCCGGGGGAAGGCATAGAGCTTCTTTGCTTTGTTCTGCGGAGGAGGCCTCTCTCGACGTCTTGCAGGTTCATTGAGAGGAGGATTGTGCATCCATTTATGCCTTTTCGCCGTGAGGCTGACAGCATGAACCGCTTTCAGTATCGGCCGTTTATTAACCTGCTTGGCTTCATGACTTGAGTCAACAGAAATGGAGGGATATCTTGTGAAGAAATCTTCAACCTCTGTGGCAATATCACTTAATCGGTCAAAAGACCGGATTTCTATTCCAATCATCTTTTCCAGAATCTCTTTCTTTAGATTTTGTTTACATATTTGGATTGCGTCTTCTGGATGCGGAGGATGCCGACACCTCATGCGGAGATCCTCCCATCTCTTGATATATTCTGTAGCTGTTTCATCATCTTTTTGCTTGGCTGCCAACAGCTCAGCCATGGTCTGTTAGTGTTGGTGTGCTACAGCTAATTTCGGGTCGGGTAGGCCCAATAGTTGTACGATTTTATTCATTATTAATAAAGTGGTGATTGAGCGTAAATATGCGATTGTGTTACTTTACGTTGTCCCTAGGATATGTGGTTGTAAAGTCAGCTCGAGATGAGATCTCGAACATGAGATTGACTTTACATGTACACATACCTTAAACTGTTCCTGGTTGGAGGGTAATCACTCGGGGACTTTGATTACCTATTAAACCAGTACACATGATGTGTCAGTGACCAGTCTCATGGTCATTGGTGCGGGGCACCAACACATATGTGTAGGTGTATGTCCTTGGAGGATGTACACTGAACTGATCCGCTATTGGATCTTCAGATGGTTGATTATACCTAATGTCAACTGAAGATCCAACGGTCTCAGTAGCATCGTTGGTCCTTTGACCTGAGACATTGATCGGATCTTACACGAGGACTGGAATGGTTTAATTACTTAGCTAAGTGACTTTAACCATAAGTCATGAGTTGCCGAGTCATTAACTACTCCATGATACGTGTGAAGATCATCAATGGTCAAGAGGGGATCGCTCACTGTCGGGTATATATCAGACAGTTAATGGGTCATGACATTGACGCTCCGTTAAATCCCTGGCCAGGGTCGTGTGAGTTCGTTTAGAACGGACGTCATACACTTTAAGGAGGTCATAGTCAAATGGCATGATCATGGGGTTTGACAGAAACCGTACCCTCAATCGTACCAGACTCATAGAAGGAGCGAGGGATTATATCGATGCGGTAACTGTGGACTTACAGGTACCAGACAGGTTGGTTTAAACTCGGGGTCATCTAGGATCACACGGATTTGCTTGACCCAACGTGATCAAAGGTTCGGAATAAATTAAACTATTGTTCGGCTCTAGTAGAAGCGAAGAATACGTTTAATTTACTTCTAATTGGGAAATAGAAGTTAATGGACCTTAAACTAGAGTGACAATGGGCCTAGAGGATCACACACAATGGATTCTTGGGTGACGGATAATTATTATACAAGTGTATGTATTATTTCCATTTAATTCCTTTTGAAAAGGAGTGTAAACGGAGTTTAATACATATGTATAATATGAGAAAGGACATATATACAGTTTTGATCTTTTAGAACCCTTTTCTAATAAACCTAAACTCTATATATAGCCACATACGTGAGTTCATTCAAACTCTAGGTTCCTTCCTTCCCTTAAGCTAACAAGCATTAAGCTTAAGGGAGAGGATTAACCTCCCCCTTTCTCCCTCTTGCTCTCTCTCTCTCCTGAAGGTGATTGAGCTGGGGAAGGTCGTGCCGGGGAGGTACCGTCGCTGCGCAAGGATCCGTGTGGATCATCTCTAGAGGCCGTACAGCTGTGCGGCTCGATTTTTCTGCATCGGACTTAGCGGACAGCGTCGTTCCGCGCAAGGTGAAACACGCAACCCGTAATTAGGGTATTAGAAACACCGATTAGAGCACAGATTAAGCTTTCCACAACACCGGGATCGGGCAAATGAATTTTTGTTATCCGCTGCGTAGCCCGTAGGTGCTGTACGAAACCTTACAGTGGTATCAGAGCCAGGTTTGCGCTCTGGTCGGTGTTTTTATCGCCGTTTAGAACCATGTTTTAGGGGCATTGAAAATCTTCAATTATAATTTGTAGAATGGGATGCTGGGCATCTCAGTTCTTGCTGGATGCTGGGCATCCAAGCAGCAAATTTTTTTTAAAAAGAAAAAAAAAAATTTAAAGCCCCGGAGTGGGCGAGCGCCTGCGGGCGCTGACCCGCGGGAGGGGCGGCGGGCGCGCCGCGTGGCGGGCGCGGCCCGCCACGCGGCGCGCGTCGCGAGCGGCGCCCGCAACGCGGGCGCCCGCCATGCGGGCTCCCGCGTGCGGGCGCGGGCGTGGGCGCGACCGCCCACGCGTCCAGCGTGGGCGGCCGCGGCCATGCTGCCGCAGAAATTTTTTTTTTTAATTTAAAAAAAAATTTGCTTTGTTTTTAATTTACTTTAATGTAGTATTGATAATATATATATTAGATATATATATTAAAATACTCAGTAAATTAAATAGAATTTTATTTCATAAGTTAAATAGTATTATCTCAATAGTAAATGTCGAATGGTAAATTTTATTTAACCGATTTGAATTTATCAATGTGAGATAATTACTTTTTATCTTGAGATAAAATGGTAATAATTGAAGTTACTTCAGTAAAATTTAAGTTTTTGAATTTTTAATTATTAGATAATTAAAAAATTCAAATTTTAAATTTTATTGAAGTTAAATGTGAAAATTCAATTATTTAAATTTTAATTATTAGATAATTGTTAAATTCAAATTTTGAATTTTAGAAAATTACTAATTGAGGATAATTGCATTATTTTAAATTTATTTTCAAACAAAATTATTGGATAATTAGTTTGAATTTAAATTTAAATTATTGGCATGTTTAAATTTTAAATTTAAATTGATTATTGGATAATTAAATTTAAATTTAAATTTAATTAATTATCTCAATTAGATGCCCCTGTAGAAAATGATGGCTCTTTACGTGCTTTACTTTATTTACCTTGTATTGGCCTGCTTGTGTGTTTAATTTTAGTTAATCATGCTTTGATTTTTAAAATTAAACAAAGCTAGCCTGTTTTTGTTTGCACATCCCATTTTTAAATTCAAAGCAAGGATTATTTTCAGAAAATAAACCTTGATTGATTTTATTTGAATGGGTTGGCAAGTGATCATGGACTTGGATTAATGTAATTAATTGGGGTCTGCGAACCTCCTTTCTCTCTCTGTTAAAATTCCAATGTACTTCTATCTTCCTCCATTGTTGTACTCGCCCTAAGGGCTGCTGGAATTTGAGTCACATGTAATTTAATTTTTCCGGCCTGCGTGCCGTGTAAAAGTTGTAATTAATGCGGCGTCGACGATTGAAAGCGTGGAGCACACCCGACGAGGACGATCCAGCTGCTTCGGAAGCGGGCCGGATGTCTTAGTTACATTAGGGTTAAAGTCCATGATCACTTGCGTTTATTTTTGCATTGGATGCATTTATTTTGTGCAAACTACTAGGTACGGTAAATATATTGGATATATTTATATTACCACCTAGGGTGAGATCAAGATAAAATTAAATTCCCTCGCGTTTAAATTTTAGATCTGGTAAGCGTGGCTCTAGGAGTCGTCGTGGCCCTCCATCATTGTGGAGTGAATGAACGTCTTCATTTCATGGATTTGTTGTGCTTTCCACAAGGTCCATGAGTTTGGGGGCGGGATTAAACTCCAAGGCTCGGCCTCAATGGGGTGAGGAATTGAACTCGGCCTTGTTGTGCTTTCCACAAGGGTCGGGTCATGAACTCATTGCTATGTAGTAATGATGGTTAGATCTAACCGAGAATATCCTTTGTTGTGCTTTCCACAAGGGGATGATTTCTCGGGGGTCGAATATCGGATATTGCATTAGATGCAAGTGCTTGTTGACTGCCCTTGAGATGGTGTATGGCTTGTTGTGCTTTCCACAAGGTCGTACATCAGTCTCGTTGGGATTCCGACCCACTAGGTAGATCTCGATGATCTCCCGTTCTATATACTGAGGGTTATATAGTCCGATCGAAAAATAGTGGGACTAACTAAGATAGAAAATCACATCTAAGTTAGAATTTGAACACATGCTAAGTTGTCTTTTATTTCTTATCCAGATTACAATGTCGTCGTCCAACCCCCTCCGCGGCATCTTGGATGCAAATAGATTAACTGGACCGAATTACTCGGATTGGCTGCGTAATCTACGCATAGTCCTTACCGCCGAAAAGATTGCGTACGTGTTGGACACGGTTCATTCTGAGCCAGCTCCTGATGCCGACGAGGGCGAGTTACTGGCTTATGCCAAGTGGTCTGAGGACTCATCCCTTGCCCAATGTTACATGTTGGCCTCTATGGCTCCCGAGCTACAGAGGCAATTTGAAAAGACTGATTGTAGAAGTATACTTCTCAATCTACGCCAGCTCTTCGGGGAGCAGGGTAGGATTGAGAGGTATGACATCTCAAAAAGGCTTTTCAGGACACGGATGTCTGAGGGTTCATCAGTGCAGGCCCATGTACTGAAAATGATGGAGTGGATTGAAAGACTCAATGCATTGGGGTTCAAGTTGGATCTTGAACTATGCATTGATCTTATACTCCAGTCATTGCCCGATTCCTTTTCTTCCTTCATCATGAACTTTAACATGAACAGGATTGAAGCAACTCTCCCAGAGCTGCTCAATATGTTAAAGAGTGCTGAAGGAACCATGCAGAAAGATAAACCATCTTCGTCTGTAATGGTTATTGGCCGGGCCAACAAGAAAAGGAAGGCCTCTCAAATATCCACCACGAGTAACAAAGGGAAGGGAAAGAAAAAGGCCACGGGTAAGCAACTCGCCAAAGTTGACAAAGGGAAGGGCAAAAAGAATGAAAAGGAAGACAAATGTTTTCGATGCGGGGAAACTGGGCATTGGAAAAGGAATTGCAAGGCAATTCTAAATGAAGGTATTTTTGTCATAGACCTTAATTTGTCATATATGGAATCCACATCATGGGTATTGGATACTAGATGTGCATCTCATATCTGCAATTCTGTGCAGGTGCTGGCAAATAGAAGGCGATTGGGCAAAAAGGAGATTGAACTGAGGATGGGCAATGGAGCTTTAGTTGCTGCCAAAGCTGTCGGGACTGCATACCTCAGTTTACCTTCAGGAGTCATTCTGGAGCTGAATGACTGTTATTATGTTCCTAATATTATTAAGAACATTATTTCAATCTCTAGCTTGTATAACATTGGATACACATTGGCTTTTAATAGCACTGGGTGCTCTATAATGAATAATGGTTTGATTATAGCCAATGGTTCATTAGTCAATGGTCTTTATGTATTAGATACACGTTCTAATGTTATGCAAATTTCCAATGCTGATGAAGTGAATTCTGCATATCTATGGCATTGCAGACTTGGTCATGTAGGTGAGAAAAGAGTATCTCACTTACACTCAAATGGGTATTTGAATTCGTTCGAATATAAGCCATTTGATATCTGTGAGTCGTGTCTCATGGGAAAAATGACCAAGGCTCCCTTTGGTGGACATGGTGAGAGGGCTGTTGACCTTCTCGAGCTCATACACTCGGATGTGTGTGGACCCATGTCCATAGAAGCAAAAGGAGGTTATCTCTATTTCATTTCTTTTATTGATGACTTCTCTAGATATGGCTATGTGTATTTAATGAGACATAAGTCACAAGCCTTTGAGAAGTTTAAGGAATACAAGAATGAAGTAGAGAAACAGACTGGCAAAAGTATTAAGGCTCTTCGATCGGATCGAGGAGGTGAATACTTAAGCCATGAATTCACTTCTTATCTTAAAGACCATGGAATAGTTTCTCAGTGGACACCACCGTATACACCACAGCACAATGGTGTATCCGAGAGGAGAAACAGGACCTTGTTAGACATGGTCCGATCCATGATGTCTATGTCAGGACTACCCTTGTCTCTCTGGGGCTATGCGTTAGAGACTGCGGCTTATTTATTGAATAGGATATCAAGTAAATCAGTTCCTTCTATTCCATATGAGATATGGAAGGGCAGGAAACCAAATTTTAATCACATTAAAATTTGGGAGTGTCCTGCTCATGTAAAGAAGAACGAGAGTGATAAGCTTGAGTCAAGAACCGATAAGTGTAGGTTTGTGGGATATCCAAAGGAGACGTTTGGATATTATTTCTATCACCCTTCTGAGCAAAGGGTCTTAGTGGCCAAGAGAGCTGTATTTCTGGAAAGAGAATATCTACTCCAGAAAAATAGTGGGAGCCAGATAGAACTGGACGAGATCCAAGAACCACAACCCATAGACACAAACTCATTAGATGAGACTGTATCGGTTGATCCTATTCAAGGTGAAACACTGACACTACGGAGATCTGGTAGACTACCGAGAGAACCTGAGAGATATGTTGGACATGTCTCAGAGGGGTCCTCTAAGGTATGTATCGATGAGGATGATGATCCTCAGTCGTACCAGGAGGCGATCCGTAGTGTAGACTCCGAGAAATGGCAAGAGGTAATGGATTCAGAGATCCAGTCCATGTACACCAATAAAGTTTGGAACTTAGTTGATGTACCCGAAGGGAATGTCCCTATCGGCTGCAAATGATTTTCAAAAGGAAAATCGGTGCAGATGGACAGATTGACACATACAAGGCTAGACTAGTGGCGAAAGGATATCGTCAAAGGCAAGGCATTGACTATGACGAGACATTTTCGCCGGTAGCCATGGTTAAGTCAATCAGAATCCTCCTTGCCATTGCTGCATACCTGGATTATGAAATCTGGCAAATGGATGTGAAGACAGCTTTTCTTAATGGAAATCTGTCAGAAGAGGTGTACATGGTACAGCCTGAAGGATTCACCTCCAAGCTACATCCTAATAAGGTATGCAAACTTCAAAGGTCCATTTATGGATTAAAGCAGGCATCTAGAAGCTGGAACTTAAGATTTGACGAGGCTGTCAAATCTTTCAACTTCATTCGGAATGAAGATGAACCCTGTGTTTACAAGAAGGTCAGTGGGAGCTCAGTGACCTTCTTGATCTTTTATGTTGATGACATCTTACTCATTGGGAATGATGTAGGGATGTTGACAAAAACTAAGTCTTGGTTGTCCAAGACTTTCTCCATGAAGGATTTGGGAGAAGCATCCTATGTGCTGGGCATAAGGATCTATCGAGATAGATCTAAAAGGATGCTAGGATTATCCCAATCCATGTACATAGATACCATCCTCAAAAGGTTTAGGATGGAAAATTCCAAAAGAGGTCTCATTCCCATGAGACATGGAATTAGCCTATCCAAGGGGATGAGTCCTAAAACTTCTGAGGAGGTGGCACACATGAATAAGGTATCCTATGCTTCGGCGATAGGGTCAATCATGTATGCAATGCTATGTACACGGCCTGATGTTGCCAATGCTTTGAGCATTGTCAGTAGATATCAGGCAAATCCAGGCGAAGAGCACTGGAAGGCAGTAAAGGGCATCCTTAAGTACCTGCGAAGGGCTAAGGATCTTTTTCTACTTTATGGAGGAGAGGACTTACAGCTTAGAGCTTACACAGATTCTAGTTTCCAGTTAGATCCAGATGACTACAAATCCATGTCTGGATTTGTATTCATATTGAATGGAGGGGCAGTCAGTTGGAGAAGCTCCAAGCAAGACACGACTGCAGACTCGACGACGGAGGCAGAATATATTGCTGCAGCAGAAGCTGCTAAGAAAGCCGTCTGGATGAAGAAATTCATCTTAGAACTTGGCGTAGTTCCCGAGATAACAGCTCCCATCCCATTATTTTGTGATAATAATGGGGCCATCGCCCAGGCGAAGGAACCGAGATCTCACCAAAGGTCAAAGCATATTCTCAGGCGCTTTCACCTTATTCGGGAGATTGTTGATCGTGGAGATGTGATGGTAGAGCGTGTACCGTCAGAAGATAACATAGCAGATCTACTGACTAAGCCTTTGACACAGACTGTATTTGAGCGTCATCGGGATAAGATGGGCCTCAAAGTTGTGGGCAATTGGCTGTAGTTCAAGTGGGAGATTGTTAGTGTTGGTGTGCTACAGGCCAATTTCGGGTCGGGTAGGCCCAATAGTTGTACGATCTTGTTCATTATTAATAAAGTGGTGATTGAGCGTAAATATGCGATTGTGTTACTTTACGTTGTCCCTAGGATATGTGGTTGTAAAGTCAGCTCGAGATGAGATCTCAAACATGAGATTGACTTTACATGTACACATACCTTAAACTGTTCCTGGTTGGAGGGTAATCACTCGGGGACTTTGATTACCTATTAAACCAGTACACATGATGTGTCAGTGACCAGTCTCATGGTCATTGGTGCGGGGCACCAACACATATGTGTAGGTGTATGTCCTTGGAGGATGTACACTGAACTGATCCGCTATTGGATCTTCAGATGGTTGATTATACCTAATGTCAACTGAAGATCCAACGGTCTTAGTAGCATCGTTGGTCCTTTGACCTGAGACATTGATCGGATCTTACACGAGGACTGGAATAGCTTAATTACTTAGCTAAGTGACTTTAACCATAAGTCATGAGTTGCCGAGTCATTAACTACTCCAGGATACGTGTGAAGATCATCAATGGTCAAGAGGGGATCGCTCACTGTCGGGTATATATCAGACAGTTAATGGGTCATGACATTGACGCTCCGTTAAATCCCTGGCCAGGGTCGTGTGAGTTCGTTTAGAACGGACGTCATACACTTTAAGGAGGTCATAGTCAAATGGCACGATCATGGGGTTTGACAGAAACGGTACCCTCGATCGTACCAAACTCATAGAAGGAGCGAGGGATTATATCGATGCGGTAACTGTGGACTTACAGGTACCAGACAGGTTGGTTTAAACCCGGGGTCATCTAGGATCACGCGGATTTGCTTGACCCAACGTGATCAAAGGTTCGGAATAAATTAAACTATTGTTCGGCTCTAGTAGAAGCGAAGAATACGTTTAATTTACTTCTAATTGGGAATTAGAAGTTAATGGACCTTAAACTAGAGTGACTATGGGCCTAGAGGATCACACACAATGGATTCTTGGGTGACGGATAATTATTATACAAGTGTATGTATTATTTCCATTTAATTCCTTTTGGAAAGGAGTGTAAACGGAGTTTAATACATATGTATAATATGAGAAAGGACATATATACAGTTTTGGTCTTTTAGAACCCTTTTCTAATAAACCTAAACTCTATATATAGCCACATACGTGAGTTCATTCGAACTCTAGCTTCCTTCCTTCCCTTAAGCTAACAAGCATTAAGCTTAAGGGAGAGGATTAACCTCCCCCTTTCTCCCTCTTGCTCTCTCTCTCTCCTGAAGGTGATTGAGCTGGGGAAGGTCGTGCCGGGGAGGTACCGTCACTGCGCAAGGATCCGTGTGGATCATCTCTAGAGGCCGTACAGCTGTGCGGCTCGGTTTTTCTGCATCGGGCTTAGCGGACAGCGTCGTTCCGCGCAAGGTGAAACACGCAACCCGTAATTAGGGTATTAGAAACACCGATTAGAGCACAGATTAAGCTTTCCACAACACCGGGATCGGGCAAATGAATTTTTGTTATCCGCTGCGTAGCCCGTAGGTGTTGTACGAAACCTTACATGGTCACCTCCGCCTCGATGACGTGGAATCTTTCACTGAATTTCTGTTGCATGTCTGGCCAGTCGTGGATGGACCTGACTGACAGGTCAGAGTACCATTCAAAGGCAGGTCCTGTCAATGAAGATCCAAAGAACTTCAGCAGGTACGACTCGTCTGCCGCCAAGTCGCCCATGACGGCTATATATTGTGCAACATGCTCTTTCGGTGAGCCTTGCCCGTTGTATTTGTCAAATTTTGGGAGTTTATTGACGCCGGGTGGCAGTCTTTTGGCAGCATGATGGGCTGGATATGGCACTTCATATATGTCGAAGGGGGTGTAATCATCACCACCCCTCTTTGCCAGCCTTGCTTCAATCATCTGCTCCACCATCAACTTATTCACCACAGCTGGCTCTTCTAGCTGAGGGCAGAAGTGGGTGGGCTGCATCAATAATGCGGTCGAAGTCATGGCATTGGATGACAAAGGCTCCAACAGGGGAGCCTGCCGTTGCATCTGAAGGGGCATTGGCCGTGCTGGCTGGAGCCGCTGGGAATAATGCTGAGGAGTAGCCCAATTCTGAGCTGCAGTTTGTAGAATGGCCTGTGAAGGAGCACCCCCGGGGTTGAAACCTTCATGTGATGGCTCGGCTCGTGGCCCCGGTTCCTCGGGCGCCATAGCGTGCCCAATCTTTTCATTCAATTTTCTCTTCAGCAGTTCTACCTCTTGCTGGTACCTTTGCAGCGTCATCAGCACGGCATGGTCTATAGCTATTTTGCTACTGATGCCCTCGAGTGCTTCACCAAAGGTGCATCCAGACAGGGGTACCCCTTCTTCTTCAGATGCCATTGTCTTGGTATTGAGAGTAGTGTTATTTTCATTAGCAACCCACTTGTCCTTAGAGACTTGCAGTAACTCAGCCTCAATTTTGCCCCGCCCTGTCACCGGGTCTTCTCTTCGGCAACCTTGGCTAGCCGTTCTGGTTCATTTAGCAGGGTGCCATGCCCGCTCATCACCCCTGTCATATTACAGGTGAGGATTTGCATTCTTCTACTGTACTTTCTGACTCCCCTTTGGGCCTGACTAGGGAGAGTTGGCCCTTCATTTGTTGAGATTCTTTTCATCTTTTCATTTTGTGAAGGCCTTTCAAAGCTTCCAGCCCCACCTTGCTTCTCTTTTTCATTCGCAACCATGGGTGGCATTTTATCTTTTTCTTCTTCTTCGGCCCTGACGACATGAAGCAATCTTTGCTGGCCCAGGGAGGAATTCTTGAAGTTACAGAAATATTCCCGGACCCTCTTTGTCATGTCTTCCTGATGACACTCTGGAGAAATGGCAGGAGACAACCCTTGGACTCGGACAGACGGCATATGTGAAAGCCGTATCAGCTTGGCAGCTTGATTGAAGCTTCTTGAATATTTGGAAATATCAGCCTGCCTTGCACAGGCCCTGGCGGTGGGTGGAGGAGTTGCAATCATGACTTCCTCCCCATGCATATTCTCTTTGCCCCCTCTTTTAGGAACATCCGCATAATCTTTGAAGCCTTGTGAGGTTGGTGCAGGGCCTCGGATCCTCTTGGGAACCCAAATTTGCTTAAACTTTGGTAAGTTCGGGATTGGCCTCCCTTGCTTGTTGTCTTTAAAATTCATCCTTCGGCTTGCCAGCACTTGGAAGGGGTTGTGAGTGGGCACAGTCGGGATGATCCGATCCGGCAGAACTTCTGCACCGTGACCTTTGAAGTAGACTCGGATGCCCCCGATTAACGAGGCCTTCCCAGATGCTGAAAGTTGACTCTGAGGAGTAGCAACAATTCTTCCTCTGGAGCTCTTCTTGTTGCCCCCAGCAGGCTTCTTCTCATGTGCCACAGTTAGGCAAACAGTATGGTGGACGTGGCAGCTCACGATCACCGGAGTTTTCAGTAGAGTTTCATTAATTTGGCCCTCACTTCGGCGGACCGCAGCTTTGTTGTTCTTCAGCTCCGCAGGTCCAGAACTCCACATCTAGGAGATCCGCGAATGCAACTCCCAAGAAGTTGGGGAAGCCAACGACCGGGGGAAAGTTGCCGAAGGTAGTAGGTACGGCAAGGTAGCCGTATGATGCATGGTCGGCCATGATTTGGGGACCGAAAACAACTCCAGACAATCCGCTCGCCATCACTTCAACCTGAAAAGAGGAGAAACAAGACGAATGAATAATTAGCATTTGAGGTAGTTGGGTGGGCGTCCCATGGTTCCTCTATTTTGGCGAAGAGATGAAGGGAGGTTGAGTCCCAGCGGGCGTGCCAGCTTGTGGGAGATGGGATTTTTGTTAAGAATATTTTATTATGGATTTATTTGGTTTATTTGTTAGAGGTTTATTTGCATAGGGCGTGCCAGTCACTGAGTGACAAGTTTATTATGCGCACCGTCTGACTGACCAGACGATTATAGGTGATCGTGTCGGGACCCAAAACCCGCCGTACCATAAAGGCTACGGCGTTAATTACATCTCTTCAGAAGAGAGAAAACCCTTGATTAATCGCCAAAATAGAGAGGCCATGGGGCCCGTAGAATATGTAAAAGATGTGATTGCATGCGAGCACACAATATAGTAGTATTTATTTATTAGACCGGCTCCCGGTATAGGGCGGAGAACCTAGGTCCGAGGACCATCGTCACGCATAGTGAAAGCCTCCGGTCGGGCGTAACCCGACTTTCTGCTAATCACCATTCGATATACCGGAGACTCAGATCGGTGATAATATTTAGTTTTATTGTTTACTGCTTATTTGGTCATTTTTATTTGTAAATTTAGGGAAGACTTTGGCAATCCCTGTCACTTGTAGGGCTATCGATTAGTCGTCACCTTTTTATTTTGAGATTGTGCATAGCATTACGGTGCACACATATGGGCCCATGAGGTGGGCCGAGTATGACCGTATTCGGACAGACTTGTGTATCATCGGGACAATGTATGCCAGGGTATGGCAAATTTGATATTTAAAAATTAAGGGGATGCAGTTAAAACCCGGTTGAGACGAATTGAATTCGACGGCTTATCGGCCCGGGACAAGGTCATGCCATGGCCATAATGGGATTAATCCCGAGGAGCAGGCACGACCTGCCAAGGGGTCATCAGTATTCCCATGTCCAGGGTCTAGAGGAGGTTAGAGCTCCGGAGCAGACACGGTCGTGTTCATTATTCTTGTTATTATTTTTAAATGCATGAACGCATTTTATTTATTATTTATTCATTTCTTTGTTTTGTTTTTTTATTATTATTATTATTACATTACATACATGCATTTTATTCCCTTTATTAATATTTATTTGGCATTTATTTAACAATTATTCATTCATCAATGCTTTGTTGTTCATTTATTATTTCTTTATTCCACCTTTTTTATTATATTATTCTATTATTTTATTGTCATTTGGTCACACATCATTTATTTACTTTTTTGATTTATTTTGTTTTATGTTTGTTTGTTGTTTGTTTTATTATGTTTGTTTATTTTATTATTTGGTATTTGTTATTAATATTTGTTATTTTTATTATTATTAGTTGTTGTTGTTTATTTGTTTCATTATTTATTTTTATTTATTTATTTGTTATTTGTTTTATTATTATTATTTTATATTATTTTTATTTATTGTTTATTTATTATTTATTTATTGTTTATTATTATCATTATACTATTTTATTTATTTATTTTATTTATTTATTCTTATTATTTTTTATTATCACCTTTTTAGTTGTTATTTGTTTGTTTTATTATTTATTTATTTATTTTATTGTTATTTTTTTGTTTGTTTGTTTGTTTTATTATTCTTATTATTTTATTTTCTTTAATTATCATTATTATTATATTTTTTATTTTTTTTATTCCCGATCTTGCAAACATCTTGGTAAAGATCCTGTAGCATCTCCCCTGGACCCGGAGGGTTGCGGGGATAAACAGAGGTTCACCCTTGATGACGGACTCCTAAATACCGAGAGGCCAAACATGGCGACCGACGGACCCAGATGGACGTAGACCCCGAGGGCGAGCCTAAGAGGGGTACCGATGTTCCACGGGCCTGTAATCGTAAATCCGGTAAACACCCAAATGGAGGGTCCCCGAGGGCTAGCCTACAAGGGGTTTCCATGTGCCCATGGGTTATCCAAATCGGGACAGTGCTCGCCTTTAAGGCGGTTTAATATTCACTCGGAGAGTGATCATTTAACACAGCGTGACAGAAATCACCTTAAAACGGCGGGACAGAAATCACCTTAAAACGGCACGGAGAGACGTAGGTAAAAAGGTTAAAACGGCGCGGCCAAGCGTAGATAGAACGTTAAAACGGCGTGGTATGAGATGGATGGGCTAAACCGGCGTAGGTGGCTTGGGGCGCGCCGGAATTGGGCGCGCCGGAATAGGACCACACAAAAAATTCTCATTTTGAGTCTAACGCTAATACGGCGCGGGGGGGTAGCGCGCCGTATTAGGGCGCGCCATATTAGGGCGCGCCGGATTAAGCTATTTTCTAGCTATTTTCAATCCGTTTGAGTTCCAGATTTGTTTATTGGACTCTTTGATGTTAATTGAGTTAATTAATTATTGAACTGGAGCCCCATGCTCTCCAGAAGAAGAGTCATAAGCTCGTGCGAGGTTCATACTCAAGCACGGAGGTTCATTCTTTCAAGAGTATGCTTTATTAAGTCAAAATCATGAGAGTAACTCATTAGTTAAAATCTGACAAAAATTGGACAGCATCTCCCCATCCCTGAAGGATTGCAGGGGAGAAGCGGGGTCATACTCACGTGCGGAGTAAGCCCCTAACAAGCCGGACGGCACGATGGCGGCCAGCGGACCCCAAACGGATAGGAAACCCCGAGGACTAGCCTACGAGGGGCACCATTACTCCGTGGGTTGAAATGTGATCAGATGAGATGACCAATAAGGGAAGGAAAACCCCGAGGGCTAGCCTACGAGGGGCACACGACCCGTGGTCAAATCACGATCTAAAGGGACGACCGGTAGGGAAGGAAACCCCGAGGGCTAGCCTACGAGGGGCACACGACCCATGGCCACCACAATATCCCTAAGGATGGTGGATTTGATGTTGGGCTTAAGCCCTATTTATATTCACCGTACGGCTCATGAGGATACATACCACGAAGGGGTATGACCCTGTGATCCACTGGTGATTCAGGGGGAATGTCCCCTCTCCCCAGTCAGTGAATAACCTCACAGATAATGCATGTAGATAACACACTCGGCATAACCACGGCTGATCGCATGTAGCAATGAAGGGTGACTGGTTAGCGTATTAACAGAGGAAGTGCGTCAACAGGTTAACGGGGGTGAGCCGATTAGAGGAGAAGACTTCGGAAATTAACCCACAGTAGCTAATAAGGCGATGATGCCATAGAATTCTATAGGGACGACCCTCATCTCCCTCTAGTTCATGATTAAGAACAAGAGGGTAGTGGGGGAGTGAGTTCGTGGAATCGCCCAGGAAAACATATACGACACCCCTGGTACCAAAACCATGAAGGGCATAAATGAACCTCGCGTAAATACTCCATCGACAATAATCCCCGGGGAGAGGGGATATCACTGTTGCCCTTTGGGGATACCCAGGGCATAGTCAACGTCACCGAGAAAACCCAGGTAATCACACACCAAGGATAGTCGAATGTGAAGATTCGGGGAAAGGATCGATGAAACAACACATACAAAAGAGCATCGCCAGAAGATATATATTCCATTCCATTGGAGAGAATACAGAGCTGAGGATACACCTCGTTTACATTTGGTGCGGTCCGGCGTTGTCGCATGGAAACCACCCTTCGATCACACAGGGGATGCATTCCCATACCAAGGATTACAGAGAAGAGACAAAGGGAAATTGAGGGGGAGATGGGCTCATATCATCGCCCTCCTCCCTCACTTACACTACATTAGGAAAGAAAATCAAAGGGGGATCGACGAGAGGAAAACCACGAAAACCCACCTAAGCTTCGCCACAATGATGGCGTGCTTCTTCTTCGGCTCCGAGTTTCTTCAGACAGAAGGATGAAAGGGGCGGTGGCTCTCTGAGGCTCACTCTCAGAAACCCCTGCTTCTTCCCCAAGCTTCCCCCTCTCAGGCGATTGACTTCTCTCTCTCCCTCTCTCCTCGTGTTCTCCCTTTTTCCTGGTCGAAATTCCCCTTTTTATAGCCTTCACCGGCTTGGCCTTGCCCGGTGCGCATATGGGCGCGCTGGTTTAGCGAGGATTGCTTTGGAGCGCGCCGGATTAGAAGCTTCTCCATCCTATCTCCAACATCTTTCGGCCCATTTAACTTGTCTAGGCCCATCTGTGCTTATTTTCTTCTTTTGTAAGGGTTGGCCAATCGTCCGGCTTGTACTCGTTGTCCAGGCTTCCGCTTGTTTCTTCGGGGATGGTCCCGAATATTCTTCCGAACTCTTAGGTCTTGCTTTAGCGGTTGGCCGTTGGAGCCGAGCATCTTGTCTTTTCTTCTTCTTTTTGGTCTCATCTTTTGTTCGGCTTCCACCATTTTTCTTTCTTTCTTTTCTTCTCTATCGGCACAGGAGCACCCGATCAGAACTTAAGACCTGCAGAAGCAGAAGTAAGGAAATATTAGGAATATGTTCAGTGTCAACAAGCATGCACGTGTATATCAGAACAGACTCACATGTTTTCATCAAAAGAAGGTCATTGAAAGGAAATTTCAAGTCGGTGAAATGGTAGTGAAAAGAATCTTTGTAAAACCTAGCGGCCCACGTTCTAAACTCCAACTTAATTGGGAAGGACCGTACGTGATTCAGGCTATGCATCCTAGCAAAGCCTATAGGTTAGTCAATGTTGAAGGAGTCGAGTTATCCCACCCTTGGAATGGGCTTTATCTTAAGAAGTACTACCCTTAGATAGGTGTACATAGTGTCAAAAATGATGAAACCAAAAACTACAAAAAAAATAGAAAACAACATAAATATGTATATATACAATAACAAAAAAAAGAGAAAAATGAAAAGAAAAAAAAATAGAAAATTCAAAATGCTAATGTCAGGAGATCACCATGCAATCAAGTTATCGCATCTCACCTTCATGTTAGGATAGGGCCCACTAAGACTTGGTAGGTGTGGGGACGAATTTTATTTATTTTAATTTATTATTTGTTTGATTTATTTATTTGTTTTGTTTATTGATTTATTAGTTGGTTTATTAGGCGTGCCAGTCACCGGGGTGACAGTTTTATTGTGCGCTCGACCTGACTTGATCAGTCGATTGTGAAGTCCGAGTCGGGACCAAAAGTCCGCCATGCCGTAAAGGCCATGACGTTAATTACGCCCTCCCTTAAGGAGGACAACCCTTGATTAAACGCCAAAGACAGGAGGCCTCGGGAGGCGATCAAAATTGCTAATGCGCGAAATAAAGCTTTCATGCTATGGGAGAAAAGGACAAGTGGAGGGCAGATTCATTGAGTTTAACGGATTAAATCGGGCAGCATAACCTTTAACTTTGAGTCATGCCGGGTAGGGATAGAATCCGTAAGAGATCGGGCATATACATATGACCCGGGATCCGGAGGGACTAAGACATCGTAGTATGCTGCGTGACAGTACGATGCTTTATTGATATTCCCCTTACGGGACCGTTGGAGAGCGTGCAGTGGCAGGACTCCGTGGACCATCGGGGTTTTAGGAGAAGACATCATAGGATTTGGTGCAATGCGGGAGAGTTCCGGCAGCACCTCCCCTTAATCTTGGATTATGCCAAGGAGAGATAGGACATCCATCCATGGGGTGCCGGGATGGAAGCCGAAGGAAGGAGTTGAGCATGTAGCCTGAGCTCCATTATGATCGGGTCATGGCACCTCACCGGTATTCCCCTTCTCAAAGGAGCCATCGGAGCACATGCAGTGGCAGAGCTCCGTGGATCGAGGGGCCAAAGAAATGTAGGGACAAAGTCCCGTTAATTTAGCTCCGAGAACTGGTGGCTATGGGACTCATATTCCCCTGGGCTATAGGATAAGTCTGATTGAATGTGTTTTAAAGGCCCTGGAGGGTTCCCGGCGTAGCAAGAAGGGTGTGAGTTTGGTTCTCGATGCGGCGAAGAAGTCCACATGGGAGATCTCGGCGCGCCCAGGCTGGAGGTCTCGGTGCAAGGGGGAGCATGGTCCTGGCGTGCCTTGGTCGGGTGATCTCGGCGCGGGAAGGATGTGGTCTCGGCGCGGGAAGGATGGCGCCGAGAGGTTTTGGGGCGCCGAGAGGATTTGGCGCCGAGAAGCTCCTCTCAGGGTTTTTCAGGAGGGTTTAATTCTGGGGATTTCGTAGGGTTTACTGGTGAACTTTCAGAAGGATATAATTCGGGGTTTCCGAGGGGTTCATTGGTGGATTTTTAGAAGGATTTGGTCAGGGTTTTCAGAGGGGATTAGAGGGATATCAGGAAGTCTAACTGCAGGCTGGATCTCCAGGGGGATCGAACTATATCGGTAGTGTTCATCGGAGTAAGATGACGACGGGTATCATACGTATCTTGTTCCTCACAGATGCATGAACGGGAAACATGAGATAAACTGTCTCAGATTCTGCTCACGACTGGGGTATGGATAAAAGCAACAGACGATATGATCGACAGAAGCAAACGATGGGGTAAAGATTTGGGAGTGGTTCTGAAGCTCATTAACCCATGGAATCGGGTGAAGAGCTCCATACCCTTTTCCAGCAGAAAGAAAATAAAGCACACGAGCGGCATTCACACAAGAGGCACCGACAGAGTAAGAAATGTAAACATTCAATACTGGAATCGAGAGAAGAGATATCATTCATTCAGATACATCCCTGATTATATCATCTGGCCGTACCAGCTTATGAGAAATGGGGAGATGATAGCATGCTTCTAACGAAACAAAACACAGATACATAGGATATACATCAGAGGAAAACAGCAGAGAGATGAAAGATGGGAGAGGGCGGAGCATTGACTCCTCTCCCTCCCCTTACAACACACATTCTCCTTCCTTCAACTTCAGCGGCGGCTTCTCTTCTCTCTTTTTTTTGTTATCTGTCTATCTGTCTCTTATCTCTCTCTGATATCTCTATCTATGTCCTCGTATGCATCTATCTGTCTCTCTTCTTAACGAAATGGGGGGGGGGTTTATAGGCACAGCCCCCCCTTTCTCGGCATGATCAACTTCGGCGCGTCTTTCACACCTTCCCGGCGCGTCTCAGTCGATTGCGGAGGCTTCCCGACGCCAAGGGTCTAGCTTCCCGGCGCCACCCCCCATAGGCTTTGAGCTTTGGTGAGGAGCTTCCGGTGCCACACTCATGAGCCCATTTAGGGTTTTTAATGTTTTGATCTCTCTCATCAGCAGGCTTGAGCTGTCAAAGACGTCTAATCTGTCTTTTCATTTGTAGTCCTTCGAATCTGTTAGAACAGGTGAAGGCCTCTTAGTTGGTGAGTTGGCATAGTCTTATCAGAACATTTCTGGGGATTTTCATCAGTCAATAGACCGCAATTCTTCATCAGCACTGCCATCTGAGCGACGACAACACCGGATATCAGCTTGGCCGGGAAGGGCTTCGGCCGGGTAATAGCTTCAGTGATGACTCTTCTGTAGTTCTGGCCTTGCAGATATTATGAGGGTCTCCATTGCTAATTCTACTCTCATTCTTGTCTCAGCTCATATTTCAGCTGTCAACAAATGTCCCCCACCTGTAGGTAGCGGGAATGCAGAATAAATGATACGGTGCCTGCAGGTGCATCATTCAGCATCTGAACCCATTCCTCAGCTTGACATTGTTAGTCATCTTTCATCTTCAGCTTGGAAGCTTCTTTGCATTAGCACTTCTTGAAATTTCTTTCAATTTCTTTGAACGCTCCTGGTGCGGGCATCTCGGCGCACAGCTTCTCGGCGCGCAGCTTCTACCTTTCTCGGCGTGGCCATCTCGACACGGGATTTGGGGGGTTCTCGGCGCCGGTTCTTGGCGCGCCTTTTTACAAAGAGGGGGGGGGGTTCTCGGCGCGCATTCCATCGCGCCGAGAACCTCTCCTCTTGGGCTCTTATATAAGGCGCCGAGGGCCTCTTTTCTTCTCATTTTTTACCGTTCCTTCTCTCTATTCATCCTCTCGGCGGCAGAGAGCTCTTCTTCGCGAGTGCTCCCATCCCGTTTCTTCCCCGTTTTAGTAGATTTCGTCCGGGCGGGACATTATTTGGGGATTAAATCCCTATTGATTGCGGGATCACTCCCTCTTGGTGGGTGACTCCCTATTCTCTTTGGGCAGACCCTGAATAAGGGGAGATGCTGCCGAAATTTTCACACAGTCTTACACTTAATCTTCATAAGATTGTTTCTTATTTTGGGATTTTCATTCACATCTTTTCTTTGACTGTAGGCACTATAATGGCCTCCAGTTCTGCTGCTGCATCTTCTGTAGCTGTTGGAACAAGCTCGTCAGCCCAGCCAGACATATCGAGGGCTGTAGTAAACTGGCTGAACGTGCATAGCCTGGACTTCGGATATGACAAAATCACCGCCGTTGATGAGTCTTATGATTCCGAAACTGATACAGTATCAACATCCAGGGTATATTCCACTGCAACGGAGACATGCTTCAGGCGGGGCAACAACTATCGGCTGGATCTTCAGAAGGACCGCCACTTGATGCCATTCATCCGAACTTTTACAGTGGGTGGCATACGAGACTATCGGATAACCCGTGCAGTCGAAGCTGCTGTTCTGGCCGAAAGAGACAGCCTGAAGGAATCAGTGTACCGCGGCAAGGCCATCTATCTTCCCGGGGAGAAGCGTGACTAGGACGCAATCCTCGGTATATCAGAGCTGGAGCCAGAGAAAAAGATGCTGACTCGTGCCCCGGAATTTACACCTGCTCGATGGGACATAGTCAGTGGCAAGGTTCACAAAGAAAAATCCGGCTATGGTCACTTCCTGGCACCATAAAGTGGGGGTATAGAGATGAACCATTTGTGATGAACTGTCTGGCCGTCCAGTTTAAATATCAGCTAGCTGCTGGTTGGTTTGGAGATGCCAAGGTAATTGATGCCCATCTGTTCCGAGTGGGAGCAGTAGAATTCACTGAGTTTGTTCTGAAGGAATACGCCCCTCTGCTGATCAGAGCCGGGGTATATCACAGTGTCTTTGCTTCTAGATTCCGCTATCCCATCTCCCGAGGTTTATGCTGCGGAATGTTTGAAGTGTTCTGCCCCTTATTCAACATATTTTATACAGCAGAGGGTGAAACATCTCTCGACCTCTGGAGCTTATCACAGCTTTCCGGCCTACCCATTGATGGTGAGCCGTATGAAGAGGTTTGCTTGGAAGACTCTGAAAAGGACAGCTCTGATGGAGAAGGCAGGTACTTAGTTGGCTACTCGTACCGGTACTTGATGAAAGCCTATCACTCCATCTGTTTGGCTCACAGTAGAGGATCCTCCAAGGGTTACCAACCTCGGGAGAAAAGCAGCAAGCTAAGGGTCCGGATAGGACAGTGGATCCAGTACTTCTTTGGCGGTCCTTTAAAGTATGCAGACTTCCCTTCTGTGGGTCCAACTGCTAGTAAGCAGATAAGGACTCCCTGTTACAAGTCAGCGCTGCCATCTTCACTGCGTCGTGTAGGCAAAGATGGTCCGAACCCGGCAGGGGTGGACCCTATCACACATTGTGCGGCTTATTTCACGTTTTGGCTGTGCACCTTCGCTCTCCCTCAAGGGGACGAGACGGTTATCCGGCCAGAAGCCATATACCCGGCCTGTCAAATGGCCTGGGGGATGAGGTTGTCACTATGCCCGGCGGCTTTATGTTTGGTTTACAAATCTCTGGGGGACCTGTACAAACACCGGGCTCCCCGCTCTTTGAGGACCGTGGGTCCATTTCATTTCTTCAATGCTTGGGTATGCAGTTTGTTTCCCGAGCTGGCTCCCAGAACTTTGCAGTCAGATACATTGTTACCGAGGATGATCGAGTTTGCTAGTGCCGAACCTGGCTCTTTTTCTGATCAGCTGTTCAAGATATGGGGCAGGTTGGTAAGGGTACCAGTAGACGCCCCTGGCAGCATTCATTTCTGGAGCTTGGCAGTAGGTTCAGCTCCTTTGGTCCATCCTCAGAGAGAATGTAAGATGGAAGAGGTAGAGACCTATGTGCATCCTGTCTCAGGGGCTAATGCCGTTCGGTCTATTCTAGAGCCGGAGCTGGTCAAGTGGGCCATGGCTATCCGGCCCAGTGTTTCAGTCTTCAGAAAAGGTGGCCTGCTTCTCTTGGAGCCATATTACCCATTCCGCTTTGGGAGGAACTTCGGCTATGACCAGCACATCCCCACCTCAGTTGCTCAGTTCCCTCTGGACAGTCGGGCCAAGCACGGGTCCACAATTGTTGGTGACGGCCGGTTATGGTGGGATTTCTTTCATCGCCAGGATGGCGCAGCTTTCAGAGTTCCGACCATTTCTAACCGTGTTCCCCCTGTTACATCAGAGTACATCAAATGGTGGAACATTCGGACCAGCTTTTACAGGGATGGCAGGGGTGCATTCTGGGACGTGGCCGAGTGTTCTTTCTTGAAGCAACAACCCGGGCCAGTATTTGACATCACCGAGGCCCATCTGAAAAGGATTTATTCACAGCACCCGAGAGAGGCAGAGATTTATTTGGCCAAACGCCGGACCTTGAAAGAAGAAGGCTCTGAGCCACCCACTCCGGTCTTTGCTGCTATTAATGAAGACACTTTTGTAAAGAATTTAAGGCATTTATGCCATGTGGGGAGTGCCCAGCTAGAGACGCAACAGTATCCATTCCCTGTTGAAGAGCCGCTCCCGACAGCAGTCCCTTGGAAGGGTCCGACAGACAGATTTCATCCCTACAGGACGTTTGTGCGCCGGGAAGATCGAACTCAGACGTATTATAAGCACACGTCTTGGCTGTTTATTTTGTTGAATGTTCATGGGCTATCTGTAGAAAGCCCGATAGCTGGCATCTTGAATAAGCCGTTGTTCGTTTCTTTTCATTATGTTGACGGCTGGGGTATGGATCACCTTGACCTGTTTCGCTGTCTTGATTTTCATGGTCACAGTGATTTGGCTACATTAGTGGAGAAGTGTCAGACGGTCGGTGACGTCTGCTGGCTCATTAAGGAGTCTGCCTCCCGCTCAAAGGAGGTGGCTTATCTGTACTGGTCGCCTTCCACTTTCTATGATGGCCCGACAGGTACGGGATTTTTTCCTTTTCTGACTATAGTGTCTTCTGCTCAGTGTTGAACTCTGCATTCATCGGTTTTCATTGCTCTTTTTGTGTCTTCAACAGACAGGCCAGATATAAAGCGGTAAGGACTTTACAGGAAGATCATTGCACATGCTGAAAAGCCCGCTTATTTTGAAATTCCTGCAGCAGCACCGACCACCACTCCCCTGCCTCCAGGCAAGAAGAGAAAAACTTCTGCAGTTAAGGCCATAGTTGTGAAGGCCAAGAAGGCCAAAAAGGTTCATGCTCGGCAGCCGACCTTGACAGTGACGGACACTGGGACCCCTCTCCCTGACATCCCCTCATTTGATGAGTTTGCATCTCAGAGGGATGCCGCCCAGACGTCAGCTGAGGGTAACATTAATAACTTGCAGCTGTATCTTTCATTATCTTCTTTGTTGAATTTCAAGGAGATCTTTGAATCCGACCCTTCCCCTTTTTTGTATAGCCCAAGAGCCGATTGTGATGCCTTCTGTGGTGGACACCAGGTTGCCCTCTCCCACACCGGCTAGCGAGGTGGAGGGTAAGTGTGCTTTCTCATATCTTCTTGCACATTTCAATTATTCTTCTGTCATCTCTCTTACAAGCTTTTCACTGTAGTGACGGCCGGAGAGGAGGCTGGGGTCATAGCAGCAGCTCGAGATGTGCCTCAGCCACAGGAGGGTCATAAAACCCAGACGAAAAGGGGCATCGTCCCTGCGAGGCACATAGTTACTCGGTCCTCCTCTCTGCATGCTCCGGGAACAAAAGCCCAGCCCGTGGATAGTGTGGAAATATCTTCCAGCAGCTCTGCGACCGCCTCTGATGCAGAGGAAGAAGAAGCAGGTTTCAGCGACAGCGAGGCGGATATCTCCAAATTAGAGGTTCCGTCCACGTCTGCCGAAATTCTTTCACTGTTCCATCCTCCCAAATTGTTGGTGCTGTCTTCTGAGGAGGAGCTACAAGAAGAGTTCACCGGTCTGGACACCGAAGCAGACATAACCCCTCCCTTTGTTGCTTCAGCTGGGGAGCTTTCCTCTCCTCTGCACTCTTTCGAAGACATCGACATCACATTGAGAGTGAGTCTCTTCTCTTTTCTTCCCATACCTCGTCATTTCACCGGTTTTTTCTTTCTTTCATTCATTGCCTGATGTCATCTTGACTTGTTTGCAGGAACCTGCCGTCGCCAGCCTAGTAACAACTGCAGCTTTTAATATCATTCCATCTGAAGCTTTGGCTATTATCCCAGTTCTGTCAACAACCTGTGGGGGTATTTCTGGAATTGTTCATCCCGTGCCGATGAGGATACAATCTTCCATGGACCTAGCATCATTGGACTTGGGAGCCTCAGGGGAGAGCTCGGCTCTTATCCGAGTTTTAGATTTCAGAGTCGAGGTGGACCCAGCTAGGGGTTCTGCTTTTGTACCGGCCGCAGTGATGACCATTGCACCTGAATCAGCAGTCCCTACAACGGCGATTATGGAGATTGATCCCCTGCCCCTTCGAGTCATAGCCACTGCGGCCTCATTACTGAAGGAAGTAGCCGCCGCAGAAGAGATGGCCGAGCCAGAGACAACTGCTGCAGAGGCTGGCCTGTTATCCATAACTGGCCCAGAAGCAATCTCCGTGGTTTCAGAGTTGGAGGAGGGGGTACCCCGGGAAGAGAGCATTGAAGATGCAGCCATTGTACTGGAGACCCATGACGGGACAGCCCCAGCACTCCCTAGCACTTCTCCTCCGAGCATTCAGACAGCAGTCCTTGAGGAGCTGGCGGTGGAAGAACATTCAGCCCTGCAAGAGGTTATAGAGAAGGCCCAGTCAGCCCCTTCAGCAGATCTACCATCCTCCTCCTCCCAGCCGGATGTTACATTATGGGCCGACATTGACAGTGAGGTGACTTTTGAAGTAACCTCCTCCCCTTCCTTCGGCTTTGCTTCATCTGAGAGCTTCGTTTGGCAAAATCTGGACATGCTGCGCCAATTGGTGGAGTCCCAGCCTGGGCTGACTTATCTGCAGCTGAAAGAGATAGCTGAACGTTTTACCGCTGGTTTGCAGGCGATGGGCTGTCCCCTGGAAATATGGGCCCAGCGTGTTCTGTTGTTGTTAAAATTTGTACACCGCCGGGATTTCTTGGCACATATTATGTCTGACAGACTGGCAGCTTTGAAGTTGCAGAAGGTAGAGTGCAAATCTGAGCTGGAGAAAATGAGCTCTATCCTTCAGGAGCGCCAAGTCCAACAGCAGTCTCTGACACAGCGGGAACAATTCATACGCAACCGGATGAGCATTCTAGAGGCTGAACTGGCTGATCTCCGAGCTGAACTGCCGTCGATAACAACCTCTCGGCCGTAATTCACGGAGGAAGTAGCTCTGTTGGAGGGGCAGGTGGCATCTTTTCAGGACGAGTCCGCTCGGCTACAGGAGGAGGAGGCTCGTCTACATGAGTTGGGGGCTACTCCGTATGTGGGTCTTCTGGCCTTCAAAGACATATTCCGGCGTCAATGAACATCTATTCTTCCTTTTTTTTTGTAATACAATTCCCCCACAGGGGCTCCCCCTGTACACTTTTTCTTCTTCATATAGTGAAAATGAATCTTTATGCTGGTCCCATATATAATTATTCTTTACTTGCTGTACTATCATTGCTTCATGGTGATTTGGCAGCGATTTTAGCAATCCTCATGCGAATAACCCGTACCTAGCAGGAGAGCGTCCACCCTTTCAGGGAAAGGATGGGGAACTCACTCCACCGCGTGACGGTATCCGGAGGGTGCCTAAACCGAACTCCGTTGGTAGCAGCAAATGTCTTCTTCGGCCACATGTGCCGCAAGGGAGATTATTTGCAGAAATGTGAATGAAAAGGGTTAGAGTATCATCTGGAACGGGCGAATGGTCCATCCCGGGTAGGTCTCAAAATTGATCGGGATAATGTGCCAATCGACCAGTGGCTGATTTTATCATCGATATTGGATTTATATCGATGCAAAGAAGTTTTATAAGTTTCATCAGAATGGACGTAAGGTCTAGACTGGGTAAGCTTTATCGCGGGTGGGACGTGAGAGCATATGTGGTTTTCATCAGGAAGGACGTAAGGTCTGACCTGGACAGGTTTCATCATTGATCGGACAAGGTGTCGGTCAATCAATAGCTGGTTTCATCATCGATATTGGGTTTATATCTATGCAAAGAAATTTTATAAGTTTCATCAGAATAGACGTAAGGTCCAAACTGGATATGGTTTTATCATTGATCGGACAAGGTGCCGATCGATCAATAGCTGGTTTTATCATCGATATTGGGTTTATATCGATGCAAAGGGATTTCATAAGTTTCATCAGAATAGACGTAAGGTCTAAACTGGATAGGTTTCATCGTTGATCGGGCAGTGTGCCAATCGATCATAAGGGTGGTGATGGGTTTTATCGTCGGTGGGACTTTTGAAAGAGGTATGAAGACTTTATCAGGGGAGACGTAAGGTCTATCCTGCGAGGGTTTTATCGCTAATCGGACAAGATGCCGAGCGACAGATGGAAGGTTCTTGTAAATGGCGGGAGATGAAGGTAGCATGCCATTGGCATGGAACTTTTTAAATTATCACATTACTGACCCAAGCGCCTTTTCGGGTTTTCACCGGAGCCAGCCCCCTCTTGCTTTTGCCCACGTGCCCTTTCGGATTTTCACGTGGCAGGGTACCCGATTTTACCTGCAGTGCCCTTTCGGGTTTTCACCACAGCTGGGTTTTGGCCATTTTTGCCCTTGTTCAGAATGCCTGAACAAGCCCGGCGGAGCATCTCTATTTTTAGCCCCATTTTGTCTCTCTTTTTTTTTGTTGCACTAGGACTTTGGCTTTGTAAATTGTTAATCCATGTGCTCAACTTGTGTATGCATCGTCATTGATGTGGGTGTTAACATCAATGCAAGGGGTATGGGGTTTCATCATCCACCCAAGCGGAAGGCCTGGGTCGACTTGAGTGTGTTTTGCGACTTAGGCGCGAAGCTGTTCGCTGGAAGCATGACCGTAATCGTTAATGTGGGGATTGACATCAACGCAAAGGAATAGGATTTCATCATCTATCCGGACGGAAGGTCCAGATTGACTCGAGAATGTGTGTAGCAGCTTAAGCACGAAGCCCTTCGCTGGGAATGTAGGTTTCCTCGTTAATGTGGGGTTTAACATTAACGCAAAGGGATGGGATTTTATCATCTACCCAGACGGAAGGTCCGGATTGACTTGAGAACGTGTGTAGCAACTTGGGCACAAAGCCATTCACTGGGAATGTAGGTTTCATCGTTAATGTGGGGTTTTACATTAACGCAAAGGAATAGTATTTCATCATCTATCCAGACGGAAGGTCCGGATTGACTTAAAGAAATGTGTGTAGCAGCTTGGGCACGAAGCCGTCCGCTGGGGATGTAGATTTCATCGTTAATGTGGGGTTTAACATTAACGTAAAGGAATGGGATTTCATTATCTATCCAGACGGAAGGTCCGGGTTGGCTTAAGGAAATATGTTATGTTTTAATTAGAGTAGACGGAAGGTATACCCTGGATGGGTTTCAGCATCGATCAGGCAATGTGCCACTCCACCAGTAGCTGATTTCGTCACCGGTATCGGGTTTATACCAATGCAAGGAGTTCTATCGGTTTCATCAGGACAGACGTAAGGTCTAAACCGGATAGGTTTCATCGTTGATCGGGCAGTGCGCCAATCGATCAATAGCAGGTTTCATCATCGGTATTGGGTTCATACCAATGCAAGGATTTCATAGGTTTCATCAGGATAGACGTAAGGTCTAAGCCGGATAAGTTTCATCGCTGATCGGGCAGTGCGCCAATCGATCAATAGCAGGTTTCATCATCGGTATTGGGTTCATACCAATGCAAGGATTTCATAGGTTTCATCGGGATAGACGTAAGGTCTAAGCCGGATAGGTTTCATCGTTGATCGGGCAGTGTGCCAATCGATCAACAGCAGGTTTCATCATCGGTATTGGGTTTATATCGACGCAAGGATTTCATAGGTTTCATCGGAATAGACGTAAGGTCTAAGCCGGATAGGTTTCATCATTGATCGGGCAATGCGCCAATCGATCAATAGCAGGTTTTATCACCGGTGGGACATATGATAGGTTTTATCAGAATAGATGTAAGATCTAGACTGAATAGGTTTTACCGTGGTGGGTCTCGGACAGAAAGTGGAAGGGTTTCATTGGAACAGACGGAAGGTCTACTCCGAGATGGGCTTTAGCATTGATCGAGATGATATGCCTCATGACCAACGGGGTTTCATCATCGGTGGGACATGCGGTGGATGTGATGCTGAAGGAGATTCATGAAGTGAACTTTTTATATTACCATATTACTGACCCAAGCGCCCTTTCGGGTTTTCGCCGGAGCCAGCCCCCTCTTGCTTTTGCCCACGCGCCCTTTCGGGTTTTCACGTGGCGGGATACCCGATTTTGCCTGCAGTGCCCTTTCGGGTTTTCACCACAGCTGGGTTTTAGCCATTTTGCCCTTGTTCAGAATGCCTGAACAAGTTTGGCGGGGCACCTCTATTTTAAGCCCCATTTCTCATTCTTTTTTTTATTATTTTTTTTGATTCTCACATCGTTATTAGAGTGTATGCCATTCATTGATGCGGGGTAAACATCAACGCAAAGGAGAGTAGGGCTTCATTATGTAATTCAGACGGAAGGTCTGAACTGAAGTTGGTGGATGGCGGCTTGGGCATGAAGCTGTTTGCCGGGAATGTGGATCTTATCGTTGGTGTGGGGATAAACATCAACGTAAAGGAGAGTTGTTTCATCGTCTACTCGGACGGAGGGTCTGAGTGACGTTGCTATGTAGCAGTTCAGGCATGGGGCCGTTCACTGGGAAATGTGTACATAAGTTTTATCGTTGATGTGGGGTAGACATCAACGCAAAGAAGGATGATATTTCTTCATGCTGTCCAGACGGAAGGTCTGAACTGATGCTGATGGGTAGTAACTTGGGCCTAAAGCCATTTGCCGGAGGGGTAGATTCATTTAACAGGGACGAAGGGTCCAAGTTAAAGGAGTAAGCCGACCGATCTTGTCAATGATGACAAGGGCCGAAAGATAGTTGGACAGGATTTTCGATGGGATTTTATGATGATCATCTTTCTCGGAGTTTTATCAGGAAGGGTGAAAAGGGGAACTTTAAATTACCACATTACTGACTCAAGCGCCCTTTCGGGTTTTCGCCGAAGCCAGCCCCCTCTTGCTTTTGCCCACGCGCCCTTTCAAGTTTTCACGTGGCGAGGTACCCAATTTTACCTACAGTGCCCTTTCGGGTTTTCACCATAGCTGGGTTTTGGCCATTTTTGCACTCGTCCGAGATGTCTTGGACAAGTCCCGCGGGGCACCTCCATTTTAATCCCCATTTTTTCTTATTTTTTTTTCTTCTTCTTCTTTCTCTTTTTTTTTATCGACATAAGGAAGAATAAGGTCTCATTATCTCATCCGGATGGGAGATCTGGATTGATGTTGGTATATAGCAGCTCGGGCCTAAAGCCATTCGCCGAAAAGGTGAGCGGGTTTTATCGTTGGTGTGAGGTAAACACCAACGCAAAGAAGGATAGGATTTCATCATCTAATCCGGATGGAAGATCTGGATCGATGTTGGTATATAGCAGCTCGGACCTAAAGCCATTCGCCGAAAAGGTGAGCGGGTTTTATCGTTGGTGTGAGGTAAACACCAACTCAAAGAAGGATAGGATTTCATCATCTAATCCGGATGGAAGATCTGGATCGATGTTGGTATATAGCAGCTCGGGCCTAAAGCCATTCGTCGAAAAGGTGAGCAGGTTTTATCGTTGGTGTGAGGTAAACACCAACGCAAAGAAGGATAGGATTTCATCATCTAATCCGGATGGAAGATCTGGATCGATGTTGGTATATAGCAGCTCGAGCCTAAAGCCATTCGCCGAAAAGGTGAGCGGGTTTTATCGTTGGTGTGAGGTAAACACCAACGCAAAGAAGGATATGATTTCATCATCTAATCCGGATTGAAGATCTGGATCGATGTTGGTATGTAGCAAAGGAAAGTGGCCCTCCTAATTGTGATGCGGGACGGGACCACGGACACGACAAGCTCGCGATCGTCCCTTAACGAGGGAAGTGTCGGATGTGCGCGGTTGAGAAACCGGCTGGGAGCTAGGGTGGTCGGCTCTCACTTGTGCCCGGATCGGGTCACGGGACGGCTTCGCTCTCTCTCGCAGCAGTGATATTATAAATTGAAAGCGGGCTAGGTATCCCTACACATGCTCTCTAGCAGCAGCATATAAAGCATATAAAGAATTGAGCTAATGCCGAGTGTAAGGGTGAAGGCGATACCTCCACGCTCTCGGCGTGGCGAAGATGGGACCCGGCCGGAACTCGTACCCCCGGGAACTTAATACATTATGGTTACAGCAATGCAACTAAGCCCACTCCATGCAGGGAGGTAAAGGGCGACACAAGCGGGCCCGGGAGGACCAGTTTCAGGTTGACGGGCGGTTCCGGGTGATGCTTCGGCTTCACGCGTACTTGTGTTAGTGGGGGCCCACGTGCTGACCGGAGGGGTCGTGTGGGGCCTGATGACTCCTCTATTGTGGAGACTCTTGGGAAGCGTTCCCCTGGGATGGCGAGCTGCTGGAACGACCACCGGACGCCGGGCGGCCCTCGGACGACGCTCGCGGGGAACTCGGCCACAAACCTGAACTTCTGTTTGCAGGCGCGCGACTTGGAGGAAACTGCTGCTACGATCAGCCCCGTCGTCGGAACGTGACGAAATTAGAGCCGTTGGAAAGAGGACTCAAAATACTTCAACGTAGGGGTCTTCAGAAAAAATAATCAGATCTGTATTTCTGATTGTTGAATTTACAATCTTACTGAATTCGGGCCAGAACTGCAGGGGCAGGATCTATCTTCTCTGAAGATCAACGTTGACCGGGGAGAAGACCTCTGAATCTGGCAATGATTTCTTCAGCAAAGTTGAAGGTCTCTGAGAGAGGAATCCGGGAATATTTTTTGTTTTTTGATTGGAGAAGAAATGGATTTTATGGGATTTTTTTACTAGACCTGGGTCGGATCTAGGAAACTGTGGGCAGACTGTTCTTGGGAGCTTGGACGAAATTTGTAAAATACTAGAGGGTGAACCAAAAATTAATAAAATTCCTGGTGGTAGAGGGATGTGGACAAAACTCCCAGTAAATTTGGGCGTCCCAAAGAAAATCAAAAGATGGTTCGAATGGGATAGACTCAGAGCTGATGAATAGTGAACAGAACTAGGACAGATCTGGAACTTGGACTTGGACGAAAATCAAACATAGCTAAATGATGAATTTTGACGTGATTTTTTTTGTGGGGATAAGGGTTCTAGAGGGGAACCAACCCTGAAATTTTGAGCTTCAGAAGACGAAGGGAGTGATAGCAGGAATTCGGAGAAGAAGGATCTGTCCTGAGTGGATAGAACACCGAAACCGTTGGCAACGACGCGTCGGCGGCGAGTCGATGGCGGCGACGATCACCGGAGTTGCTTCAGATGCTGGAGGGGATCAAGGGGGAAGGGATTACACTCTAGAAAGGGGAGAGGGGGTGGAGGAACCAGGGAGAGAGAGGGGAGGGGCGCAAGCTTCACTTGGGGCAAATGCCTTTTTTTTCATTCATTAATTCATTCAATATGAAAATACAAGTATATATATGCAAGGGGTCTAACCTATTCTAAGCCCTTGGATCAAGGGTTGATTAATGAAGGGTTGGGATGTGGTTTGAACAACCACATTAAACCCCATTAAACAACAAGGTTCGCCCCCCCCCCCCCTTTTAGAAGACAAATTAGACTTGTCTTCTTTAATTAATTCTAGGTCCAAGTCCAAGGTTGGACCATGGACCAGCCACCTTGGGCCCAGGAGTCCAGGTGGACTAATAAGGAGGAGGGAGGGGGCCCCTGCAGGGCCTACATGCACATTTGCAAAGAAACAAAATGGCCTTTTGCACATAAACCCACTAAGACCTACTATTGCGTACCCATATAACACAAGGGCGTACATACAAATATGAAAGGACGTAAATGTAAGCATAATGTGAGCGGGCTGTCGTTGATGTCCCCATCAATTCTCCCCGGGCGGGAGGAACTCGACCCCGTCGAGTAAGGGTATGGCTGCTCCGGTACTCCGACGGATCAGTCACCGTGCCAAGAAACGCGGGTATGCTCCACTCCAAATGATCGGCACCTGCTCATTCCATATATACTCGATATGCGAACTGCTATGGCTAAAGGTGGTGTCTAATGCCCCGGGTTTTTCGGATCCTCGTTCGTGGGTCCCGGATCTGATTTCTCGGAGTGTCCAGCTCCGTTGTGTCCGAAATTTCATTTCGGACATCTTTCGTGTTCGGATCGGCGCGATTCGGAGTCGTTTCGGAGGCCCGGAGGCGTTCCGCGGCTTTTTCCGCGTGTGTTTTCCGATTCCCAGCGTGGGTTTTGGCTTTCCCTTCGGAACCTCGTTGCGGGTGAACCGGGCCGTTCACCAGGGCGCGAGTGGTACCGTTGCGATCGGTGCGCTCCGAGGATCGCGAGGGTGTGATTTTCTATTTTTCTGGATTTTTCCGATTTTCCGGATTTTCCTATAAATAGCTTTTTCTCTCTCTCCCCCTCTCATTTCTCATTTCTCTCCCTCTCTCTTCTCACGCTCTCTCCTCTCTCCCTCTCTCTCCGGCGGCCGACGGGGCGGAGCATGGGCGAGGCGGGGACGGCGCGGGCGAGGCACGGGCGAGGATGGATGAGGATCGAGGCGGTGGAGGCGCGTAGAAGCTCGGCCGTGAGTTCGTGGAACGGCGAGGCTTCAACGGCGTTTTCTTCGTGGATCGGCGTCCACGGTGCGCGTAATCTTCGGTGGAGGTAGGGTGATGGACCCTCAGCCCGTGTACTTCCTTTCCCGCGAGTTTCGTAGGCCGTGGTGAGCCGAGCGGGCTAAACGGGGCGTTTTGGGCAAAATGCATGTTTTTGGGGTGTGAGCCGGATCTCCCGTTTTATGGTGTTTTTGGGCGATCCAGGGGTTTAGATGCATGCCTAGGAGCTTGGGGGAGGTTTCCCCTTTTGTTTCCCCTTCACCTGGGGGTGAACGGGGCGTGGCATGGCTTTTCCCGCGGTTTCTACCGTTTTCGGGCGCGGACTGAGAACGCGCTATACTCCAGTAGCGCGTTCTTGATAGTCGCGCTGCCCCGACCGAGCGCGTTCATCGGAGAAGATGAACAGTTTGGCGGTTCCTGTCGCGCTATAGGGCTATGGCGCGTTCTGGACTGTCGCGCTATGGGAACATAGCGCGACCTGGCTTGTCGCGCTATAGGTTCCTAGCGCGATCTGCGTTGTCGCGCTAGGGATACCTAGCGCGATATTCCTTGTCGCGCTAGGGTTCCCTAGCGCGTTCCGGCTTGTCGCGCTAGGTGATCCTAGCGCGATCTTACCTGTTGTCTTGTGCTCCCCTTGGGCCGTGTGTGTCTCGGACACCCCGTGGACTTCCGTGACCGTGTCTTTGGGTGTCCAGAGGGTTGGGTTACCTCGATTAACGTGCCCATCGGTTTAAGGGTCTGTGAGACCTTCTGGTGTTCCGATTGTGTTGTGTTGGTCCCCGGTCGACCCGGTTGTGACCCAGTGGTCGACCTTTGGCCTTGTGAGTGTCCCGGGTACCCCGTGGGTTCTGTGTCCGCGTTTCTGGGGTGTCGGGAGGGACCGTGTTTCCTCGATTAGCGTGCCCGTAGGTGTGGTGGGTCCGGGTGACCCCACGTGTTCCGGGCTCTTGTGTTACGCTTGATCGAGTCACCGTGTGTCGGTGTGTGTGCGGTGGGGTCTCCCCCGCATATCGTGGGTTCCTTTGGAAGGCGATTCCCGTGTGGGCCATGTGTTTGGCCTTGGACTGTGAGTCCAGTTGTCCGGCCTGGGGCTGGAGGTTTCCCGCTTGCTTCAAGATGGGAAATCGTCGTGGCGGCTTGTGTGCTGCCTTGGAATCGTGCTTCTGTGTTTTCCGTGTGGCCCGTGTGAGTGGCCTTTGTCCCTTGCGTTCCCTTCCCAAGGGAATGGTCTTGGCAACTCGTGTGTTGTCTCGGTATTCGTGATATCGTGATTTTGGACCTAGAGATTGGGCTAGATCGACGGCCTTGTGCTGTTGCGTGCAACGGTCTTGACCCCGAGTCTTGTGACTCAAGGACCGTTGGCTGTAGTGTGTCTAGAGGACTGTCCAGAGTCCAGTGGCTTAGCGCCACTTGAGTTTTCTCGACTCTAGTGCACGGTGCGTGCGTGGCCGTGGACTGCGAGTCATGTTTCTCCTCCGACTGTGGTCACCGTGCGACGGGGCCGGTACGTGGGGTGGTCCCCGTACGTCGTCGGATTCGGACGTTGTTTTCCGTTGAGTTGAGAGTCTACTCCTTCAGTGACCCTCCACTAGTCGTAGCCCACCAGTACGAGGTGCTGGTCTCACCTGGGAGTGGTGTACGGGCACCCACCTTTCGAGACGGTTTGTGGACCGGTTACCGTAGGCCCCTCGTCGGTAGCCAGAGTCCGGCTACGGGGGAAAACCGGTCAGAGGACCAGACCTAGTGACGCAAGGTCTGTGTGTGCACACGTGGTTGGGGGCGGTTGGACCCACGTCGACGGGCGTGACCCCAGCTAGTTACTTGTTTGTGGTTACTTGTACGGTGTTCGCGCCTCGGGTAGGACCTACCACGCCAGGCAGTTCACCTGCGGTGCGGTGTAAGACGTCAGGGGACGCTACCGGCTGTGCTTCTAGTGGGTGGTACTCCTGTCGAGTACGGAGTGACAGACTGTCAGTCTCTGTGTCTTTGACCTTCGGGTTTTTGGTCGTGTTGACCGGTGAGTTCTGTTGTTTCATCTTGGCGCGTGTGTCGGTTCTTGCGCCGTGAGATTAGTGCTAGTGGCTTTACCGAGGTTGGGTCTTGTTGTGCGGTACCCGCGATCGGATGGTCGGGGTTGCACCTTGGACAGCGTGTCCAGGTCGGCTGTGTCCGGGGGACAGGCCTCTACGGCGTGGTTGCCGTGTGTTCTTACTTCGGTAGGTGGTACTAGCGTGGTTCGGTAGCTTCGACTGCGTGGTCGAGGTCTGCCTTCTGGCAGTAGGAGTAGCTGTAGTGCCGAGTTTTGACCGGCCACCGGTTCGCTGTTCCTGCTGTAGTCGTAGCTCTCCTTTCCGCTACCGCCGTTGTTTCCGGTTGGGGTTCCGCGGGATCCCTGCTGAGTCTCTGTTTTGGAGACTCATTCCCTGCTTTTCAGGTGTGGCGGTTCTTCCTCGCGGTTCGAGGGTGCAGAGCGGAGGTTCTCAGTTGCCAGCTTGCCGGGCCGAGTGTTCACTTGGCATGTGGTACGTTTTACTGCTTTAGACTGTACTTTCTGTGGGACTGGACTCTGTTGTAGCTGTGGTTGTTCTTTCTTTCAGCTTGTTGTTGTTGGTTGTCCTGCTTTATTTCCTATTTCTTTGTGCCTCCACACTCCTTTTAGCCCTTCCGAGCCCTCCCGGCTCGTGGGCGGCGGTGCGAGTCTCGGGTTATCGGGTCTTCCCGGTAATCGGATTCTCGGGTCGTTACAGCTGGTATCAGAGCGGTGGTTGTGGACGTACATAGGAATTCGAAATGTTGCAGTGATCAGAGTCCATAAGGTCCAGTACAGTCGGCAGCTGGCTTAGGGTTTTGTGTTCGCTTTCCGCCTTGTTTCTCGCTTGAGAGCTTGAGTGCGCTGTGCGGCGCTGTGAAGGTGGTTGCTGTCCGCGGCTTTCGTGCCAGCGTGGGGTCTAAGGATTGAGGTTGAGAGCCTTCTCCCTCATCGGTGGTGGCCCTGGTTGTGCTGCGTTGGGCAGAGGTTGCTGGCAGGCGTGAGCTCGCGGTGCTGCGTTCGAGGAACCTGCAGCGTGGTCAGGTGGCTGGTGCGGACTATTCTTGGTTAAGTGGCCGTGAGCGTGCTCTGAGGGAGCTGCTGTCGATTTTTGGTCACTCCAGCTTGAGGTTTGTCCAGCTCCTGAGGTGTTCTGATCGAGAAGTGTGCTCGGGTGAGCGGAATATCTTCTCGGTGAGCGGCTGTTTCGTCGAGCCTGATGTTCTTGTCGTGCTCTGTTGCGTCAGAAATGACGTGTCGGTCCCGATTGTTCTGCTGATTTCGAGGCAGGATTTGGCAGAGATGTCCCGTTAAGTCTTTGCTCCTGTGCTTCTGTCAGTGGATGGGTTGTGTTCGCCCTGGAGTTGGTTTGAGATGTGAAGGCTCCGCGGTGAGTTCGGGACTCGAGGATGAGCGTCGGCGGTTGTCGTTATGGCTCGTGATGTGGCTCTTGGCACGCCGTGTTGCAGTTCGAGGAATTGCAGCGCTGGTGCATCGAGAGGTGATGTGATTGTAGTCCGACGTGACACTCGTCGAGTGTGTCGGAGGCGCTGACCTGATGGAAGTGATGGTTTTCCTTGGTGCTGGATGGTGCTGTTTCCAGCGTGCGCGAGGTTTGAGGTCAGCTTGAGCATGGAGTTCTTCCGTTAGTCGGAAGTGCGCTGGTTTCTCCTTTGGTTGGAGAGATTATGTTGGGCTAAGGTTCGTCGTCTTGCATTGTGATCGGATTGGTTGGCCTTTCGTGCCATGAAGTCTGTGCGAGACGTGCTCCTTGTCTTGGCAAGGCGGTTGCCTGTGAGAAGTTGTGCCCATTCCCTTGTCGTGTGAGGGTGCTGGTGCTGTTCCGGAAGGACGAGTGCTGGTTGGGCGATGTTTGCTTTCTCGGCTGTGCGCGCGGATTTGAGTGCGCAGCGGAAGCGTGGTGGGCTTGTGACCCACTGGTTCAGGATCGTAGCGTTGGTTGCTACGGGCGGATTCCTGAGTTTGCGTTGAGCATCGGAGGATGGGTTCCTCGGTGTGAAACGTGTTGTTGCCGTGCTGTTGCTCGAGGTTTTGTGGTTGTTGGCACTGGCAGGATGGAGTGTTGGGAAAAGTGCTGGCTAGTGCGCCGCATGAGTACCCTGTTCCTGTGTTGGAAGCCGTGTCAGGCGTCGGTGTTGGACCTGAATGGGGTTGTTGAGAATGTCGCCTGACGGTGGTCGAGGACGTGATGGTCGGAGTCGGTGGCTTGGTGTCCGACTTGTGTTCCCAGTCGTGTCCTCGGATGAGATCGTCTTTTGAGGAAGCGATCTCTGGCAGGCTGTGGGTTCCTGTTGGTAGCTGCGAGTGACTGGTAAGGCTAGTCTCGTAGCCGACCACGGTGAGATGTTTCTTGCTTAGGGACCCGTGAGCTCTGTCCAGGTGGTGTCCCGTGGCTCTGTGGTAAGGGCGGAATCGGGATTGGCAGGTGTCCACTTGGATTGATCGAAAGATTTGATGAGACCAGATGGAAGAGTGACGCCTTAAGGCGGAGGCCTCCTGTGAGGTTGGCGTCGGCTTGGTGGTCCCTGATAGGACATTGGTGTCGCAAGGTTATCCCTGGTTTGGTGACTAGCATGGGGTGGTTCCCTATAAGCCTGAGTCCCGTGAGGTGATGACTGAAGACGCCATGTTCTGTCATTTGGTTTCGTCGTGCTTCCCGAGAGGGTCGAGTTGGCGAGCAGTTGGTGACCAGTGGATGGTCTTTTCAGAGACAGAAGATGCTGGTTGTTGGGGCTCGAGCGTGGCGAGAGCTGTGTGCCAGCGAGACCTGTGGTGGTCGTTTCTGTGTTATGTCCGGCTTTCGGCTTGCCATGTGTGGGGTGTTTCGTGGTGTTGAGCCGATGTGCTGGTTGCGGTCTGCTGAGATGGCTGCTTGAGCTGGTGGAGGCTCTGTTTTGGTTGCTCCCTTGAGGAGGGTATGCGATCTGTCAGCTGGTTGCGAAGCTGTTGTGCGATTTGTCTGCTGATCATTGGGTGGATCAGTAGCTGTTGCTCGTGTCGAGGGTTGTGTTTCCTCGGTGAGCGAGATTGTGGCTGCGGCGCCTTGGTGGATTCTCGCGTTGTCTGAGGTGATGTCGGACTGTGTCCTTTGGTATATGCCTGCTCTGCTGGCCTGTGTGCTCGGCGCGAGGAGCGAGGTGTTGTTTGTGATTGTAAGTCTGGCGGTGTCCCTCAGAATCGGTTTTTTTTTTCGTGAGAATCGAGGTTTTCTGTGCTGGGGCTCTGACAGCGTGTCAGTTGGTTCAGTGTTCTTCCCTTGTGACTTTGTGCTAGGTCCTGAATTTCGAGGACGAAATTCCTTTAAGGGGGGAGGGCTGTAATGCCCCGGGTTTTTCGGATCCTCGTTCGTGGGTCCCAGATCTGGTTTCTCGGAGTGTCCAGCTCCGTTGTGTCCGAAATTTCGTTTCGGACATCTTTCGTGTTCGGATCGGCGCGATCCGGAGTCGTTTCGGAGGCCCGGAGGCGTTCCGCGGCTTTTTCCGCGTGTGTTTTCCGATTCCCGGCGTGGGTTTCGGCTTTCCCTTCGGAACCTCGTTGCGGGTGAACCGGGCCGTTCACCAGGGCGCGAGTGGTACCGTTGCGATCGGTGCGCTCCGAGGATCGCGAGGGTGTGATTTTCTATTTTTCTGGATTTTTCGATTTTCCGGATTTTCCTATAAATAGCTTTTTCTCTCTCTCCCCCTCTCATTTCTCATTTCTCTCCCTCTCTCTTCTCACGCTCTCTCCTCTCTCCCTCTCTCTCCGGCGGCCGACGGGGCGGAGCATGGGCGAGGCGGGGACGGCGCGGGCGAGGCACGGGCGAGGATGGATGAGGATCGAGGCGGTGGAGGCGCGTAGAAGCTCGGCCGTGAGTTCGTGGAACGGCGAGGCTTCAACGGCGTTTTCTTCGTGGATCGGCGTCCACGGTGCGCGTAATCTTCGGTGGAGGTAGGGTGATGGACCCTCAGCCCGTGTACTTCCTTTCCCGCGAGTTTCGTAGGCCGTGGTGAGCCGAGCGGGCTAAACGGGGCGTTTTGGGCAAAATGCATGTTTTTGGGGTGTGAGCCGGATCTCCCGTTTTATGGTGTTTTTGGGCGATCCAGGGGTTTAGATGCATGCCTAGGAGCTTGGGGGAGGTTTCCCCTTTTGTTTCCCCTTCACCTGGGGGTGAACGGGGCGTGGCATGGCTTTTCCCGCGGTTTCTACCGTTTTCGGGCGCGGACTGAGAACGCGCTATACTCCAGTAGCGCGTTCTTGATAGTCGCGCTGCCCCGACCGAGCGCGTTCATCGGAGAAGATGAACAGTTTGGCGGTTCCTGTCGCGCTATAGGGCTATGGCGCGTTCTGGACTGTCGCGCTATGGGAACATAGCGCGACCTGGCTTGTCGCGCTATAGGTTCCTAGCGTGATCTGCGTTGTCGCGCTAGGGATACCAAGCGCGATATTCCTTGTCGCGCTAGGGTTCCCTAGCGCGTTCCGGCTTGTCGCGCTAGGTGATCCTAGCGCGATCTTACCTGTTGTCTTGTGCTCCCCTTGGGCCGTGTGTGTCTCGGACACCCCGTGGACTTCCGTGACCGTGTCTTTGGGTGTCCAGAGGGTTGGGTTACCTCGATTAACGTGTCCATTGGTTTAAGGGTCCGTGAGACCTTCTGGTGTTCCGATTGTGTTGTGTTGGTCCCCGGTCGACCCGGTTGTGACCCAGGGGTCGACCTTTGGCCTTGTGAGTGTCCCGGGTACCCCGTGGGTTCTGTGTCCGCGTTTCTGGGGTGTCGGGAGGGACCGTGTTTCCTCGATTAGCGTGCCCGTAGGTGTGGTGGGTCCGGGTGACCCCACGTGTTCCGGGCTCTTGTGTTACGCTTGATCGAGTCACCGTGTGTCGGTGTGTGTGCGGTGGGGTCTCCCCCGCATATCGTGGGTTCCTTTGGAAGGCGATTCCCGTGTGGGCCATGTGTTTGGCCTTGGACTGTGAGTCCAGTTGTCCGGCCTGGGGCTGGAGGTTTCCCGCTTGCTTCAAGATGGGAAATCGTCGTGGCGGCTTGTGTGCTGCCTTGAGAATCGTGCTTCTGTGTTTTCCGTGTGGCCCGTGTGAGTGGCCTTTGTCCCTTGCGTTCCCTTCCCAAGGGAATGGTCTTGGCAACTCGTGTGTTGTCTCGGTATTCGTGATATCGTGATTTTGGACCTAGAGATTGGGCTAGATCGACGGCCTTGTGCTGTTGCGTGCAACGGTCTTGACCCCGAGTCTTGTGACTCAAGGACCGTTGGCTGTAGTGTGTCTAGAGGACTGTCCAGAGTCCAGTGGCTTAGCGCCACTTGAGTTTTCTCGACTCTAGTGCACGGTGCGTGCGTGGCCGTGGACTGCGAGTCATGTTTCTCCTCCGACTGTGGTCACCGTGCGACGGGGCCGGTACGTGGGGTGGTCCCCGTACGTCGTCGGATTCGGACGTTGTTTTCCGTTGAGTTGAGAGTCTACTCCTTCAGTGACCCTCCACTAGTCGTAGCCCACCAGTACGAGGTGCTGGTCTCACCTGGGAGTGGTGTATGGGCACCCACCTTTCGAGACGGTTTGTGGACCGGTTACCGTAGGCCCCTCGTCGGTAGCCAGAGTCCTGCTACGGGGGAAAACCGGTCAGAGGACCAGACCTAGTGACGCAAGGTCTGTGTGTGCACACGTGGTTGGGGGCGGTTGGACCCACGTCGACGGGCGTGACCCCAGCTAGTTACTTGTTTGTGGTTACTTGTACGGTGTTCGCGCCTCGGGTAGGACCTACCACGCCAGACAGTTCACCTGCGGTGCGGTGTAAGACGTCAGGGGACGCTACCGGCTGTGCTTCTAGTGGGTGGTACTCCTGTCGAGTACGGAGTGACAGACTGTCAGTCTCTGTGTCTTTGACCTTCGGGTTTTTGGTCGTGTTGACCGGTGAGTTCTGTTGTTTCATCTTGGCGCGTGTGTCGGTTCTTGCGCCGTGAGATTAGTGCTAGTGGCTTTACCGAGGTTGGGTCTTGTTGTGCGGTACCGCGATCGGATGGTCGGGGTTAAACCTTGGACAGCGTGTCCAGGTCGGCTGTGTCCGGGGGACAGGCCTCTACGGCGTGGTTGCCGTGTGTTCTTACTTCGGTAGGTGGTACTAGCGTGGTTCGGTAGCTTCGACTGCGTGGTCGAGGTCTGCCTTCTGGCAGTAGGAGTAGCTGTAGTGCCGAGTTTTGACCGGCCACCGGTTCGCTGTTCCTGCTGTAGTCGTAGCTCTCCTTTCCGCTACCGCCGTTGTTTCCGGTTGGGGTTCCGCGGGATCCCTACTGAGTCTCTGTTTTGGAGACTCATTCCCTGCTTTTCAGGTGTGGCGGTTCTTCCTCGCGGTTCGAGGGTGCAGAGCGGAGGTTCTCAGTTCCCAGCTTGCCGGGCCGAGTGTTCACTTGGCATGTGGTACGTTTTACTGCTTTAGACTGTACTTTCTGTGGGACTGGACTCTGTTGTAGCTGTGGTTGTTCTTTCTTTCAGCTTGTTGTTGTTGGTTGTCCTGCTTTATTTCCTATTTCTTTGTGCCTCCACACTCCTTTTAGCCCTTCCGAGCCCTCCCGGCTCGTGGGCGGCGGTGCGAGTCTCGGGTTATCGGGCCTTCCCGGTAATCGGATTCTCGGGTCGTTACATGGTCACTCCGAAGGGGCACTCTCAAAAGGAAGGAAACAGCTCGAAGACTCACTAGGAATCACCGCTGAGTCCCTATAGGTGACTGATCCGGGTATAGATGTAGAACCGATCCCATACTCATCAAGTGAGTCGACTCGCTTCACACTCATAAGAGAACGACAACGAGCTTGCACAAGACACATGCAGACTCACCATATACTGACACATGAATGAAAACCACACAAACAATCAACTCAAAATCACCACACCAACAAACCACACAAAGAAAACACACCGACTCATGCACGACTCTAGACTAAGGTGGTAGCATCGAACCCACTAGGTGGCGACATCCTGGGCGGCCGAAGGGTCGCCCAGCTCTTCCCCCATGGCATAGTATTCATCGGCCAGTGCCTCATCGGCCTCATAATCGACATGCTCAAGCTCGGGAGGTGCGGATCCTCCAACACCTAAGGCTAGGGTGGTGCGAGCGGGACACTCGCTGGCAATGTGGCCAAATCCATGACAGTGGAAACATTGTATTCGCGATCGACTACTCTCCCCGAAAAGAGGGGCCTTACCCTTATCATCCCGCCGGGTAGGGGGTGTAGGCAACAATGGGGGAGGTGTAGGTGCCTTGGACAAGAGTGGAGGGGGTGCCGGTGCCAGAGGACGGGCTATAGGAGCTGGGGGACGGGCAAAGGGTGCCGGTGGTTGGGGTGAAGGTAGATCCCGTGGTGGGGGAGGTCGAGGTCTAGGAGCAACGTGCTCCTGACGGGCGGGCTCCTGTGGACGCGCCATGGGTCCCCTCGGGTATGAACCTAAGGAGCCACGTGTGTCACTACGGGGAGGAGCGGGGCTCCACCGGGGAATAGACTCGAACTCTCCCTCGAATTGCTCCATCTCGAGAGCAACTTGATAAGCATCCTCCAGCTTGTCCACCTTGCGGCGGAGGAGCTCATACCGTAGGTGTGGGCGTAGACCACGCCGAAACCGAGAGACGGTAAGGGAATCCTCCTCCGTGGCATCACATCGCAAGTAGTATTCATCAAATTCGGTGATGTAATCTGAGACGGACCGGTCTCCTTGGATGAGACTTTGCCACCTCTCTATAAGACGCTGGCGGTAGGAGGTGGGGAGGTACTTCTTCCTAAGCTTCTTCCTCATCTCGGTCCACGTATCAATCGGGGGTTCTTGACGATGAAACAATAGGTTCTCCATGTTCCTCCAATAGGTTTGTGCTTGGCCTAAAAGTTTCATCCTGGCGTATTTCACTTTTCGTTGGTCCGACATCTCGAACCACTCAAAATATCGATCCATACCAGCCTCCCAATCAAGGTAGACCTTCGGGTCTAAGGACCCGTCAAAGGTGGGAGGGTCGGCCCGAACGGTCCGAATGGCCCGTTCATCCATATCTTGGTCATGGGTACGCCGTGTATGGCGATGATCACGACCATGTCCCCGATGCTCATTATCAGACTCGTAGTCATGCACCTCGGGGACTTCGTGCCTCCTAGTAGCTACCCCTTGAACCCTTGGAGTCGCGGGTTGATGAACCGGCTCCGGTTGACCTTGTGTAGGTGGGGCGGGTGCCTGGACTGGGACAATCGGGTGTGTCTCGACTGGTCCTTTCTCTAGTGCGGTGACTCTCCCGACTAATCCCTGAACGGACTGGCTTGACCCGGCGGCCCTATCCTCTACGGCCTTCACCCTCTCTTCTAGGCGGGTGCCTAGATCATTCACTTGGGTACTCAACCCTTCCATCCTATCCACTCGGGTGCTTAGCACTTCAAAGCGATCACTCAACCCATCCATTTTTCCCATAAGAGTTCGGAACATAGTGGCCACCTCATCGGAACTATAGACTCGAGATTCCGCCATTGGTGGTGGTGGGGGTGAGTATTGAGTACCTCGACGAGTGGGCATGCAAGACACGGAGTAGGAGACACCGACTAATGTAAATGCACACTACAAGATGATGCACCTAGACGTAACCAAAACTCGGCACGTGGCGGAGTTAGTCGATCCGAAAATCACTCGCGCAAGTGTGCGGTCTTCCCGATAGGCGTAGCCTAACGTTCGGACAACACCTTTTGATATACCGAGTAAAGGGATGCAAATGCGAAAAGACACTTTTTTTGTTTGTTTTAAAACAATGATGACCTTAAACACGACTTAGACCAACTAATGACTAGACGTAAATGACATTCTTTTTTTTTTGACACCCTAGACTCAACTCGCTCTGATACCAAATTGATGCGGGACGGGACCACGGACACGACAAGCTCGCGATCGTCCCTTAACGAGGGAAGCGTCGGATGTGCGCGGTTGAGAAACCGGCTGGGAGCTAGGGTGGTCGGCTCTCACTTGTGCCCGGATCGGGTCACGGGACGGCTTCGCTCTCTCTCGCAGCAGTGATATTATAAATTGAAAGTGGGTTAGGTATCCCTACACATGCTCTCTAGCAGCGGCATATAAAGCATATAAAGAATTGAGCTAATGCCGAGTGTAAGGGTGAAGGCGATACCTCCACGCTCTCGGCGTGGCGAAGATGGGACCCGGCCAGAACTCATACCCCCGGGAACTTAATACATTATGGTTACAGCAATGCAACTAAGCCCACTCCACGCAGGGAGGTAAAGGGCGACACAAGCGGGCCCGGGAGGACCAGTTTCGGGTTGACGGGCGGTTCCGGGTGATGCTTCGGCTTCACGCGTACTTGTGTTAGTGGGGGCCCACGTGCTGACCGGAGGGGTCGTGTGGGGCCTGATGACTCCTTTGTTGTGGAGACACTTGGGAAGCGTTCCCCTGGGATGGCGAGCTGCTGGAACGACCACCGGACGCCGGGCGGCCCTCGGACGACGCTCGCGGGGAACTCGGCCACAAACCTGAACTTCTGTTTGCAGGCGCGCGACTTGGAGGAAACTGCTGCTGCGATCAGCCCCGTCGTCGGAATGCGACGAAATTAGAGCCGTTGGAAAGAGGACTCAAAATACTTCGACGTAGGGGTCTTTAAAAAAAATAATCAGATCTGTATTTCTGATTGTTGAATTTACAATCTTGATGAATTCGGGCCAGAACTGCAGGGGCAGGATCTATCTTCTCTGAAGATCGAAATTTACCGGGGAGAAGACCTCTGAATCTGGCAATGATTTCTTCATCAAAGTTGAAGGTCTCTGAGAGAGGAATCCGGGACTATTTTTGGTTTTTTTATTGGAGAAGAAATGGATTTTCTGGGATTTTTTTACTAGACCTGGGTCGGATCTGGGAAACTGTGGGCAGACTGTTCTTGGGAGCTTGGATGAAATTTGTAAAATACTTGGAGGGTGAACTAAAAATTAAGAAAATTTCTGGTGGTAGAGGGATGTGGACAGAACTCCCAGTAAATTTGGGCGTCCCAAAGAAAATCAAAAGATGGTTCGAATGGGATAGAATCAGAGCTGATGAACAGTGAACAGAACCAGGACAGATCTGGAACTTGGACTTGGACGAAAATCAAAACATAGCTAAAGGATGAATTTTGACGTGATTTTTTTTGTGGGGATAAGGGTTATAGAGGGGAACCAACCCTGAAATTTTGAGCTTCATAAGACGAAGGGAGTAATAGCAGGAATTCGGAGAAGAAGGATCTATCCTGAGTGGACAGAACACCAAAACCGTTGGCAACGACGCGTCGGCGGCGAGTCGATGGCGGCGGCGATCACCGGAGTTGCTTCAGATGCTGGAGGGGATCAAGGGGGAAGGGATTACACTCTAGAAAGGGGAGAGGGGGTGGAGGAACCAGGGAGAGAGAGGGGAGGGGCGCAAGCTTCACTTGGGGCAAATGCCTTTTTTTCATTCATTAATTCATTCAATATGAAAATACAAGTATATATATGCAAGGGGTCTAACCTATTCTAAGCCCTTGGATCAAGGGTTGATTAATGAAGGGTTGGGATGTGGTTTGAACAACCACATTAAACCCCATTAAACAACAAGGTTCGCCCCCCCCCCCCCCTTTTAGAAGACAAATTAGACTTGTCTTCTTTAATTAATTCTAGGTCCAAGTCCAAGGTTGGACCATGGACCAGCCACCTTGGGCCCAGGAGTCCAGGTGGACCAATAAGGAGGAGGGAGGGGGCCCCTGCAGGGCCTACATGCACATTTGCAAAGAAACCCAATGGCCTTTTGCACATAAACCCACTAAGACCTACTATTGCGTACCCATATAACACAAGGGTGTACATACAAATATGAAAGGACGTAAATGCAAGCATAATGTGAGCGGGCTGTCGTTGATGTCCCCATCAAATTGTCATCAGTCTTGATTTATCTGTCCATTCGCCACTCCCCCAGCAGGCAGTGGTGCGGCATGATAGAGTTTCAGATGTTTCCCATTGAGTGGCGAGAATTGAATTTTCCCCCGATGGTTGACAACCACGTAGGCTCCGCCCTCGTAGACCCTTTGGACTACATATGGGCCCATCCAGTTAGCAGCAAGTTTGCCTTTTGGATTGGAAGCCATGACTTCCCTCTTCTTGACCATGACCAGGTCTCCTTTCTTGAATTCTCGCCCTTTGACGAGCTTATTGAAGGCATTTGCCATGCGGGCTTGGTACATCTGGATATTTTTCTGGGCTTGCAGACGCTTCCCCTCCAGTTCAGCCAGTTCTTCAAATCTTCTTTCAGCGTTAGTTTGTTCGTCACGAACTAGGCCATGATGGATTGCAATCCTGAGTGACGGTACCTCCATCTCTACAGGGACTACTGCCTCGGAGCCGTACACCAGTGAATAGGGTGAGCAACCCGTGGGGGTTTTATAGACAGTGCGATATGCCCATAGTGCTTCATACATCTTTTCACCCCAGTCCTTTTTGTTAGAACTGACGACCTTGGCTAGCAGGGTGCATAGTGTCTTATTGAAGGCTTCGGCCAGTCCATTCGCTTGTGGATTGTAAGGAGTGGAGGTCCTCCATTCAATTTTGTACTTCTCGGAAAGCTGATATATCTTCTGGTTCTTGAAGTGACTTCCATTATCAGATATTATTCGGCTGGGACCCCGAACCGGAAGATGATACTGTGCTTGATGAATCTGGCAACCAACTCACCAGTCACTTCTCTGAGTGCTACTGCCTCCGCCCACCTGGAGAAGTAGTCTGTTATCGCCAGGATGTACTTGTGCCCAGCTGAAGAAGTCGGTAGTGGCCTGACTACATCAGTTCCCCACTGAGCAAAAGGCCAGCTGAGAATCGTAGGGTGTAGAGATACAGGAGGCCTCCTGGGTACAATGGCATGTTCCTGGCATTTCTGGCATGACTTTGCAAACTGGAAACAGTCTTCAAACATAGTGGGCCAATAATACCCCAGCTTCTTGATTTCAATCTTCATCTTCGGCCCAGCCTGGTGTGCCCCTGCTGTTCCGGCATGTATCTCTTTCATTGCTTGCCAAGCTTCTTCAGTAGATAGGTAGCGTAGCAAAATCTTCTTGCGGGCGTCCGCCATAATTCGGGAACAAAGTTCCATTTCTGCATTCATAAGAATCCTTAACCCTTAAGAGTTTCATTCTCTCTTCCTTGTTCTTGGGCAGCTGTTGGTGTAGGAACCACTGCAGTAGGTGCGGTCTCCAATCAGACGCTTGGACTTTGTCAACGGCATCAATCTCATATTCTTTAGGACACGCTTCCAGCATGCTGGGGACTTGCCGCCTGTTCATGATAATAATGTTGAGCGTCTCATCTGGCGGGACTGATAGTGAGCTGGCCAGCTTTGCCAGTGCATCAGCTTGAACGTTATGTCCCCGACCCACATGATTGAGCTCAATGTGGTAGAAATTCGCCATGAGGCGTGTAGCCTTTTGATAATAGGGGTTCAATTCTGGCTTTCACACTTCGAATTCTCCCTGTATTTGTTTTATTACTAACATTGAGTCACCGAATACCTAAAGCATCCCAATGCCCATATTGAGGGTGACCTGGAGACCAATTATCAGAGCTTCATATTCAACTTCATTGTTGGTGCAGGGCTTATTTATAGAACAGGAGGTGTGCAACACTTCTCCTTCTGGCGATTTCAACACAATGTCGGCCACTGCACGTATCCTGGTTTTCCCATTGGAGTCAGTTTCTGTTCTTGATGCCCCATCAAAATATAATTGCCACATGATTGGCTGGGTTTGACAGGCTTCGAGCACTTCATCATCAGGTAGCTCGGTCTCAAGCATAGCATTTTCTGGTACAGGGTGCTCTGCAAAGAAGTCAGCCACAGCCTGGCCCTTTATAGCCCTCTGAGGTATATAAGTGATGTCAAACTCCATCAGAATCACAGCCCATTTGCCTAGTCGACCTTTGAGTGCCGGCTGAGTCAATATATATTTGAGCGGATCTGCTGCAGATATCAACCTAATCTCATGTGACAACATATAGTGTCGGAGCTTCTTGACAGCGAAAACCAGTGCGAAGTAGGTCTTCTCTATGTAAGTATAGCTTTCTTCAGTTCTGATCAACCTTCTGCTAAGGTAATATAAGGCTTGCTCTTTTCCATCTTCATTTATTTGAGCTAACATTGCCCCCAGCGAACAATGCGTGGCTGCTATATAGAGGATTAAAGGGCTGCCCTTGACTGGTGCCCCCAATACTAGAGGGGTCTTGAGATATTCCTTCAGCTTTTCGAAAGCCTCTTGGCATCCGTCGTCCCACAGGAACGGCACATCTTTCATCATGAGCTTATGAAAGGGGTGGCACCGACCCGACAGATTTGATATAAATCGTCGGATGTAGGCCAGACGCCCCTTGCAGAGACCTTAGCTTAGACAGATTCTTCGGTGGAGGGAGCTCTTGAATAGCCTTGATCTTGGATGGATCAATCTCAATACCCCTGTGCCGGACAATAAATCCAAGGAATTTTCCGCTGGTCACGCCAAAGGCGCACTTCATAGGGTTCATCTTCAGCTCGTATTTCCGCAGCCTTTGAAACACTACCCTCAGGTCCTGCAAATGGTCTTCTTTCTTTCTGGTTTTCACCACCAGGTCATCAACATAGCACTCCACTTTCTTGAAGAGCAAATCATCAAAAACCTTTGTCATGGCTCTTTGGTAAGTAGCGCTGGCATTTTTAAGGCCGAACGGCATTCTCTTGTAGTGGAATATTCCTTTTGGAGTGCGGAATGCAGTGTGCACCCTGTCTTTTTCAGCAATCCAAATTTGGTTGTATCCGGATGAACCGTCCATAAATGATAGGGCTTCATGACCGGTGGTTGCATCAATCATTACTTCAGTAATTGGCACTGGGAAATCATCCTTCGGACAAGCCTTATTAAGGTCTCGGAAGTCAACACATATTCTGATCTGCCCACTTTTCTTCTTTACGGGCACTATGTTTGCCAGCCATGTGGTGTACTGATTTTCTTCGACGAAGCCAACATCAATAAGCTTGTCGACCTCTTTATTGATTTGGTTGATCAGCTCAGGTCGCATCCTTCTGGGCGGCTATTTTATGGGGTTGGCTTCCGGATTAATCGCCAGCAGGTGTTGTGCCACCTTGGGGTTTAATCCTGGCATTTCATCATACGTCCAAGCGAAGCAGTCTTTGAACTCCCTCAGAAATTGTATGTAATGTTCTCGGACCTTTGGTTCCAGCAAAACACTAAGAGAGGTTGGCCTTGGTTCCTCCTATGTCCCCAAGTTTACTTCTACAAGCTCATCAACAGTGGCCTGGCCACCATCTTCAACTTCGGGCGGAGCCTCCTGCAAGTCAACAAAACGTCCCAGGATATAGTTTTCTTCAGTTTCAGAATTCTCTAATTCTTCATGCCGGACCCCGGCCGGTGATGACTCATCATACAGGGCAGAAACCGTGTGACTTTGTTCAGCCTGCCCATGGGATATGACCGGCTCCGTGTACTGCTTAAAGATTAGGTCTTCCACTTCCGGAGGCTTTGCTGGCGTAAATTCCTCTGGGGAATCTATATTTTGCAGAGTTCGAACTTCTTCCAGAATACGTTCAAACTCCAAGCATTCTCTTGTATCATCAAAAATCCGGTCTTCATCCGGGGTTCCCGTGTCAAACTTTGCTTCAGCCTGGAACAGTCTTCTTTGCAGGATAGTTCCTCCCAGCACCGACACACATCTGCTTCGTCAGATCTCTCTGCCTCTGGCTGGCTATTGGAAGGCCCATCATCCAGTATAGACTGGTATATAATCTCTTCATCTTCTGAGGGGTAATCGTCATAACCCATCCCAGGAGGATCTTCATGTGAAAAGAAGGCGGAGATGACATCTACCTCGGCCTCATAGTATTCTTGTAGAGTGTAGCCCAATCCCGGGTGTTGGGTGATCTTCATTAGTTCCTTGTTGTTCTGGGGCAGATCCCAAAGTTCTTGGAATGCTTTCTTCTGGGCAACGGACTGCAGTGAAGGCATCTGCATTTTGGAGAACATCTGCGAGACCCGTTGTGTGGTGTAGTCCAAGCCTGTGATTGGCACCATTCGACTTGTGGATTCTTCCGGGATCATGCAGTCCTGATCATCCTCCTCAACAGGCTCCCCGGTATAGAATATGATGGGAGGCTCGCAGAAGCGAGGGACCTCCATAATCTTGAGTGGCAGCACTGTCTGGCATTCCAAACTGGCGACGGGCTTGACCAGCCCTTCCGATACCCTGACTTGTGTATATCTTTCTTTCATTTCTTCATCAGCATCATTGGGATGAATGCTTGGAGGTGCAATCCGTGCAAAATCCCCAACATGCGAGATATGGGATACCTCATGCTTTTTGACATAGCCCCGTGGTGGCGGCGGAGACCAATCCTCTGTCTTCGCTACCGACTTCTCCTGACTAGTCACAGCTTCTTTCTTCTTATCTTTTTGCAGAATGTCCGTATAATAGGACGCATCGAGCATGTGACACTCGAAGACTTCAAAGGGGTGCAGATCTGCGAACACCCTTTCCTCTTTACCATCATGACAGTACTTAATGCACTGATGCAGCGTGGAAGGCACTATCTGGTACTCATGCAACCACGGTCGCCCCAACAAGGCCTTGTATGTGGTGTTGGAATCAATCACATAGAATTGCACCACAGTGGTGAGGTCCCCCAGTGTGAGGTTGAAGTCCGCTACTCCCAAAGGTGTCTCACACTTCTGGTTAAAGCCAGCAATCTTCATGTCTCTGACCTTAGTGAGGTGCATATCAAAGTAGTACTTCTGATAGATGCAGTATGGTAGAATATTTACAGCAGCCCCTGGATCTACCAGTATCCGGCTTAATGGCTGGAAGCTGAGATGTCCTCTCATGTATAGCGGCCTGTTGTGGCTGGGATTTGGAATCAACATGTCATCTTCAGTGAAAGTGACTGCCGGCCCAGAATTGACTTCTGTCAGTAGTGCTTCATACTGTGCTGGTGACTGTAGGGCATCAATAATTGCTTGGCGGGCATCCTCGCTCAAGGAAAGAATTTCCCATGTAGAGAATCTGGTAGGGAGCTTCTTCAGCATTTTCATAATTCGGCTGCCTACCTTGGACATTGGAGAGCCGCATTCCTTCTGCCCAGCGGGGTTTTGGAGGCTCTCGAGGTGCTTGCAGCATTGCCTGCCCACTTCTTGTTTCAACTCCTTGGTTGGTTTCTTGAGGGACTTCTTCTAGAAAGACGGCCCTTGGTGTTGCTGGAGAATCTTTTTCTTCTTCCTCACCCTGCTTAGGCTTCAGAGCCGTTGATTGCTGGCGCTTGTTATTTCTGGCTGGTGCAGTTTGTACTGGCTTTTTGCCCTCTAAATTGGATAAGAATTCAATGAATGACGGAGCTCCATCCCTTTTCTTCTCTTCTTGGTATAGATTAGCAGGAGGAGGGATCTGGACACCTCGCACTTCCGGCTCTGGTATCTGATAAGGTTGCTCTCCCCAGAAAATGATATTGTGATTGGCTGGCGGGGGACGTCCCCATCTTCTCCCAGAACGGGTAGCATGCGCCGAGGTTGAAGCTTCAGCATGGTTGGCTTCCAATGGCATGGCCGATGCCTCTGCATCATCATCCTCCCTAGGCAAGGTGAACAACACTGAGAGTGTATTACAGTGTACTGTCATGACTTTCTTTTTTCTTCTGTTCTTTGGCTGCCTTTTCTTCTTCTGGTGCTTTGGCTCTGTTGGCTCCTGCCCCCAGAAGGGTTCAGTCTCATCTTTTTCCTATTTTTCCTCTGGTTTTTCTTCAATGGCCAATTCTTCTAGCTGCTCCTAGAGTATGCAATCTTTCACCAGCAGGGGCTTCGGCTCAGTCTGTTCATATTCGTCGAGCCCGTTGATGTACTGTTGGAGACGTTTTGCCTCAGGACTTATTTCTTTTTGTGTGGGAAGCGGAGTCTGCCTCCTCCGATTGTAGGTGGGGATTCGGATGACAGGCTTCGTCTCAGCTACATGCCAAATCGGCTTTACTGGAGGCGAACTCGGCTCTGGAGTGGCATTCCGAATGGATGGTCCAGTTGTTCCGGCAACATGTGTCCTCTTTCTGGTCTTCACCGGCTTTGTCTGCCACCCCTCCTGATCCCTTAATGGGGTAAGGAAGCATGCTTCATAAGTGCGCCTGGTGCATTCTTCAACAGCCTCTTCGGGCAACTGCTGATATACAGAAATCATATTCACAGCCATCCTCAGCGCTGGAGGTTCATGGGGGCACGGAGGGTTTACCTGGTAGTCTCCCAACTACAGTTCACCCCTTTTGAACATACTTTCCATAACATCTTTGAAGACGTAACAGTCTTCTATAGCATGCCCCAGTGCCCGGTGATACGGACAGAACAGCGGGTCATCTTTCTTTGCTGCATCAGCGGGTCTCTTTGGTTTGGGCAATGTTACTTTGTTGAACTTGTAAGCCCAATTGAACAGTGCGCCCGTCTTCTCTTTGGGGAATGAGTATGCCTTCCTCATCTTGTTCCTTAGGGAGACCTTTTCTTTCATTTCTGCTGGGCCTACCGGCGAAGGAGCATCAGTTGTCTTGCTTTTTTCTTTCTGTTGTTCAAAGGTTCCGAAATCAACAGTGTTGGCCTCTGAATGTGATGGCCGTCGATCAGCAGCCTTCCCTTTTTGCATAGCAGGGACATTGGCGGTCGGACGCTTAGATAGGAACATCTCGACCTCCGCAACTATGTTATTCAATCGGTCAAATGTTCTGACATCTGTCCCGATCATCTTTTCCAGCACCACCCTTCTGAGATTCTGTTTGCATATTTGTACTGCATCCTCTTGATGGGGAGGTCGCCTGCATCTCATAGCCAGATTCCTCCATCTTTTTATATAATCCAGGGTGGTCTCATCTTGCTTCTGCCTGGACGCATACAGCTCCGCTATTGTGATTTCTCTTTCTGTAACATGAAATCTGTCTCGGAACTTCCGCTGCATATCGGGCCAGTCAGCTACCGACCCAGCTGGCAAGCTGGAGTACCATTCAAAGGCTAACCCTGTAAGGGACGAGCCAAAGAATTTCAGCAAATATGCTTCATCAGCCGCTAGGTCGCCCATAACTATAGTGTAATAGGCTATATGCTCCCTGGGAGAGCCTTGGCCATTGAACTTTTCAAACTTCGGCGGCTTGCTGACGCTTGGTGGTAGTCTCTTGGCAGTATAATGTGTAGGGTACGGTACCTTGTAGATGTCATAGGTACCAGAATCATCCCCGACTTTCTCAGACAGCTTCATCTCGATAATCTTTTCTATCATCAGTTTATTTGCCACAGCTGGATCCACCGGTTCTGGAAAGAAATATGCCTGCTGATGATTGAAAGGGGTCGTCATGACCGTTGTATGCAGCGTCGGCTGAGATGCTGGCATAGCAGACTGTGTTTGAGATGCGGAGGGATGGGCTGCCACCTGTTGTGGAAGAGGCTGATTTGGAGCCCTGCCTTTGCTAATCAGATGATGAACGGCTGGGACGACCACTTCGGCTGAGCTGGAAGTCTGCCCTGCTGGCTCGGCCTGCTTAGAAACAGGTGTCTGCTCGTTTCTCTCATTCAACTGTCTTCTGAGAGAATCGATTTCCTGCTGATACCTCATGAACATCATCTGGATCATGGGATCTATGGTTGTTGGTATTTGCATCTCCCCCGAAGTTCCTTCAGCGGGGTCTAAGAGAGGATTGTCTTCCTCTTTAGTAGTTACCACATTTACTGTCATCGTGGTAACCCTTCGGGCTTCATTGACGGCCGAGAGGTCGTCTTCATTAGCAGCTACTATCTTATCTTTCGCTGCCCTACTTCTCCTTGTGACTGCACCCAGTCTGTGCGCCAGGATGATCAATTCTTCTGGTTGATCTGGTAACATACCATATCTTCCGGCGACGCCGGCCATATTGCAAGCAAGAATCTGCATTCTTCCTCTCTGCCTGCGAACTCTTCTCTTGACCTGTCCAGGATATGTCAGACGGTCAAATACGGACATTTTCTTTTCTTCTCTCTCTTCCTGGTAGATATCTTTCTCATATCTAGCCCTACGGCCATCTTCATAGTCATGGGAGTCAGAGGACGAAGCCTCCAACATTATTTCTTCTCCTTCTTCTTCTTCCACAGTGCCCAAGGCACGATATAGTCTTTGTTGCCCCAGGGAGGAGTTCCCTAGGCAATGAAAGTAGTCCTGAACTACCCGGTTCATATCTTCCTGACTCTGCCTTGTAGCTCTGAACGGGGCAGCAGCCTCTCCTGAGTCTTCGGCTGATAGGCCAGCCTCGAGACTTGAGCAGCCAAGTACTCTGACATGGGGTATCTGAATACATCGGCCTGTCTAGCGCAGGCCCTGGATCTCTGCGGAGCAGCCATAGAAGCGACTTCCTCCACTCTTCTTCCATCTTTCTTTCGAAAATCTCCGCCCCTCCTGCCGGGGTGAGTGACAGCAATATCTTTCTCTTTCTTCTCCCATCTCCTGGCCCCGGCCCTGGGCCAGACAGCAGCAACATATTCTTCTTCCTTTTCATATCTTCTGCCCCCAGCCCGGAGGCGGGCGACAGCAACATCCTCTTCTTGAGCTGGTGCCCAGCTCGGAATCTTCTTTGGCACCCAAACTTGTTTGAACTTGGTCGGCCTAGGTGCCAGCGGCTGCTTACCCTTGTTCTCCTAGTTGGCCCTCCTGGTGGCCAACGGCTGGAATCTGTTGTTGGTATGGACCGATGGAATGACCCTATCGGGCCGTGCATCCATGGGGCGGCCATTGAGGTTCACCCTCATGTTCCCGACCATCATTGTCTTTCTCGAGGCCGAAGGGCGACCTCCAGTTGCAGCAGACCGGTTTCTCCGGTTGTTTCTTCTTCTCCTACCAGTAGTGGCGGGGGCAATAGTCTTCTTCTCCAAGTGATGGACAAGGCAAGAAACAACAGCAGGGGCAGCCATCGTCTTTTCTCCAGCTCTTGGTGCCACCGTGGTCTCTATCGTGGCGATATTTCCAGCTTTGTTGTCGACTTGCAGCAGGTCGACGAACACTAGGCCCAAGCAGTTGGGCAGACCCACCGCCGGAGGCATGGATCCGAACTCCATTGGTACCGCCAGGTACCCCCCATGGATGTGACCATCGACCACCTGCTGGCCGAAGTGAACAGCAACCAGTCCAGCCTCCATTTGTAGTTTCTGCGAGTAAGATTAACGCACAGTTAGAATTTTGAGAGAGGCCGCCCGACCTCTTACTTTGGCGTAGAGATGAAGGGAGACTAGGTCCCACCGGGCGTGCCAGCTTGTGGGGACGGATTTTATTTATTTTAATTTATTATTTGTTTGATTTATTTATTTGTTTTGTTTATTGATTTATTAGTTGGTTTATTAGGCGTGCCAGTCACCGGGGTGACAGTTTTATTGTGCGCTCGACCTGACTTGATCAGTCGATTGTGAAGTCCGAGTCGGGACCAAAAGTCCGCCATGCCGTAAAGGCCATGACATTAATTACGCCCTCCCTTAAGGAGGACAACCCTTGATTAAACGCCAAAGACAGGAGGCCTCGGGAGGCGATCAAAATTGCTAATGCGCGAAATAAAGCTTTCATGCTATGGGAGAAAAGGACAAGTGGAGGGCAGATTCATTGAGTTTAACGGATTAAATCGGGCAGTATAACCTTTAACTTTGAGTCATGCCGGGTAGGGATAGAATCCGTAAGAGATCGGGCATATACATATGACCCGGGATCCGGAGGGACTAAGACATCATAGTATGCTACGTGACAGTACGATGCTTTATTGATATTCCCCTTACGGGACCATTGGAGAGCGTGCAGTGGCAGGACTCCGTGGACCATCGGGGTTTTAGAAGAAGACATCATAGGATTTGGTGCAATGCGGGAGAGTTCCGGCAGCACCTCCCCTTAATCTTGGATTATGCCAAGGAGAGATAGGACATCCATCCATGGGGTGCCGGGATGGAAGCCTAAGGAAGGAGTTGAGCATGTAGCCCGAGCTCCATTATGATCGGGTCATGGCACCTCACCGGTATTCCCCTTCTCAAAGGAGCCATCGGAGCACATGCAGTGGCAGAGCTCCGTGGATCGAGGGGCCAAAGAAATGTAGGGACAAAGTCCTGTTAATTTAGCTCCGAGAACTGGTGGGTATGGGACTCATATTCCCCTGGCGGTCCAGTGGGGCCTGGGCTATAGGATAAGTCTGATTGAATGTGTTTTAAAGGCCCTGGAGGGTTCCCGGCGCAGCAAGAAGGGTGTGAGTTTGGCTCTCGGCACGGCGAAGAAGTCCACATGGGAGATCCCGACGCGCCCAGGCTGGAGGTCTCGGCGCAAGGGGGAGCATGGTCTCGGCGCGCCTTGGTCGGGTGATCTCGGCGCGGGAAGGATGTGGTCTCGACGCGGGAAGGATGGCGCCGAGAGGTTTTGGGGCACCGAGAGGATTTGGCGCCGAGAAGCTCCTCTCAGGGTTTTTCAGGAGGGTTTAATTCTGGGGATTTCACAGGGTTTACTGGTGAACTTTCGGAAGGATATAATTTGGGGTTTCAGAGGGGTTCATTGGTGTATTTTTAGAAGGATTTGGTCAGGGTTTTCAGAGGGGATTAGAGGGTATCAGGAAGTCTAGCTGCAGGCTGGATCTCCAGGGGGATCGAACTATACCGGTAGTGTTCATCGGAGTAAGATGACGATGGGTATCATACGTATCCTGTTCCTCACAGATGCATGAACGGGAAATATGAGATAGACTGTCTCAGATTCCGCTCACGCTGGGGTATGGATAAAAGCAACGGACGATATGATCGACATAAGCAAACGATGGGGTAAAGATTTGGGAGTGGTTCTGAAGCTCATTAACCCATGGAATCGGGTGAAGAGCTCCATACCCTTTTCCAGCAGAAAGAAAATAAAGCACACGAGCGGCATTCACACAAGAGGCACCGACAGAGTAAGAAATGTAAACATTCAATACTGGAATCGAGAGAAGAGATATCATTCATTCAGATACATCCCTGATTACATCGTCTGGCTGTACCAGCTTATGAGAAATGGGGAGATAATAGCATGCTTCTAACGAAACAAAACACAGACACAGAGGATATACATCGGAGGAAGACATCAGAGAGATGAAAGATGGGGGAGGGCGGAGCATTGACTCATCTCCCTCCCCTTACAACACACCTTCTCCTTCCTTCAACTTCAGCGGGGCTTCTCTTCTCTCTTTTTTTTGTTATCTGGCTATCTGTCTCTTATCTCTCTCTGATATCTCTATCTATCTCCTTGTATGCATCTATCTGTCTCTCTTCTTGACGAAATGGGGGGGGTTTATAGGCACAGCCCCCCCTTTCTCGGCATGATCAATTTCGGTGCGTCTTTCACACCTTCCCGGCGCGCCTCAGTCGATTGCGGAGGCTTCCCGGCGCCAAGGGTCTAGCTTCCCGGCGCCACCCCCCATGGGCTTTGGGTTTTGGTGAGAGGCTTCCGGCGCCACACTCATGAGCCCATTTAGGGTTTTTAATGTTTTGATCTCTCTCATCAGCAGGCTTGAGCTGTCAAAGACGTCTAATCTGTCTTTTCACTTGTAGTCCTTCGAATCTGTTAGAACAGGTGAAGGCCTCTTAGTTGGTGAGTTGGCATAGTCTTATCAAAACTGGGGATTTTCATCAGTCAATAGACCGCAATTCTTCATCAGCACTGCCATCTGAGCGACGACAACACCGGATATCAGCTTGGCCGGGAAGGGCTTCGGCCGGGTAATAGCTTCAGTGACGACTCTTCTGTAGTTCTGGCCTTGCAGATATTACGAGGGTCTCCATTGCTAATTCTACTATCATTCTTGTCTCAACTCATATTTCAGCTGTCAACAGTAGGTCTCAGGTCTTGGTTTGCCAGAACCGTGGAGATCCCTGTCCGGCTAGTTCGGCTTATGCCCCCCTCAAAAGAAGGTAACATGCATGTACACATGTGTTCTATAAAAGATCGGTAGCATCGCTCATGGTGAGGCCTCACCCAGAAGGTCTCCAGAAGGCTTAAATCTTTATTCTCTCTCTCTTCGACCGAATGAGACAGTCGGCGCCCTTAAAACGCTGAGCATGGGAAACACGAACACAACCCCTAGGGTGAGAGTAGGGCCCAATTCCTCGAGCATGGGTCAGAGCAGGAGAAGAGGGCAGTGTCCCCGCAGGCATCCAAGAGGTATTCTATAATGTCAAAATAATATGTCCCTCGCAAAAATCTGTCAAGAAAAATCAGAAAAGAAGAATAAAATCAAAGTCAAGTGAAAACTCTGGTCGTAACTGTGCCTGATCTCACAAATGAAACCCCTTTGACTGAAAGTCAAATTCTATACAAAAGGGGTCATGAGATGTAAATGCTCGAGATTTGGTCTGAAGTTACCCGAAAGGGGAAGTTAAGTGCGCCCCTACTGGCTCGCCGGGTTAACGGTTTTGCCGGTCCTCTCAGGAGGTTTGCCCCCAATATTATTCCTTCTTCCCCTGAAGATGAAGGCTCAATGGAGTTCCCGAAGGGTGAAGCTTGCCAAAGCTTGTAACCTCATTTCAATACAAACATATGGTTGTCCATTTTTGAAAAGCAAAAGCCATTGTCGTGAAGGAGTCTCCTTGTTTCTGGCCGGTTAAGACCCTTATCTACCATCTTGATGTCTTCTTAGCCTAATCTCGGGCTTAGACCAATGCAAGCGCGTCACCTACGGGTGCGACGGCGTCTGATTCCGGGTCAACGTCGCGCGGTTGGTCATTTGGGTTCCAGGGTGTTCCATTACATATCATCTAGAGTTGTGAGGAAATAGACCCGGGTCGGGCAAATCATTTACCTTGAACACTTTTTGGGTGAATCACTGCGGTCGGAAGCAACTGGGAGCTTAAGCATGGCATGACGGTATTGTCATCAAGATAAGTCTTAGCCGGCGGGATTACCATTCGAGGAGTCTAGAGGCCCAAATCAACCTAGATGTACACTTAGGATGTCTGGGAGGTTAGCAAGAAACCCCTATCTCATGTAAGTTAGATGTTATATGGGTTGGCCATCGGGCATTAGCAAAAATAAAAAAAAGATTAATAAAACCAAAAAAAATAAAAAAAATCACAAATCTAAAAATCCAAAAAAAAGAGAAGAAAAATGTAAGTGCAAAATAAAAAAATAGAAGTAAAAGAAAAAAGGTCCAAAAATAAATAAATAAACAACAAAACACAAAAAAATTAATAAACACACAAAAACAAAAATTGCATTTTGCATGTTGGCATTTGTATGCAGCATTCCACTTTTAAATTTCCGCTTGCATCCGTGTGCTTATCTGTCGCATTCATCATCATCTTTTATTATTGCCTTTGTTAATAAGGGCTTGCCCCTTGACTCGTTATCAAGGACAGTTCAAAACCTCGTTTGCTTATTGAGCAAGGGGCAAGTCAGAACAGAAATACTAACTTGTTTGCTTAAATGCGTGCAGAGATTCGAGAGACCGGAAAGAAATAGAGAATCAAAAAACCAAACATTTTATTCCACTCCCAACCCAAAACAAATAACAAAAGTCTACATTAGGTTCCACCCTCCTTCTCCACATTACTCGTCTTGCCGCTCTCTGGGCAAGAAACTCTAGAGTGTGTTCCCAAGCCGTGAGAAGCGGTATTCCTACCGCTTTGTACTCCTCTTTCTATCTCCACTCCCCGATGTCGATCTGCGGGGGCAGCAAAGAAGCTACTAACACGAAAGCCACGCTCTCGTGCTCTTCGGTAGCGTTCCTCGCCATCCTTCAGCCACTGCTCGGCGAGGCCGAGATTTGTCCTCAATTCAAATAATTGGGCCTCCAGGGCCCTCTTCTCCTCTTTCTCGGTCGATCTCTTGGCCTTCTCTCTTTCCCTGTCCCTTTCTCTCTCGGCCTGTTCTCTCTCTTTGTCTTCCCTCTCCAGCTGAAGGGTGATCCTCAGCTCCACAGCATCCCTAGAAGAGTCCTCACATGGACGACGCTGTAGTTCCTCTTCTAGCACGGCTATTCTAGCTTCCTTCTGCGCGGCATGCGCAAGTGACTCCTGTGTTTCTTTCTCCTGCCATACATTTCATCTCAGGCATATGGCAAGGTTTGAACAATGGATATTAAACGGTGAAACCCTCACCTGTGCAGAAAACATCCCTTCTGCCTCCGCAGCCCGTTGTGTGGCATGAGCAAGCTGCTCATGGAGTAGATCTAACTCTGAAGTAGGAATCCATAGACTGGAAGAAACGCCGTTTGCCCCCATCGCCGATGAAACTGCATCGAGCTGGACACGCTGTGACAGATAAGAGGTGACATTTAAGTGGTTAGGGCCATGAATTTCAAATCATACCAGGAGCATGTACATACACACTTACTGATGAACCCAGAGTCGCTCGGGTGTCATTCAACTCTTGCTCCGTGTCCGCCAAACGAGCTCGTAAGTTCGTTATTATGGTGTCACGGGCATCCTATAGTTACGACTTATGAGTTCATAAAAAAAATCAAAAAAAATGAAAAAAATGGTTTCTTTTTACTTTACCTCCACAATCCCTCCAGGCTGGAACCTCTCTGCATACATTGCCCTATAGAGGCGTATGTAATCCTCGCTGTCTTGTGCTTGCGATTCTACGAGCGTGCCTCCCCGCTGCCACTCTTCATATTGTTCGGGGAAACGCACCCTCCAATCAACACAAGTTGCCGGCCCGCGTGTCTTCTTTCCGACGCTAGGTGATGTGGTCATATCCACCCATTCCTGGGCAAGCCCTAGGGTCCTCATGGCTAATCGCAGCCTGAGGGGCTCGATCTCATTCAAACAATGGAGCCAAAGGTCCCGTCCGAACCGGGCACGGCTTCCAATTACCCACGGCTGGTCGACATCGACCATGTTCAAGTAAGGCCTCCAGTTCACCTATGATGGGTTGTACATATCTTCTTGGTTAGCTAAAATACAAAAAAATGCTAAAAATGAATAACAAAAAAAAGAGAAAAAAAAGTATCCTACCATCGTTGCAGGGAACTCTTGCAGCTCTCATGTCAACACCATCAGTTGGTAAGATAGTGGTGCTGTACTCATGATGGGTTGCCACCGTCTAGCCAGTGGGATCGTCACTGGTCTCCAGTGTCGAGCTCTCCCCATTGGAAGGTAGTAGTAGCTCCATAGCTACATCATCATGGGCCATTCACATCAACAAATACAAAAAAAGGCATAAAACAAAAATAACACAAAATAATCTTTTACCTGGATGAAGGGCGTAAACCCACTTATTGTCACCTCTCAGCCTGTCCTTTGCGACAGACCTGTGAATAGATGCGCTAGTACGGCAGCTCCCCAGGCGTACTGCCCTACTCTTTCTAAGTCCACGAGCAGCTCTAGGAAGCGACAGTGTATGTTGTCTCCCTTGGAGCCCAGTAGCAACTTGCCCAACAAGAAGAGGAGGAACCTCCTCAGGTCCATGTTGGTCCTCTCCCAGTTGTTGGCATCCACACAGTATACAGCACGGGCACCTCTTTCTGCCCTTTCCATGAATTCCTCCAAGGACTTGTCATCCCGTGGACGAATGTCAGTAAGTCCTAACGCCTCCATGATCGATGCCTTGGCTACTGACATGTTCTTCCGACCGTCAAGGTCCAGCCCCAACAGCTTCTGGGCACCTTCTCGGTAGTCCGCGTAGGTGACGCCAGTCACCGCTTCCCCATCTACCTTCAGGCCCGTGATGCGGACCATGTCTTCCAGGCTGGGCACCATGTGCCCCCACGGCATCAGGAATGCCCGACTCACTGGGTCCTATCTTTCACGCAATGCTTGGATCAGGCCAAGGTCGAGCTTAATTGGCTCGATTCGGAGGAAGGCCCCGAACCCCATCACGTCTAGCATGGCCTTCTGGAAGTCCGGGAGACCTCGATATGCCGCTACTACCAGCTCCCACGAGATGTGCGATCGCATCATGCTCTGCACATACACAAGAGATGAGAAAGGGGAGCTTTGTTAAGTAAGAAAGGAGAAGAAAGGATGAAGAAAGGAATTAAAGGATCCACTTGCAAGATGTGATCGGGTCCTCTCACTCAGTTGTCCTTCGACTTCTGAGAGTCTTCTGGAGCTGCTACCAGATCTGCTCCTCTTCGAAGAGCGGGAAGACTCACCTTTTGCTCTGAAGCTAGATTCATCCTCCATCCTGAAAAATGAGCAACACTCACTACCTCCCCTCCTTACAAACTTGCACTCCTCAAATCTGCGCTCACGACTTTGGTGCTTCCAAGTCGAGGGAAAGGGGAGGTATTTATAGGATTGGAAAGGAGGTGATCTGGATCTATCACCATCATTCCTAGCAACAGTCTTTACGACAATTCACCCTCCTTTTACTCTCGCGCCCACTCTACCATGTAGAGTGATCGATTCGGAGGTGTGATTTGTTGACTTGTCCTCCCTATTTGGTCCAAAAATTCCCCGTGTTTATTGTCCCGTTGCAACTATTTTTAGCGCAAAAAAAATGGGGGACATTTATGTGGGAAAATAGGACCAGTGGCCGACGTTGTTGAAATTGGTGGTAGATCCTTTGAAATCATGGCCTCGGTACCCTAGCGTGCCACTTCGCCATATGAAGTAAATGGAGCATAGGCGTGATTTGTTGACCCGCCACCCTTACGTGGTCTAAAGATTCCCCGTGTCTCTTGTCCTATTGCGACTATTTTTAGCACGAAGAAGAAAATTGGGGACATTCACGTGGGAAAAGAGGATTAGGCATCGACATTGTTGAAGTCGGTGGCAGATTCCCTTTGAAAATCATGACTATTGTGAGTCACCGCCCCGGGTTTTAAGGAGACATCTTGTCGAGTATGTCTCGCGGGAACCTATGTGGTAGAGAAGAGCCGTAGAGGAGAAGGAACGCATCCAGGGCAAACAAGCCGCGTTCGTACCAAGCCATTCCACTCACACATCTATATAAGGGTTTGTGCCCTTCATGAGGAGTGGGTGGGTGTGCAAGCCACTCACTAACCCTCGTCACTCTTCTGGTCACTTCTCTTCTCTCTTCTCTCCGAAGGCAAGAAGTACCTTAGAGGCCTTCTATAGTTCCGTGACGCAGCAATCGCTTTGCCGTGCCACACGTTCCCACCGGCTCTTTGGCGGTGCCCTTCATCATCTTCCTGCTTCTCTCGCGACCCCGATGGCCGCGAAGCTCTCGAAGTCAAGGCCACTGGTCGAGCTGCCCTCTGCTTCCCGAAAAGATTGCACCAACTTCAGGAGCCCACCACCGTGAGCTCTAATTCCCTGTAACAACTCTGAGGGGTTGACATGCCCGATCACTGCTTCTCCCAAAGTTTCATCGCCAGGGCCTTCATTGCCCTCCTCTTGCTCAAACCTCGATGCCACTCTATCCCCATCTCTCTCTCCACTCTTCCCCCTTACATCTCTCCTTGACACTCGGAGAGAAACTTTCAGCTCTAGAACGCCTCAGGGCAACCCCTCATGCTGAAGTTATTCTGGTCACAAGTAGCCGTCGTCCGGCGTTTGCCATTCTAAGCCGCCTATGCCAAAAGGAAAATGGGAGATTCAAGGAGCGTATAGTGACATTAAGAATTGACATTTATTTCAAAACGAAATGCATCAAGCACTGGGCATCACGGGCCTCAGTTTCCCCAGTTCCATTACATAAGCATGCAACAGCTCACGATCCTCACTCATAGATACCATCGCCTTCTGTGGAATGCTTGCTTTCCACGATGCTTTGATCGCTTTTCTATGATTGGCATCACCTTCCGTGTCTAACTCCCTTTCCTTAATCAAAGGGGGATCGGATGGTGTAGGAAAAGAGTGTCGCGGAAGGCCGATTTGCAGGCAACACCAGTGCGAGCTGTAAAGAACAAACTCAGTTGCACCGATAAGCTGGAGTTCCGCGTCAGGGGAGGATCTCGCGAGAAGTTCACGTCCAAGTAAACATGTTGGCGCGTGAGTAAACGCATCCCGCTCCGAAGTGTTGAAGTAAGCGCGCCAGCCTCCACGTGACTTTAGCCGAGGCATGCAATTGATCACACTCCCGCCAAAACCCAACACATCAACCATGTGATAAAGGGGGCTTTGTTGGAAGATTCTGGAAGTGGTTCGTGCCTCCTCGCAGCGATCAAATTTGAAGTGGAGATTGATCCAGCAATTGAGGAGAAGCATGCACCCATAGGGGGGCTGGCCCATGCTGGAAGCCATAAGACCGCTGTAAAGGTAGGCGAGGACAGCGGGTCCCACTCTCTTTCCTTCCCAAATTCCACAAATGGCGCTTAGCTGATCCTCCTCCACTATGTTGTTAGTATAAGGGAATAGGAGAGCACCCGCTAAGCAGATGGTGAATCCCTTCATGATCCCTTCAATGCGATCATCATCACTTGTCAATCTTTCAAGGGCATTTATGACCCAATCTGCAAGTTTTTGCAGAGGGATTCCCTTCTGAGTCTGGACGCCCTTGATAACTCCGGACGGCATGAAGCTTCTGAGCACCCCCTTGGAAGTCACCTTTTTTTAGCTTGCACATGATCTTTACCTTGCCATTTTTCTTGAATTTCTTCAAGCCAAGCAGAAGTTCTACTTCTTTGAGAAGAATAGTCGCCTCGAAAGTGGGAAAAATGAATGTATGGGTTTGAGGGTGCCAAAGCTCTATCAATGCACCCATAGCCGCCCAATCCATGTGAATCTCATCATAATGTTTGGCATTAATTACGAGCCTTTGGAGGGGCCATTTTGTAATGATGGCCCTCATGCTGATCGAGATATTCGAAGTGAGCTTTGACAGCCGTGGTAACCTTGAAAACTTCCTCGGGCCAGGAAAGAGAGGGTACGGCTGGAAAGAAAAGGGGAGAAGGCAAAAATGAGTGTAAGAAAGTCTTGCAGAAACACGAAAAGAGATGTTAACTCACCATTCGAGAGTGAATTCTCTCGCTAAGATGCCCTTCGAGGTCGGTGAGCCGCTTGCACTCGTTGTTGGGCTTACTTTTCTTCACGGGACGAGAAGATTCGCTTTCCATCTCGAAACTTCGACCTCTTCTTAAGCTTCAACTTCTTTAAACTCGCCCTTGAATGCATTTTCTTAAGGCCAAGGGGCGATACTTATAGTGAGGAAAGGAATCTAGAAAGATCTTAACAGTTTCGTTTTGTCGTGTGATAATTTGCTTGCATAGTTGTGATTTTGTTTTATTATGTTAATTATCGAGTGGGGGCACTACTGTCCCACCTTGTCCCGCCTTGTCCTCTCATCATTCAATCATTGCGGTCCCCCCTCATCATGCATCTTATATTATATGAATATGCAAAGGACCTTGCGGCCTGAACGAATCTGAAATCTGAGTTCCCCTTCAACAAAAACAGTGATGATTTCAGAGGAGTTTAGGTCCGGATAGGCCGTTGAGTTGTGATAGAATGGGGACGACGGTTCCGTTCGATGAGTCGGTGCATGGATAAACGGGTCCCGGCTCAGTATCAGCTCACCGGATCGGTATCCTGACCCGTTCTTAGCAACTTAACAATATTATCTTTGACTATCTTCTATTTCTTTTATTTTAATTTTTCCTTTTAAACCCAACATGCATTCATGTAGGACTTTGAGTTCATTATGAAAAATCATTCACTTACTTTGATTGTGTGAGCCACTATCCTTAATGCTTAAATATGAAATATTCCATTCCGAGTCGAGTACTGAGTTTCCGCTAGGTTCTCTTGGGTTGATTTTCTGGAAGAAACCATTGTTTGGATTTATCTCCAATTCATCTTTTCAATTTTCCTTGGACCCACCTTGGCTGCAGCACTTCCACAATGGCTGGTAACTGCTCCCCAATGGTGAAACCTGCAGGTTTACGACCCATGTACTTTCGCACCGTGAAGTTGGTCCTTTTAGTTTATTTGTGCCCCAGTGCACACAATGTCCTTCCTACTTTATTTACCATCGAAACAACTGTTGATTTCGGATGACCCTCTTCAAGATTGCATCGCTGAAACTCGGGAAAGATTCCCATCATGTGATGTTAGAAGCGTGTCTCATCACACCTTGGCATCCACGTTTTAAGTCCACTCCACTCCATTCCATTACACCTCCGCTCTATTCCGTTCCATGTCATTCTCCTACAAAGCAGACGCCAAGGCGGGGCAACTGTAGACACGCCATTTCTGATGTTACGGTGAGAAAATCTCGTATTATACCGTGATGTCCCAGAGTGGTTTATACGATTGATTTTATGTGGGTGATTAGTCATTTTTCAGGGTTTTATACAAAAAATAAAAAAAGGGTTATAAGAAAATACAAAAAAATTCAAAAAGGTTATAAAAAAATCTAAAAAAATTGAGAAAAGGTTTAAAAATAATAATAATAAAAATAAATATATAAAATAAGGTTGTGAATACATATAGGTTTGTATATATGTGTGATATAAATATATAGTATGGTTATAAATACCTATATATATATAAGGTTGTAAATATATATATATGTATATATATACTTAGTTTTATTTTAGTGAGCTTAAACAAATGAAAAACAGAGACTCTTGATCAGTTTAAATAAAATCATAATCACCACTTATCCCCCCTAATCTTTCGGATCTGGTCTCCCCTATAATCATGTCTCTTACGTCGCTATCTCTCTCACCTATCTATTCTCTCGCCATCCCTCTCTCTGTTTCACGTTAAGCCTCCCGACATAGAGAATCTAATCTATTCCTCCCTCTATTATCATCATGCACCCGGGGGCCGCAAGCCTCACTCTCGGCAACAAAAAAAAAAAAAAACAACCCGACAGGAGGAATCCCACACACACACACCCACTCCCGGTGAACACGCCTCTCCACTCTGATCTCTCCTCCACTCTAACCTTTCCACCACATTTATTCCCCTGCTAACATCACCCGACTGCCGTCGTCCTCCCCATCTACATTCCAAGCCACCTCGTCACCCTCACACCACAGCCGCTTTGGCGCCGGCATCACGTCCGCAAGCCCTCTGCTGCCGTCGTCGTCCACTCCACCTCCGGCTGCACCGACGCCATCGACCGTCGTGAGCTTCATGCCAATGCACCCTTGCAAGCCCCCTGCCGCCGTCGTCATCTTCTCCACCGACAGCACCACCGTCTCCACGTCGCGGGCTCCCGTCATCGACACCACCGATAGCTCCACCGCCTCCACCGTCGCCGTGCCCTCCTCCGCTTGGCCTTCACCGCCGTGAAGCTCACACGCCACCGCACCGCCATTGCATCGGCACCCTCCGCCGCTCCCTCCTCTATCGGTCACCGTCGCCAACCCTCGCCGCCGCGCCTGCTGCCGTCGTTATCGTCCACCCCCGGTCATCTCTCTCTCTCTCCCGCTAACTCTCTCTCTCTCTCTGCCGTGACCCCCCTCCCCTCCGTCTTTCTTTCTCTCCCTCTCTCTTTCTCTCCCTCCCACTCTCCGTTTCTCTCTTCTCTTCCTCCCGTTTCTCTCCTCTCTCTCTGCTTCTCCCTCCGCGACTCTCTTTCTCTCTCACCCTCTCCCTCTTCCTCTCTCTTCCTCCCGCTGGCTTTCTCCTTCTCCCTTTCTCTTTCTCTTCCCCCCGTCGCTCTCCCCCACGGCCACACGCGGCCACCATCGTCCTCGCCCTCCTCAACTGGCTGCCGTCCGGCCACCACCGCCTGCGCATGCACGCCGTCCGCAAGCAACCCAACGCCGTGACTGCACCCCCGCAAGACCCGTCGCCCGCTGCACCTCTTCCGGCAGCCAAAGCGTCGACCCCGGCCACCCACGGCAGCCCTCCGTGTCGACTCCGGCCATCTCCGGCTGCGCTGCCACGCCCAGCTCCACGTCCGTGAGCTCGCCACCGCGAGCTCCCCTCGCCGGCCTCCACCGCAGCCGCGTCGTCGAGCCACCTCCCGCCTGCACCGCCTCTAACTGCCGCGACCCATGCCACCGACGTCCACGTCCGCGACCACCGCCTCCGACCGCCGCCGAGCTCACCCTCGCGCCATCGCCGTCAAGCTACCACCTCATCGGACGCTGCTCCTCGCTGCCGTTCTCATCGCCTGCCAACCCCCGTGAGTCCCCACCCGGGCACCACCGCGACCAGTCGCTGCCACCGGAGCACCCCGTCGGCCGCCATCGTCGTCCACACCCCGGCCACCTCCGCCGTCGTGCCCCCCCTCCGTCGCCGTGACCGTTGCGAAGTCGCCGTCGCCTTCCCCTGCAACTCCCGTCGCGCCACCCCCCTCTCTCCGTTTTCTCTCTCTCTCTCTCCTCTCGCTACGCTCTCCCATCCCCTCTCGCGTCTCTCTCTCTCCCTCTCTCTCTCCCTCTCTCTCTCTCACTCTCTTTCTCCCCCCGCCGGTTCTCTCTCTTCTCTCCCGCCGTCTCTCTCTCTCTCTCCCTCTCTCTCTTTCTCCCGCTCTCTTTCTCTCTTTCTCCTTCTCTCTCCTCCTCCCCCGCCGCAGTCGTCCTCTCTCTCCCCCTCTATTCTCTTTCTCTCTCTCACTCTCTCTCTCCCTCCCACTCTCGATCTCTCTTTCTCCCACTTTTTGCTTTTTTAATGTTATTTTAATCCTCTCTCTTCCTCTCTCCCCCCTCTTGATTCTCTTTCCCTCCGTTCTCTTCCTCTCTCTCTCTCCCCCTCACTTTCTCGCCCTCTCTCTGCCTTCGCCCACCCTCTCTCTTTTCTTTTATTTTTTTTTATTTTTTTTCTCCCGGTCTCTCTCGGCTTCTCTCTCTTCTCCTCTCTCTCTCTCACTCTCAGTTTCTCTCTCTCGATCTCCTTCCCTCATTCTTTTATTTTTTCTTTAATCCCTCTCTCTCTCCCCCCCCCTCTTTCTCCCCCTTCGTCTCTCTCCCCCCTCTCTCTCTTTCTCCCGATCTCTCCCTCACTCTCTCTTTTTTATTGTTCTTTTTATTATTCAATCTTCTCTCACCTTCTCTCTGTTCTCTTCCCCTCTCTCCCTCTTCCTCCCTCTCTTTCGATCTCCCCTTTATAGATATGTTCCCGTATATGTATATAGGTGTGTATGTGTGAGTGTTCTTGCAGGTGTGTGTGTGTAAGTGCGTGCATGGGTCGGTTCGGAGTGGAAAAGAGAGATTCCGATCCAACCGGTGTTGAAACCCGTGAAATAAAGAAGGTCGAGTTCCTGGGCGTTCGAGGGCACTAGAAAAGCCATTCTGCTGCGCCGCATGCCTGCTTCATTCTCACCTTGTTGAAGAAGCTCATCCAAAGCCCATCATCCACCTCTGAATAAGCTTTCTTCCCCTCCTTGTTGTCTTGTTTTCATTCAGTTAGTCGCATATGCATGCATCATTTGTCGTCCATATTGCATCTCTCTCCCTGAGAGACCCTCATTTGGTTATTCATCATATCATCTGCCTACCTTTGTGTATAAAAGGGGTTTGAAACAACATCGACCAGGTGCGTATTTGTTCATGTCTTCATTAGATTCATCACAAGGGATGGATGCTGCATTGTCGTTATCCTAATCTATTATTTCATCTTCTTTTGCAAGGGGAACCATCAAAGGAAACTATCTCCTTCAGCCAGCCGAAGGAAGAGGAGGAGAGAACTCACGTGATTCTTCAGTTCGGAGATGAGAAGGGATCATTCCCTCATATTTTGAGGTACCCAACCGTCCCCCTTCCATTTTACTCTATTTCTCTCTCTTTCTATTGTTATTTATTGTTAAGTCTCCACCCCCGTCCCTCTCTATTTTTGTCTAAAAAAAGAGTCTTTCTCTCTCTCTATATATATACTTTCCTAGTTGTCTTTAATAATTTTAATTCTCTATATCTCACTCTCTTTCTCTATTTTTTACATCTCGACTGCTTTCATCATTTTCTCATGTCTCTTTAAAAGAAATAAAAGAAATAAAAAATAATAAAGACAACACAAACAAAAAAATTAAAAAAATAATAACAAAAGCTAAAACAAAGAAAAAAAGAAAGAATAATAAAATCAGGGTAACCGAAGGAAGTCCTCTTCGTCGGTCGGCCGACAGAAGAGGAAGAGAGGACACGTACTGCTCCCGCTCCGACGGCGAACGCGATCAGAACACTTCCTGTGGGGTTCTCAGCCCCTGACGATCACACTTCCCCTCCCCTTTTTTTTCTGTCATTTCTTTTCTGTTCGAATCCCGTTGACGGAACTGGTCCCTCGCGGTGGTTTTATCTTCCGTCTTTTCTTTTCTATTCAAACCCCGTTGACGGAACTGGTTCCTCACGGTGGTTTTATCTTCTGTCATTTCTTTTCTGTTCGAACCCCGTTGACGGAACTGGTTCATCGCGGTGGTTTTATCTTCTATCATTTCTTTTCTTTTTGAACCCCGTCGACGGAACTGGTTCATCGCGGTGGTTTTATTTTCTGTCATTTCTTTTCTGTTCGAACCCCGTTGACGGAACTAGTTCCTCTCGGTGGTTCATTTTTTTGTTCTTCATTCCAATCCCGTTGACAGAACTAGTTCCTCGCGGAGGTGTTATTTTCTGTCTTTCGTTCAAACCCCGTCGACGGAACTAGTTCCTCGCGGGGGTTTTATTTTCTGTATTTTGTTCGAATCCCGTCGACGGAACCAGTTCCTCGCGGCGGTTTTATCTAACTGGTGCGGTGGGTCACCTCCCGCGACCATTTTCATTTCAGTAATTTAATTTCTGCACTCTAACATCCTAACCCCTAATTGTTTAATTTTAGCATTCCCCTATCACCGCCTTAAAACCCCGCGGAGAGTGACATCTCGCGGCGGTTTATTTGATCCCCTTTTTATTTCTTGTTATATATACTTATATTATAGTAAAAATCTCGCGGAGAGTAATACCTCGCGGTGGTCTTTTATATATTTATATTTATTATTATCTATATTTCTTATAAAAATTCCGCAAATACCAATGTCTCGCGGTGGTTTCTGTACATATTTATATTTATCACTATTTATATTTTTATATAAAAAAAATCCCGCAAAGACCAATGTCTCGCAGTGGTTCGCTTTTATTGATGTTATGATTGTGTTGGATAATATTCCGTTGTAGTGTTATACCCTCGTCTTCTCTGTTCTATTAGAGTGTTTCTTTAGGTTGTACCCCCCTTTTTTTACCCAACTATCAATCTTTACATTTTCCTCGTTCCTCTTTTCCTTCCCTCTCCGTTGGTGTGATCCTGCCGTCTACACTTGCTCCTTGTTCCAACTCTACATTCCCTTTGCAACCCATTCAACAATTATATCATCCAACATGCCCTTCCTTGTCTCATTGAAACAACTACACATACACGCACACTTAAGAGAGCATAACTCAGCATTTACTTATTTCGATGTTAACTCCTCTTATTGGGTTTCGCATTGATATGGCTAATCAAGCGAACAAACAACGTTGTTGGTTGGAAACAAGCTTCTCGATCATGGATTAATTCCCCTGGATACATACAGGAGATCGCCTGGCAGCATTAACGCTGCCGTTGTGGAAGCACATCGTCTCACAATCCTCCTTTGTGAGCCGGCAATTACCGGGTGGTTTTTTATATAAGCAGCAATAGCAATCTACCGATCCTCTGCACAACCCTGGAACGCAGAAGGAAATGTTGATTTTGCTTACATCTCCAGTAGTCCCCGACACGATCTTATGTGCCTGCAGGGTAATCGGAACACCCATCTCGCTCCCCGGTGATTCTCCACTGCCGTCTATAAAACCAAAACACAACTTCAAGAGTCAAAAACCCACTAGTTTACGCTGTTGGATCCATCCATCTAAATGAAATGTTACTTTCAGAATAATGACCATACGAATTCTCAAGCGAACTTAGCATAATATTCTTGATAAATAAGATTGGTAGAATGAACCCCCCAAAAAAAAGGAAAAAAATGTTTGCTTATACTCACTCTGAGCGCAAGCAATTTGAGACACAAATAGCATGACAAAGATCGCACACACCAAGTCTTGGACCGTCGTCATCACTTCTTATTAGAGAACATTCACCTTGGTACATGCACATGAAATCAGTATTTATTCCACTCTGGATGCCCTCCCTATAGTACGTGGGGCAACTTCATACTATATGAAAATGATATTCATATCCATGGAATTTATTCACCATTAATGTTACGAGGCCTTTCTAGGCAGAGATTTGGATAGATATCCACATCCAGATTGCATTTTCTTGGCCAATGACACGAAGAGTAATGTTTAGTGCACCTACTGCACTAATTATACCTTCCAGTGTAATTAGTGTAACACTTAATATTTTTTTTAATTTTTTTAAGTAACTCTCATGTCTAATTAATTTGATGTGTCGTTCACGTCATCAAGTGACGTGACGTGAGGGTCAATTAAATGAAAATTCATCTCTCACGTCACGTCACTTGATGACGTGAATGACACACCAAATTAATTAGACATGAGTGCTACTCAAAAAAAAATTAAAAAAATATTAAGTGTTACACTAATTACACCGGTGAGTGTAATTAGTGCGGTGGGTGCACTAAGCATTACTCATGAAATGAGATTTGGATTGAAAAGATTTGTAACATTTATTTGATATAGATGAGATCGAGGTACCATCTCAAAGTAGCTTGAGCAGATTGTCCAAACGGCAAGAAAGGGATTCAATGCTGGTCAGGCCCGTTATGCGTTATGGCTCAAGCTGGATGTCTGTTTAGGGATTCAGAAAGGCAAAGCACTGTGGGGCGCAATACGAATAGCTATGGTAGACATAACTGTAGTTGTACTGTTGATGACACAACACGTAGTACTCCTCTGGACAAACATCTTGATAAATAAGGGAGACAAAAAAAAATGGGATGTTTGTTCGTAGCAGTGTCTTAAAACCTAACCCGGCTCGATCACTTAGGTCGGCCAAATAGTCACCCGATGTCAAAACTGGGTTAAAACAATGCCTACACCGCTCGAGATCTAAAATCCCGTCAAACTCGATTAACTCGACCAACTCAGCTAACGTGGCCTAACTCGATAAAAATAATGCGATCCAACCAGGCCCGAGACATGAAAGGGAAAAAAAGAAGGCGATATGATGATGAAAAGAAGCTAATTTGACCTTTTTTTTCCCTTGTCCCCTTTATCCAACTACGACTTTTTTATTTGGTCAATTTTGTTGATCTCCGGACCGACATACTCCCATGAATAAAGAAGAAGAAGATGAAGAAGACGACGCCAAAGATAGTACACACCAAATTTTCCATGGATAGGAATCGCACACCAAATTTTCCATGGATAGGAACCGCACGACAAAGATAGTACACACCAAATTTTCCATCGTCACAATCTCTTCTGATGAAGTCACACGCCAATCAACACATCTATCTTAATATATAATTTTAGAATAAAATAATAGAATTCTTTCTGAAGAAGAAGAAGAAGAAGAAGAAGAGTTAGACACTCTTGAGTGAAAGAAAATTAGGATAGAAAACGCACGACAAAGATAGTACACACCAAACTTTCCATGGATAGGAATTGCACGATAAAGATAGTGCATACCAAATTTTCCATCGTCACCATCTCTTCCGATGAAGTCACATGCCAATCAATACATCTATCTTAATATATAATTTTAGAATAAAGTAATATAATTCTTTCTGACATCTTGTATCTCTTCAAAAAAATTATAGGGATTTTTACATATATACCCTTACAAAGTTTGGTTTTGTCAAATATATCCTTCATCGGAGCATATTATCATGAGTATCCTCGAAATATGAGTAATGTCACGATTATGCCCTCACCGTAACTCCCGTGTGTTTAACCTGAGTTAAAGAGTAAGATTTTTGTATATATACCCCTACAAAGTTTGATTTTGTCAAATATACCCTAGATCTAATGACCGTAGACGACATATTTCACGGAATATTCTCCTCCGTCGACGGCAGTAAACCAAAGGGGTATAACCGTAATATTTTTGTCTAAATGAAGGATATTCATGATAATAATATAATATGCTCAGATGAGGGGTATATTTGACAAAACCAAACTTTACGGGGTTATATATGCAAAAATCCCAAAATTATACACCTTTGGATATTTTTTTGAAACATCAGCCATGAGAATTGCCATGTAACCTATTACTCAATAGTAAATCAGCATTTATTATGACATTAACTCTTCTTACTGTCTTACACATTGATATGGCTAATTAAGCCAACAACCAAACAAAGCTGTTGGCTGGAAGCTAACTTCTCATAGATTAATTCTGGTTAGACACACTCTTTGAGTGAAAGAAAATTGAGATAGGAACCGCACGACAAAGATAGTATACACCAAATTTTTCATCATCACCATCTCTTCTGATGAAGTCACACGTCAATCAATACATCTATCGTAATATATAATTTTAGACTAAAATAATAGAATTCTTTCTGACATGTTGTATCTCTTCAAAAAAATTATACACCTTTGGATATTTATTTTAAACATCAACCATGAAAATTTTCATGTAACTTATTACAAAGTAATGTAATCAATAGTAAATCAGTATTTATTATGACATTAACTCTTCTTACTGTGTTACACATCGATATGACTAATTAAGCCAACAACCAAACAACGCTGTTGGCTGGAAGCTAGCTTCTCATGGATTAATTCCCCTTGATATATGAGATGGCTCGACAACATTAATTAACTTTGCCAATGTGGAAGCACTCCTCCTCAAGGTCCTCTTTGTCCGCTGGGCAATTGGATACTTTTTTATATATATATAGGGATTTTTACATATATACTCTCATAAAGTTCAGTTTTATCAAATATACCTCTCATCAGATCATATTAGGATGAATATCTTTCTTTTAGATAGAAATGTTACGGTTATACCCCTCTAATTTACCGTCGTCGACGGAGGAGAATATTATGTGAAATATACCATCTACAGTCGTTAGATCTAAGGTACATTTGATAAAATCAAACTTTATAAGGATATATATACAAAAATCTCACTCTATAACTCACACTTAACTCGGTTAAACGCGGGAGTTACGACAAGGGCATAATCATGATATTACCCATATTTCGAGGATATTCATGATAATATGCTCTAATGAAAGGTATATTTGACAAAACTGAACATGAAATCAGTATTTATTCCACTCTGCATGCCCTCCCTATAGTACGTGGGGCAACTTCATACTATATGAAAATGATATTCATATCCATGGAATTTATTCACCATTAATGTTACGAGGCCTTTCTAGGCAGAGATTTGGATAGATATCCACATCCAGATTGCATTTTCTTGGCCAATGACACGAAGTAATGTTTAGTGCACCCACTGCACTAATTATACACACCAGTGTAATTAGTGTAACACTTAATATTTTTTTTAATTTTTTTAAGTAACTCTCATGTCTAATTAATTTGATGTGTCGTTCACGTCATCAAGTGACACCAAATTAATTAGACATGAGTGCTACTCAAAAAAAAATTAAAAAAATATTAAGTGTTACACTAATTACACCAGTGAGTGGAATTAGTGCGGTGGGTGCACTAAGTGAAATAAGATTTAGATTGAAAAGATTTGTAACATTTATTTGATATAGATGTGATCGAGGTACCATCTCAAAGTAGCTTGAACAGATTGTCCTAACGGCAAGAAAGGGATTTAATGCTGGTCAAGCCCATTATGCGTTATGTGTCAAGCTGGATGTCTGTTTAAGGATTCATAAAGGCAAAGCACTCTGGGGCCCAATACGAATAGCTATGGTAGACCTAACTGTAGATGTACTGCTGATGACACAACACATAGTACTCCTCCGGACAAACATCTTGATAAATAAGGGAGACAAAAAAAATGGGATGTTTGTTCATAGCAGTGTCTTAAAACCTAGCCCGGCATGGTCACTTAGGCCGGTCAAATAGTCACTCGGTGTCAAAATTGGGTTAAAACAACGTCTACACCACCTGAGATCGAAAACCCCGTCAAACTCGGTTAACTCGACTAACTAATCTGACTCAACTCGATAAAAATAATATTTGGTTAGACACACTCGAGTGAAAAAAAATTGAGATAGGAACATCGCGACAAAGATAGTACACATCAAAATTTTCAAGGTCACCATCTCTTCTGATGAAGTCACCCAATACATCTATCCTAATATATAATCTTGGAACAAAATAATAGAATTTTTCTGACACGTATCTCTTCAAAATAAATAACTATACACCTTTGGATAATTCTTTTTTAAACATTAGCCATGAAAATTTTCATGTAGCTTATTACAAAGTAATGTCATCATTAAATCAGCATTTATTATGACGTTAACTCTTCTTACTGCGTTACACATTGATTGATATGGCTAATTAAGCCAACAACCAAACAAAGCTGTTGGCTTGAAGCTAGCTTCTCATGGATTAATTCCCCTTGATAAACGGGATGACTTGACAACATTAATTAACTTTGCCAACGTGGAAGCACTCCTCCTCACGATCCTCCTTTGTGCGCTGGCAATTGAGTTCTTATATATATATATATATATATATATATATATATATATATATATATATATATATATAGCAAGATACATCTCCTTTGCACGTACTCAAAGTAAGATTTTATAAATTGGTTCGATACAGGGTGAATCGTCCGTATCAGATTGTATCAACCGCAAATCAATACGATCGATCTGTGATACGCAATTGATACGCTCTCATATGTTTTAAAGATTATTTATTTTATTTTATATTAAAGATATTTTGTAGGCGAATTGATTATATATCTTATGTTTAAGAGGGGGCTAACTGGTTCGAAATGTACTGACCGCATTCGAGTTTTTTTGTTTCTTTTTAACATTCTCAATCAGAAAAACTTAAAATCTCAAAGACATTCTCCATGTTCAAACTTGGGACGTGTTATATAAGAAACACGAATCACCTAACCAACTGAGTTAAGAATTTTTTTGAATTATTTTACATATAATGTATATATAAACGCTCCTTTTTCACCTCGATATATACGCATCGATATCATACCGTATTATATTATACCTGTTAGCATGTGGTCAACCAATAATTCTAATAAAAGCACCGACAGTGCTGTTAGGGAACCACTCACCGGGTTTCCCGGATCTTGTCTTGGGTGCACTGTTGAAGTGGGACGGAGGGGAGGTGGTGCGAAGCACCCTATAAACAAGAGATGATGATACCCATCGTGGTATACCGAGATCTACAGATCTGAAACATACCCACCTCGCCGGAGTCCCTAGACGGCCCGGAAGGAAACCCACCTCCGAGAGAAAATTACACTGGTATCAGAGCGACAGGTCTGCCACCACCGCTGCTCACACCAGCTGGTGCCAACGCCCCTCTGCGGCCTCCCCTAACGTCGTCGACTCCTCTCACGCGAGCCCCCATCGCAGACGCCCACTGTTGCCGCTGCAGCTCCCGGCCGTCCACCGCTCCAACGACCGCCGTGCGTCGACGCTTGACCTGGGACGGGCGCCACCGCCACTGCAGCTGCTGCCGCGTTGCCGCCGCAGCATCCCCGCCCACCGGTAGCAGCCCCTGTCGTCGCGGGTGGGGCTTCTCACCTCCGGCCGCCCACCGTCAGCTGTCCATCGTCGCCGCCCTGCTGAAGGCCATCTTGCTCGGCCCATCGTTGCTGCCGCTGCCGTCATTCCTCCCCACGCCGCAAGGCCACCGACGCCGCCGCACCCCGGCCTCATCCCCACTTTGCTGCCTCCTCGTCGCCGGACTCCACCGTGCCAGCCATCGCGGCCTCCCTCCACCACCGTCGCTGCGGCGCGCTCCCGTCCGCCTCTGCAGTCGGTCACCGTTGCCGCCAATAGCCTAGCCGCTGCTCGCCGCTACTACTTCCTCGCCGCCGGGCCTAGCCGCTGCTGCTGCAGCCCGCGGCTCCACCTCGCGCCTACTACTGCCGGTCTCCCAGATCATCGTCGCAGGTTGTCGGCCACCTTCGCCACGTTTTGCCGTCAGCAAGGAAGAGTGCTGCCTCTCCTGCTTTCGACCCTCCACCGCTGCCTGCTGGGACTCCGGCCTGCTACTACCGTGGAAAAGAGGTAAGTTACCCTCTTTCTTTAGCATAATAGAAAAGGAAGGGGAAGAGAACTGTGGTTCACGTGAACCACAAATGGCCTCCCACCTATAGAAAAAGGCTGACAGAGGTGTCAGTTAAAATTGAATTGAACAAAAATGCATCGAATTATCTGTCATCAATCAGACGTACTAAAAACTTTCCTTTTATTCTCGTGACAAGAGGAACAGGTAAATAAATAAGAAGAGACGTTAGTGAGAAAATTAAGTCTTCACAGCTGTTACACTGACCTCGCACCCTCTGTCGAAAAGTAAAGACGTCCTTCACTCACGTGAAGGAAACATAACCTGTCATACCTACCGTACATTAATTATCTATCATAGGTCCCTTCAACTTTCTTTACGTTAAAATAAAGTTATCTAATACGACACGTAAAGATATTCATCATCCTCAAGAAGAGACAGTCAACATGTCTTCTCAAACTTTAGAATAGTGATAAAAAGAAGGCTAGGCTCTTATCGGTAGAAATGGAGGTACAGAGGTGCCAAATTATGTGAAATGATATTTATATATGTATCTTCAACATCTCTCGTCTGCGTATAAGAGTGTGTAAGCACACCCACGTGAATTATTTCCATAGAACACTTATACTTCTTAAAATTGAACCACAGCATGTTACCTGCACGTATATCATCTCCATGTTAATTTTATATGTTTAATTATTTAGTTGTAATTTCATTGTTACTTAATGTTTAACTATTTTTGATCACACAAAGTAGTAAAAAAAAAACATCATCATAAAATTTTTTTTGTTATGCCATTTTTGCATATTTAATTATTTGTTGATTGATTAGTTTGTCAATTAATTATTTTTAAGCAAGATAAAATAAAATACAAAACCCCTCACAAAGAAATGACAGAATTAATCAACATAAACATTAGTTTAATTTTTGTCATCATGTTTAGGCTTATTAAATTAAGCTGTCCACCTTTCAGATTCATTATAATCATAATGGCCAGTAAGCTCATTGCTTCGGAGTTGGCAAAGTTAGACAAACTTAATGGAATCAACTTTGACATGTGGCACCGAAAAATTCGATATGCCCTTATCCATGACAACATAGAACATGTCATTGACACCAATGCTCCGGAAGTTATTGAAACATCCACGGAAGTGGAAAAGAAAAAACGGGAGCAATGGTTAATAGATGATAAAAAGGCGAAGAGCCTAATGCTCATGTTCATGGAGGATAATTTAATAAAGTTTTTCGAAACTTACAAAACCTCCAATGAAATGTGGAAAGCTATCAAAGAGAAGTATGATACCAAAACAGAGGTGAATACTCAACTCTTATTGCATCGTTACAACACAGGTAAGATGCATGAAGGTGATAGCGTTGTCGAGCATGTAAATAAAATGATTGTCATGGCTAAGGAGCTATCGACCGCTGGAACCGAAATTTCAGAGAAGATGCAGGTGGCGACTATATTGAATAGTTTGCCAGCATCATTAGACATGGCTGCCACAACCTTAAGAATGAGTGGTTCTATTGTAAGTGTCACAGATTTGCCAGCTCGGTTAGCGATTGAGCAGGATATTATGGCCAGGAGAAAAGAACTAGAAGCACACTTGCAGGAGGCCAATGCTATACACCGAAAGCCCACCGGCCAGAATCGTCCACTCGGAACGCAAAGGCCCAAGTTTAAGGGCAACAAATTCCAAGGCAAAGGAAAGAAGGTTCCTCGTGGTGTTTGCTACTCATGTGGGAAGTTTGGCCATTTTATGGTAAATTGTCCCCAAAAGCAAGGCAATGAGGGTGGAAGCAAACACCCAGAAAATAGAAGAGCTGGAAAGAGAGAATTCGTCGGCGTCACGGAGTGCAATGCCGCGATTGTCGACTCAAATGAATGGTGGGTCGATTCTAGAGCCACTCGTCACATTGCCAAGACGAAGAAGGGACTGGTGACGCTGAACAAGCTCAAGGCAGGAGAACAGAGGATATATATGGGTAACAACACCTATCTTGATGTAGAAGGTGTTGGTACATATAGGCTGGATCTTGGAGATAACATCATGGTCCTCAAGAATGTGTTCTATGCACCTGAAATCCGGCGGAATCTGATCTCTGTACCGGCCTTGATGAAAAATGGCCTGGAAGTGCGGTTCTACAATAACCGAGTGTCAATAGGGAAAGATAGAAAAGTACTTGCCATGGGGAGGTTTGTCCCCGAGCATGATTTATTTTGTATCCCTGTAATTGACACTGAGAATAATAATATTGAAGATTCTGAGTATTCCTTGTGTTCTTTATCAGAATGTGATCTATGGCATTTTAGATTGGGACATCCCGGAAAATCTAAAATGGAACAAATGATAAAGATGGGTCTACTGCCGGGTTTGTCAAAGGTGGAACTAACACCTTGTGAACATTGCTTAGTAGGAAAAATGACTAAGAAACCCTTCGCAGTAGGACATAGATCAAACGAATTGTTAGGGTTGGTCCACTCGGACATTTGTGGCCCCCTAAGTATAAAGACATATAACAACAAGGAATATTTCATAACCTTCATAGATGATTATTCCAGATTTGCCTATGCCTATCTGATTTCTGCAAAATCAGAGGCATTTGATTGCTTCCGAAAATATAGAATGGAAGTGGAAAGGCAACATGGAAGGAATATTAAGGTGTTAAGAACGGATAGAGGTGGGGAATATAACTCAAAGGAATTTGAGTTATATTGTCAAGAACATGGAATTAAAAGATATGTGACAATACCTTATACGCCACAACAGAATAGTGTGGCAGAAAGAAAGAATAGAACTTTGATGAATGCTGTTAGATGTATGCTATCGCATTCAGGTCTCCCTAAGAATTTGTGGGGAGAGGCATTGCTTACGGCAAATCATATCTTAAACAGAATTCCCACAAAATCCATAGAAAATACACCTTATGAATTATGGAATGGGAGGAAGCCCGATTTGAGTCACCTCAAGAAGTGGGGATCAATTGCCCACGTTCTCATTCCGAGTCAACTTAGAGATAAGTTGGACTCAAAGACATTGAAATGCAGATTCATAGGATATTGTGAGAAATCATCTGGTTACAGATTTTTCCATAAAGAAAAAGGGACCGTTGAATATAGGGATGCGACATTTCTAGAAAATCTAGAGGAAGAGGAATCTCTTGAAAAGGAGAAAGAACCTCTGGTTGTAATAGATGATGACTATCACAATGATATCCCTAGAATTGATCTAGAAATTGAAGAAGAACCTCAAAATATAGAAAATGAACCAATACCTATGAATGAAGTGCAGCCTGGTCAACCCGGAATAGGCAACAAAAGATTGAGAACTCCACCGGTATGGATGGATGATTATCATTTGTATTCCTGTGAGCCTTCATGTCTGATGATAGACATGGAAGACGAAAATTGCATAGATCTCATGAACTATATAGATGCGATGAAGTCACATGATACAGAATTATGACAAGATGCCATGAATGAAGAAATTGATTCCATGAAAAGGAACAATGTATGGGAATTATGCGATCTTCCAAAGCATCGAAAGGCTATAGGACCCAAATGGGTATTCAAGAAAAAGTTTCGAGCTGATGGGTCCATTGATAAATATAAGGCCCGGTTAGTTGCCAAAGGGTTTACGCAGAAACTAGGTATAGATTTTCAAGAAATCTATTCTCCAGTGGCTAAGTTTGCATCCATAAGAATGATCTTGGCAATTGTTGCATGTTTTGATCTGGAGCTGCACCAGATGGATGTAAAAACAGTATTCCTTAACGGAGAATTGAAGGAAGACATCTATATGCAACAACCTGAGGGATTTCAGGAGGAAGACCAAGAGGAAAGGGTATGCAAGTTAAATAAATCAATATATAGTTTAAAACAATCTTCTAGACAATGGTATCTCAAATTCCACGAAGTAGTTGTCCAACTAGGGTTCGTTTCAAACAAGTTGGATAACTGTGTGTATGTCATGAAAAGTGGGAGTAAATATATCATGTTATCCCTATATGTGGATGATATTTTACTCGCCAGTAATGACATAGAAATGTTGATTAAAATTAAATTTGAACTCAGTGGAAAGTTTGAGATGAAGTACATGGGTGAGGCATCCTATGTTCTTGGTGTACAAATCCTAAGGGATAGAAAGTCTAGAATGTTGAGTATAAACCAGAAAAAATATTTGAGGTCTGTACTCAAAAGATTCGGAATGCAGAATTGTAATCCGGCACCTACACCGTTAGTCCATCAGAAACGGTTGTGTAAGGGTCAATGCCCCGGAGAGGGACAAGAACCGCTCATGGTGCCATATGCACAAGCAGTCGGAAGCTTGATGTATGCGATGATGTGTACAAGACCGGACTTGGCATACCCAGTCAGTTTGGTAAGTAGATACCAAAGTAATCCTGGTCCAGCACATTGGGAAGCTGTTAAAAGGATTATGAAATATCTGAGAGGAACTTTGCACCACAGTCTAGTTTATCAAGCTGATACGCTTGAGGTTCTCGGATATTCGGATGCAGACTTTGGAGGAGATAAAGATGACGGAAAGTCCACGTCGGGACATTTGTTCATCTTTGGTGGTGCTGCTGTTTCTTGGGGAAGAAAGAAACAAGGGTGTGTTGCTCGATACACACAGGAAGCTGAGTATGTTGCATGTAGTACAGCTACTACTCATGCAGTTTGGATCAAAAGATTCTTGAACGATTTGAATCTCAACTTGGTAGATGGACCAATTGAGATGTAATGTGATAATCGGGCGGCTATTAGCCTAATTAACAGTGGAGCAAATAGTTCAAGAGGAAAATATATCGAAGTACAATATCACTATATTCGAGATATTGTACAGAAAGGGGAAATAAAAGTAACTTATGTTCCCACAAGTGATATGATTGCCGATCCTTTGACGAAAAGTATCTCAGCAGAAAATTTCATTAAGCATGTTGGCTTAATGGGGCTTAGGAATATATAAGCCAGAAAGAAATATTTTCATGGATAATGAAAATGATGATACCTCTGACGGATAGTGGGAGTGTATCGGAATAGTACTCACGTATAGTGAGACTATGAGAAGAATGATACCTCTGACGGATAGTGGGAGTGTATCGAAAATACTACTCATGGATAATGAGAGTATTGGAATCGTGATGGTGAGTGGAAACACTACTCACGGATAGTGGGAGTGATTCAAAGGAAATATTATATTACTCACGGATAGTGGGGATATAATAATTTGTTGGCCAAGTGGGAGATGTTAGCATGTGGCCAACCAATAATTCCAATAAAAGCACCGACAGTGATGTTAGGGAACCACTCACCGGATTTTCCGGATCTTGTCTTGGGTGCACTGTTGAAGTGGGACGGAGGGGAGGTGGTGCGAAGTACCCTATAAACAAGAGATGGTGATACCCATCGTGGTATACCGAGATCTACAGATCTGAAGCATATCCACCTCGCCAGAATCCCTAGACGGCCCAGAAGGAAACCCACCTCCGAGAGAAAACTACAATACCGTACCGATGAAAGACACGTACGATCCGTCAAACTTTATCTCATAGCGCAAAAGTAAAGCTTGATTTTACTATCACCTCCAATATTTATATTTCACGACATGATATTCTTATGTGTCTACGAGCTAATTGGAACATTATCTATTTTGCTTCCCAGTGATTCTCCATTGCCATCTCTAAGGCTGCGTTTGGCAACCTCCTCTGCTTTTTCATTCTCTTGAAAATCTCTTCATCCGACAAACCTCTGACTCCCTTTAGATTAGTAATCATGAAAAATCTTCAAAATCCTCTTTATATTTGCTTTTGAAGATTGTCAATGGGGCACCGTTTCTGTGTCTACAACATCTCTGTTTTTATATTAAATGCACGCTCAAAATCCCAGATGAACTCTGCACGTTTGATAGCCATTATATTATGTCGGGAGATTATGGCGTTAAAACCGTGGCAAGAGCTCTATCCAAACATGGCCTAAGACCAAAATACAACATCAAAAGTCAAAACCCAACTGTTGATATATATGTTGGATCCATCCTTTTCCTCACATGCAAACAGAAATTAATCAATGAGCTTAATTGCTAGTTACCAAATTTCTTTACACGGAATTACATTCGGAATAACGACCATATGAATTCTCCTGTGAACAAACATAATCATGATAAATAAGCTACGGAGAAGGAATCAAAGAAAAAAGAAAAATGTTTGGTTAGACTAAGTCTGAGTGCAATCGAATTGAAACCAGTGTTATCAGAATCGGATCGATGCATGAATCGGACAATGAACTGGTTCGGTTCGAACCGATTTGACCGTTCAATCGAATCGGTTTGAACCGTGATGTCATTATAATATTGATATATAATCCGACCCGATTTTATAACCAAAGATAATAAGAAATAAGATATAATGATCAAAATAAATAAATATACATGTATAATTATTAGTCATGATTATATAACTAATAACTATAAAAGTAAAAAAACAACAATAACAACATGGTTAAATAAATTGACCTTAAAATTTTGTAATATTTCATCGATGTTCACTCTTCACAATTGACATTTATACTCTTTTAAACATTTAAAGTTTAAATATATATAAAATAAAATGATAAATAATAACAAATCCATAATAATAAGATACTTTTGTTCACACAAACATATCATTTTGAATATTTAAATATTTTTATATTTTTTTGAAGGGTGAATCGGGTCGAACCGCGGTTCGTCCGATTCTTTAACATTAGACCGGACCGAGTCTGATCAGATTAGTTCCTGGACCGATTCACGATCGAACCGGTTCGACCGATCGATCCGATCCGGTTCTGATAACAATGATTGAAACACACCAAACAGGATGACAGAGATCACACACACCGAGTCTTACACCGTCGCCATCACTTCTTAGACTTGCACATCAGCAAGTACACCACTATCTCATTATATAACGTTGGAGTGGAGAGAACATTCCAATTACCTACTATTTTTATATAAATAATATATATAGCCCTTTGGATTCACATTCTAATCATGCAACTCATTATGAAATAATTTCATCAATAGCAAATAAATCAGCATTAATTACTTCACTGTGCAAGCCCTCTATATTAAAGTCAACACATACTATAAAAATGACATTTTCAAAATTTTTCTTCCTCTGTAGTTGGAGATCTTGTTAAAGCTCCCACCGACATGCATGCATATCCCTTCCTTTTAATCCTCATTTTGTTTGTTCAGAAGGAAAAATCCGATCAGTTCCTTCTTGTTTATTGTAATGTAGGACTTCATATATATGTTATTAAAATTGGTAGTGCAATTCATCTTCTTTCTAAACAAATCAAAGAAAAACATATCATTTTGATAAAGGGGTAATCTCGATTAGAGTGAGTTATTCAGGATGGGATGACTTATTCTTGATTTGATTCTTTTTTCTTTAATCGAAGTCGGTTAGAGATAAATTTAGATGTTTTGAATCAAAATAAAATGATAGAATAAGTCACCCGAGGTGACAAACTCATCCCTAATATACCCTTTTATCAAAGTGACCCAAAGGGTTTCCCTAGAAGATATCTTTTTGAGATATGCAATAATAGTCACATAAAACCCCTCCCCCACCACCCCTTCCTTTTATTCATGGTGTGAGGTTAGGGGTATTGCCGGATTTTGGGGAGTGGTATAGATTATTATATATAAGAGAGAGAGAGAGAGAGAGAGAGAGAGAGAGAGAGAGAGAGAGAGAGAGAGAGAGACCTAATATGAGGTTGCATGATCATATTTTTCTATATTATTAGATATCAAAGCAACATTTCCCTACATGAGTGAATTCTCCTTAATTTGGATTCACCATTTCAATATCAACTATCAAGACTTTTTAGTAACTTCCTACAAATTAATATTGTCAGTGGTAACGCATCATTTTTCTTTGTTAACCATTCTTATTGTGTCACATAGCGCTTTGAGTTTATCAATGCCTAGTGAGATGACCAACTTGATCGATGACAGATAATGGGCCTGACAAGCGTTAAGGGCGCGTTTGAGAAGATGTGTGAGAAGATGTGAATTTTGATGTGAGAGATTATGAAATATGTGGACCACACTTTAATGATTAAAATCCACTTCTTCTTTTTAAAATCTACCAAAAGGAGCTTTTAAATTTGAGAGAGAAGTCACCTTATTGTTCCTATCTCTCTCTAACCTTAGGAATCCACTTTTGAAATGAGAGACCAACTTTTTGAGCATTAATATGTTTATCTCCCACAAAGAACCTTCCAATGATTAGGAGCTATTTTCATAATCCACCCCATTGGAATTTCAAACGCGTCCTAAATCCCATTCAAGAAGGTTCCCATTCAAGGAGGTTAATTTCCAAGACGAGCTGTCCACCATGAAATCCTGACTAGGGTTTGCCAAACCGTTCTGGGTCGGGTCGAACCGTCTGTCCCGGACCGTCCTAGCCACAGACCGTGATGATCGATCTGTGGGACGCAACCGAGACGTTGTATATATTTAATATTTTATTTTAAACATGAAATATTTTATAGGTAAGTTGGTTAAACATCTTTATTTGTTCGGTGGCGGTTTGGGTTCGAAACCCACCATTGCATAGTTTTTTTTTCAGATTTTCATTCAAAAAAGCATCCCTATAGTTGGAGATCTTGTCAACACATACTATAAAAATCATCATTAATTACTTCAATGTGCAAGCCCTCTATATTAGAGTCAACACATACTATAAAAATGACATTTTCAAATTTTTCCTTCCTCCCCCCGGCCCGGCATCCATGCATGCATATCCTTTCCTTTTAATCCTCATTTTATTTATTTAGAAGGAGAACTTTGATCACCTCTTTTTTTATTGTAATGTCTGTCTCAATTTTTATAATAAAATTGGTAGTGCAATCTACCTTCTTTCCAAAAAATTTAAAGAAAAATTTCAAAGGGTTTCTGTCATGCCCCGACGCGGAATATTGAGGCGCGACGAGTCAAAACACTCAAGTCATTCAGAGCACGAAGATTGTGGTCCAAACCACAAGAATAGATAAGAAGAAATGGATACTCTTATTTCATCAAAATAAAGTTTTACAACATTCTTAAGTCTTACGAGACAAGGCAAGATACAACTTCAAATAAAAACATAATTCTAGTAAGAACAACCGTTCATAAACCTTGGTAACTAAGGTAATCTTGATTCCTTGATCACTCTAGCTCATTCCCATGAGTTTGGGGTTCATCATCGGAATTACCTGAAATGTTAACCGGAAAACGTAGGGTGAGCGAAATGCTCAGTAGGATTTATATCTCTATACAAGACAACTTAAAGTAATTAGCAGTTTGGATAAAGGTATGTGCTATGCCGAGAAACGCAAATAAAATATGGAACAAGTATAGGAGAGAGAGTAAAGTAATGCAGTAATTGGAATCACCAGTAGACAAGATATCAAGAGTAAAGTTCAAGTAGAGAATGATAATGTAGCAAGTAATATTATGGAATTGGCCATTTTACGCAAGTATGTACAAGCCAAGTACTTCATGTATTCAAGCAAGTCAGGAAATTCACAAACTGTGGAATGTCATAAATTAATCTAGCAAGTAAAGCACTTCGGTGCAATACCACACCAGATCATTCAACTCCCATGGGCGCAAGTACTTTCGGGCGCTCCCCCCAAGACCAGACCGGGACCCATTAACGCCAGACATTGGGTTATGGATCATAGATCCCAAGTATATTTTTGACATCCACATTATATGTATGGCCAAAGAATTTTAAGGTAGAGCTTATGAAATAAAGTATAGATCTAGCAAAATTATCATTCGAGGGACTAGTAGTACAAGATTTCAAGTAGATGTAAGAGAAGTTCAAGGATGATTTTAAGACATACTGTTTAACGACATTAAGATAATAAGAAGGCATCATGTCTAATGTCATTAAGTTGATAAAAGAATTGGATTGATGGACACGGCTTGAATGGTTCTCTCGAAAATCTTGTTAAATAGGCTTAGATAAAGTTTTTCACAGTCGGGTGCTTAATTAGAAAATCGAGGAATTATAGACAGGTAAGAGGTGAGATAGTGGGAGGCTCCCCTCGCATTCGCGAGGTCCTAATTAATAAACCACTTATCCACTTAAAGCGTTTGCCCGTGGACCTCTTTCCTTAGACACCATTTTCCTTGGAAATCTAGTTATTTACACGATTTGTTGAAAATACGATAACGTGATAACACAGAAATCGTTAAAACTCGTATCTATCATGATTATGCAACTAAGTCCATGAAATTTTACAGATAATATCTACTTCATTTAACATGCCAGGGATATAATATAGTCAAGGAGATCAAAGATATCATGATCGTGACAAGAACTAGGACGGAAAGATAAGCTCATAGGATAGAATTATTATCTTTCATAACCTTAACTTAATCATGTGTGAATTTAAATGATATGCAACTTAGCATGACATATCTAAGATGCTAAATGATATATTGGTTCAATTACAACCTGAAAACATCACAATCGGGGTAGAGATCGTGCATCCGGAACACGGTCTTAGAAAGACACCGTGATCCGAGGCGGATCTTCAAGTGGTTAAAAATCTTAGTTTAAATACTATGTCTAATTGTATGGATAGCATCATCAATACTCAATAAAATTTGAGAAAAATGGTATAGAATCAAAGTAACCATACATCTACATCTAATGCATGCATTAATTTGAGTTTGGCCTGAGAGAACACCTACCTTTTTGAAGATCAAGAATAAGAAATTTAAGAACGAATAATGCTTTCGACACTCCTCCAACTTCGAGCTTTCTCCCTCTCTCCAGCCAGCAATTCCTCCCAAGAGAGTTGTGATTTGAGTATGGAAGAGCATAGCCCTATTTATAGGCCAAAATCTCCCACATACTTTCACTATTCCACCAACCTCATTCCATCATACCAACCTTGTTCCACTATTACACCAACTCCATTACACCAACTTTGTTCCACTATTACACCAACCCCATTACACCAACTTTGTTCCACTATGTGGATGACATAATCTATGACCTCATTTATTCAATGATGTAAGAATGACCTCATCCATTAATTAGGATTAGATTAAAGCTAATAAAAATCGGATGTCGACGTCTTCGTCTTTTCGAAATCGTATCGCGAATCTCGCTGTTTGTGTTAACACGTGGAATAGGGCTCATGTTTGCATAACAGAAAAATATTCATAATTTATTTTATTTTCATTTCTCATTATTTCTTTATATATATATATAAATGCATATAAAATTTTTCGAGTTGCTACATCCTCCCCCACTTAAAAGAATTTGGTCCTCCAAATTCACATCATGTAATAGTAATTTAAAAATTTAAATGGAGGGTTCAAAATTCTAACCTGAGATCAAATCTGGGTACTTCTTCTTGATTGACTCTTCTAATTCTCAAGTAGCCTCCTCGAATCCACGCTTACTCCATTGGACTTTTACCATCGGTATAGCCCTATTCCTTAGCTGGTGAAATTTCCGATCTAAGATCTTGATCGGTCTTTCTTCATAAGATAAATCCTTCTGGAGCTTTAAGTCATTGAATTGAATCACATGTGAAGGATCATACATATATTTCCTTAGCATGGATACATGAAATACATCATGGACACTGGTCAATTGTGGAGGCAAAGCCAGCTTGTATGCCACTTCACCGATTCGTTCTAGAATCTCAAAAGGGCCAATAAATCTTGGACTCAATTTTCCATTGATACCAAACCTCTTAATTCCTCGCGTGGGTGAAATTTTCAAGAAGACATGCTCCCCCACTTGAAATTCAAGGTCTCTTCTTCGATTATCGGCATAACTCTTTTGTTGTGATTGAGCAATTTTCAGCCTTTCACGGATCAACTGAATATTATGAGTTGTATCTTGAATAATATCGGGACCCATCAATCCCTTATCTCCAACCTCACTCCAGCATAGGGGTGATCTACAACTCCTACCATACAATGCTTCAAAAGGTACCATCTGAATGCTAGACTGATAACTGTTGTTATATGCAAATTCAATCAATGGTAAGTGTTCATGCCAACTTCCCCCAAAATCTATCATACAAGCTCTTAACATATCTTCGATAATCTGATTTGTCCTCTCGGTTTGTCCATCTGTCTGAGGGTGGAAAGCCGTACTAAAATTCAGTCTAGTACCCAAGGATGATTGTAAACCTTTCCAGAAGTGAGAGGTGAATCTCGGATCTCTATCCGAAATTATGGAAGTTGGAATACCGTGCAGCCTTACAACCTCCTTAATATACAGGGCAGCTAAAACATTCACGGTCCATTTGGTTTTGATGGGCAAGAAGTGAGCAGACTTAGTTAGTCGGTCCACAATCACCCATATAGCATCAAATCCACTTCGGGACTTTGGCAACCCAACTACAAAATCCATGCCAATACTATCACATTTCCATTCCGGTATTTCTAGAGGTTTTAGCTTACCAGCCGGTTTGAGATGTTCGACTTTAACTTGTTGGCAGACCAAACATCGGCTCACGAACTCGGCTACCTCTCTTTTCATGTTAGGCCACCAAAAGGTTCTTTTGAGATCTTGGTACATTTTTGTAGCACCAGGATGAATAGTGTACCTCGATCGATGTGCCTCCTCCAAGATTTTATTCTTGATGGTAGAACAATCGGGCACACAAGTTCTTCCTCGGAAGAGCAGCCTTCCATCATCTGCCAAAAGGAAACCTGGTCGTTGATCTAATTTCTCTTTAATTTCAACAACCAATGGATCATCATTTTGTAACTCTTTAATTTCTAAGAGTAACTTAGATTGGAGACTAATATTTGTAATAAAGACTCCTTCTTCCTTCTCCTCCATATTGAGGTCTAAGTTTGCCATTTGTTCTAACAATTGCCACTCTTTAATCATTAGGCTTGATAATAATGCCATCGGCTTCCGGCTAAGAGCATCAGCTACGGCATTACCTTTTCCGGGGTGATATTGTATAGAGAAATCAAAATCCTTCAAGTATTCCAGCCACCGTCTTTGTCTCATATTAAGTTTCTTTTGAGAGAATAAGTACTTGAGACTCTTGTGGTCGGAATATACAATAAATACCTCACCATAGAGATAATGCCGCCAAATCTTCAAGGCAAAGACTACAGCTGCAAGCTCTAAGTCATGCACGGGATAATTCTCCTCGTACTTTTTCAATTGTTTTGAGGAATTAGCGATCACCTTGCCATGTTGCATTAATACACAGCCTAGGCCAATTCCGGATGTATCAGCATAAACTTCGAATCCCCCTCCTTCAGTAGGCAATGTGAGTATAGGGGCAGTAGTCAAACAATCTTTCAAAGTTTGGAAGCTTTTCTCACATTCCTCGGACCATATATAAGGAATCTCCTTCCTCGTCAATCTTGTCAAAGATACGGCGATCTTGGAGAAATCCTTAATAAATCTTCTATAATATCCTGCCAATCCCAAGAAGCTTCGAATTTCTGTCACACTAGTAGGTCTTTCCCAGTTTTTCACGGCCTCAACCTTTGAAGGATCGACCGCAATACCATTCTCGGATATTATGTGACCTAGAAAAGAAACTTCTTCTAGCCAGAAATCACACTTACTAAGCTTAGCATAAAGTTTGTGATCTCTTAATAACTGTAGGGATTTCTTGAGATGTTCTTCATGCTCCATCTTAGACTTTGAGTAGATCAAAATATCGTCAATGAAGACTATCACAAATTGATCAAGGTATGGCCTGAATACACTGTTCATTAACTGCATAAATGCGGCAGGCGCATTGGTTAGGCCAAAAGACATAACAATGAACTCATAATGTCCATACATGCTCCTAAATGCCGTTTTGTGAATATCTTCCTCATTGATCTTCAATTGATGATAACCAGATCGGAGATCAATTTTTGAAAAATATCGAGCTCCAGAAATCTGGTCGAATAGTTCATCAATCCTCGGCAATGGATATTTATTCTTGATTGTGAGTTGATTCAATTGCCGGTAGTCAACACACAATCTCATTGACCCATCCTTCTTTTTGACAAATAAGATGGGAGCTCCCCATGATGAAGTACTCGGTCGGATGAATCCCTTCTCTAATAACTCCATCAATTGTTCTTTTAACTCCTTCATTTCGATAGGGGACATCCGATACGGAACCTTAGAAATAGGTGTAGCTCCCGGAATCAAATCAATAGAGAAGACCACTTCTCTCTCCGGAGGAATACCAGGCAACTCGTCCGGAAATACAGCAGAATAATCCCGAACAATAGGAATATCCTCCAGATTTGGTTTCTTATGCTTGGCCATAGTCATAGAAACTAAGAAAGCCGCACAACACTTCTTCAATAATTTATCAACTTTAAGAGCCGAAATAAGGGATATGTGTCTAGAATACCTGACACCAGAAAATAAGAGGTTGGGGTACTCACTAAAGGTTACCGTACCCAATTTACAGTTAACGCTAGCACCATATGTAGATAACCAGTCAGCTCCCAAGATAATATCATATCATGCCATCTCCATGCATACTAAATTAGCGGGTAAGTTACAACCGCTAACTAGAACCTCACTAGCAGGGTAGAAATATTTAATCTTCGATCCCGCTCCAATAGGGGTAGTAATAACAAGTTTAGATTCTAATAGAACAAGCCTCAAAGGTAAAATATCCGCAAAGCTCTTAGATATGAAGGAATGCGTAGCTCCAGTATCAAATAAGACAGAGGCAGGCCTTGAGCACACAAAGAGAGTACCTTCCACAACGCCTCCATCTTCGGTAGGTTTCGCATCCATAAGAGCTTGAAGTCTTCCTTGCTTCTTGACAGCAACTGGAAGCTTTTCCGACGGAGCTTGCTCATTGAGAAGTGGACAACTCAGAATTCTATATTCCCGACTTCCACATCGAAGACAGGCACCCAGTCTTCTCCAGCACTCATCTGCCTTGTGTCCGGGTTTCTCACAATATTTGCATAGTTCCTTTGATGATGTAACGACTGGGATGATTTGTTTATCAAATGATCTCGGCCTCTTGTCCTCTTGAAAGTCACGCCCATCATTATTGAAATTACGTCCATCTTTATTGAAGTTACGCTCATCATAATTAGGCCTCTTCTTTCCGAAGGAGGGCTTGAAATTACTTGATCCAGTAACTTGCTCCCTCTTGGCATCTCTTCCCCGGATGCGATCAGTCAATTCCGTTGCATCTTCCAAGAGTTGGGCTTTCATCACCACATCGGCATATACTTAGATATCCATCGGGGCGAGTTGAGTAATATATTGAGGCTTTAAGCCATTTAAAAATCTCCTTGCCTTCATTTTCTCGGTACTCACAAGATATGGTGCATACCGAGATAATCTTGAAAATTGGGCTTCGTACTCCGCTACCGTCAAGCTCCTTTGTTTCAAGGAAGCAAATTCGGTAGCTTTCCTCTCTTGAACTCGGACGGAGAAGTACTTGTTGTTGAAGTGTTCTACAAACTCTTCCCACAACACCTGGTCGTGTGGTAGAGTTGCTTCGACCGACTCCCACCAAGCATGTGCATCTCTTTCAAGCTGAAAGGTAGCGAGTAGGACTTTCTCCTCATCAGCATATTGCATGACTCAAAAAATCCTCTCAATTTCCTTTACCCAATGTTCGGCCTCATCCGGGTTGGTAGACCCAGCGAACTTAGGAGGGTTCATGCTCTTGAAATTCCTATGCAGATCTCCCGCTCCACGGTTAGCTCCTCCTTGAGCTACTTGTTGTAGTGCATGGGTTAAACCTTGCATCGTCCTTTGCATCTCGCGCCATTGAGCTCTCTCGGTAGCCATCTGCGAGCACAACTATAAAACTTAAGTGCTTTGTTTATTTCTTGATTAATCATTCTTTAAAGTTTAGCCCATAGCTCTACACAATCTTACCGGGAAGGTTCAAGATCCTATCCAAATTTCTATGTCAACATCTAAAACCTATATTAAGGGAAACCTGGGGTTTATGAAACCTAGGCTCTGATACCAAAAAGACTGTCACGCCCCGACGCGGAATATTGAGGCGCAACGAGTCGAAACACTCAACTCATTCAGAGCACGAAGATTGTGGTCCAAACTACAAGAATAGATAAGAAGAAATAGATACTCTTATTTCTTCAAAATAAAGTTTTATAACATTTTTAAGCCTTACGAGACAAGGCAAGATACAACTTCAAATAAAAACATAATTCTAGTAAGAACAACCATTCATAAACCTTGGTAACTAAGGTAATCTTGATTCCTTGATCACTCTAGCTCATTCCCATGAGTTTGGGGTTCATCATCGGAATTACCTGAAATGTTAACCGGAAAACGTAGGGTGAGCGAAATGCTCAGTAGGACTTATATCTATATACCAGGCAACTTAAAGTAATTAGCAGTTTAGATAAATGTATGTGCTATGCCGAGAAACGTAAATAAAATATGGAACAAGCATAGGAGAGAGAGTAAAATAATGCAGTAATTGGAATCACAAGTAGACAAGATATCAAGAGTAAAGTTCAAGTAGAGAATGATCATGTAGCAAGTAATATTATAGAGTTGGCCATTTTACGCAAGTATGTACAAGCCAAGTACTTCATGTATTCAAGTAAGTCAGGAAATTCACAAACTGTGGAATGTCATAAATTAATCTAGCAAGTCAAGCACTTCGGTGCAATGCCACACCAGGTCATTCAACTCCCATGGGCACAAGTACTTTCGGGCGCTCCCCCCAGGACCATACCGGGCCCCATTAACGCTAGGCATTGGGTTATGGATCATAGATCCCAAGTATATTTTTGACATCCACATTATATGTATGGCCAAAGAATTTCAAGATATAACTTATGAAATAAAAGTATAGATCTAGCAAAATTATCATTCGATGGACTAGTAGTACAAGATTTCAAGTAGATGTAAGAGAAGTTCAAGGATGATTTTAAGACATAATGTTTAACGACATTAAGATAATAAGAAGGCATCATGTCTAATGTCATTAAGTTGATAAAAGAATTGGATTGATGGACACAGCTTGAATGGTTCTCTCGAAAAATCTTGTTAAATAGGCTTAGATAAACTTTTTCACAGTCGGGTGCTTAATTATAAAACCGAGGAATTATAGCCAGGTAAGAGGTGGGACAATGGGAGGCTTCCCTCGCATTCGCGAGGTCCTAATTAATAAACCACTTATCCACTTAAAACGTTTACCCGTGGACCTCTTTCCTTAGACACCATTTTCCTTGGAAATCTAGTTATTTACACGACTTGTTGAAAATACGATAACGTGATAACACAGAAATCGTTAAAACACGTATCCATCATGATTATGCAACTAAGTCCATGAAATTTTACAGATAATATCTACTTCATTTAACATGTCAGGGATATAATATAGTCAAGGAGATCAAAGCTATCATGATGGTGACAAGAACTAGGATTGAAAGATAAGCTCATATGATAGAATTATTATCTTTCATAATCTTAACTTAATCATGTGTGAATTTAAATGATATGCAACTTAGCATGACATATCTAAGATGCTAAATGATATATTGGTTCAATTACAACCTGAAAACATCACAATCGGGGTAGAGATCGTGCATCTGGAACACGGTCTTAGAAAGACACCGTGATCCGAGGCGGATCTTCAAGTGGTTAAAAATCTTAGTTTAAATACTATGTCTAATTGTATGGATAGCATGATCAATACTCAATAAAATTTGGGGAAAATGGTATAGAATCAAAGTAACCATACATCTACATCTAATGCATGCATTAATTTGAGTTTGGCCTGAGAGAACACCTACCTTTTTGAAGATCAAGAATAAGAAATTTAAGAACGAATAATGCTTTCGACACTCCTCCAACTTCGAGCTTTCTCCCTCTCTCCAGCAAGCAATTCCTCCCAAGAGAGTTATGATTTGAGTATGGAAGAGCATAGCCCTATTTATAGGCCAAAATCTCCCACCTACTTTCACTATTCCACCAACCTCATTCCATCATACCAACCTTGTTCCACTATTACACCAACCCCATTACACCAACTTTGTTCCACTATTACACCAACTCCATTACACCAACTTTGTTCCACTATGTGGATGACATAATCTATGACCTCATTTACTCAATGATGTAAGAATGACCTCATCCATTAATTAGGATTAGATTAAAGCTAATAAAAATCGGATGCCGACGTCTTCGTCTTTTCGAAATCGTATCGCGAATCTCGCCGTTTGTGTTAACACGTGAAATAGGGCTCATGTTTGCATAACAGAAAAATATTCATAATTTATTTTATTTTCATTTCTCATTATTTCTTTATATATATATATATAAATGCATATAAAAATTTTCGAGTTGCTACAGTTTTCCTAGAGGGTAAGTTTTCAAATATGCAACAATGGTCATAGAAACCCCCCCTCCCCCACCACCCCCTTTCCTCTTTTTTTTTCATGGTGTGTGGTTAGGGGAATTGCTGGATTTGGGGTGTGGTACAGATTATTATGATCGTGAGTGATATATATATATATATATAGGGAAATGTTCACATGGGGTCGGCACCATGGCTATTTGCCATGGTGCCGGCATCTGAGCCCTTAAATCCATGTGAGACGATCTCCCTATATACTGGCTCCATGCATTTAAGAGCCTAGATGCCGACACCATGATAAATAGTCATGGTGTCGGTTCCTTGTGAACATATATATATATATATATATATATAGAGAGAGAGAGAGAGAGAGAGAGAGATTTCATTAGTCACCATTAGACCTAATATGAGGCCGCATGACATTTGTCTATATTATTAGAGATCAAAACAAATTTTCCCTACATGATGAATGAATTCGCCTTAACTTGGATTCACCTTTTAAATATCAGCCATCAAGATTTTCTTGTAACTTCCGACAAATTAATATTGTCTGTGGTAATGCAACATTTTTCTATGTTAACAATTCTTATTGGGCCACAAAGTGCTTTGAGACGTCCAGCTTGACCCATGATGCATAATGGGCTTGACAAGCACTAAATCCCTTTCATAGAGGTTTCCAAGATGAGATGCCCATCATGAAATCTTGAGATCAAAAGATTCACTTTATAAACTTGCTTGTGTTTTATGATGATGTAGTCAGCCCAGTGTAAGGTTTAATCCCTTTTGGTGATACGAAGTCTCGAGAAATCGTTGTCATGAATGACTAAAAGATGTCAGATGTACTGCCATCCTCAACGACTAACCAATCTTTTGAACACTCTCAATCAATATACATCTATAAAAAAATATACATGATACAAATCGGACAAAGATTTCACTTTTGAATTCTAAGAATAATAAAATCAACCAAATAGTATGACAAATACTTATATTAAAAAATAGAAACTCCTTTCTTGCTCCTTGTTCCAACTCTACATTCCCTTTGCAACCCATTCAACAATTATATCATCCAACATGCCCGCCCTTGTCTCATTGAACAACTACACATACACGCACACTTAGAAAGCATAACTCAGCATTTAATTATTTCGATGATGTTCATCGGTCCTGCTCTCAAGACTGTATTTGAGAATTGTTACGTCTGTTAGGGGGTTTGTACCTGAAACGGAAGTCAGTCCACATGCGAGGAGGAAGACGACGAGAAAGGAGATCCATGCACACGAACGTCGGGAAGGGAGATACATGTACAACCCAAACGATCTCCCTCTGATTTCCTCTCTCTATCTCTCGTGTCACAATTAATGGAGAGTTGAACACACATATATAGAGGCGAGAGATCAATCCCAATTGAGCTTAAAATAAGATCTCACACATAACAGGATCCTAATCGACATTTAATGGGTTAAGCCTATTGATTATATTCCTTTAACTGGACCTGTCAATGTGTTTAGATACGTGAGACCTAATACAAGTGGACCACTATATTAGGATAAAAGCCAACAATATATGCCTAGGATTAAGCAATTCGTTTGTTAAACGAATGATTTGTTGTGACGTTGTTCTTTTTTTTTTGAATTTTGTAAGTAGCTCTCGGCCCAAATGATTCGCTTGCATGGGGCTTTTACTGCACCGGGATGATGGCTTGCACACACAAAAGGGAAAATGCCATAGTATTACAAGTTCCCTTTCATCATATTCGACAGAAATGCCTGGTTTGTTTGTAAACGAACGGCTATTAAATGCGCTAATCACTCCTGTTAATCTAAGCTACTATATAGGTTTGGAGCAATGGAATATATTCTGAGTATATCCCATCTATCCAAATGAAATTTGGGCCCTTGGATTCATCTTTGAAATTTCAATCTTCCATTTCCTTATTGTGTTTTATTATCAAATTAAATCTTGTTTGTGTTAAATTAGCATTAATGGTCTTTAAACAAGAAATTAATGTGCCCACTTTTCCTTCTTCACTTTGAAGTGTAACCGGCCACAACTTATTTTTTTTCCTTTTCTCATAAACTAAATTGTTTATTTATAGAAATGAAGTTATTATTCTCATGATAGATTATACGAATTGCTTTTGTGGTGATCATGTCATCATTGTCCTAAATGACTAAAAGATGTCAGATGTATTACTGTCCTGAATGACCGATCTTTGGAACACTCTCAATTGACATACACCAATAAAAAATCTGCGTGATACAAATTAGACAAAGATTGTGCATTTGGATCCTAATAATAATAAAATCAACAAAATAATTTAACAAATATTCAGAAAAAAAAATCAAAAACTCCTTTTGTGATACATTCCCTTTGCAGCCCATTCAACAATTCTATCATCCAACATGCCCAATTCCTTCCCTCATTGAAACAACTACACATACACACACACACTCAGAGAGCATAATTCAGCATTTAATTATTTCGATGTTCACTCATCTTATTGGGTTTCACATTGGCATGGCTCTATGCAAGCAAACAAACAACGTTGTTGGTTGGAAGCAAGTTTCTCGATCATGGATTAATTCCCCTTGGATACATGAGATCGCCTGACAACATTAACGCTGCATGCCGTTGTGGAAGCACATCGTCTCACAATCCTCCTTTGTGAGCCGGCAATTACCGGGTGGTTTCTTATATACGCAGCAATAGCAAGCTATCGATCCTCCTCTGCACCTCGCTGGAACGCAGAAGGAAATGTTGATTTTGCTCACATCTCCGGCAGTCCCCGACATGATCTCATGTGCCTGCAGGCTAATCGGAACACCCATCTCGCTCCCCGGTGATTCTCCACTGCCATCTATGAAACCAAAAACATAACTTCAAGAGTCAAAAACCCAGTAGTTTTACGTGAAATGGAGATCCATCCATCTACATGAAATATTACTTTCGGAAAAAAATGACCGTACGAATTCTCAAGCGAACTTAGCATAATCTTAAAAAATAAAAAAAAATGTTTTGCTTATAGTACTCACTCTGAGCGCAAGCAATTTGAGACACAGATAGCAGGACAAAGATCGCACACACCAAGTCTTGCACCGTCGTCATCACTTCTTATTAGAGAACATTCACCTTGGTACATGCACATCTATCTCATTATTATATATAACAATGGAATGGAGAGAATATATATTCCAGTTGCCTTCTAATTTTATTGAAATAATATGGGCCCTTGGATACACTTTCTAAATCGATCTCAGCCATCCAAATTTTCATGTAACTTATTACGAAATAATGTCATCAATAGCAAGCAGATCAGTATTTACTCCACCGTGCATGCCCTCCCTACAGTACGTGGGGCAACTTCATACTATGAAAATGATATTCATATCCATGGAATTCATTCACCGTTAATGTTATGAGGTCTTTGATAGGCAGAGATTTGCATAGATATCCAAATCCAGATTGCGTGTTCTTGGCCGTTGATATTAAATATAATAAATGAGAGAGTATCGTGTGCTAGTTGTGGAAGTAAAGTAATAGGAACAGAAGTGTGTCCGTCAATAGTGGTACGTGTAACTAGGTAATCTTATGATCAAGGTTTGCCGACTTGTCGTATTAGATCGAGGTCCTCTTGATTCAGTATGATACGGTCGAGTCGTATCTAATTCGACTCAACTCGACCTTCTCTCTCCCTCTCCCTCTCCCTCTCCTCTCTCTCTCTCTCTCTCTCTCTCACACACACACACACACACACTGTGACTCGGCTCGACTTGGCCGATCTTAGAGGTGATCATCCGTAACGTATCAAATTTTTTCAGATATGATACGGCACGCCCGAGTCGACCCTAATCGGACCGAGTCGACAAACCATAGGTATTCCTCACATGCAAACAGAAATTAATCAATGAGCTTGCTAGTTACCGAATTTCTTAATTTACATGGAATTACATTCGGAATAATAACGACCATATGAATTCTTCTGTGACCATATACATAATTCATGATAATTAAGCTAGGGAGGTGGAACCAAAAAAAAGGAAAAATATTTGGTTAGACTAACTATGACAGCTGGCGAATTGAAACACAGTAAACAGGGTGACAGAGAACACACACCAAGTGTTGCACCGTCACCATCACTTCTTAGAATTGCACCTCAGCATGCGAGTACACGTCTATCTCATTATAAAACATTCGAGCGGCCAACTGCCTTATATTTTTATATAAAAAAGAGATTTATATATATATACTCTCATAAAATTTGGTTCCGTCAAATATATATTTTATCTGAACATATTATCATGAATATTCTCTAAATATAAATAATGTCATGATTATGTTATCACCGTAACTTCCGTATGTTTAACCCGAGTTAAGTGTGAGTTAAATGATAAGATATATATATATATATATAATTTGATTTGGTTAAATACTAGATCTAACGAGTGTAGATAGTATATTTCACGGAATATTCTCCTCCTATCGACGATAATAAATTAAAATATATAATTATAATATTTCTATCTAAATGAAAAATATTCATGATAATATGTTCAAATGAAGAGTATATTTGATAAAATTAAATTTTATGGAGTTATACATGTAAAAATCCCTATAAATAAATATATATAGGCCTTTGGATTCACTTTACAGATTTCAGCCATCTAAATTTTCATGTAACTCATTACAAAATAATGTCATCGATAGCAAGTAAATCAACATTTATTTTCCCGTGCAAGCCCTCGTGCTATAAAAATGGCATTTCCAAAATTTCCCCTCCTCTATAGTTGGAGATCTTGTCAACGCTCTCTTTCTCCCCCACCCTCGCACGACATCCATGCATGCATATCCCTTCCTTTTAATCCTCATTTTGTTTGTTGAGAAGGACAATTTACTCTGATCACCTTCTTTTTTATTGTAATTTCTGCCTTAATTTATATATTAATAAATTGGTAGTGCAATTCACCTTCTTTCTAAACAAATCAAAGAAATACATCAATGGGTTTCCCTAGAAGGCATCTTTTTGGGATATGCAACAATGGACACAGAAAACCCCTCCCCCACCACCCCCTTTCCTTTTTTTCTCATGGCGTGAGGTTAGGGGAATTGCCGGGTTTTGGGGAGTGGTGTATATATATATATATATATATATATATATATATATATATATATATATATATATATATATAGAGAGAGAGAGAGAGAGAGAGAGAGAGAGAGAGAGAGATTTCATTAGCCGCCATTAGACCTAATATGAGGCCGCATGACATTTGTCCATATTATTAGAGATCGAAACAACTTTTCCCTACATGATGAGTGAATTTGCCTTAACTTGGATTCACCTTTTAAATATCAGCCATCAAGATTTTCTTGTAACTTCCTACAAATTAATATTGTCTGTGGTAATGCAACATTGTTTCTATGTTAACAATTCTTATAGGGCCACAAACTGAGTTATCAATTCCTAATGAGACGTCCAGCTTGACCTACGATGCATAATTGGCTTGACGAGTACTAAATCCCTTCCATGGAGGTTTCCAAGATGAGATGTCCATCACGAAATCCTGAGATCAAAAGATTCACTTTTAAACTTGATTATTCTTTTATGTAGTCCGCCCAGTATAAGGTTTAATCCCTTTTGGCGATACAAAGTCTCGAGAAATCGTTGTCATGGATGACTAAAAGATGCCAGATGTACTACCATCCCTAATGAGTAACCAATCTTTTGAACACTCTCAATCGATATACATCTATAAAAAAATATACGGACAAAGATTTTACTTTGGAATCCTAAGAATAATAAAATCAACCAAATAGTATGACAAATATTTATAAAAAAAATTAGAAACTCCTTTCTTGCTCCTTGTTCCGGCTCTACATTCCCTTAAACTAATGAAATTGGTTATTCATTCTATTATGACTGTAAAATTGATGTCTAGAAATATTACTCTGACAAAATCAAGATTAATAGATTCTACTTTCTTTTCTTATTTACATTTTTTCTAATTAAAATTTTTATCTTTTTGACGACATCACCTTATAATTCATCTCTACACTATTAGAATGGACGTAATACGAAGATGAATGGACACTATTTTCGCCCTATAAGTCCGACTATATTATTCGTAACGTAGGCATCTACAATATTGGGATGCAATGCATTCAACAATCACATCATCCAGCATGCCCTTCCTTGTCTCATTGAAACAACTACACATACACGCAAACTTAGAGAGCATAAACATTCAGCATGTAATTATTTCGAGGTTAACTCGACTTATTGGGTTTCACATTGGCATGGCTAAGCAAACAAACAGCGTTGTTGGTTGGAAGCAAGTTTCTCGATCGTGGATTAGTTCCCCTAGATACATACATGAGATCGCCTGACAACATTAACGCTGCATGCCGTTGTGGAAGCAGTCCTTCTCACAATCCTCCTTTGTGAGAACGCAATTACCGGGTGGTTTCTTATATAAGCAGCAATAGCAGTCCGTCGATCTATCGTTGCACAGCCTTGGAACGCAGAAGGAAATGTTGATTTTGCTCACATCTCCGGCAGTCCCCGACGTGATCTTATGTGCCTGCAAGCTAATCGGAACACCCGTTTCGCTCCCCGGTGACTCTCCATTGCCATCTACAAAAACCAAAACACCAACTTCAACACTCGAAAACCCATTAGTTTATAACGTGTTGGATCCATCCATCTGAATGAAATATTACTTTCAGGATAATGATCATGCGAATTCTCAAGCGAACTTGCATAATATTCTTGATAAATATATAAGATTGGTAGAATGAACCCAAAAAAATAAAAAATTGTTTGCTTATATACTCACTCCGAGCGCAAGCAATTTGAGACACAAGTAGCATGACAAAGATCGCACACACCAAGTCTTGCACCGTCGTCATCACTTCTTAGATCAGTACATTCACCTCGGTACATGCACATCTGTCTCATTATATATAACAAAGGAATGGAGAGAATACGCCAGTTGCCTTCTAATTTTATTGAATCAATATGGGCCCTTGGGATTCACTTTCTAAATCTCAGCCATCCAAATTTTCATGTAGCTTATTAGGAAATGATGCCATCAATAGCAAGCAAATCCGTATTTATTCCACCGTGCATGCCCTCTATATAGAGTACTTGCGGCAACTTCATACTATGAAAATGATATTCATCATATCCATGGAATTTATTCACCGTTAGTGTCATGAGGTCTTTATAGGCAGAGATTTGGATAGATACCCACATCCGGATTGCATTTTTTTGGCCACTGATATGAAATATAGATGAGATTTGCATTGAAAATATTTGTAGCATTTATTTGATATATGATGACATTTTCAAAATTTCACCTCCTCAATAGATGGAGATCGCGTTAAAGCTCCCACCGGCATGCATGCATATCCCTTCCTTTTAAACCTCATTTTGTTTGTTTAGAAGGAGAAATCCGATCACCTCCTTCTTTTTTATGAAATGTCTGCCTCAATTTATATAATAAAATTGGCAGTGCAATCTACCTTCTTTCCAAGAAGGTAAGTTTTTCAAATACGCAACTATGGCCATAGAAAACCCCTCCCCCACCACCCTCTTTCCTTTTTCTTTTTTTTTTCATGGTGTGAGGTTAGGGGAATTGCTGGATATATATATATATATATATATATATATATATATAGAGAGAGAGAGAGAGAGAGAGAGAGAGAGAGAGAGAGAGAGAGAGAGAGAGATCATTAGCCGCCATTAGACCCAATATGAGGCTGCATGATATATTATTACAGATCAAAGCAACATTTCCCTACATGATGGGTGAATTCGCCTTGATTTGGATTCACCATTAATTTAAAATTTTTTAAATATCAACTATCAAGATTTTTTAGTAACTTGCTACAAATTAATATTGTCAGTGGTAACGCAGCATTTTTCTTTGTTAACTATTCTTATTATCAAATTAAATCTTGTTTGTGTTGAATTAGCATTAATGGTCTTTAAACAAAAAATGTGCCCTCTTTTCCTTCTTCACTTTGGAGTGTAACCGGCCACAACTTAATCTTTTTTTCTTTTTCTCACAAACTAAAATTTTTATTTATAGAAATGAAGTTATTATTTCACACGAATTCTCACAGATCTTTTCCGATTGAAGTTTTCATATCATTTACTCGTAAACGGCAAGGATGTTCATCAAAACTTATTTTTCCCTATATTATAACATTGTTACTTCTTTCTTTCTTTTTTTTTGCAGTTAATGCCATATATTATTGTAAAATGTGTTAAAGAGAAGAGGAAATCAGAATATTAGATTTACTACTTATCTCTTCCCCGCCGTTATGGGCTCATATATATCTGCACCTTCTCAATTCATCATTGATGCTATCTTTATGCTACTATAAAATATTTTTGTATGAAATGACTCACATTATGAGAATTAATGAGATAGAGAATATATAGAGTGCCGCTCTTTCTCTTCTCTCTATATTTTTGGTTGGGTGTGGATCGAGATGGTCAATTAATTTGTATTGTGAGATTATTTCATTTTTGAATCAACAGGTATTAATGTATTGTATGATATATATCCTATATAGGTTTCTTATTAATTTATTGCACTAAGTATGACCATTCAATTGCATAAAAGTTAGAGGGTTGCCGATTAATTTTACTTCTATTCTCTACCAACTTTATAAAATTTAATCTCATAGAAGCTCCACTAACTACTCCTTTGTTAATTACATTTTTCGCCTTGGTTTTTCATAAATTCAAATGTAACCCCATTTTTATGCCACCTTGTTTGTTAGATATATATTGAAGTATTTATTTTATAACTATTTTTATATCACAAACTTTTGACGTGCATGCATTTTAACTAGCGTTCTTAAATTGTTTCTAAGTTGGAACTATTCGATCATTGGTTGCCGAGCCGATCATTGAGACGGATGGTGACTCTGTGAATTGGCAAAGCCGGTACTGTTCGTTTATTGCCATTATTTCCGGTAAAGAAATTTTTTACTTTCACTTTTAATATGAAAACTATAGTAAATAATGAATAAGAAAAAATCTAAGTAACTTTAAGTAGATCAATAAAAACATGTAAGTCTTTAAGTTAAAATATTGTTCTAATTTAGAAGTTGTATTAGAAATAAAAGAGAAATATTATAGAGCCAAGCTTTGTGTCACTTTTTTTTATCATACCCATTTTCGTGTAGATTTGAAATGAACTTAACTTCAATGCTCTAAAACGTACAGTTTACATTAGCAATAAAAGAAAAATATTATATTGTCAGATTTCGTGCTATTTTTTTTACCCATTTCCTATTGTCTAAGAGTGAACTTAAGCTCTATGCTCCCGAGATTGAGAACACCGTACTTAAGTTACTCCCCTCTACCGAGTTATGAGGAGATTAAATAGCTAAGGTGAATATTACAAAAAGAATGACATAAAATGTAATATATATATCATAACATTCCTCAAAATAAAAAATGATTAATTTTAGATATACTCCTTGGACATGTAAAATATTAAATTATTATCCTTAATTGTCAAGTAACATGCATACCATCGTTATTAATAAAAAATTAAAACATATCACTAAATGATAAAAATGTCCCCCACATTCACATCAACCCAAAACCTTTCCACGAATACATTGGGAGTAATTTTGTCATTTAATGATATTTGTTAGAGTTTTTGTTAATAACAAACATATATGTGATATTTGACAAATAAAAAAGATACTTTTAATCTTGATATTTTATATATAAATAATATATATATACATATATATGAAATTAACCTAAATAAGCATATTCATTAATTAAATCCGCCGACTTGACTTGAAGGGTGAAAAACCCAATTAGCCGTTTCAGATATCGAAGTACGGTCCATCGGAGATCTCATCGACCCAGTACCAATAACGTGCATGTGCAATGACTGTAATCCCTTCAGACTTTCAGAGCAGCAAAGCGAAGGCTACGTAGCCCCACCGCATACGTGGTGCCGCATGCAGCGATGTGGCTACCGCCTCAGAGGGAGCTCCTATGCAGAAGCTCTCGTCGGCATCTGATCTTATCCGCGTCTCACTAACAGTAGCACTCGGTTCTTAGAGAGAGAGAGAGAGAGAGAAAGAGGTGCGTGTAACGTAGCGAACTAGCCATGTCAGGGGCGCAGGGGGGACAGCCGATGGGGTCGCCGATGAGGGCGACGTACGACTCAGTGGAGGGCGGCGAGAACAAGACGGTGGTGGACCTGCACTCCACCAAGGATGAGGGGGGCATCCAAATCGAGAAAGAAGACGAGAAGGCCGGCCCAACGGCCACCCCTTCGGCGCCACCGAGGAGGAGAACAAATAGGATCTCGGCGTCGTCGGCACCAGCTGATTACTCTCTTCAAATACATATCTGGGAGTACAGAGAGAATATCGTATGCGAGTTGTGGAAGTAATAGGAACAGAAGTGTGTCCGTCAATAGTGGTACATGTAACTAGATAGTGTTATGATGTAACTCTATATAGTACTTTTCTTTGGTGCGTGTTTCGTAAACATGACGTTTTTTTTAAGGTAACACCTGCAAGGCAGGAGGAGGGAGGGCATTCCCCCTTCAAGGAAGGTGTGACGACTCAACAGCATTCGGATACTGGGTAAATCCGATATCACTTGGATCCTGAGAGGCCTTGTAAGGCTCTGAAGAGAAAAAAAGGTGGGTGTGAGTACATTGAACTTCAAGATAAAACAATAAACAATTAATTACTATGATCAGGATTGCTCAATTAGTAGAAATAAAATTATATTTTTAATTAAACAATTAATGGGGTATTTGGATATGTTTTTTTTAGTTTTCTCCCTCAAAATATAAATTATGGAGAAAGTGGTGTCTCGTGCGTGTTTGGTGATGCCTTCCGTATTTTTTGGGGAGAAGTTGACTAGCTACTTCGTTAATCTCTCCCTAATAAAAAACAGCGCTTGGCCTCTCTTTTGTTTGAAGACACGGCGTGTAAAGCCGCTCACGACCCACCCTCGACTCTAATGACCTCGCGAACTCCTCTCCTTCCTCTATCCCATTCGGTCAAGACATGGAAAATTTTAAATCCTAGGCTCTGATACCAAGAAAGAGCTGTCACGTCCCGAGTGCGGAAGCTTACCCGCGGCGCGACAGTTCTTTATATATAACCAAAGCAAGCTAGATTATAAATGAATTTCTAATTACAATAGAGTGCGCAAAATCTAATTTATTAACGATGAAATGAGTTTGAACTAATGATTATTACAATAATCAACTGAATTACAACACAGTCATTTATTTAAACTTGGAAATTACAACTGATACATCCTGAAATTTATTTAACACACTAAATTACATAACATAATCACTACACTCATCACTCGGTCTCTTCCCCATCGGTGTCCTGACCGGTCTCCAATTCACCTGAAAGGTTAGAAGAACAACTAGATGAGCGAGTCGCTCAGTAGGGTTTACGTCTCAAATTCTAACAGGCTTTAAATGAATTACAATTGAAATAATGCAATTAACCTATGCATGCTGACAAGAGATAATCAAGGAATTATAAAAGACGATAAGAGCTGAATTTAAGTTTCAATAAGCAGTAAGAATATTAAACAAGGGATAACTGATCATATCAAGAATTTAAGCAATAGTAAGCAATGTAATCCAGATCATGTATAACAAGAATTGGCTATATTTATCAATTCATTCAAGTAATCATTCAAGTCATGTAATGCCCATTCGGGCCACGCAAGTCAAGCAAGTCAAGTAGAACACGTGAGGGGTGGAATGTCTCAATCTAGCATGTATCCCGGTGCAATGCAAGACACCGGCAAGCAAGAGATCTTTCCCATGGGTTTCGGGTGCTCCTCCCAGGACCAGACCGGGCCCTTTTGCCAGCATTTTTAGTCATAATTTTGACATCCACTTTCATTTTATAGCCAATATAGAGTTTCAAGGCTTGACCAGTAGGAAATTGTAAGGTGGAATTTGACTGAATTCAAGGAGTATTTATACGTAGGAAAACACGGGAAAACCGTATACCCGATTGGTACCCTAGGATTTACTAATCCTTTAATTCCTTTATATATATCAATTTGGCTAAATTCTTTAGCTTATTTTGATTGTCATCATTCATATCATCTATATTTATTAACCTTTTTCATCTATTTTTATTAGCTTGTAAGATTACTTAATGTACGTATTCATCTTGCATATACCTTAACATTTCTTGACCTTGTGAGACCAATTATATATATAAATTGACAATTTCATTTATATATGCTTATTAATGATACTGAAATTTAAAATGGGTTGACAGAAATTTTAATTATTCATTTAGTGCCCTGGATTGACTTTAAACAGACCAACGGGCATTAAGCAGCCTTTGTGGAATTGGCGCCCTAGACCAGGACGCCTCTTTCAGGGGCCTCTGTAAGTGGCGCCCTGGTCAGGGGCGCCTCTTACAGGCCTGCCAATATATATATATATATATATTTTAAATTAACGCCCTTGGACAGGGCGTTTCTTATAAGGCTCTTAATATATATATATATATAGGCATACGAATTAACGACTGGGGGTTAGGCCCCCATTTAAGTAATTGGCGCCCTGGACAAGGGCGCCTCTTACAGGCTCTCTGTAATTGGCGCCCTAGGCCAGGGTGCCTCTTACAGGCTCCATTATTTATATAATTTTTGTTTAAATTAACGCCCTAGAAGAGGGCGTTTCTTACTAGACTCATAAAATTTTTATTTTGGTTGAAAGAATTGACGACTGCACATGCAGTCATTTCTCATGAAATTGGCGCCCTTGACTGGGGCGCTTCTTATAGAGTTCTGGTAATTGGCGCCCTTGTCAAGGGCGCCTCTTACCTGAGGCTAATTTCCTTCCGTCTGAGAGTTATCTAAGGGTTCATAATTTGGGATTTTTCACTAATTAACATCTATACCTGATTCCGACTGATTTCCAGTTTAATTGTAACGGATGGCTCTAGCTAATTAAGAGTTTAATGACACTAATTAACTAACATCTTTACTGAAAGTGTGTAATTTAGCTAACAGAGGGTCTAATTAAACATGTAATCTAGCAAGATCTTCTACTTAAACAATCTGATCCTTTAATATGATACTAATGTCATGTAAGTTAACCATCAAATCTTCAATTTAACTAATAAGCCCTTTAATTAATTAACATGCCCTTCTAATAGTCTCTTAATTAACTAACATGCTCTTCATTAACTAAGTTTTTCTTAATTAAACTAACAGGTTCTCTAATTTGACTCACAATATAATGATTACTAGCATGATTACCTATTTAACATATTAATTACTTAAATTAAACTGCATGTATTTGCCCTATACTTAAATAGATAACAGATCATCATAGTGTAAACCCCAAGGGTTATAAATGAAAACGGTAAACACATGGATATGGCATTTAATTCCCTAACTTAACTAGATTTGTTAATTAGCCTATAGGGTTTAGTTAAAAGATGAGACCACCTACCTTAAAGGAAGAAGAAGTGGGTAGCAGAAGGATTCCCCCTCTGCAAGCAACAGCACACCGGGCAGCAGCAGCAGCAAGACCAGCAGCAGCCCTCTGCAAATACTAGAGTCACCGTAGGACTCTAGTAGCTAGGAAGGGGATATAAAACAACCCCATGCTGATTAGTTCGACAGGATAGGGGGGCAAGATCCCAAAAAAACGGATCTGGTGCCCTGCCAACGCATGCCAGAGGGGCTGACGGTTGGGGGATCAAAATAATTAACGCCTTAGTAGAAGGCGTGTTTTTGAAAATTAAAGCCTTAGGTTAAGTCACATTTTAAATAAAGCCTTAGCTTAAGTCATCTTTTAAGTCCTTTATAGAAATCAAAATAATTAACGCCTTAGTAGAAGGCGTGTTTTTTACAAATTAAAGCCTTAGGTTAAGTCACGTTTTATCAAATTAAAGCCTTAGGTTAAGTCACGTTTTAAATAAAGCCTTAGCTTAAGTCATCTTTTAAGTCCTTTATAGAAATCAAAATAATTAACGCCTTACTCCAAGTCGCATCTCAAATGGTCATTTGACGACATAATGTTTGGACGTTTCTCATTGAATTAACGCCCTAAGGTTGGGCGTTTTTTTGTTTTTTTACAATAAAGTAAAATTGTTGGTCGTGGGTTTTGAACCCTGGTCACCGGGGTGAAAGGCAAGTTGTGAACCAATATGCTAGATGATTTTCCTTGGTAAGTTGATACTTCTTCTGTATGATACCTTAGTACTCTAGGTTTCATTTATAATTTATAATTATGGAAAATATATTATTTATAATTTTTATTATTCCAAAATAACTTATATATATATATTTTATAGCTCCCTTTCTTCCAAAAGTGAGAGAACTATTATTTTTATTTTTATTTATTTATTTATTTTATTTATTTGAAATTAATAATTATAATTCAATAATTTGTGAAAATAATATAACTTGACATGTGATATTTATTAGTTAAATATTATTGGTAAATAAAAAGAAATTTTTTTTGTAGAAAATTATTATTATTATATTATTATTCTAATTAAAATTTACGGGTGTTACACCCTCCCCTACTTAAAAGAATTTGGTCCCCAAATTCAACTGCATGAGGGTGGTTCTATTATGCAAAAGAAAAGCAGAGCGTATAGAGTACTTACAATTTAAAATAGCTCTGGATATCTTTTCTTTATAGACTCCTCGGTCTCCCAAGTTGCTTCCTGCTCGGAGCATCGATTCCATTGAATTTTTAGCATAGGGATCGTCTTGCTCCTTAGAACTCGGACTTCTCGATCGAGGATACGCATCGGTCTTTGCTCATATGTGAGATCCTTTTGAATCACCAAACTGGCGTGGTTGATGATGTGAGAAGGATCATGCACGTATTTCTTCAGCATAGAAACATGAAATACGTTGTGTATTTCCGAGAGTTGAGGAGGTAGAGCAATACGATAGGCCACCTCGCCCACTCTTTCCAACACCTCAAATGGACCGATGAATCTTGGTGTAAGTTTTCCTTTGACACCAAATCTCCTGATGCCTCGACTGGGAGATACCTTGAGGAATACATGATCACCAATTTGAAATTCCAGGTCTCTCCTTCTGCTGTCAGCATAAGACTTTTGCCTGCACTGAGCTACCTTAAGTCTTTCTCTGATAAGAGTAATCTTCTCAGTTGAATCTCTTACCATTTCAGGACCTAGGAGTTGTCTTTCACCGACCTCCTCCCAGCATACTGGAGATCTACAGCTTCTGCCATAGAGTGCCTCAAAAGGTGCCATTTGGATACTGGCTTGGTAGCTATTATTGTAAGCAAATTTGGCTAATGGTAAGTGATCAGGCCAACTTCCGCCGAAATCTATAGTGCATGCTCGCAACATGTCTTCAACAACCTGATTGGTCCTTTCTGTCTGACCATCCGTCTGGGGATGAAAGGCAGTACTGAAGTTAAGCTTCGTTCCCAGAGAGCGTTGTAGACCCTTCCAGAAATGAGAAGTGAAGCGAGGGTCTCGGTCAGATATCATGGACACCGGAATCCCATGTAATCTGGTAACTTCCTTAATATACAAAGCGGCAAGAATATCAATCGACCATCGACTCTTGATAGGCAAGAAATGAGCCGATTTAGTAAGGCGATCGATGATTACCCATATTCCATCATATCCGCTTCTCGACTTGGGCAAACCCATGATGAAATCCATGCCGATATCCTCCCATTTCCACTTGGGAATATCAGTGGATGCAGTCTCCCTGCTGGCTTCTGGTGTTCGGCTTTCACCTGCTGGCAAGTTAAACAGCGAGACACGAAGTCCGCTATTTCCCTTTTCATGTTGGGCCACCAAAAGGTCCTTTTTACATCTTGGTACATTTTTGTGGTTCCCGGGTGTATCGTGTATCTCGATCGATGGGCTTCTTCTAGAATCTCCTTCTTCAGTTCAGGACTGTCGGGCACACATGTCCTTTCATGGAATAAGATTCTGCCATCAGGTGCCAACTTAAGTCGGTCTTCTCGTCCAGTTTTTCTTTGATTTCTACCAACAGTGGGTCTTCTTCTTGTAACCTTTTGATTTCAGTTAGCAAATCCGGGTGTACATGTAAGTGGGATAGAGTAATACACCCGTCATTCTTGCTTATGTTGATGTCGAGTTCAGAAAATTTTTCCAGCAATTTCCATTCCTGAACCATACAGTTGGCTACTAGAACTCTCGGCTTTCGACTAAGGGCATCTGCTACGGAATTACCCTTACCAGGATGATATTGTATAGTGAAGTCGAAATCCTTAAGGTACTCGAGCCAACGTCGTTGCCGCATGTTCAGCTCCTGCTGAGAGAATAAGTATTTGAGGCTTTTATGATCGGAGTAGACCGTAAATTGTTCTCCATAGAGATAGTGCCTCCATATCTTCAAAGCCAATACTACCGCGGCTAACTCTAAATCATGCACAGGGTAATTTCCTTCATGCTTCTTCAATTGCCGGGACGAGTATGCAATAACTCTCCCATTCTGCATCAATACACATCCGAGGCCGATACCAGATGCATCGGTATATACCTCGTACTTCTCCCCTTCAATCGGAGTGACAAGACCGGTGCAGTGGTCAGTAACTCTTTCAAAGTTACGAAGCTTCTTTCACAGTCTTCACTCCACTCATAAGGCACTTCCTTGCGGGTCAATCTGGTGAGAGGAACAGCAATCTTGGAGAAGTCCTTGATGAAACGCCGGTAATAACCAGCTAAGCCCAAGAAGCTACGAATCTCCGTCGCATTCGTCGGTCGTCCCCAGTTTTGCACGGCTTCGACCTTTGCAGGATCAACAGAAATTCCGTCTTTAGAGATAACATGTCCTAAGAAGGACACTTCCTCCAGCCAGAATTGGCATTTGCTGAATTTTGCATATAATTTATTGTCCCGCAATACTTGCAATGCCTTCTTAAGATGTTCCTCATGATCTTCTCAGTCTTCGAGTAGATCAGTATATCATCAATAAAGACCACAATAAATTGGTCCAAATAAGGCCGATAAATGCCGTTCATTAGCTGCATAAAGGCTGCAGGCGCATTGGTTAGACCAAAAGGCATAACAGTAAATTCGTAATGCCCATACCTGCTTCGAAATGCAGTCTTGTAATTATCCTCTTCCTTGATCCTCAGTTGGTGATAACCCGACCGAAGATCTATTTTGGAGAAATGTTTTGCTCCTGATAACTGGTCGAACAGCTCATCAATTCTCGGCAGTGGATACTTGTTTTTGATAGTAAGGTTGTTTAACTGCCGATAATCAATGCATAATCTCAATGTGCCATCTTTCTTTTTAACAAAAAGCACGGGCGCTCCCCACGGGGAAGTACTCGGCCTAATAAACCCTTTCTGTAGTAAGTCCATCAATTGCTCCTTTAGCTCCTTCAGTTCCGCAGGAGACATCCTGTAGGGTGCTTTAGAAACAGGGCCGGCCCCCGGAACAATGTCTATTGTGAATGACACTTCCCTCTCTGGGGGTAAACCAGGTAATTCATCTGGAAATACATCGGGGAAATCCCGAATTACTCTGATGTCTTCAATCTTCTCCTTCTGGACTTCTGTGGTAGTTACAAAAGCCAGAAAAGCCATGCATCCTTTCTTTACTAGTTTACTAGCTCGAAGGGCTGAGATAAGCAAGGTTTTATCCCGAGATTTGTTAAAAACTAACTCGGGATAATCTTTGAAAGCTATTTTGCCATGCCGACAATCTACCGTTGCTTGGTAGGTCGATAACCAGTCGGCTCCTAATATGACATCATAACATTCCATGTCAAGGCATATCAGGTCGGCCGGTAAATTCTTGTCTTGAACCATGACCTCACAACTCGGGTAGTGATGCATGATATCCGATTTGTTCCCAAGGGGCGTAGATATAATTAAATCTAACCGTTCCGGTTCATTAGAGAATGAAGCATTAAATTTCTTGGAAACAAATGAATGAGTTGCCCCAGTATCAAATAAAACTCTAGCAGATTTAGAGCAGATAGTCAAGGTACCTTCCACGATTCCTCCTTCCACAGATTCGGTTCCTTGAAGAGCTTGTAGACAGCCTTGCCTTTTAATTGGACGCTTCTCGTCCTTGTCGGCTTGCTCCTTCATCAACGGACAGTCGGGAATTCGGTGCTCCCGGCTACCACATCGGAGACACGCTCCCAATTTCCTCCAACAATCCTCGGTCTTGTGACCATCTTTTTCACAATATTTACAAATTTCCTTTGTAACTGCAGCACCAGAGGAAGGCTTGTTGTTGATAGCGAGGAATGGTTTGTGATTCTTCTGGAACCTCTTCTCCTTGGAAGACTCGCCTCCATTAAAAGTCTGCTTCTTGTTGAAGAGTGGGTTGCCGTTTCCCGGACTTGTAACATATTCTTTCTTGTTCTTGCCCTGAATCTTTTCAGAAAATTCAGTAGCGTCCTCCAGTAATTGGGCACGACGAACCATTTCCGAATAGACTTGGATGTCCATCGGTGCAAGCTGAGTAATATATTGGGGCCGTAGCCCATTAAGGAATCTCCTCGCCCTCATTTTCTCCGAACTCACCAAGTGAGGTGCGTAACGGGAAAGCCTTGAGAATTGGGCCTCATACTCGGCCACCTTCCGGGTCCACTGCTTGAGTGCGGCAAACTCTGCGGCCTTCTTCTCCTGCACCCGATCCGAGAAATATTTATTGTTGAAGTGCTCCACAAATTCGTCCATGTGACATAACCGTCGGGCAGTGTGGCTTCCACGGACTCCCACCAGCTTCGTGCATCCCGTTCCAACTGAAACGTAGCCAATAAGACCTTTTCTTCATCGGTGCATTGCATCACCCGAAAGATCCTCTCGGTCTCCTTTAGCCAATGCTCGGCATCATCAGGGTCCACTGAGCCCGCAAACCTGGGTGGATTCATGTTGCGAAAATCCCGGTGAAGGTCACCGGCTCCACGATGATCATTACGAGCACCGCCTTGCGCCACTTGCTGTAGCGCCTCCGTAAGTCCTTGCACACTGCGCTGCATGTCGCGCCATTGTGCTCTTTCAGCGGCCATTTTCCTACAAAAGAATTTTAAGAATTTTAAGATAAGTGACATAGGGCTTTAAGGTTAAGGGGATTTTTATTGCATTAATCTTAACCCGTGTTTCTACCCATCTCACCAGGTAGGGTCTAACTAAATTTTTTTTTTTCCTTAGTCGTTCCCTAGAACATATATACATTTCCTAAAAGTTTTCTATCCTATTAAAATTTTCTAGGGTTTACCTAGATAAGCAATTCTAGTTGGGCTAATTACGTGTTTTACCTAGGAAAATTTTAAATCCTAGGCTCTGATACCAAGAAAGAGCTGTCACGTCCCGAGTGCGGAAGCTTACCCGCGGCGCGACAGTTCTTTATATAGAACCAACGCAAGCTAGATTATAAATGAATTTCTAATTACAATAGAGTGCGCAAAATCTAATTTATTAACGGCGAAATGAGTTTGAACTAATGATTATTACAATAATCAACTGAATTACAACACAGTCATTTATTTAAACTTGGAAATTACAACTGATACATCCTGAAATTTATTTAACACACTAAATTACATAACATAATCACTACACTCATCACTCGGTCTCTTCCCCATCGGTGTCCTGACCGTCTCCAATTCACCTGAAAGGTTAGAAGAACAACTAGATGAGCGAGTCGCTCAGTAGGGTTTACGTCTCAAATTCTAACAGGCTTTAAATGAATTACAATTGAAATAATGCAATTAACCTATGCATGCTGACAAGAGATAATCAAGGAATTATAAAAGACGATAAGAGCTGAATTTAAGTTTCAATAAGCAGTAAGAATATTAAACAAGGGATAACTGATCATATCAAGAATTTAAGCAATAGTAAGCAATGTAATCCAGATCATGTATAACAAGAATTGGCTATATTTATCAATTCATTCAAGTAATCATTCAAGTCATGTAATGCCCATTCGGGCCACGCAAGTCAAGCAAGTCAAGTAGAACACGTGAGGGGTGGAATGTCTCAATCTAGCATGTATCCCGGTGCAATGCAAGACACCGGCAAGCAAGAGATCTTTCCCATGGGTTTCGGGTGCTCCTCCCAGGACCAGACCGGGCCCTTTTGCCAGCATTTTTAGTCATGTTTTTGACATCCACTTTCATTTTATAGCCAATATAGAGTTTCAAGGCTTGACCAGTAGAAATTGTAAGGTGGAATTTGACTGGAATTCAAGGAGTATTTATACGTAGGAAAACACGGGAAAACCGTACACCCGATTGGTACCCTAGGATTTACTAATCCTTTAATTCCTTTATATATATCAATTTGGCTAAATTCGTTAGCTTATTTTGATTGTCATCATTCATATCATCTATATTTATTAACCTTTTTCATCTATTTTTATTAGCTTGTAAGATTACTTAATGTACGTATTCATCTTGCATATACCTTAACATTTCTTGACCTTGTGAGACCAATTATATATATAAATTGACAATTTCATTTATATATGTTTATTAATGATACTGAAATTTAAAATGGGTTGACAGAAATTTTAATTATTCATTTAGTGCCCTGGATCTTTAAACAGACCAACGGGCATTAAGCAGCCTTTGTGGAATTGGCGCCCTAGACCAGGGCGCCTCTTTCAGGGGCCTCTGTAAGTGGCGCCCTGGTCAGGGGCGCCTCTTACAGGCCTGCCAATATATATATATATATATATTTTTAAATTAACGCCCTTGGACAGGGCGTTTCTTATAAGGCTCTTAATATATATATATATAGGCATACGAATTAACGACTGGGGGTTAGACCCCCATTTAAGTAATTGGCGCCCTGGACAAGGGCGCCTCTTACAGGCTCTCTGTAATTGGCGCCCTAGGCCAGGGCGCCTCTTACAGGCTCCATTATTTATATAATTTTTGTTTAAATTAACGCCCTAGAAGAGGGCGTTTCTTACTAGACTCATAAAATTTTTATTTTGGTTGAAAAAATTGACGACTGCACATGCAGTCATTTCTCATGCAATTGGCGCCCTTGACTGGGGCGCTTCTTACAGAGTTCTGGTAATTGGCGCCCTTGTCAAGGGCGCCTCTTACCTGAGGCTAATTTCCTTCCGTGTGAGAGTTATCTAAGGGTTCATAATTTGGAATTTTTCACTAATTAACATCTATACCTGATTCCGACTGATTTCCAGTTTAATTATAACGGATGGCTCTAGCTAATTAAGAGTTTAATGACACTAATTAACTAACATCTTTACTGAAAGTGTGTAATTTAGCTAACAGAGGGTCTAATTAAACATGTAATCTAGCAAGATCTTCTACTTAAACAATCTGATCCTTTAACATGATACTAATGTCATGTAAGTTAACCATCAAATCTTCAATTTAACTAATAAGCCCTTTAATTAATTAACATGCCCTTCTAATAGTCTCTTAATTAACTAACATGCTCTTCAATTAACTAACAGTTTTTCTTAATTAAACTAACAGGTTCTCTAATTTGACTCACAATATAATGATTACTAGCATGATTACCTATTTAACATATTAATTACTTAAATTAAACTGCATGTATTTGCCCTATACTTAAATAGATAACAGATCATCATAGTGTAAACCCCAAGGGTTATAAATGAAAACGGTAAACACATGGATATGGCATTTAATTCCCTAACTTAACTAGATTTGTTAATTAGCCTATAGGGTTTAGTTAAAAGATGAGACCACCTACCTTAAAGGAAGAAGAAGTGGGTAGCAGAAGGATTCCCCCTCTGCAAGCAACAGCACACCGGGCAGCAGCAGCAGCAAGACCAGCAGCAGCCCTCTGCAAATACTAGAGTCACCGTAGGACTCTAGTAGCTAGGAAGGGGATATAAAACAACCCCATGCTGATTAGTTCGACAGGATAGGGGGGCAAGATCCCAAAAAAACGGATCTGGTGCCCTGCCAACGCATGCCAGAGGGGCTGTCGGTTGGGGGATCAAAATAATTAACGCCTTAGTAGAAGGCGTGTTTTTGAAAATTAAAGCCTTAGGTTAAGTCACGTTTTAAATAAAGCCTTAGCTTAAGTCATCTTTTAAGTCCTTTATAGAAATCAAAATAATTAACGCCTTAGTAGAAGGCGTGTTTTTGCAAATTAAAGCATTAGGTTAAGTCACGTTTTATCAAATTAAAGCCTTAGGTTAAGTCACGTTTTAAATAAAGCCTTATCTTAAGTCATCTTTTAAGTCCTTTATAGAAATCAAAATAATTAACACCTTACTCCAAGTCGCATCTCAAATGGTCATTTGACGACATAATGTTTGGACGTTTCTCATTGAATTAACGCCCTAAGGTTGGGCGTTTTTTTGTTTTTTTACAATAAAGTAAAAATGTTGGTCATGGGTTTTGAACCCTAGTCACCGGGGTGAAAGGCAAGTTGTGAACCAATATGCTAGATGATTTTTCTTAGTAAGTTAATACTTCTTCTGTATGATACCTTAGTACTCTAGGTTTCATTTATAATTTATAATTATGGAAAATATATTATTTATAATTTTTATTATTCCAAAATAACTTATATATATATATTTTATAGCTCCCTTTCTTCCAAAAGTGATAGAACTATTATTTTTATTTTTATTCATTTATTTATTTTATTTATTTGAAATTAATAATTATAATTCAATAATTTGTGAAAATAATATAACTTGACATGTGATATTTATTAGTTAACTATTATTGGTAAATAAAAAGAATTTTTTTTTGTAGAAAATTATTATTATTATATTATTATTCTAATTAAAATTTACGGGTGTTACACCCTCCCCTACTTAAAAGAATTTGGTCCCCAAATTCAACTGCATGAGGGTGGTTCTATTATGCAAAAGAAAAGCAGAGCGTATAGAGTACTTACAATTTAAAATAGCTCTGGATATCTTTTCTTTATAGACTCCTCGGTCTCCCAAGTTGCTTCCTGCTCGGAGCATCGATTCCATTGAATTTTTAGCATAGGGATCGTCTTGCTCCTTAGAACTCGGACTTCTCGATCGAGGATACGCATCGGTCTTTGCTCATATGTGAGATCCTTTTGAATCACCAAACTGGCGTGGTTGATGATGTGAGAAGGATCATGCACGTATTTCTTCAGCATAGAAACATGAAATACGTTGTGTATTTCCGAGAGTTGAGGAGGTAGAGCAATACGATAGGCCACCTCGCCCACTCTTTCCAACACCTCAAATGGACCGATGAATCTTGGTGTAAGTTTTCCTTTGACACCAAATCTCCTGATGCCTCGACTGGGAGATACCTTGAGGAATACATGATCACCAATTTGAAATTCCAGGTCTCTCCTTCTGCTGTCAGCATAAGACTTTTGCCTGCACTGAGCTACCTTAAGTCTTTCTCTGATAAGAGTAATCTTCTCAGTTGAATCTCTTACCATTTCAGGACCTAGGAGTTGTCTTTCACCGACCTCCTCCCAGCATACTGGAGATCTACAGCTTCTGCCATAGAGTGCCTCAAAAGGTGCCATTTGGATACTGGCTTGGTAGCTATTGTTGTAAGCAAATTCGGCTAATGGTAAGTGATCAGGCCAACTTCCGCCGAAATCTATAGTGCATGCTCGCAACATGTCTTCAACAACCTGATTGGTCCTTTCTGTCTGACCATCCGTCTGGGGATGAAAGGCAGTACTGAAGTTAAGCTTCGTTCCCAGAGAGCGTTGTAGACCCTTCCAGAAATGAGAAGTGAAGCGAGGGTCTCGGTCAGATATCATGGACACCGGAATCCCATGTAATCTGGTAACTTCCTTAATATACAAAGCGGCAAGAATATCAATCGACCATCGACTCTTGATAGGCAAGAAATGAGCCGATTTAGTAAGGCGATCGATGATTACCCATATTCCATCATATCCGCTTCTCGACTTGGGCAAACCCATGATGAAATCCATGCCGATATCCTCCCATTTCCACTTGGGAATATCCAGTGGATGCAGTCTCCCTGCTGGCTTCTGGTGTTCGGCTTTCACCTGCTGGCAAGTTAAACAGCGAGACACGAAGTCCGCTATTTCCCTTTTCATGTTGGGCCACCAAAAGGTCCTTTTTACATCTTGGTACATTTTAGTGGTTCCCGGGTGTATCGTGTATCTCGATCGATGGGCTTCTTCTAGAATCTCCTTCTTCAGTTCAGGACTGTCGGGCACACATGTCCTTTCATGGAATAAGATTCTGCCATCAGGTGCCAACTTAAAGTCGGTCTTCTCGTCCAGTTTTTCTTTGATTTCTACCAACAGTGGGTCTTCTTCTTGTAACCTTTTGATTTCAGTTAGCAAATCCGGGTGTACATGTAAGTGGGATAGAGTAATACACCCGTCATTCTTGCTTATGTTGATGTCGAGTTCAGAAAATTTTTCCAGCAATTTCCATTCCTGAACCATACAGTTGGCTACTAGAACTCTCGGCTTTCGACTAAGGGCATCTGCTACGGAATTACCCTTACCAGGATGATATTGTATAGTGAAGTCGAAATCCTTAAGGTACTCGAGCCAACGTCGTTGCCGCATGTTCAGCTCCTGCTGAGAGAATAAGTATTTGAGGCTTTTATGATCGGAGTAGACCGTAAATTGTTCTCCATAGAGATAGTGCCTCCATATCTTCAAAGCCAATACTACCGCGGCTAACTCTAAATCATGCACAGGGTAATTTCCTTCATGCTTCTTCAATTGCCGGGACGAGTATGCAATAACTCTCCCATTCTGCATCAATACACATCCGAGGCCGATACCAGATGCATCGGTATATACCTCGTACTTCTCCCCTTCAATCGGAAGTGACAAGACCGGTGCAGTGGTCAGTAACTCTTTCAAAGTTACGAAGCTTCTTTCACAGTCTTCACTCCACTCATAAGGCACTTCCTTGCGGGTCAATCTGGTGAGAGGAACAGCAATCTTGGAGAAGTCCTTGATGAAACGCCGGTAATAACCAGCTAAGCCCAAGAAGCTACGAATCTCCGTCGCATTCGTCGGTCGTCCCCAGTTTTGCACGGCTTCGACCTTTGCAGGATCAACAGAAATTCCGTCTTTAGAGATAACATGTCCTAAGAAGGACACTTCCTCCAGCCAGAACTGGCATTTGCTGAATTTTGCATATAATTTATTGTCCCGCAATACTTGCAATGCCTTCTTAAGATGTTCCTCATGATCTTCTTCAGTCTTCGAGTAGATCAGTATATCATCAATAAAGACCACAATAAATTGGTCCAAATAAGGCCGATAAATGCTGTTCATTAGCTGCATAAAGGCTGCAGGCGCATTGGTTAGACCAAAAGGCATAACAGTAAATTCGTAATGCCCATACCTGCTTCGAAATGCAGTCTTGTAAATATCCTCTTCCTTGATCCTCAGTTGGTGATAACCCGACCGAAGATCTATTTTGGAGAAATATTTTGCTCCTGATAACTGGTCGAACAGCTCATCAATTCTCGGCAGTGGATACTTGTTTTTGATAGTAAGGTTGTTTAACTGCCGATAATCAATGCATAATCTCAATGTGCCATCTTTCTTTTTAACAAAAAGCACGGGCGCTCCCCACGGGGAAGTACTCGGCCTAATAAACCCTTTCTGTAGTAAGTCCATCAATTGCTCCTTTAGCTCCTTCAGTTCCGCAGGAGACATCCTGTAGGGTGCTTTAGAAACAGGGCCGGCCCCCGGAACAATGTCTATTGTGAATGACACTTCCCTCTCTGGGGGTAAACCAGGTAATTCATCTGGAAATACATCGGGGAAATCCCGAATTACTCTGATGTCTTCAATCTTCTCCTTCTGGACTTCTGTGGTAGTTACAAAAGCCAGAAAAGCCATGCATCCTTTCTTTACCAGTTTACTAGCTCGAAGAGCTGAGATAAGCAAGGTTTTATCCCGAGATTTGTTAAAAACTAACTCGGGATAATCTTTGAAAGCTATTTTGCCATGCCGACAATCTACCGTTGCTTGGTAGGTCGATAACCAGTCGGCTCCTAATATGACATCATAACATTCCATGTCAAGGCATATCAGGTCGGCCGGTAAATTCTTGTCTTGAACCATGACCTCACAACTCGGGTAGTGATGCATGATATCCGATTTGTTCCCAAGGGGCGTAGATATAATTAAATCTAACCGTTCCGGTTCATTAGAGAATGAAGCATTAAATTTCTTGGAAACAAATGAATGAGTTGCCCCAGTATCAAATAAAACTCTAGCAGATTTAGAGCAGATAGTCAAGGTACCTTCCACGATTCCTCCTTCCACAGATTCGGTTCCTTGAAGAGCTTGTAGACGGCCTTGCCTTTTAATTGGACGCTTCTCGTCCTTGTCGGCTTGCTCCTTCATCAACGGACAGTCGGGAATTCGGTGCTCCCGGCTACCACATCGGAGACACGCTCCCAATTTCCTCCAACAATCCTCGGTCTTGTGACCAGCTTTTTCACAATATTTACAAATTTCCTTTGTAACTGCAGCACCAGAGGAAGGCTTGTTGTTGATAGCGAGGAATGGTTTGTGATTCTTCTGGAACCTCTTCTCCTTGGAAGACTCGCCTCCATTAAAAGTCCGCTTCTTGTTGAAGAGTGGGTTGCCGTTTCCCGGACTTGTAACATATTCTTTCTTGTTCTTGCCCTGAATCTTTTCAGAAAATTCAGTAGCGTCCTCCAGTAATTGGGCACGACGAACCATTTCCGAATAGACTTGGATGTCCATCGGTGCAAGCTGAGTAATATATTGGGGCCGTAGCCCATTAAGGAATCTCCTCGCCTTCATTTTCTCCGTACTCACCAAGTGAGGTGCGTAACGGGAAAGCCTTGAGAATTGGGCCTCATACTCGGCCACCTTCCGGGTCCACTGCTTGAGTGCGGCAAACTCTGCGGCCTTCTTCTCCTGCACCCGATCCGAGAAATATTTATTGTTGAAGTGCTCCACAAATTCCGTCCATGTGACATAACCGTCGGGCAGTGTGGCTTCCACGGACTCCCACCAGCTTCGTGCATCCCGTTCCAACTGAAACGTAGCCAATAAGACCTTTTCTTCATCGGTGCATTGCATCACCCGAAAGATCCTCTCGGTCTCCTTTAGCCAATGCTCGGCATCATCAGGGTCCACTGAGCCCGCAAACCTGGGTGGATTCATGTTGCGAAAATCCCGGTGAAGGTCACCGGCTCCACGATGAGCATTGCGAGCACCGCCTTGCGCCACTTGCTGTAGCGCCTCCGTAAGTCCTTGCACAGTGCGCTGCATGTCGCGCCATTGTGCTCTTTCAGCGGCCATTTTCCTACAAAAGAATTTTAAGAATTTTAAGATAAATGACATAGGGCTTTAAGGTTAAGGGGATTTTTATTGCATTAATCTTAACCCGTGTTTCTACCCATCTCACCAGGTAGGGTCTAACTAAATTTTTTTTTTCCTTAGTCGTTCCCTAGAACATATATACATTTCCTAAAAGTTTTCTATCCTATTAAAATTTTCTAGGGTTTACCTAGATAAGCAATTCTAGTTGGGCTAATTACGTGTTTTACCTAGGAAAATTTTAAATCCTAGGCTCTGATACCAAGAAAGAGCTGTCACGTCCCGAGTGCGGAAGCTTACCCGCGGCGCGACAGTTCTTTATATAGAACCAAAGCAAGCTAGATTATAAATGAATTTCTAATTACAATAGAGTGCGCAAAATCTAATTTATTAACGGCGAAATGAGTTTGAACTAATGATTATTACAATAATCAACTGAATTACAACACAGTCATTTATTTAAACTTGGAAATTACAACTGATACATCCTGAAATTTATTTAACACACTAAATTACATAACATAATCACTACACTCATCACTCGGTCTCTTCCCCATCGGTGTCCTGACCGGTCTCCAATTCACCTGAAAGGTTAGAAGAACAACTAGATGAGCGAGTCGCTCAGTAGGGTTTACGTCTCAAATTCTAACAGGCTTTAAATGAATTACAATTGAAATAATGCAATTAACCTATGCATGCTGACAAGAGATAATCAAGGAATTATAAAAGACGATAAGAGCTGAATTTAAGTTTCAATAAGCAGTAAGAATATTAAACAAGGGATAACTGATCATATCAAGAATTTAAGCAATAGTAAGCAATGTAATCCAGATCATGTATAACAAGAATTGGCTATATTTATCAATTCATTCAAGTAATCATTCAAGTCATGTAATGCCTATTCGGGCCACGCAAGTCAAGCAAGTCAAGTAGAACACGTGAGGGGTGGAATGTCTCAATCTAGCATGTATCCCGGTGCAATGCAAGACACCGGCAAGCAAGAGATCTTTCCCATGGGTTTCGGGTGCCCCTCCCAGGACCAGACCGGGCCCTTTTGCCAACATTTTTAGTCATGTTTTTGACATCCACTTTCATTTTATAGCCAATATAGAGTTTCAAGGCTTGACCAGTAGGAAATTGTAAGGTGGAATTTGACTGGAATTCAAGGAGTATTTATACGTAGGAAAACACGGGAAAACCGTACACCCGATTGGTACCCTAGGATTTACTAATCCTTTAAGTCCTTTATATATATCAATTTAGCTAAATTCTTTAGCTTATTTTGATTGTCATCATTCATATCATCTATATTTATTAACCTTTTTCATCTATTTTTATTAGCTTGTAAGATTACTTAATGTACGTATTCATCTTGCATATACCTTAACATTTCTTGACCTTGTGAGACCAATTATATATATAAATTGACAATTTCATTTATATATGTTTATTAATGATACTGAAATTTAAAATGGGTTGACAGAAATTTTAATTATTCATTTAGTGCCCTGGATCTTTAAACAGACCAACGGGCATTAAGCAGCCTTTGTGGAATTGGCGCCCTAGACCAGGGCGCCTCTTTCAGGGGCCTCTGTAAGTGGCGCCCTGGTCAGGGGCGCCTCTTACAGGCCTGCCAATATATATATATATATATATTTAAATTAACGCCCTTGGACAGGGCGTTTCTTATAAGGCTCTTAATATATATATATATATAGGCATACGAATTAACGACTGGGGGTTAGACCCCCATTTAAGTAATTGGCGCCCTGGACAAGGGCGCCTCTTACAGGCTCTCTGTAATTGGCGCCCTAGGCCAGGGCGCCTCTTACAGGCTCCATTATTTATATAATTTTTGTTTAAATTAACGCCCTAGAAGAGGGCGTTTCTTACTAGACTCATAAAATTTTTATTTTGGTTGAAAGAATTGACGACTGCACATGCAGTCATTTCTCATGCAATTGGCACCCTTGACTGGGGCGCTTCTTACAGAGTTCTGGTAATTGGCGCCCTTGTCAAGGGCGCCTCTTACCTGAGGCTAATTTCCTTCCGTCTGAGAGTTATCTAAGGGTTCATAATTTGGAATTTTTCACTAATTAACATCTATACCTGATTCCGACTGATTTCCAGTTTAATTATAACGGATGGCTCTAGCTAATTAAGAGTTTAATGACACTAATTAACTAACATCTTTACTGAAAGTGTGTAATTTAGCTAACAGAGGGTCTAATTAAACATGTAATCTAGCAAGATCTTCTACTTAAACAATCTGATCCTTTAACATGATACTAATGTCATGTAAGTTAACCATCAAATCTTCAATTTAACTAATAAGCCCTTTAATTAATTAACATGCCCTTCTAATAGTCTCTTAATTAACTAACATGCTCTTCAATTAACTAACAGTTTTTCTTAATTAAACTAACAGGTTCTCTAATTTGACTCACAATATAATGATTACTAGCATGATTACCTATTTAACATATTAATTACTTAAATTAAACTGCATGTATTTGCCCTATACTTAAATAGATAACAGATCATCATAGTATAAACCCCAAGGGTTATAAATGAAAACGGTAAACACATGGATATGGCATTTAATTCCCTAACTTAACTAGATTTGTTAATTAGCCTATAGGGTTTAGTTAAAAGATGAGACCACCTACCTTAAAGGAAGAAGAAGTGGGTAGCAGAAGGATTCCCCCTCTGCAAGCAACAGCACACCGGGCAGCAGCAGCAGCAAGACCAGCAGCAGCCCTCTGCAAATACTAGAGTCACCGTAGGACTCTAGTAGCTAGGAAGGGGATATAAAACAACCCCATGCTGATTAGTTCGACAGGATAGGGGGGCAAGATCCCAAAAAAACGGATCTGGTGCCCTGCCAACGCATGCCAGAGGGGCTGTCGGTTGGGGGATCAAAATAATTAACGCCTTAGTAGAAGGCGTGTTTTTGAAAATTAAAGCCTTAGGTTAAGTCACGTTTTAAATAAAGCCTTAGCTTAAGTCATCTTTTAAGTCCTTTATAGAAATCAAAATAATTAACGCCTTAGTAGAAGGCGTGTTTTTTGCAAATTAAAGCCTTAGGTTAAGTCACGTTTTATCAAATTAAAGCCTTAGGTTAAGTCACGTTTTAAATAAAGCCTTAGCTTAAGTCATCTTTTAAGTCCTTTATAGAAATCAAAATAATTAACGCCTTACTCCAAGTCGCATCTCAAATGGTCATTTGACGACATAATGTTTGGACGTTTCTCATTGAATTAACGCCCTAAGGTTGGGCGTTTTTTTGTTTTTTTACAATAAAGTAAAAATGTTGGTCGTGGGTTTTGAACCCTGGTCACCGGGGTGAAAGGCAAGTTGTGAACCAATATACTAGATGATTTTCCTTAGTAAGTTAATACTTCTTCTGTATGATACCTTAGTACTCTAGGTTTCATTTATAATTTATAATTTATAATTATGGAAAATATATTATTTATAATTTTTATTATTCCAAAATAACTTATATATATATATTTTATAGCTCCCTTTCTTCCAAAAGTGAGAGAACTATTATTTTTATTTTTATTTATTTATTTATTTTATTTATTTGAAATTAATAATTATAATTCAATAATTTGTGAAAATAATATAACTTGACATGTGATATTTATTAGTTAACTATTATTGGTAAATAAAAAGAATTTTTTTGTAGAAAATTATTATTATTATATTATTATTCTAATTAAAATTTACGGGTGTTACAGTGTGTGTGTGTGTGTGTGTGTGTGTGTGTGTGTGTGTGTGTGTGTGTGTGTGTGTGTGTGTGTGTGTGTGTGTGTGTGTGTGTGTGTGTGTGTGTTGGATCCATCCTTTTCCTCCCATGCAAAAAGAAATTAATCAACGAACTTACTAGTTACCGAATTTCTTAATTTACATGGAATTACATTCAGAATAACGACCATATGAATTCACCTGTGAACATATACATAATTCATGATAAATAAGCTAGGGAGGAGGAACCAAAAAAAAGAGGAAAAATATTTGGTTAGACTAGCCATGATAGCAGGCGAATTGAGACACGGTAAACAGGGTGACAGAGAACACACACCTGCAAGTTTTGCACCGTCACTTCTTAGAATTGCACCTCAACATGTAAGTACACGTCTATCTCATTATAAAACGTTCGAATGGAGAGGCCAACTGCCTTATATTTTTATATAAAAAAGAGATTTTTACATATATAGGCTCGTACAATTTGATTTTGTCGAATATATCTTTTATCCGAATATATCATCATGAATGTCCTCAAAATATAAGTAATGTCACGATTATGCTCTCGACGTAACTCCCGTGTGTTTAACCCGAGTTAATTGTGAGTTAAAGAATAATATATATATATATATATATATATATATTCTTATAAAATTTGATTTTGTTAAATATACCTTAGATCTAATGAACGTAGATAATATATTTTACGGAATATTCTACTCCTATCGACGGTAGTAAATTAAAAGATATAACTAAAATATTTCTATCTAAACGAAAGATATTCATAATAATATATTCAGATGAAGAGTATATTTGACAAAATCAAAATTTACGAGGGTATATATATAAATCTCTCTCTCTCTCTCTCTCTCTCTCTCTCTCTCTCTCTCTCTCTCTCTCTCTCTCTCTATATATATATATATATATATATATATATATGCCTTTGGATTCACTTTAAAAATTTCAGACATCTAAATTTTCAAGTAACTCATTACAAAATAATGTCATCAATAACAAGTAAATCAACATTTATTTCACCGTGCAAGCTCTCATGCTATAAAAATGACATTTCCAAAATTTCCCCTCCAGCAGAGTTGGAGATCTTGTCAAAGCTCTCTCTCCCCGACTTCCATGCATGCATATCCCTTTCTTTTAATCCTCATTTTTTTTGTTGAGAAGGACAATTTACTCTGATCACCTTCTTTTTTATTGTAATTTTTGCCTTAATTTATATAGGGTTTTTTACATAAATACCCTCGTAAATATTGGTTATGCCAAATATACCCTTCATATAGTCATATTATCAAAAATATCCTCTAAATACTGTAAATGATTACGGCTATACCCTTCCCGTCACTGCCGTGATGTTGACTCGAGTTTAACTATGGTTACGGTAGTAAATGACTAATCTACCCTTCGGTTTACCACCCTCGCCCACACGATGTCGTTTCCCCCTTCGTAAACCTTTCACCAGCCTCACCCACGACCTCACGGTCCCATCGGGATCGTCTGCCATCTCCGACCTGCAACGGCCTTCACGCACCGGAAGGTTCTCCCACTCCATCTCCGACCGACCTGCAACGGCCTTCACGCGACAGAAGGGTTATCCCGCTCCATCGCTGACCTGCAACGGCCTTCACGCGATGGAAGGGTTCTTCTGCTCCACTGGGTAAGTCTCCCATACTCTCTCTGAACCCTCACGGCCCCATCGGTCCCCCTCTTCGTATGGTCTCCCTCTCCTCTATCTCTGTCCCTCGACATGTAAAAAACCCTATTTTTTATCTTTTGACTGTGGATGCCATCTTCTTCTATTTCCTGGTCGACGGTTAGTTAATGTGTCCGGTAGGAACATATGCTGATGAGGATGATAATATTAGGGTTTAGGATTTGCATTATTTATTGTCTTCGTCTGAGATTGGGCATTTTTACGTATTTGCAGCTTCAGAATGAGACATAGCAAGTGAATGCGTAAACTCTACCCTACAGAAAATAAACTTGCTGGGGTGAAGGTGATTGTGGCATGATTCCTTTGTTTGTGTATAGTTTATTTGATTTATTTATTTAGAGTAACGTTTAGTACGGTCTTCTATATGTGTAGGGGGTATTCCTATCTAGACAACAGTGAATCAAGGTGGCCGTACTTGTGGTCTATACCTATTAATTGAGGTTTGAATTGTATTTTTTGCTAATTGTACAAGACCTATTTACTAAGACTGTTGGCACTTACTTATGTGTTATATACAAACTTATCATCCCCTTTATTTTGCTTTTGTATTCTATCTTATTTTAAGCATCGAAAGCACAGTTATGGCAGACACATTTACATTGAAACTTCACTATGGAGGGCATTTTAAGACTACCGAGGAAGAAGGAAGAATGATCCCCATAGGTTTTAGACAGAAAACCTACTCCTTTGAAAGAGATTATGCTCATTTGAGGGAGTTAAGAGTGTTAGCTTCTCAAGTCACCAAATGGGGCCATGACCAGACGATTGATTTCTATGCTTTAGTACCGAAGTCAAGTCCTAAGAAATATGTGAGAATTAGTTCAGATGAGGATGCGATTTCTCTTTTTGATAAGTATAGCCATGATTTGTGCATTGTGCTTTATGTTGCCACCCAATATATTGGCGTGCCTTTTGTAACGACCCGAGAATCCGATTACCGGGAAGGCCCGATAACCCGAGACTCGCACCGCCGCCCACGAGCCGGGAGGGCTCGGAAGGGCTAGAAGGAGTGTGGAGGCACAAAGAAATAGGAAATAAAGCAGGACAACTCAACAATTAACAGAAATAAATAAACAACTACAACAGAGTCCAGTCCAACAGAAAGTACAGTCTAAAGCAGTAAAGCGTACCACATGCCAAGTGAACACTCGGCCCGGCAAGCTGGCAACTGAGAACCTCCGCTCCGCACCCTCGAACCACGAGGAAGAACCGCTACACCTGAAAAGCAGGGAATGAGTCTCCAAAACAGAGACTCAGCAGGGATCCCGCGGAACCCCGACCGGAAACAACGGCGGTAGCGGAAAGGAAGCTACAACTACAGCAGGAACAGCAAACCGGTGGCCGGTCAAAACTCGGCACTACAGCTACTCCTACTGCAAGAAGGCAGACCTCGATCACACAGTCGAAGCTACCGAACTACGCTAGTACCACCTACCGAAGTAAGAACGCACGGCAACCACGCCGTAAAGGCCTGTCCCTCGGACACAGCCGACCTGGACACGCTGTCCAAGGTGCAACCCCGACCATCCGATCGCGGGTACCGCACAACAAGACCCAACCTCGGTAAAGCCACTAGCATTAGACCCTTGGCGCGAAAACCAACACACGCGCCACGGCGAAACAACCGAACTCAACGGTCAACACGACCGAAAACCCGAAGGTCGAAATCACGGAAACTGATAGTCTGTCACTCCGTACTCGACAGGAGTACCACCCACTAGAAGCACAGCCGGTAGCGTCCCCTGACGTCTTACACCGCACCGCAGGTGAACCGCCTGACGTGGTAGGTCCTACCCGAGGCGCGAACACCGTACAAGTAACCACAAACAAGTAACTAGCTGGGGTCACGCCCGTCGACGTGGGTCCAACCGCCCCCAACCACGTGTGCACACACAGACCACGCGTCCCTGGTCTGGTCCTCTGACCGGTTTTCCCCTCAGCCGGACTCTGGCTGCAAGACGTGGGGCCCGACGGCAACCGGTCCACAAACCGCCTCTAAGGGTAAGCCCGTACACCACTCCCTGGTGCGACCAGCACACGCGTACTGGTAGGCTACGACTAGTGGAGGGTCACTGAAGGAGTAGACTTTCAACTCAACGGAAAACAACGTCCGAATCCGACGACGTACGGGGACCACCCCACGTACCGGCCCCGTCGCACGGCGACCACAGTCGGAGAAGGAACAGAACTTGCAGTCTACGGTCACGCACGCAGCCTGCGCGAAAGTCAAGAAAACCCAAGTGACGCTAAGTCACTGGACTCTGGACAGTCCTCTAGACACACTACAGCCAACGGTCCTTGAGTCGCAAGACTCGGGGTCAAGACCGTTGCACGCAACAGCACAAGGCCGTCGATCTAGCCCAATCTCTAGGTCCAAAACCACGATATCACGAATACCGAGACAACACACGAGTTGCCAAGACCATTCCCTTGAGAAGGGAACGCAAGGGACAAAGGCCACTCACACGGGCCACACGGAAAACACAGAAGCACGATTCCCAAGGCAGCACACAAGCCGCCACGACGATTTCCCATCTTGAAGCAAGCGGGAAACCTCCAGCCCCAGGCCGGGTAACTGGACTCGCAGTCCAAGACCAACCACGTGGCCCACATGGGAATCGCCTTCCAAAAAAAAACTCACGGCATGCGGGGGAGACCCCACCGCACCCACACCGATACACGGTGACTCGATCGAGCGTAACACGAAGGCCCAGCACGCGAGAAGTCACCCGGACTCTCAACCCTACGGGCACGCTAAACGAGATAACACGGTCCTCCAGACACCCTCAAAACACGGACACAGAAACCCACGGGTGTCAGGGACACTCACAAGACCGCAGGTCGACCACTGGGTCACAACCGGGTCGACTAGGGATCCACACATTGCGGGACAAGGCGGAGAACACAAAAACTCGCCTCGGAACAACACAAAGCCTGACGGTCTAACCCTAGACCGTCACAGGGCTGTAACGGTCTAGGCGAGACCGTCACATCCACCTGGCGGCCTAACGCAGGCCGTTACACGGCCCGAAGAAACACAGGATGTAACGCGCCTGGCCCAGCGCGTTACACGAATGTAACGCGCTTGCCCTGGTGCGTTACACGCCTCACGCTCTCAGCGTGAAAGCAGGATGTAACGCGCTTGCCCCAACGCGTTACACGGATGTAACGCGTCTGGCCTGGCGCGTCACACACGCTGCCCTCCCCAACGGATAAAAACGGCTCTGACGGCCCACCCTGGGCGCGTTACAAGCATGTAACGGTCCAGAGGGCACCGTCACACCCCCAGCCCTCAGCTGGGCAACAGGGAATGTGACGCACCCACCCTGGGGCGTCACAAGGCTGTGACGCGCCAGCCCTGGTGCGTCACACGCCTGACCCGAAAACCAACGGAAGAGACTCTAACGGTCTAGCCCTGGTGCGTCACAGCACCTGGCGGTCTATCGTGGGACCGTCACACCCACAGACCACCAAGGGCCAACAGAAGGGGGATGTAACGGCCCTGCCCAGGCGCGTTACACCAAGTGACGGCCACTGGAAGGACCGTCACTTCCTTCCGAGAACGCTACGGCGGGAAACGACCCAAAACTCGTCCCACGCCCCCATACCTCCACAAGAGAGGGGGAAAACAAGGGGGAAGCTCCCCAGAAGCCCCTAGCATGCATCTACGGCCTCGGATCGGCCAAAAACGCAATGAAACGGGAGATCGGCCCACAAGCCCTAAAACATGGGTTTTGCCCAAAAACCCCGATTCCACCCGCTCGGCTCACCACGGCCTACGAAACTCGCGGGAAAGGAAGTGCACGAGCTGGGGAACCATCACCCTACCTCCACCGAAGATTTCGCGCCCCGAGCTCGCCGATCCGCGAAGAAACGCCGTGAAACCCTCGCCGGCTCGCGACCGCGCCACGAGTTCCCACGCGCCTCCACCGCCTCGATCCTCGCCCATCCTCGCCCGCGTCCTCACCCGCGCCGCCTCCGCCTCGCCCCCGCCTCGCTCCGTCGGCCGCCGGAGAAGAGAGGGGAGAAAGAGGGCGTGAGAGAAGAGAGAGAGTGAGAAAGAGAGAATGAGAGGGGGAGAGAGGAAAGGGTTAGTATATATAGGAAAACCCGAAAATTCGATAAATTCAGAAAATTACGAAAAATTACCTCCGCGATCCTCGGAAGGAACACAACGCAGTGGTACTGTCCCGGAGTCGTAGAACGCCACGGTTTGCCCTGCAAAGAGTTCCGAAGGCACATCAGGGGAAAACACGTGTAAAGCACAAAATACACTCCGAGACCCACTAAAATGATCTGAAAAATATCCGAAAAATCCGGGGCATTACAGCCCTCCCCCCTTAAAGGAATTTCGTCCTCGAAATTCAGGACCTAGAACGACGTCCTAGAGGAAGAACACTGAACCAACTGACACGCTGTCAGGGCCCCCAGCACAGAAAACCTCGATTCTCACGAAAACACGGATCCTGAGGAACACAGCCAGACTCACAATCACACACAACACCTCGCTCCTCGCGCCGAGCACACCGGCCACAGAGCAGGCATATACCAAAGGACACAGTCCGGCATCACCTCAGACAATGCGAGAATCAACCATGGCACCGCAGCCACAATCTCGCTCACCGAGGAAACACAACCCTCGCCACGAGAAACAGCTACTGATTCATCCAATGGTCAGCAGACAAATGGCACATCAGCTTTACAACCAGCTGACAGGTCACACGCCCTCCTCGAGGGAGCAACCAAAATAGAGCCTCCACCAGCTCAAGCAGTCCTCTCCGCAGACCGCAATCAGAACATCGGCTCAACACCAAGAAACACCCCACACATGGCAAGCCGAAAGCCGGACACAACACCGTGCCAACTCTTGTCAGAAGACAAACTTCGACAAAGTCCAGATCCCATCCGGAAAAGGCACATCACAGAAACGACCATCAAAGGTCTCGCTGGCACACGGCTCTCGCCACGCTCGAGCCCCAACAACCAGCATCTTCTGTCTCTGAAAAGACCATCCACTGGTCACCAACTGCTCGCCAACTCGACCCTCTCGGGAAGCACGACGAAACCAAATGACAGAACATGGCGTCTTCAGTCATCACCCTACGGGACTCAGACTTATAGGGAACCACCCCATGCTAGTCACCAAACCAGGGATAACCTTGCGACACCAATGTCCTATCAGGGACCACCAATCCGACGCCAAACTCACAAAAGGCCTCCGCCCACAGGCGTCACTCTTCCATCTGGTCTCATCAAATCCTTCGATCAATCCAAGTGGACACCTGCCAATCCCGATTCCGCCCTTACCACAGAGCCACGGGACACCACCTGAACAGTGCTCACGGGTCCCCAAGCAATAACCATCTCACCGTCACAATCCGACAAGATCGTAGAACCAACAGGAACCCACAGCCTGGCAGAGACCACATCCTCAAAGCACGATCTCATCCGAGGACACGACCGGGAACACAAGTCGGACACCAAGCCACCGACTCCGACCATCACGTCCTCGACCTCCGTCAGGCGACATCCTCAACAACCTTTTCCAGGTCCGACACCGACGCCTGACACGGCTTCCATCACAGGAACATGGTACTCATGCGGCGTACTAACCAGCACATTCCCCAACACTCCACCCTGCCAGTGCCAACAACCACAAAACCTCGAGCAACGGCACGGCAACAACACGTTTCACACCAAGGAACCAATCCTCCGATGCTGAACGCGAACTCAGGAATCCACCCGTAGCAACCAACGCTACGATCCTGAACTAGTGGGTCACAAGCCCACCACGCTTCCGCTGCGTACTCAGATCCGCACACACAGCCGAGAAAGCAAACGCCGCCCAACCAGCGCTCGTCCTTTCGGAACAGCACCGGCACCCTCACACGACAAGGGAATGGGCACGACTTCTCACAGGCAACCACCCTGCCAAGACAAGGAGCACGTCTCGCACGGACTTCATGGCACACAAGGCCAACCAATCCGAACACACAACGCAAGACGACGATCCTTAGCCGAACGCAATCTCTCCAACCAAAGGAGAAACCAGCGCACTTCGACCAACGGAAGAACTCCACGCTCGACCTGACCTCGAACCTCGCGCACGCTGGAAACAGCACCATCCAGCACCAAGGAAAACCATTGCTTCCATCAGGTCAGCGCCTCCGACACACTCGACGAGTGTCACGTCGGACTACAATCACATCACCTCTCGATGCACCAGCGCTGCAATTCCTCGAACTGCAACACGGCGTGCCAAGAGCCGCATCACGAGCCATAACGACAACCGCCGACGCTCATCCTCGAGTCCCGAACTCACCGCGGAGCCTTCCCATCTCAAGCCAACTCCAGGGCGAACACGACCCAATCGCACAGAAGAGCGCAGGAGCAAGACTTACTGGGACACCACAGCCCAATCTTGCCTCGAAATCAGCAGAACGATCAGGACCGACACGTCATTTCTGACGCCACAGAGCGCGACAAGAACATCAGGCTCGACGAAACAGCAGCCCACCGAGAAGATCCTCCGCTCACCCGAGCACACTTCCCGATCAGAACGCCTCAGGAGCTGGACAAACCTCAAGCTGGAGTGGCCAAAATCGACAGCAGCTCCCTCGAAGCACGCTCACGGCCACTTAACCACGAACAGTCCGCACCAGACACCTGACCACGCTGCAGGTTCCTCGAATGCAGCACCGCGAGCTCACACCTGCTAGCAACCTCTGCCCAACGCAGCACAACCAGGGCCACCACCGATGAGGGAGAAGGCTCTCGACCTCGATCCTTAGACCCCATGCTGGCACAAAAGTCGCGGACAGCAACCACCTTCACAGTGCCGCACAGCGCACTCAAGCTCTCAAGCGAGAAACAAGGCGAAAAACAAGCACAAAACCCTAAGCCAGCTGCCAACTGTACTGGACCTTATGGACTCTGATCACTGCACTATCTCGAATTCCTATGTACGTCCACAACCACCGCTCTGATACCAGCTGTAACGACCCGAGAATCCGATTACCGGGAAGGCCCGATAACCCGAGACTCGCACCGCCGCCCACGAGCCGGGAGGGCTCGGAAGGGCTAGAAGGAGTGTGGAGGCACAAAGAAATAGGAAATAAAGCAGGACAACTCAACAATTAACAGAAATAAATAAACAACTACAACAGAGTCCAGTCCAACAGAAAGTACAGTCTAAAGCAGTAAAGCGTACCACATGCCAAGTGAACACTCGGCCCGGCAAGCTGGCAACTGAGAACCTCCGCTCCGCACCCTCGAACCACGAGGAAGAACCGCTACACCTGAAAAGCAGGGAATGAGTCTCCAAAACAGAGACTCAGCAGGGATCCCGCGGAACCCCGACCGGAAACAACGGCGGTAGCGGAAAGGAAGCTACAACTACAGCAGGAACAGCAAACCGGTGGCCGGTCAAAACTCGGCACTACAGCTACTCCTACTGCAAGAAGGCAGACCTCGATCACACAGTCGAAGCTACCGAACTACGCTAGTACCACCTACCGAAGTAAGAACACACGGCAACCACGCCGTAAAGGCCTGTCCCTCGGACACAGCCGACCTGGACACGCTGTCCAAGGTGCAACCCCGACCATCCGATCGCGGGTACCGCACAACAAGACCCAACCTCGGTAAAGCCACTAGCATTAGACCCTTGGCGCGAAAACCAACACACGCGCCACGGCGAAACAACCGAACTCAACGGTCAACACGACCGAAAACCCGAAGGTCGAAATCACGGAAACTGATAGTCTGTCACTCCGTACTCGACAGGAGTACCACCCACTAGAAGCACAGCCGGTAGCGTCCCCTGACGTCTTACACCGCACCGCAGGTGAACCGCCTGACGTGGTAGGTCCTACCCGAGGCGCGAACACCGTACAAGTAACCACAAACAAGTAACTAGCTGGGGTCACGCCCGTCGACGTGGGTCCAACCGCCCCCAACCACGTGTGCACACACAGACCACGCGTCCCTGGTCTGGTCCTCTGACCGGTTTTCCCCTCAGCCGGACTCTGGCTGCAAGACGTGGGGCCCGACGGCAACCGGTCCACAAACCGCCTCTAAGGGTAAGCCCGTACACCACTCCCTGGTGCGACCAGCACACGCGTACTGGTAGGCTACGACTAGTGGAGGGTCACTGAAGGAGTAGACTTTCAACTCAACGGAAAACAACGTCCGAATCCGACGACGTACGGGGACCACCCCACGTACCGGCCCCGTCGCACGGCGACCACAGTCGGAGAAGGAACAGAACTTGCAGTCTACGGTCACGCACGCAGCCTGCGCGAAAGTCAAGAAAACCCAAGTGACGCTAAGTCACTGGACTCTGGACAGTCCTCTAGACACACTACAGCCAACGGTCCTTGAGTCGCAAGACTCGGGGTCAAGACCGTTGCACGCAACAGCACAAGGCCGTCGATCTAGCCCAATCTCTAGGTCCAAAACCACGATATCACGAATACCGAGACAACACACGAGTTGCCAAGACCATTCCCTTGAGAAGGGAACGCAAGGGACAAAGGCCACTCACACGGGCCACACGGAAAACACAGAAGCACGATTCCCAAGGCAGCACACAAGCCGCCACGACGATTTCCCATCTTGAAGCAAGCGGGAAACCTCCAGCCCCAGGCCGGGTAACTGGACTCGCAGTCCAAGACCAACCACGTGGCCCACATGGGAATCGCCTTCCAAAAAAAAACTCACGGCATGCGGGGGAGACCCCACCGCACCCACACCGATACACGGTGACTCGATCGAGCGTAACACGAAGGCCCAGCACGCGAGAAGTCACCCGGACTCTCAACCCTACGGGCACGCTAAACGAGATAACACGGTCCTCCAGACACCCTCAAAACACGGACACAGAAACCCACGGGTGTCAGGGACACTCACAAGACCGCAGGTCGACCACTGGGTCACAACCGGGTCGACTAGGGATCCACACATTGCGGGACAAGGCGGAGAACACAAAAACTCGCCTCGGAACAACACAAAGCCTGACGGTCTAACCCTAGACCGTCACAGGGCTGTAACGGTCTAGGCGAGACCGTCACATCCACCTGGCGGCCTAACGCAGGCCGTTACACGGCCCGAAGAAACACAGGATGTAACGCGCCTGGCCCAGCGCGTTACACGAATGTAACGCGCTTGCCCTGGTGCGTTACACGCCTCACGCTCTCAGCGTGAAAGCAGGATGTAACGCGCTTGCCCCAACGCGTTACACGGATGTAACGCGTCTGGCCTGGCGCGTCACACACGCTGCCCTCCCCAACGGATAAAAACGGCTCTGACGGCCCACCCTGGGCGCGTTACAAGCATGTAACGGTCCAGAGGGCACCGTCACACCCCCAGCCCTCAGCTGGGCAACAGGGAATGTGACGCACCCACCCTGGGGCGTCACAAGGCTGTGACGCGCCAGCCCTGGTGCGTCACACGCCTGACCCGAAAACCAACGGAAGAGACTCTAACGGTCTAGCCCTGGTGCGTCACAGCACCTGGCGGTCTATCGTGGGACCGTCACACCCACAGACCACCAAGGGCCAACAGAAGGGGGATGTAACGGCCCTGCCCAGGCGCGTTACACCAAGTGACGGCCACTGGAAGGACCGTCACTTCCTTCCGAGAACGCTACGGCGGGAAACGACCCAAAACTCGTCCCACGCCCCCATACCTCCACAAGAGAGGGGGAAAACAAGGGGGAAGCTCCCCAGAAGCCCCTAGCATGCATCTACGGCCTCGGATCGGCCAAAAACGCAATGAAACGGGAGATCGGCCCACAAGCCCTAAAACATGGGTTTTGCCCAAAAACCCCGATTCCACCCGCTCGGCTCACCACGGCCTACGAAACTCGCGGGAAAGGAAGTGCACGAGCTGGGGAACCATCACCCTACCTCCACCGAAGATTTCGCGCCCCGAGCTCGCCGATCCGCGAAGAAACGCCGTGAAACCCTCGCCGGCTCGCGACCGCGCCACGAGTTCCCACGCGCCTCCACCGCCTCGATCCTCGCCCATCCTCGCCCGCGTCCTCACCCGCGCCGCCTCCGCCTCGCCCCCGCCTCGCTCCGTCGGCCGCCGGAGAAGAGAGGGGAGAAAGAGGGCGTGAGAGAAGAGAGAGAGTGAGAAAGAGAGAATGAGAGGGGGAGAGAGGAAAGGGTTAGTATATATAGGAAAACCCGAAAATTCGATAAATTCAGAAAATTACGAAAAATTACCTCCGCGATCCTCGGAAGGAACACAACGCAGTGGTACTGTCCCGGAGTCGTAGAACGCCACGGTTTGCCCTGCAAAGAGTTCCGAAGGCACATCAGGGGAAAACACGTGTAAAGCACAAAATACACTCCGAGACCCACTAAAATGATCTGAAAAATATCCGAAAAATCCGGGGCATTACACCTTTAGCTTCTTCTGATCCAAAAATGAAGACGGTAACATCTGTGACTAGAAGAAAGTCTAATGCAAAAAATGCAATGCCTTCAGAAGATGATCCAGACTGGAATCCATTAGGAGATGATAGTGAGTATGTTGAGGTTGAGCCTCCAGGCAATAATGAGGCAGAGACTCTATTTAGGGAGGGTGATATATCTGATGATGAGATTTATACTGATGACAGTCGTGATAGTTGCTTCTCCTCAGACTCTGAGTGTGACATGGAGGTGGAGGAAGGGGACAGTGAGGGTACCCTTATTTTCTGAAACATTCATGATCCGGATATGTCTTTAGGAAGTAGATTTGACAATATTAATGCATTCAGATTAGCACTTGCCTAGCATGCAATCAAAAATGAATTTACAGTCCAGTACAGTAAATCAGAACCAACTAGGGTCACAGTAGTTTGTGCTGAGAAGAGATGCAAGTGGAGAATGCATGCTTCTCATTTACCTGATGGCCATACATTTCAGATAAAGAACCTTCAATCTGAACACACTTGTACGGGGGAAAATAAGGCTGGGAATCATATGGCCACTCAGAAGTGGGTGGCAAGTACATGCATTGGGTGGCTTAGGACTGAAGGAGATGTTACAGTGAAAGAAATTTCAAGAAGGTTGAATGCTCAACACCATGTGGACATTCCTTACCACCGGGTTTATAGAGGCAAGCAAATGGCATTAGAGCAAATCCATGGTTCTTGGGAAGCAATGTATGGCAGAGTACCTGACCTACAGCATGAACTAGTGTTAAAGAACCCTGACAGTGTGGTCAAATATCAAACAAATGACAAAGACAGATTTTTCAGGATGTTTGTATGTTTAAAGGCTTGTATTGAGGGTTTTAAGTTGGGATGCAGGCACCTAATTGGCTTGGATGGCTGTCACTTGAAAGGTATCTTTAGAGGTACCTTACTAGCTGCCACCTCGTTTGATGGGAACAATGGAATTTTTCCACTAGCCATAGCAATAGTGGAAGGAGAAAATGCAGATAGCTGGACATGGTTTTTGGATGCTCTGAAGCAGGCCATTGGTATGCCTAGTGATTTGTCTTTCATGTCTGACAGACAAAAGGGGTTAGAAGACGGGCTCCCGCTTGTTTTCCCAGGTGTTGAGCATAGGGTCTGTGTTAGACATCTCTATAAGAATTTCAAGAAGTCATTTCCAGGTGAATTCATGAAGAGACTGCTGTGGAATGCTGCAAGATCATATACTGAAGTTGATTTCTTAGACTGGATGATGCAAATAAAAGAAAATTCTCCCCAGGCACATGCTTATTTGACATCAGCGTCTACGAGGGGAGTCGTATGGAGTAGGTCACAGTTCCATCCACTTGCTAAATGTCATCATATAACAAATAATTTAAGTGAATCATTCAATGCCTACATCTCAGATGCACGTTGGAGACCTATATTGGACTGCATAGATGTTATCCGTTCCAAAATAATGAAGACCATGCACATTAGGAGGTCAAGGGCTGAAAAATGGACCGATGTATTGGTGCCAAGGGCCAGGAAGTACATATCTGTCATGTCAAGAAAATTGGGTGGATTTTTAGTGGAGACAGGATTTAACGAGACTGCTCAGGTGACAGGTCTAGAAACACGTGAAGTTGTAGACTTGAACCAGAAAAGTTGTACCTGTATGACTTGGCAGAGAACAGGTCTCCCATGCATACATGCATGTGCATTCTTAGCAAGCAGAAGGGGTATTAAATGGGAGGATTATATTGATAGATGTTACACAGTGGTAGCTTATAAATCCACTTATGCTTTGGACATCAGTCCTATGCCTGACAAGACATAATGGATTAAACTTGGAATAAAAGTTCTGCCCCCCATTGTGAGAAGGCCACCGGGAAGACCTAAAAAGAAGAGAATCAGGGACCCAGATGAAGCCAAAAAAATTACAAAGGCCCATAAGTGCAAAAGGTGTGGTCAATTTGGACATCATGCAAAGACATGTAAGAATCCAGTATCAACATTGGGTCAAACTTCTACTCCACAAGCAAGGTAATGATATATGACACACTTTTATATATGAAAGTAATTTAATTAGCACTCATACAAAATTATGTCATGCAGGAGGCCTCCTAGTAGGCCTAGAAAGCAAATGGGTCGTAACCAAACATCAAGTCAAACACAGGGTCAGGTAGTCTTTTTACATGACCATTTCATCATTGTAAATGATCCATTTAAATTCCTTGTTACTATAAAATGTAATCCTTATATTTGTGCATTGTGTTCACAGGGGAGCTTGACAGGGCAAGCTAATGTGGAAGGGAAAACTAGTATTACAGAAGAAGGCCTCCACTCATCCAATCAAATTAATTCCAGTGCTGCAGGTGGATCTAGTGCAATTCCCTCCCAGACATCTTCCTCAAGTTCTATCCCAGTGCAGAGTAGGGCTCCTACAGTTCTTGCTCGGGGTCGTGGCCGGGTGGTGAATTCTAGGTTCAGAAATGTGTAGGGTTGGGTTGAAGTTGAAGTTGGCATGTGTCCTTTTATGACTGTCTTTAAAAATTTGGCTGTTTAATGTGGAAGTTGGCATGTTAGCTGTGACAATGACACTATTTACTTTAGAGAGCTTGTGTCCCGTGGTGGTAATTGTCCATTTGTAACTTTAAACTTGTGTCTTGTGAGTTTAATATGTGAAGTTGTCATCTTGCTGTGACAATGACACTTTTGCTGTGAAATGTGACTTTCTGTGATATTTGTGAATGGTTCTGTGAACAGGTTCTATGATTAATTGCATTATGTGAACAGGTTCTGTGATTAATTGCATTATGTGAACAACTTCTGTAAATGGTTTGTGAGTTTATATGTGAATGATTGTCTTGTAGGTTCTGTGATTAATTGCATTATGTGAACAACTTCTGTAAATGGTTTGTGAGTTTATATGTGAATGATTGTCTTGTAGGTTCTGTGAAAAGCATTATGTGAACATGTTCTATGAACAGGTCTGTGAACCACTAAGATAATCACAGATAGGTTACAATACAAAGAGACAGCCCACCCTTTTATACTAGGTGATTAGGGTGTCATTAGTCAGGGCATTAAGGACAATAATACCCCTGATAAACAGAAATCATCTTCCAGGATACATCAGAAGCGCATGCTCGCCTGTCCCCCCGGATGCTCTCCTGGGACCGAGCAAGCCCTCCAGCAACTGCAGATGCTCCCCCACCATCAGTCAGATCAATGCATTGCCAAGACCGCGTCGACGCATTGCCAAGACTGCGTTGACGCATTGCCAAGACTGCGTCGACGCATCAAGTGACATCGAGATGTCTTGAACCCGCGATGCATGCTCCCCTGACGCCAGTGATGCTCTCCAGAGGCAATGAATGCCCTCCAGAGACAGCGTGTGCTTCCCTACTAGAACCCAGATAGCATATGCTCCCCTAGAGCAGCGATTGCTCCCCTGGCACTGAAGGATGCTCCCCTGATGCTGAGAATGCTCCCCTGAAGTAGTGGATGCGCTCCTGGAGCAGAGTGTGATCCTGTGCAGAGGCGCACGAGTTCTGACTCCACACTCTAACAGTATAGACTTCAGAAGGGGGGGTCGACCCACAACTGTCCATACTATGCAGACAGAGTGTAGACAAGATCAAGTAGTGTATATCTATCTGACAACCACATGAACATCACATTCCTACATGATGAAGCATGAATAAATCTAGAAATAGTAGATTGAATAAATCTAGAGCATATTGATATGTATGAGAGCATATTAACATACAGAAGAACATTTTGACACTCAGGAGAGCATATTGATATGTAGGAGAGCATATTAACACATAGAAGAGCATTTTGACACTCAGGAGAGCATATTGATATATAGGAGAGCATATTAACACACAGAAGAGTATTTTGACACTCAGGAGAGCATATTTATATGTAGGAGTGCATATTGATATGTAGGAGAGCATATTAACACACAGAAGAGCATTTTGACACTCAGGAGAGCATATTTATATGTAGGAGAGCATATTAACACACAGAAGAGCATTTTTGACACTCAGGAGAGCATATTTATATGTTGCTCAATGAAATGCATACACACACAAACACAATCGTTTTGAAAGACAAAGTATAATATGTCCAGCCCCAGTAAGGGCGTTACTATCTTCTTAAATCCCATTTTCAATCGTAAGTCATTCCCTCTTCCACTAGCATCGGTTGTCATGCCTATCTTGGCTTGTATTATGTCAATTTTTCTCTCTAGCATAGTCAACTTCTTCTCGATCGATGATTCCATAGAAATTATTTGATGCTTCAAGTCTACGGTATTATGATGCGCATCATCAACCCAAACAAAAAAGCCACAACACACACACACATCTTTTTCTGAGACGAAATGTATATCCTACATCTTTTCCTGCAATAGCATTGTGGAACTTCATAACACTCCGATGTATTTAATGAACGTCTAATACTAGATTGTCCGGTGGTCGTATCACTCATTTTCTTTGTTCGTCGCTGAAATCTACCGGACAGTGATCGTGGGTTAACCTCGCCGTCAGCCTGCACCTCAGGGCCAGCGCACACTGGCTGCTCAGCCCCAGACGGTCCCGATATATGTCGCCGGATTTCTTAAAGTGGAAGGCGACGTGAGATGGGGAGGCTTCTTCGACAGAGGGTGTGTTGCCGTGGGTGCCAATCCGCCGCCTGCGATGGGGACCCTGTCAGTCGGCCGCCTGAGTTGGGGAGGTTGTCGTTCGCATTGTGAAGATGTTGGGAGGTGGAAGAAGACCCTTATGTATCTTTAACAGAAGTTAAACGCGGGGTATTTTAGGTATTTTAGAGGATTTAACGATATTCGTTATATATCTCTAACGAAAGAGAACCACGGGGTATAACCGCAATCATTTACAGTATTTAGAGGATATTGTTGATAATATGCCTATATGAAGAGTATATTTGGCATAACCAATATTTATGAGGGTATTTATGTAAAAAACCCAACCCCTTATTTTCTTCTTTTTCTTCTTGTTCTTGTGAAATAATCGAGATAAATGAATTTTTGACCATAAAAAAATTTACCATTTTTATTTTTTTATATTAATAAATTGGTAGTGCAATTCACCTTCTTACTAAACAAATCAAAGAAATACATCAATGGGTTTCCCTAGAGGGCATCTTTTTGGGATATGCAACAATGGACACAGAAAACCCATCCCCCACCACCCCCTTTCCTTTTTTTCTCATGACGTGAGGTTAGGGGAATTGCCGGGTTTTGGGGAGTGGTGTAGATTATTATGATTATATATATATATATATATATAGAGAGAGAGAGAGAGAGAGAGAGAGAGAGAGAGATTTCATTAGCCGCCATTAGACCTAATATGAGGCCGCATGACATCTGTCCATATTATTAGAGATCGAAACAACTTTTCCCTACATGATGAGTGAATTCGCCTTAACTTGGATTCACCTTTTAAATATCAGCCATCAAGATTTTCTTGTAACTTCCTACAAATTAATATTGTCTGTGGTAATTCAACATTTCTTCTATGTTAACAATTCTTATTGGGCCACAAACTGAGTTATCAATTCCTAATGAGACGTCCAGCTTGACCTACGATGCATAATGGGCTTGACGAGCACTAAATCCCTTTCATGGAGGTTTCCTAAGATGTCCATCGCGAAATCCTGAGATCAAAATATTCACTTTAAAATTGCTTATGTTTTATGATGTAGTCAGCCCAGTGTAAGGTTTAATCCCTTTTGGCGATACAAAGTCTCGAGAAATCGTTGTCATGGATGACTAAAAGATGTCAGATGTACTACCATCTCTAATGAGTAACCAATCTTTTGAACACTCTCAATCGATATACATCTATAAAAAAATATACGGACAAAGATTTCACTTTTGAATCCTAAGAATAATAAAACCAACCAAATAGTATGACAGATATTTATAAAAAAATTAGAAACTCCTTTCTTGCTCCTTGTTCCGGCTCTACATTAATTCCCTTAAACCAATGAAATTGGTTATTCATTCTACTATGACTATAAAATTGATGTACAGAAATATTACTATGACGAAATCAAGATTAATGGATTCTACTTTCTTTTCTTATTTATATTTTTTTCAATTAAAATTTTTATCTTTTTGATGACATCACCTTGTAATTCATCTCTACACTATTAGAATGGACATAATACGGAGATGAATGGACACTATTTTCGCCCTATAAGTCCGACTATATTATTCGTAATGTAGGCATCTACAATATTGGGATGCAATGCATTCAACAATCACATCATCCAGCATGCCCTTCCTTGTCTCATTGAAACAACTACACATACACGCAAACTTAGAGAGCATAAACATTCAACATCTAATTATTTCGAGGTTAACTCGACTTATTGGGTTTCACATTGGCATGGCTAAGCAAACAAACAGCGTTGTTGGTTGGAAGCAAGTTTCTCGATCGTGGATTAGTTCCCCTAGATACGTACATGAGATCGCCTGACAACATCAACGCTGCATGCCGTTGTGGAAGCAGTCCTTCTCACAATCCTCCTTTGTGAGAACGCAATTACCGGGTGGTTTCTTATATAAGCAGCAGTAGCAGTCCGTCGATCTATCGTTGCACAGCCTTGGAACGCAGAAGGAAATGTTGATTTTGCTCACATCTCCGGCAGTCCCCGACGTGATCTTATGTGCCTGCAAGCTAATCGGAACACCCGTTTCGCTCCCCGGTGACTCTCCATTGCCATCTACAAAAACCAAAACACCAACTTCAATACTCGAAAACCCAATAGTTTATAACGTGTTGGATCCATCCATCTGAATGAAATATTACTTTCAGGATAATGATCATGCGAATTCTCAAGCGAACTTGCATAATATTCTTGATAAATATATAAGATTGGTAGAATGAACCCAAAAAAATAAAAAATAACAAATGTTTGCTTATATACTCACTCCGAGCGCAAGCAATTTGAGACACAAAGAGCATGACAAAGATCGCACACACCAAGTCTTGCACCGTCGTCATCACTTCTTAGATCAGTACATTCACCTCGGTACATGCATACATCTGTCTCATTATATATAACAAAGGAATGGAGAGAGTACTCCAGTTGCCTTCTAATTTTATTGAAATAATATGGGCCCTTGGGATTCACTTTCTAAATGTCAGCCATCCAAATTTTCATGTAACTTATTAGGAAATGATGGCATCAATAGCAAGCAAATCAGTATTTATTCCACCGTGCATGCCCTCTATATGTAGTACTTGGGGCAACTTCATACTATGAAAATGAGATTCATATACATGGAATTTATTCACCGTTAGTGTCATGAGGTCTTTAATTATAGGCAGAGATTTGGATAGATACCCACATCCGGATTGCATTTTTTTGGCCACTGATATGAAATATAGATGAGATTTGGACTGAAAATATTTGTAGCATTTATTTGATATATGATGACATTTTCAAAATTTTCCCTCCTCTATAGATGGAGATCTTGTTAAAGCTCCCACCGGCATGCATGCATGCATGCATGCATGCATATCCCTTCCTTTAAACCTCATTTTGTTTGTTTAGAAGGAGAAATTCGATCACCTCCTTTTTTATTGTAATATCTGTCTCAATTTATATAATAAAATTGGTAGTGCGATTCATCTTCTTTCTAAACAAATCAAAGAAAAATATCGAGAGTCACTTTGATAAAGGGATAAGTCCGGTTAGAATGGGTTATCCGGGGTGGGATGACTTATTCTTGGTTTGGTTCTTTTTTCTTTAATCGGAGTCTATTGAGCTTTTTGAATCCAAGCAAAAGGGTGGAGTAAATCACCCAAGGTGGCGTACCCGCCTCTAACCCACCCTTTATCAAAATGGCCCTAAAGAGTTTCCCTAAAAGATATCTTTTTGGGATACACAACAATAGCGACATAAAACCCCTCCCCCACCACCCCCTTTCCTTTTTTTTTCATGGTGTGAGGTTAGGGGAATTGCCGGATTTTGAGGAGTGGTATAGATTATTATGATCGTTATATATATATATATATATATATATATATATATATATATATAGAGAGAGAGAGAGAGAGAGAGAGAGAGAGAGAGAGAGATTTCATTAAACCTAATATGAGGATGCATGATCATATTTTTCTATATTATTACATATCAAAGCAACATTTCCCTACATGATGGGTGAATTCGCCTTAATTTGGATTCACCATTTAAATATCAACTATCAAAACTTTTTAGTAACTTCCTACAAATTAATATTGTTAGTGGTAAGGCAGCATTTTTCTTTGTTAACTATTCTTATTGTGTCACATAGCGCTTTGAGTTTATCAATGCCTAATGAGACATCCAACTTGATCCATGACACATAATGGGCCTGACAAGCGTTAAATCCCATTCAAGGAGGTTAATTTCCAAGACGAGATGTCCACCATGAAATCCTGACATCAAAAGATTTCATTAGACCTAATATGAGGCTGCTTGATCATATTTTTCTATATTATTACATATCAAAGTAACATTTCCCTACATGATGGGTGAATTCACCTTAACTTGAATTCACCATTTAAATATCAACTATCAAGACTTTTTAGTAACTTCCTACAAATTAATATTGTCAGCGGTAACGCAGCATTTTTCTTTGTTAACTATTCTTATTGTGCCACATAACGCTTTGAGTTTATACATACCTAATGAGACGTCCAACTTGATCGATGACACATAATGGGCCTGATAAGCGCTAAATCCCATTCAAGGAGGTTAATTTCCAAGATGAGATGTCCACCATGAAATCCTGACATCAAAAGATTCACTTTAAACTTAAGCTCATGTCTTACGTAGTCATCCCAGAATAAAGTTGAGATTTTTACGTATATACTCTCATAATATTTGATTTTGTCAAATATACCTCTCGTCTGAGTATATTATCATGAATATCCCTTTATTTAGATAGAAATGTTGCGGTTATATCTTTTAGTTTACTGTCGTCGACGGGAGGAGAATATTTCGTGAAATATGTCCTCTACGGCCGTTAGATTTAAGGTATATTTGATAAAATCAAACTTTACAAGAGTATATATACAAAGATCTTATTCTTTAACTCACACTTAATTAACTCGGGTTAAACACACGGGAGTTACGACGAGGGCATAATCGTGATATTACCCATATTTCAAAGATATTCGTGATAATATATTCGGATGAAAGATATTTGACAAAACCAAATTTTATAAAAATATATATGCAAAAATCCCTTTAAAATTTAATCCTTTTGGCGATACAAAGTCTCCAGAAATCGTTGTCATGAATGACTAAAAGATGTTAGATGTACTGCGTACCATCCCCAATGACCAATCTTTAGAACACTCTCAATCGATATACATCTATAAAAAAAATATACATGATACAAATCGGAAAAAGATTTTACTTTTGAATCCTAAGAATAATAAAATCAACCAAATAGTATGACAAATATTTATAAAAAAAATTAGAAACTCCTTTCTTGCTCCTTGTTCCGACTCTACATTCCCTTCGCAACCCATTCAACAATTATATCATCCAACACACCCTTCCTTGTCTCATTGAAACAACTACACACACACACGCACACTTAAGAGAGCACAACTCAGCATCTAATTATTTCGATGTTAACTCCTCTTATATTGGGTTTCACATTGGCATATATGGCTAATTAAGCAAGCGAACAAACAACGCTGTTGGTTGGAAGCAAGCTTCTCGATGATTGATTAATTCCCTTTGGATACATGAGATCGCCTGACAACATTAACGCTGCCGTTGTGGAAGCAGTGCTTCTCACAATCCTCCTTTGTGAGATCGCAATTACCGGGTGGTTTTTTATATAAGCAGCAATAGGAACAGAAGTGTGTCCGTCAATAGTGGTACGTGTAACTAGGTAGTGTTATGATGCTTCTCAGTGATTCTCCGTTGCCATCTGTAAAACAAAAATACAACATCAAAAGTCAAAACCCAACACTGTTGATCTCTCTCTCTCTCTCTGTGTGTTGTGTGTGTGTGTGTGTGTGTGTGTGTGTGTGTTGGATCCATCCTTTTCCTCGCATGCAAACAGAAATTAATCAACGAACTTGTGTGTGTGTGTGTGTGTGTGTGTGTGTGTGTGTGTGTGTGTGTGTGTGTGTTGGATGCATCCTTTTCCTCCCATGCAAAAAGAAATTAATCAACGAACTTACTAGTTACCGAATTTCTTAATTTACATGGAATTACATTCAGAAATTAATTTACATGGCCCTAAAGAGTTTCCCTAAGTGGTTGGAAGCAAGCTTTGTGAGATCGCCTGACAACATTAACGCTGCCGTTGTGGAAGCAGTGCTTCTCACAATCCTCCTTTGTGAGCCGGCAATTACCGGGTGGTTTTTTATATAAGCAGCAATAGCAATCTATCGATCCTCCTCTGCACCTCCCTGGAACGCAGAAGGTAATGTTGATTTTGCTTACATCTCCAGCAGTCCCCGACATGATCTCCATCTCCCTCCCCGGTGATTCTCCACTGCCATCTATATATAAAACCAAAACATAATTTCGATAGTCAAAAACCCAATAGTTTACGCTGTTGGATGCATCCATCTAAATGAAATATTACTTTCAGAATAATGACCATACGAATTCTCAAGCGAACTAGCATAATATTCTTGATAAATAAGATTGGTAGAATGAACCCCAAAAAAAAGGAAAAAAAATGTTTGCTTATACTCACTCTGAGAGCAAGCAATTTGAGACACAGATAGCATGACAAAGATCGCACACACCAAGTCTTGGACCGTCGTCATCACTTCTTATCAGAGAACATTCACCTTGGTACATGCACATGAAATCAGTATTTATTCCACTCTGCATGCCCTCCCTACAGTACGTGGGGCAACTTCATACTATGAAAATGACATTCATATCCATGGAATTCATTCACCGTTAATGTTACGAGGTCTTTATAGGCAGAGATTTGGATAGATATCCACATCCAGATTGCGTGTTCTTGGCCGTTGATATGAAATACAGATGAGAGAGTATCGTGTGCTAGTTGTGGAAGTAAAGCAATAGGAACAGAAGTGTGTCCGTCAATAGTGGTACGTGTAACTAGGTAGTGTTATGATGCTTCTCAGTGATTCTCCGTTGCCATCTGTAAAACAAAAATACAACATCAAAAGTCAAAACCCAACACTGTTGATCTCTCTCTCTCTCTCTCTGTGAGTTGTGTGTGTGTGTGTGTGTGTGTGTGTGTGTGTGTTGGATCCATCCTTTTCCTCGCATGCAAACAGAAATTAACCAACGAACTTGTGTGTGTGTGTGTGTGTGTGTGTGTGTGTGTGTGTGTGTGTGTGTGTGTGTGGATCCATCCTTTTCCTCCCATGCAAAAAGAAATTAATCAACGAACTTACTAGTTACCGAATTTCTTAATTTACATGGAATTACATTCAGAATAACGACCATATGAATTCACCTGTGAACATATACATAATTCATGATAAATAAGCTAGGGAGGAGGAACCAAAAAAAAGAGGAAAAATATTTGGTTAGACTAGCCATGATAGCAGGCGAATTGAGACACGGTAAACAGGGTGACAGAGAACACACACCTGCAAGTTTTGCACCGTCACCGTCACTTCTTAGAATTGCACCTCAACATGTAAGTACACATCTATCTCATTATAAAACGTTCGAATGGAGAGGCCAACTGCCTTATATTTTTATATAAAAAAGAGATTTTTACATATATGGTCTCATACAATTTGATTTTGTCAAATATATCTTTTATCTGAATATATCATCATGAATGTCCTCTAAATATAAATAATGTCACGATTATGCTCTCGTCGTAACTCCCGTGTGTTTAACCTGAGTAAGTGTGAGTTAAAGAATAATATATATATATATATATATATATTCCTATAATATTTGATTTTGTTAAATTTCACGGAATATTCTACTCCTATCGACGGTAGTAAATTAAAAGATATAACTAAAATATTTCTATCTAAACGAAAGATATTTATAATAATATGTTCATAGGAAGAGTATATTTGACAAAATCAAAATTTCCGAGGATATATATATAAATCTCTCTCTCTCTCTCTCTATATATATATATGTGTGTGTGTGTGTGCATGTGTGTGTGTGTGCGCGCGCGCCTTTGGATTCACTTTAAAAATTTCAGCCATCTAAATTTTCATGTAACTCATTACAAAATAATGTCATCAATAGTAAGTAAATCAACATTTATTTCACCGTGCAAGCCCTCGTGCTATAAAAATGACATTTCCAAAATTTCCCCTCCTCCATAGTTGGAGATCTTGTCAAAGCTCTCTCTCCCCGACTTCCATGCATGCATATCCCTTCCTTTTAATCCTCATTTTATTTGTTGAGAAGGACAATTTACTCTGATCACCTTCTTTTTTATTGTAATTTCTGCCTTAATTTATATATTAATAAATTGGTAGTGCAATTCACCTTCTTTCTAAACAAATCAAAGAAATACATCAATGGGTTTCCCTAGAGGACATCTTTTTGGGATATGCAACAATGGACACAGAAAACCCCTCCCCCACCACCCCCTTTCCTGTTTTTCTCATGGCGTGAGGTTAGGGGAATTGCCGGGTTTTGGGGAGTGGTGTAGATTATTATGATTATATATATATATATGATTATAGAGAGAGAGAGAGAGAGATTTCATTAGCCGCCATTAGACCTAATATGAGGCCGCATGACATCTGTCCATATTATTAGAGATCGAAACAACTTTTCCCTACATGATGAATGAATTCGCCTTAACTTGGATTCACCTTTTAAATATCAGCCATCTAGATTTTCTTGTAACTTCCTACAAATTAATATTGTCTGTGGTAATTCAACATTTTTTCTATGTTACCAATTCTTATTGGGCCACAAACTGAGTTATCACTTCCTAATGAGACGTCCAGCTTGACCTATGATGCATAATGGGCTTGACGATCACTAAATCCCTTTCATGGAGGTTTCCAAGATGAGATGTCCATCACGAAATCCTGAGATAAGGTTTAATCCCTTTTGGTGATACAAAGTCTCGAGTAATCGTTGTCATGGATGACTAAAAGATGTCAGATGTACTACCATCCCCAATGACCAACCAATCTTTTGGACACTCTCAATCGATATACATCTATAAAAAAATATACGGACAAAGATTTTACTTTGGGATCTTAAGAATAATAAAAACAACCAAATAGTATGACAAATATTTATTAAAAAAAATTAAAAACTCCTTTCTTGCTCCTTGTTCCGGCTCTACATTCCCTTAAACCAATGAAATCGGTTATTCGTTCTACTATGACTATAAAATTGATGTCTAGAAATATTACTCTGACAAAATCAAGATTAATGGATTCTACTTTCTTTTCTTATTTACATTTTTTCTAATTAAAATTTTTATCTTTTTAGTGACATCACCTTATAATTCATCTCTACACTATTATTAGAATGGACATCACACGAAGATGAATGGACACTATTTTCGCCCTATAAGTCTGACTATATTATTCGTAGTGTAGGCATCTTCAATATTGGGATGCAATGCATTCAACAATCACATCATCCAGCATGCCCTTCCTTGTCTCATTGAAACAACTACACATACACTCAAACTTAGAGAGCATAAACATTCAACATCTAATTATTTCGAGGTTAACTCGACTTATTGGGTTTCACATTGGCATGGCTAAGCAAACAAACAGACAAACAACGTTGTTGGTTGGAAGCAAGTTTCTCGATCGTGGATTAGTTCCCCTAGATACATACATGAGATCGCCTGACAACATTAACGCTGCATGCCGTTGTGGAAGCAGTCCTTCTCACAATCCTCCTTTGTGAGAACGCAATTACCGGGTGGTTTCTTATATAAGCAGCAATAGCAGTCCGTCGATCTATCGTTGCACAGCCTTGGAACGCAGAAGGAAATGTTGATTTTGCTCACATCTCCGGCAGTCCCCGACGTGATCTTATGTGCCTGCAAGCTAATCGGAACACCCGTCTCGCTCCCCGGTGACTCTCCATTGCCATCTACAAAAACCAAAACACCGACTTCAATACTCGAAAACCCATTAGTTTATAACGTGTTGGATCCATCCATCTGAATGAAATATTACTTTCAGGATAATGATCATGCGAATTCTCAAGCGAACTTGCATAATATTCTTGATAAATATATAAGATTGGTAGAATGAAACCCCAAAAAATAAAAAATAAAAAATGTTTGGTTATATACTCACTCTGAGCGCAAGCAATTTGAGACACAAGTAGCATGACAAAGATCGCACACACCAAGTCTTGCACCGTCGTCATCGCTTCTTAGATCAGTACATTCACCTCGGTACATGCATACATCTGTCTCATTATATATAACAAAGGAATGGAGAGATCAATACTCCAGTTGCCTTCTAATTTTATTGAAATAATATGGGCCCTTGGATTCACTTTCTAAATCGATCTCAGCCATCCAAATTTTCGTGTAGCTTATTAGGAAATGATGCCATCAATCGCAAGCAAATCCGTATTTATTCCACCGTGCATGCCCTCTATATAGAGTACTTGCGGCAACTTCATACTATGAAAATGATATTCATCATATCCATGGAATTTATTCACCGTTAGTGTCACGAGGTCTTTATAGGCAGAGATTTGGATAGATGCCCACATCCGGATTGCATTTTTTTGGCCACTGATATGAAAATATTTGTAGCATTTATTTGATATATGATGACATTTTCAAAATTTCCCCTACTCGATAGATGGAGATCGTGTTAAAGCTCCCACCGGCATGCATGCATGCATATCCCTTCCTTTTAAACCTCATTTTGTTTGTTTAGAAGGAGAAATCCGATCGCCTCCTTCTTTTTTATGAAATGTCTGCCTCAAGTTATATAATAAAATTGGTAGTGCAATTTACCTTCTTTCCAAAAAGATCAAAGAAAGACTTCAAAGGGTTTCCCCCACCACCCCCTTTCCTTTTTCTTTTTTCATGGTGTGAGGTTAGGGGAATTGCTGGATTTTGGGGTGTGGTATAGATTATTATGATCGTGAGTGATATATATATATATATATATATATATAGAGAGAGAGAGAGAGAGAGAGAGAGAGAGAGAGAGAGAGAGAGAGAGATTTCATTAGCCGCCATTAGACCCAATAATGAGGCTGCGTGATATTTTTTTATATTATTACAGATCAGATCAAAGCAACATTTCCCTATTCGCCTTGACTTGGATTCACCATTTAAATATCAACTATCAAGATTTTTCAGTAACTTCCTACAAATTAATATTGTCAATGGTAACGCAGAATATTAAAGAGACGAGGAAAACAGAATATTAGATTTACTACTTATCTCTTCCCCACCGTAATGGGATCATATATATCTGCACCTTCTCAATTCCATCATTGATGCTATATATCTTTATTCTACTATAAAATATTTTTAGTATGAAATGACTCCCATTATGAGAATTAATGAGATAGAGAATATATAGAGTCCTGCTCTTTCTCTTCTCTCTATATTTTTGGTTGGGTGTGGATCGAGATGGTCAATTAATTTGTATTGTGAGATTATTTCATTTTTGAATCAACAGGTAATTAATGTGTTGTATGATATATATCCTATATAGGTTTCTTATTAATTTATTGCACTATGTATGGCTATTCAATTGCATAAAAGTTAGAGGGTTGCCGATTAATTTTACTTCTATTCTCTACCAACTTTATAAAATTTAATCTCATAGAAGCTCCACTAACTACTCCTTTGTTAATTACATTTTTCGCCTTGGTTTTTCATAAATTCAAATGTAACCCCATTTTTATGCCACCTTGTTTGTTAGATATATATTGAAGTATTTATTTTATAACCATTTTTATATCACAAACTTTTGACGTGCATGCATTTTAACTAGCGTTCTTAAATTGTTTCTAAGTTGGAACTATTCGATCATTGGTTGCCGAGCCGATCATTGAGACGGATGGTGACTCAACATACTGTTCGTTTATTACCATTATTTCCGGTAAAGAAATTTTTTACTTTCACTTTTAACATGAAAACTATAGTAAATAATGAATAAGAAAAAATCTAAGTAACTTTAAGTAGATCAATAAAAACATGTAAGTCTTTAAGTTAAAATATTGTTCTATTTTAGAAGTTGTATTAGAAATAAAAGAGAAATATTATAGAGCCAAGCTTTGTGTCACTTTTTTTTTATCATACCCATTTTCGTGTAGATTTGAAATGAACTTAACTTCAATGCTCTAAAACGCAGGGTTTGTCGACCCGTCTGACCCGGTCGACCCGATCTCGGCGCGGGACGGGTCGGGTCGGGCGGGTCGCACAGCGACCCGGTCCGCCCCATTGGGCTCGCGACGCGTAATTTTTTTATTTTTTTTAAAATTTATAATAAATTTATTTTGAAAGATTAAATGTTATATATATTTAAAAATATTAGAATGTAGATTTTATTTAAGATAATAGATCCATACTAAATTATACATAATTAATTATATAAAAATTACATATTACACCGCTTAATTAAACATCCTATTATATATAATACATAAAAATTTATTTCAATTACTAAATATGTAAAAGTAAACAGTGACATAATAATGACATTCATTCATGAAGTATAAAATACAAAAACTCACTAATCCTCGTCATCTGTGAAAAATCCGAATCCCAAAACTCACTCATCCTCCTCGTCTGTGTAGCCCGAATCCTAAAATTCATTAATCCTCATCATCAGTGAAGTCCGAATCTCAAAACTCACTAATCCTCGTCATCAGTGAAGCCTGAATCCCAAAACTCATCGTCAGATACATGAGACTGATCACCCGTATAATCTAACTCTATCCTAGTGGGTGGAGGTACATGTGGGTGGGACTGAAAATATGTAACCATCTGCACAAATGATGGGTCGTGTGCTGCGGTGAAGGGTACATGAAAATCTGTAAAAAAAGTCCTCACTACATCTATAGCTTCAATTCTATCATGTGCGACTGGTGCTGGTGCTGGTGCTGGTGATGCTCGAACTCTGGACGTGGAGGAAGATCCTGCTCCGCCATGTGCTCGTGGTGGAGGTACCCGGGAGGTAGAAGAAGATCACCTCCTCCTTTTTTATGAAATGTCTGCCTCAATTTATATAATAAAATTGGCAGTGCAATCTACCTTCTTTCCAAAAAGATCAAAGAAAAACTTCAAAGGGTTTCCCCAGAAGGTAAGTTTTTCAAATACGCAACTATGGCCATAGAAAACCCCTCCCCCACCACCCCCTTTCCTTTTTCTTTTTTTTTTTCATGGTGTGAGGTTAGGGGAATTGCTGGATATATATATATATATATATATATATATATATATATATATATATATATATATATAGAGAGAGAGAGAGAGAGAGAGAGAGAGAGAGAGAGATCATTAGCCGCCATTAGACCCAATATGAGGCTGCATGATATTTTTCTATATTATTACGGATCAAAGCAACATTTCCCTACATGATGGGTGAATTCGCCTTGATTTGGGTTCACCATTAATTTAAAATTTTTTAAATATCAACTATCAAGATTTTTTAGTAACTTGTTACAAATTAATATTGTCAGTGGTAACGCAGCATTTTTCTTTGTTAACTATTCTTATTATCAAATTAAATCTTGTTTGTGTTGAATTAGCATTAATGGTCTTTAAACAAAAAATGTGCCCTCTTTTCCTTCTTCACTTTGGAGTGTAACCGGCCACAACTTAATCTTTTTTTCTTTTTCTCATAAACTAAAATTTTTATTTAATGAAATGAAGTTATTATTTCACACGAATTCTCACAGATCTTTTCCGATTGAAGTTTTCATATCATTTACTCGTAAACGGCAAGGATGTTCATCAAAACTTATTTTTCCCTATTATAACATTGTTACTTCTTTCTTTCTTTTTTTTTGCAGTTAATGCCATATATTATTGTAAAATGTGTTAAAGAGAAGAGGAAATCAGAATATTAGATTTACTACTTATCTCTTCCTCACCGTAATGGGCTCATATATATCTGCACCTTCTCAATTCCATCATTGACGCTATCATTATTCTACTATAAAATATTTTTGTATGAAATGACTCACATTATGAGAATTAATGAGATAGAGAATATATAGAGTCCTGCTCTTTCTCTTCTCTCTATATTTTTGGTTGGGTGTGGATCGAGATGGTCAATTAATTTGTATTGTGAGATTATTTCATTTTTGAATCAACAGGTAATTAATGTGTTGTATGATATATATCCTATATAGGTTTCTTATTAATTTATTGCACTATGTATGGCTATTCAATTGCATAAAAGTTAGAGGGTTGCCGATTAATTTTACTTCTATTCTCTACCAACTTTATAAAATTTAATCTCATAGAAGCTCCACTAACTACTCCTTTGTTAATTACATTTTTCGCCTTGGTTTTTCATAAATTCAAATGTAACCCCATTTTTATGCCACCTTGTTTGTTAGATATATATTGAAGTATTTATTTTATAACTATTTTTATATCACAAACTTTTGACGTGCATGCATTTTAACTAGCGTTCTTAAATTGTTTCTAAGTTGGAACTATTCGATCATTGGTTGCCGAGCCGATCATTGAGACGGATGGTGACTCTACATACTGTTCGTTTATTACCATTATTTCCGGTAAAGAAATTTTTTACTTTCACTTTTAACATGAAAACTATATTAAATAATGAATAAGAAAAAATCTAAGTAACTTTAAGTAGATCAATAAAAACATGTAAGTCTTTAAGTTAAAATATTGTTCTAATTTAGAAGTTGTATTAGAAATAAAAGAGAAATATTATAGAGCCAAGCTTTGTGTCACTTTTTTTTTTATCATACCCATTTTCGTGTAGATTTGAAATGAACTTAACTTCAATGCTCTAAAACGTACAATTTACATTAGCAATAAAAGAAAAATATTATATTGTCAGATTTCGTGCTATTTTTTTTACCCATTTCCTATTGTCTAAGAGTGAACTTAAGCTCTATGCTCCCGAGATTGAGAGCACCGTACTTAAGTTACTCCCCTCTACCGAGTTACGAGGAGATTAAATAGCTAAGGTGAATATTACAAAAAGAATGACATAAAATGTAATATATATCATAACATTCCTCAAAATAAAAAAAATGATTAATTTTAGATATACTCCTCGGACATGTAAAATATTAAATTATTATCCTTAATTGTCAAGTAACATGCATACCATCGTTATTAATAAAAAATTAAAACATATCACTAAATGATAAAAATATTTAAATAAGATATATATATATATATATATATGAAATTGACCTAAATAAACATATTCATAAATTAAATCCGCCGACTTGAAGGGTGAAAAACCCAATTAGCCGTTTCAGATATCGAAGTACGGTCCATCGGAGATCTCATCGACCCAGTACCAATAACGTGCATGTGCAACGATTGTAATCCCTTCAGACTTTCAGAGCTGCAAAGCGAAGGCTACGTAGCCCCACCGCATACGTGGTGCCGCATGCATCGATGTGGCTACCGCCTCAGAGGGAGCTCCTATGCAGAAACTCTCGCTGGCATCTGAACTTATCCACGTCTCACTAACAGTAGCACCTAGTTTTTAGAGAGAGAGGGAGAGAAAGAGGTGAGCGTAACATAGCGAACTAGCCATGTCAGGGGCGCAGGGGGGACAGCCGATGGGGTCGCCAATGAGGGTGACGTACGACTTGGTGGAGGGCGGAGAGAACAAGAAATTAATCAACGAACTTACTAGTTACCGAATTTCTTAATTTACATGGAATTACATTCAGAATAACGACCATATGAATTCACCAGTGAACATATACATAATTCATGATAAATAAGCTAGGGAGGAGGAACCAAAGAAAAGAGGAAAAATATTTGGTTATACTAACCATGATAGCAGGCGAATTGAAACACGGTAAACAGGGTGACAGAGAACACACACCTGCAAGTTTTGCACCGTCACCGTCACTTCTTAGAATTGCACCTCAACATGTAAGTACACGTCTATCTCATTATAAAACGTTCGAATGGAGAGGCCAACTGCCTTATATTTTTATATAAAAAAGAGATTTTTACATATATAGTCTTATACAATTTGATTTTGTCAAATATATCTTTTATCTGAATATATCATCACGCATGTCCTCTAAATATAAGTAATTATGCTCTCGTCGTAACTCCCGTGTGTTTAACCCGAGTTAAGTGTGAGTTAAAGAATAATATGTATATATATTCTTATAAAATTTGATTTTGTTAAATATATCTTAGATCTAATGAGCGTAGATAATATATTTCACGGAATATTATACTCCTATTGACGGTAGTAAATTAAAAGATATAACTAAAATATTTCTATCTAAACGAAAGATATTCATAATAATATTTTCAGATGAAGAGTATATTTGACAAAACCAAAATTTATGAGGGTATATATAAATCTCTCTCTCTCTCTCTCTCTCTCTCTCTCTCTCTCTCTCTCTCTCTATATATATATATATATATATATATATATATATATATATATATATATGCCTTTGGATTCACTTCAAAATTTTCAGCCATCTAAATTTTCATGTAACTCATTACAAAATAATGTCATCAATAGCAAGTAAATCAACATTTATTTCCCCGTGCAAGCCCTCGTGCTATAAAAATGGCATTTCCAAAATTTCCCCTCCTCTATAGTTGGAGATCTTGTCAACGCTCTCTTTCTCCCCCACCCTCGCACGACATCCATGCATGCATATCCTTCCTTTTAATCCTCATTTTGTTTGTTGAGAAGGACAATTTACTCTGATCACCTTCTTTTTTATTGTAATTTCTGCCTTAATTTATATATTAATAAATTGGTAGTGCAATTCACCTTCTTTCTAAACAAATCAAAGAAATACATCAATGGGTTTCCCTAGAAGGCATCTTTTTGGGATATGCAACAATGGACACAGAAAACCCCTCCCCCACCACCCCCTTTCCTTTTTTTCTCATGGCGTGAGGTTAGGGGAATTGCCGGGTTTTGGGGAGTGGTGTAGATTATTATGATTTATATATATATATATATATATATATATATATATATATATATATATATATATATATATAGAGAGAGAGAGAGAGAGAGAGAGAGAGAGAGAGATTTCATTAGCCGCCATTAGACCTAATATGAGGCCGCATGACATCTGTCCATATTATTAGAGATCGAAACAACTTTTCCCTACATGATGAGTGAATTCGCCTTAACTTGGATTCACCTTTTAAATATCAGCCATCAAGATTTTCTTGTAACTTCCTACAAATTAATATTGTCTGTGGTAATGCAACATTGTTTCTATGTTAACAATTCTTATAGGGCCACAAACTGAGTTATCAATTCCTAATGAGACGTCCAGCTTGACCTACGATGCATAATTGGCTTGACGAGTACTAAATCCCTTCCATGGAGGTTTCCAAGATGAGATGTCCATCACGAAATCCTGAGATCAAAAGATTCACTTTTAAACTTGATTATTCTTTTATGTAGTCCGCCCAGTATAAGGTTTAATCCCTTTTGGCGATACAAAGTCTCGAGAAATCGTTGTCATGGATGACTAAACGATGCCAGATGTACTACCATCCCTAATGAGTAACCAATCTTTTGAACACTCTCAATCGATATACATCTATAAAAAAATATACGGACAAAGATTTTACTTTGGAATCCTAAGAATAATAAAACCAACCAAATAGTATGACAAATATTTATAAAAAAATTAGAAACTCCTTTCTTGCTCCTTGTTCCGGCTCTACATTCCCTTAAACCAATGAAATCGGTTATTCGTTCTACTATGACTATAAAATTGATGTCTACAAATATTACTCTGACAAAACCTAGATTAACGGATTCTACTTTCTTTTCGTATTTATATTTTTTTCAATTAAAATTTTTATCTTTTTGATGACATCACCTTGTAATTCATCTCTACACTATTAGAATGGACATAATACGGAGATGAATGGACACTATTTTCGCCCTATAAATCCGACTATATTATTCGTAATGTAGGCATCTACAATATTGGGATGCAATGCATTCAACAATCACATCATCCAGCATGCCCTTCCTTGTCTCATTGAAACAACTACACATACACTCAAACTTAGAGAGCATAAACATTCAACATCTAATTATTTCGAGGTTAACTCGACTTATTGGGTTTCACATTGGCATGGCTAAGCAAACAAACAGCGTTGTTGGTTGGAAGCAAGTTTCTCGATCGTGGATTAGTTCCCCTAGATACATACATGAGATCGCCTGACAACATTAACGCTGCATGCCGTTGTGGAAGCAGTCCTTCTCACAATCCTCCTTGGTGAGAACGCAATTACCGGGTGGTTTCTTATATAAGCAGCAGTAGCAGTCCGTCGATCTATCGTTGCACAGCCTTGGAACGCAGAAGGAAATGTTGATTTTGCTCACATCTCCGGCAGTCCCCGACGTGATCTTATGTGCCTGCAAGCTAATCGGAACACCCGTTTCGCTCCCCGGTGACTCTCCATTGCCATCTACAAAAACCAAAACACCAACTTCAACACTCGAAAACCCATTAGTTTATAACGTGTTGGATCCATCCATCTGAATGAAATATTACTTTCAGGATAATGATCATGCGAATTCTCAAGCGAACTTGCATAATATTCTTGATAAATATATAAGATTGGTAGAATGAAACCCCAAAAAATAAAAAATAAAAAATGTTTGGTTATATACTCACTCTGAGCGCAAGCAATTTGAGACACAAGTAGCATGACAAAGATCGCACACACCAAGTCTTGCACCGTCGTCATCGCTTCTTAGATCAGTACATTCACCTCGGTACATGCATACATCTGTCTCATTATATATAACAAAGGAATGGAGAGATCAATACTCCAGTTGCCTTCTAATTTTATTGAAATAATATGGGCCCTTGGGATTCACTTTCTAAATCGATCTCAGCCATCCAAATTTTCATGTAGCTTATTAGGAAATAATGCCATCAATAGCAAGCAAATCAGTATTTATTCCACCGTGCATGCCCTCTATATATGTAGTACTTGGGGCAACTTCATACTATGAAAATGATATTCATCATATCCATGGAATTTATTCACCGTTAGTGTCACGAGGTCTTTATAGGCAGAGATTTGGATAGATGCCCACATCCGGATTGCATTTTTTTTGGCCACTGATATGAAAATATTTGTAGCATTTATTTGATATATGATGACATTTTCAAATTTTTCCCTCCCCTATAGATGGAGATCTTGTTAAAGCTCCCACCGGCATGCATGCATGCATGCATGCATATCCCTTCCTTTTAAACCTCATTTTGTTTGTTTAGAAGGAGAAATCCGATCACCTCCTTCTTCTTTATGAAATGTCTGCCTCAATTTATATAATAAAATTGGTAGTGCAATCTACCTTCTTTCCAAAAAGATCAAAGACAGACTTCAAAGGGTTTCCCCAGAAGGTAAGTTTTTCAAATACGCAACTATGGCCATAGAAAACCCCTCCCCCACCACCCCCTTTCTTCTTTTTTTCATGGTGTGAGGTTAGGGGAATTGCTGGATTTTGGGGTGTGGTATAGATTATTGTGATGGTAAGTGATATATATATATATATATATATATATATATATATATATATATATATATAGAGAGAGAGAGAGAGAGAGAGAGAGAGAGAGAGAGAGAGAGAGAGAGAGATTTCATTAGCCGCCATTAGACCCAATAATGAGGCTGCGTGATATTTTTTTATATTATTACAGATCAGATCAAAGCAACATTTCCCTATTCGCCTTGACTTGGATTCACCATTTAAATATCAACTATCAAGATTTTTTAGTAACTTCCTACAAATTAATATTGTCAATGGTAACGCAGAATATTAAAGAGATGAGGAAAACAGAATATTAGATTTACTGCTTATCCCTTCCCCACCGTAATGGGCTCATATATATCTGCACCTTCTCAATTCCATCATTGATGCTATATATCTTTATTCTACTATAAAATATTTTTGTATGAAATGACTCACATTATGAGAATTAATGAGATAGAGAATATATATAGAGTGCTGCTCTTTCTCTTCTCTCTATATTTTTGGTTGGGTGTGGATCGAGATGGTCAATTAATTTGTATTGTGAGATTATTTCATTTTTGAATCAACAGGTAATTAATGTGTTGTATGATATATATCCTATATAGGTTTCTTATTAATTTATTGCACTATGTATGGCCATTCAATTGCATAAAAGTTAGAGGGTTGCCGATTAATTTTACTTCTATTCTCTCTACCAACTTTATAAAATTTAATCTCATATATAGAAGCTCCACTAACTACTCCTTTGTTAATTACATTTTCGCCTTGGTTTTTCATAAATTCAAATGTAACCCCATTTTTATGCCACCTTGTTTGTTAGATATATATTGAAGTATTTATTTTATAACTATTTTTATATCACAAACTTTTGACGTGCATGCATTTTAACTAGCGTTCTTAAATTGTTTCTAAGTTGGAACTATTCGATCATTGGTTGCCGAGCCGATCATTGAGACGGATGGTGACTCTACATACTGTTCGTTTATTACCATTATTTCCGGTAAAGAAATTTTTTACTTTCACTTTTAACATGAAAACTATATTAAATAATGAATAAGAAAAAATCTAAGTAACTTTAAGTAGATCAATAAAAACATGTAAGTCTTTAAGTTAAAATATTGTTCTAATTTAGAAGTTGTATTCGAAATAAAAGAGAAACATTATAGAGCCAAGCTTTGTGTCACTTTTTTTTTTATCATACCCATTTTCGTGTAGATTTGAAATGAACTTAACTTCAATGCTCTAAAACGTACAATTTACATTAGCAATAAAAGAAAAATATTATATTGTCAGATTTCGTGCTATTTTTTTTACCCATTTCTTATTGTCTAAGAGTGAACTTAAGCTCTATGCTCCCGAGATTGAGAGCACCGTACTTAAGTTACTCCCCTCTACCGAGTTACGAGGAGATTAAATAGCTAAGGTGAATATTACAAAAAGAATGACATAAAATGTAATATATATCATAACATTCCTCAAAATAAAAAAAATGATTAATTTTAGATATACTCCTCGGACATGTAAAATATTAAATTAGTATCCTTAATTGTCAAGTAACATGCATACCATCGTTATTAATAAAAAATTAAAACATATCACTAAATGATAAAAATATTTAAATAAGATATATATATATATATATATGAAATTAACCTAAATAAACATATTCATAAATTAAATCCGCCGACTTGAAGGGTGAAAAACCCAATTAGCCGTTTCAGATATCGAAGTACGGTCCATCGGAGATCTCATCGACCCAGTACCAATAACGTGCATGTGCAACGACTGTAATCCCTTCAGACTTTCAGAGCTGCAAAGCGAAGGCTACGTAGCCCCACCGCATACGTGGTGCCGCATGCATCGATGTGGCTACCGCCTCAGAGGGAGCTCCTATGCAGAAGCTCTCGCTGGCATCTGAACTTATCCACGTCTCACTAACAGTAGCACCCAGTTTTTAGAGAGAGAGGGAGAGAAAGAGGTGAGCGTAACGTAGCGAACTAGCCATGTCAGGGGCGCAGGGGGGACAGCCGATGGGGTCGCCAACGAGGGTGATGTACGACTCGGTGGAGGGCGGCGAGAACAAGACGGTGGTGGACCTGCACTCCACCAAGGACGAGGGGGGCATCTAGATCGAGAAAGAAGATGAGAAGGCCGGCCCAGCGGCCACCTAGCCGGGCGGCCACCCCTTCGCCGCCACCGAGGAGGAGAACAAACAGGATCTCGGCGTCGTCGGCACCGGCTGATTGCTCTCTTCAAATACATATCTGGGCGTACTGAGAGAATATCGTATGCAAGTTGTGGAAGTAATAGGAACAGAAGTGTGTCCGTCAATAGTGGTACATGTAACAAGATAGTGTTATGATGTAACTCTATATATAGTACTTTTCTTTAACTTGACCTTTTTTTATAAAGGTAATACCTGTAAGGCAGGAGGAGGGAGGGCATTCACCCCTTCAAGGAAGGTGTGGCGACTCAGCAACATTCGGATACTGGATAAATATGATACCACTTGGATCATTAGAGGCCTTGTAAGGTTCTGAAGGGAAAGAAAGGTGGGTGTGAGTACATTGAACTTCAAGATAAAACAGTAAACAATTAATTACTATGATCAGGATTGCTCAATTAGCAGAAATAAAATTATATTTTTAATTAAACAATTAATGGGGTGTTTAGATATGTTTTTTTTATTTTCTCCCTCAAAATATAAATTATGGAGAAAGTGGTGTCTTGTGCGTGTTTGGTGATGCCTTCCATATTTTTGGGGAGAAGTTGACTAGCTACTTCGTTTATCTCTCCCTAATAAAAAACAGCTCTTGGCCTCTCTTTTGTTTGAAGACATAGCGTGTGAAGCCGCTCACGACCCACCCTTGACTCTACATGACCTCGCGGACTCCTCTCCTTCCTCTACCCCATTCACGAGACCGAAGATGGGTAGATCCGAGATGGCGACTGTGTTGATCACACTCTGCTCCCCTGCGCCCGCCCTTTCTCCACCCCCCCCCCCCCTCACCTTGCGGGGGGGGGGGCTTCGAGCCCAGATTCTCCTGCGTTCGTAGCTGATTACCTCCATCTCCATCTCTGTACATGGATCCGAGCTCGTAGATAGAAGCATGGGCTACGGTTTTGCGGGCAACCCCACACCATGGGCGCCTTAACTAACATCAGGAAGCCCAGCTTCGATGATCTCCGCGTTCATTTGTCGTCCTCGGCCTTCCCGATCCACTCCTCTCCCGAGCTCCCCCACGGCACACCCCTTCTGAAGAAGCCCAAGTTCACACCTCTGCGCGTTGTCTTCCATAGAGGAAGCTCTCGATTGCGCCGCCACCAAAGGAGCAGGTTTTGGGGCATTTGGGGCCTCGTAGCTTGTCCCCACTCGCTCGTCTGTACCGGGTGATGCATTGTCCTCAGAGAATTGTCTGGGTCTTTGATCGCGGATCGGAAGTAGGTGCCGGAGAAGGGTTTTTGTGGTGTCAGTTGGAGGGAAGGGAGGGGATTTTGGGATGGGGAACATTGTGACGTGGCCCATCAGGTGAACATCTTCGGACTCGTTGTGGAGGTCGGGCAGGTTGGGGAAATTGTCTCTAGGGACTATGGAGGAGGTGGACACGATGGCCAACAACGTCGATCCGTCGATTTCTAACTCGATCGTTATCGTCAAACGAGTCTACATAAAATTTAAAAATTATGATACTTTATCAAACAGATAGTTACATTTTTATCAATTTCAAAATTTAGGTTAAAAATTGACATATCATAATTTTTTAGGTAGAAAGAGTTTTTTTAAAAAAAATGCTCCCAAACACCCTATAAAGCTACAGTAGCTAAGACAAGCTACAACATAGTCCAGTCCAACTAAAGTACAGTCCACAGGAAAGAGAAACGTACTCTTCAGTCGGGGGAAGCCCGACACCGGCAAAGCTGGCACTAAGAACTACCGCACTGCGCCTCCGAAGCACGAGGAAGAATAGCTACACCTAAAAAGTCAGAGGTGAGCCTCCTCTCACTGGCTCATTAGGGGTCCCGCGGATCCCTACCACGAAACAAAAGCGGTAACAGCAACAACAATAAGAGTAACAGCAGGAGTAGAAATAACAGTAAAAGTAAAGAGGAAAACCGTATTGAAGAAAATACGGCAGCCGATAAAACCTCGGCCCTCTAAACTACTCCGAACGGCAACAAAAGAATAAGCTAACCCCGATCTCACCAAGTCGGGAGTTGCCAAACCAATACAAGGAAACTCTGGCTACATAGTCAGGACACATCATGGCATCTCAGTCGTGTAGGCTCGTCCACAGAGACAAACCCTAACTCAAGACCACACGGTCTGAAAGCACCAATACATACACGACCTCGCCGTCGTGTACTCTACACTGATTAAGTGTAAAGCTGAACACAGACTACCCGAAGAACCACGTCAGCTTAGGCAGAAACTCAAACTCAAAACACGAGACACGAATCATGTGTCATGTGACAGAAGTACCTCCTCACTAGAAGAAAATTCAAATGTGTCCGCTGACGTCTTACACTGCATCTCGAGTATCTCCCACTCGCCTCGAGCGCAGTAACTGAGACACCAAACAAGTAACTAAGGAACAACAGTAACGAGTGACTAGTCATGGTCACGCCCGTCGGCGCTGGTCCAATGCCCCTGACCACGTATGCACACACAAGCTCAATGTCTTGAGCCAGGTCTCTAGCTGGTTTTCCCCTCCCGTTGGACTCTAACGGCAAGACAAAGGGGCCCACGAAAACCAGCCTACAAACCGTCTTTATCGGGAACTGTCCCGCCACCACTCCCAGGTGGGCCGACACACGAAAGTGTCGTCAGGCTACGACTAGTGGAGGCTCACTAGACACAGAGACTCAAAACACCGAAGTACGGATAGGCTAAGCACACACCTATCACAAGTACTCAGAACATAAGACAGCACACAGCCGCTAGACTCAGGACAGCCAACTAGACCTACAAACACAACGATCCTTGAGTCACAAGACTCGGGTCAAGATCGCTGCACAAAGCGGTAACCTGTCGCCAATCAGCCTAGTCCCTAAGTCACAAATCACGATAAAACGTCATGGAAATGGCACACAACTATCGGATCCACACATTTATGAAAGTCCACGGCTCCTAGGCCGCTCACCGGACTCACAATTTTGTTTAATACGAAATACGGAACATGAGGGATCACCAAAGCCCTCAAACCACATTGGCACGTAAATTGAGGTAAGATGATACCTCCGAGCGTCCAAAACATGGTCTCGATCCCCATGGGATAACCAAGACATTCACGAGGTCACGTGTCAACCAATGGGTCACAACTGGGTTGACTCGAAACAATTCTCAAAACAACATGGCACACTACTTGGTATTACGGCACTTCCGAACACCCTATAACACAGTCACAGCCCTCGTAGGACATCCAAGACATTTATGGAACAATGGGCTAACCAAGGGGTCGAAGCCACAACAACCGGAAACCAAACCAACGAAAAGGAACACTTTGAGTAAGTGGTCATCTCCCTGGCTGCTATCACATAGCCCAGGCAAATGGCGCTCTCATCGGGACCGCTAACAGAAGGTGATGGTCTCCAAAGGGCCGCCTCCTAAATATGGTGGTCATGGCCAGACCGCCATTTAACAAGAAACCCCAACGCGGAGATAGGGAGAAAATAGGCAGAATGCGGTCACCTGGGGAATGTAACTTGAAGCAGGCGGTCACCCCAAGGCTGCCTCTTGGAGATGGCGGTCATGTCCAGACCGTCTTCTCCAGGCTGCCTCTAGAAACGCTCGATAAGCCAAACAAGTGGCGGTCTCCCTCTGACCGCTACCTCAGGTGGCGGTCAGTCGCAAGACCGCTACTTGCAAACCGACATACGAGCCTAACCGACTTACAAAGCCAAATAGCGGTCTCTCTAGGCCCGCTACTACAAGGTTGCGGTCGGAGCAAGGCCACTACCTCAAACTGACATAAAACACTTAAGAACCAGATAGCGGTCCTCCTAGGACCGTTTCTTCAAGTGGCGGTCTTACAAGGACCGCCTTCTCAAGTAACGGTGTCTGATTCGATCGCTACTTCCTACCGGTGCGAAAATCGTAAGAGAGCTCAAAACTCGATCGTTCCACACCCCAATCGTCCAAAATGGCGGGGAAACATCCATAGACTCGATATAAACCTTCCACAAGTCGGAAGGGATCAAGAAACCTCAAAACGGCTAAGAAAAGGGTGATTTTTACAAATCAACCCAAAACGACTCACATGGACAATCGGCCTCATACCGGCCCCAAATCACAGACAATTATAGCCAAACTGACGGGAATCGAATCCCGACAAGCTGGGGGGTTCAAATTTTACCATTTACATTTTACCGGCCCCAAATCTTGTAACTTCCTACAAATTCATATTGTCTGTGGTAATGCAACATTTTTCTATGTTAAAAATTCTTATTGGGCCACAAACTGAGTCATCAATTCCTAATGAGACGTCCAGCTTGACTATGATGCATAATGGGCTTGACGAGCCACTTAATCTCTTTCATAGAGGTTTCCAAGATGAGATGTCCATCACGAAATCCTGAGATCAAAAGATTCACTTTAAACTTGCTTATGTTTTATGATGTAGTCAGCCCAGTGTAAGGTTTAATCCCTTTTGGCGATACAAAGTCTCGAGAAATCGTTGTCATGGATGACTAAAAGATGTCAGATGTACTACCATCCCTAATGAGTAACCGATCTTTTGAACACTCTCAATCGATATACATCTATATAAAAAAATATACTGACAAAGATTTCACTTTGGAATCCTAAGAATAATAAAATCAACCAAATAGTATGACAAATATTTATTAAAAAAATTAAAAACTCCTTTCTTGCTCCTTGTTCCAACTCTACATTCCCTTTGCAATGCATTCAACAATTACATCATCCAGCATGCCCTTCTTTGTCTCATTGGACAACTACACATAACACGCACACTTAGAGAGCATAATTCAGCATCTAATTATTTCGACGTCAACTCCTCTTATGGCTATGCAAGCAAACAAACAACGTTGTTGGTTGGAAGCAAGCTTCTCGATCATGGATTAATTCCCCCCCTTGGATCCATGAGATCGGCTGACAACATTAACGCTGCCATTGTGGAAGCACATCGTCTCACAATCCTCCTTCGTGTAGGCGCAATTATCGGGTGATTTTTTATATAAGCAGCAATAGCAAGCTATCGATCCTCCTAAGCACAAGTCTGGAACGCAGAAGGAAATGTTGATTTTGCTCACATCTCCAGCAGTACCCGACATGATCTTATGTGCCTGCAAGCTAATCGGAACATCCATCTCGCTCCCTGGTGATTCTCCATTACCATCTATAAAACCAAAACATAACTTCAATACTCAAAAACCCAATACGAATTCATAAGTGAACGAGCAAATGATTGCTTACACTCACTCTGAGCGCACGCAATTTGAGAAACAAATAGGATGGCAAAGATAACACACACCAAGTCTTGCACCGTCGTCATCACTTTTTTGAGTACTTTCAGCTTAATTGGTACGTACACATCTACCTCATTATATATAACAATGGAATGGAGAGAATATATATTCCAATTGCCTTGTAATTTTATTTAAATAATATGGGCCTTTGTTTTCGCTTCCTAAATCTCAGCCATCCAATTAAATTTTCATGTAACTTATCAGGAAATAATGCCATCAAAATAACAGGCAAATCAAACTTATTCCACTCTGCATGCCCTCCCCTATAGTACGTGGGGGCAACTTCAAACTACAAAAATGATATTCATGTCCATGGCATTTATTCACCATTAATGTTATGAGGTCTTTATGGGAAAAAGATTTGGATAGATATCCACATCCAGATTGCATTTTCTTGGCCATTGATATGAAATATAAATGAGAGAATATCGTGTGCTAGTTGTGGAAGTGAAGTAATAGGAGCAGAAGTGTGTCATGTAGGCCTTTGGACTCACTTTCTAAATCTCAGCCATCCAAATTTTCACGTAACTTATTAGGAAATAATGTCATCAATAGCCAGCAAATCAGTATTTATTCCACCGTGCATGCCCTCTATATATATAGTACGTGGGGCAACTTCATGCTATGAAAATGATATTCATCATATCCATGGAATTTATTCACCATTAGTGTCACGAGGTCTTTATAGGCAGAGATTTGGATAGATGCCCACATCCGGATTGCGTGTTTTTGGCCGTTGATATGAAATATGAATGAGATTTGGATTGAAAAGATTTGTAGCATTTATTTGATATAGATGTGATCGAGGTACCATCTCAAATTAGCTTGAACAGATTGTCCTAAGCGCAAGAAAGGGATTCAATGCTGGTCAGGTCCGTTATGCGTTATGGGTCAAGTTGGATGTATGTTTAGGATTCAAAAAGGCAAAGCACTGTGGGCCCAATACGAATAGCTATGGTAGACATAATTGTAGTTGTACTGCTGATGACACACATGCACGCACGCCCTTCCTTGCCTCATTGAAACAACCACACATGCACGCACGCTCAAGAGAGCATAAACATTCAGCATCTAATTATTTCGAGGTTAACTCGACTTATTGGGTTTCACATCGGCATGTCTAAGTAAGCAAGCAAACAAACAAACAACGTTGTTGGTTGGAAGCAAGTTTCTCGATCGTGGATTAGTTCCCCTAGATACATACATGAGATCGCCGGACAACATTAACGCTGCATGCCGTTGTGGAAGCAGTCCTTCTCACAATCCTCCTTTGTGAGATCGCAATTACCGGGTGGTTTTTTATATAAGCAGCAATAGCAATCTATCGTTCCTCCTCTGCACCTCCCTGGAACGCAGAAGGTAATGTTGATTTTGCTCACATCTCCAGCAGTCCCCGAGGTCATCTTATGTGCCTGCAGCAAGCTAATCGGAACACCCGTCTCGCTCCCCGGTGATTCTCCACTGCCATCTATGAAACCAAAAACATAACTTCAAGAGTCAAAAACCCAGTAGTTTTACGTGAATTGGAGATCCATCCATCTAAATGAAATATTGCTTTAGGAAAAAAATGACCGTACGAATTCTCAAGCGAACTAGCATAATATTCTTGATAAATAAGATTGGTAGAATGAACCCCCCCCCCCAAAAAAAAAAGGAAAAAATGTTTAGCTTATACTCACTCTGAGCGCAAGCAATTTGAGACACAGATAGCAGGACAAAGATCGCACACACCAAGTCTTGCACCGTCGTCGTCACTTCTTATTAGAGAACATTCACCTTGGTACATACACATCTATCTCATTATATAGCAATGGAATGGAGAGAATATTCCAGTTGCCTTCTAATTTTATTTAAATAATTCGCCTTAACTTGGATTCACTTTCTAAATCTCAGCCATCCAAATTTTCACGTAACTTATTAGGAAATGATGCCATCAATAGCAAGCAAATCAGTATTTATTCCACCGTGCATGCCCTCTATATGTAGTACTTGGGGCAACTTCATACTATGAAAATGATATTCATCGTATCCATGGAATTTATTCACCGTTAGTGTCATGAGGTCTTCATAGGCAGAGATTTGGATAGATATCCACATCCAGATTGCGTGCTCTTGGCCGTTGATATGAAATATAATAAATGAGATAGTATCGTGTGCTAGTTGTGGAAGTGAAGTAATAGGAACAGAAGTGTGTCCGTCAATAGTGGTTATACGTGTAACTAGGTAGTGTTATGATGCAACTCTGTAGTACTTCTCTCTTGGGTGCGTGTTTGTTTCGTAAACTTGACGCTTACCACAACCTTCGTGCTTTCAACTTCCAAGCTAGTTCGTGATCGGTTTCTCGTTCCTCGCAGTGGGAAAATTGCAGTGTGTGTTTTGTAGTATATATATATATTCTCCAGTACGTAGACGGATCAGTTCAGGAATGCAGTCAACCAGTCGTATAAGAAGATCTCCAACAGCCCATCCTCTTCGAATACAAAAGTTAATAGGGTGTTTAGTTACTCTTTTTTACTTTTTTTTTTCTCTCAATTTAAAAAATAAAAGAGTAAGAGATCGTATAACCATATTTGATATTCTTCTCCCAATTTCAAGGGGAGAATCTAATCTCGTATAAATCTTCCTCAAAAAAATAACAACACTGGACCAATTTTTTTTTAGAAAACACTCACGACGGCTCTAACTTCTCGCTCTCTCCAGCTCGCGACCCCCTCCCCCTCCCTCAGCTCCCCCCCCCCCTCCGCCCCCTGTGGCCCCCTCCCTCGCAGCCCCCTCCGGCGGCTCCTCCCTCCCCCTCCCTCCGGTTCCCCCCTGCGCAGCCCCCCCCCCCTCCAGTTCCCCCCTCCGCCCCCTGCGATATAAACATGTTACCAGGCATGTAAAATTGATTATTTCGTTTTCTCATCCATCCCTTTGCTTAGGATGGGAGGGGAAGGTGTCACCTTGATGCGCAGCTTAACAGTAAGTAACCAAATCACTGAACAGTGAACAATCTGGATTAAATCTATAATTGCTCTTGCCGCTGACTGCCCTGTTCCCTGCAAGTGAAGCGTCAAAACACCATCGAGGTTTCAAGGCTGCAACATTATTGAACAATCTGATGAACGGGGGAGTTTTGCGCTTCTAAATGTTGAGAACCCATTGCATGAAAAGTGGTAAAGTGAGGTCTCATCTATACATGGATTACGGCTACTTGGTTTCATGGCCAAAAATGGCGTTGCAATTGCAACGTTAGTTTCAAAGAGACATCAGTACACCAGCGCCCCATCAATGTTGGGAATCACAGTTGGCCGCGTGAACTTCAATTGTTGAGTCCGCGGAGTAGTATTCCACATTTCTGCTTTGAACCTCTTCGTGCCCTTCATGAATTTGAATTACTACGTGCTTCCTTCAGACTCTACAGGATAGGATACGAAAAGGAGGAATCAGAAAGAACATGGAATATAGGAGCCCTCGAAACTCCTAAAACCGACGCACACACAGTGAGACCTCAGCCATCTCTAAAGATAAGGCAGGTCAATAGGCTAGCTTGATAAGAGTGAGAGAGTGTGTGTGTTGTGTGTGTGTGTGTGAGAGAGAGAGAGAGAGAGAGACTCCGAAATCCTGCCATCTCTAAGTTGAGGTAGGTAGGGTCATAAGCTAGAACAATAAAGGTGAGAGGGGTGTGTGTGTGTGTGTCCGTATGTAAAGAGAGAGGGGGGTGAAATGTGTTGCTCCGGAACGAACCAGCCGCTTGAAAGATTTTCCTTGCACTGTCTTCTTGGTCTTTTCCGCATCTGATTTTGCACGGTCCAGTGCCTAAGGACACGTCACAAAAACAAAGAGTGCGTAGATTAAGTAGTGAAAACTTGCTTCCAAAGCTCTAACCAAAATTTTGTCATTTTTTAGGAGCAATAAAAAATGCCCTAGTAACTGCGTGCATCTACTGGGTTAAACATGCCGAGTGATTTTAATGTCGTAGTTAACACATAATGGCTTTCTTCACAGATCTTTTGGAAGGAACACTTCAAATTTACTAGGCATAAGTAATGGTAGGAAACATCGAATAGCCACATAAACGTCTCTAGGCATGAAGGGAGATGCACGTGATGGAGCAAAAGGAGCAGAAAATTAGGAAAAGGGGTATGTTGTGTCACCTGGATCAGCGATTCCACACGACGCCTGATTCTGGTGTGCATGAAACCTTCTGAGCACTGTTAATCAGGAAGAATGTTGAGAAGACTAATGGAAACAATGGAACCGAGAAAATACAGCACAAAGATGGAACTTTAAATGCAATGACATACTAGTAAAATTCTATGAAGTGCTTCTATAAAATTCCTCTTCCACAAGGTTGAGTGCCAGAAATTGTTCTTTCCGAGTCTGCTTACTGTCTAACGCACTTTCTGTTAAGCCCATTTAATGAAAGATCTTCCTAAAGCCACCCTACATTTTGTGAGATAAAAAGAGTTTCCGTTCTACCAGCACATTTGATGCCGTTCAAGACCCATTTCATGTAATTTTTTTTTCTTAAATGTGCATAATTATTTACCCATCTATTATTGGAGAAACTTTTCTTCAAACCAATCTGTGTACCCAAATAGAAGTCAGGAAACAAAACAAAAGGTATATGTTGTGATGTTAACTCAAGGGAAGGTATGTCTCTATGACATAAGCTAAGTAATATGCATTACGGCTCTACTGGCGAAAGCAATTTAATCACATGCCTATAACAGTTTCAAGTCTCTACACTAACTCGAGCTTTTCGTTGCAGCTTGTTTAATAACACTTTGGTATAAAAGCGAACTTCGAAAAAGTGATCAGCTAATACCTTAAAAAAATTATGGGTTTTTTGGGCAGTACAGCTACCTTGTTACGACTTCACTCCAGTCACTAGCCCCGCCTTCAGCATCCCCCCCCCCGGGCCTTGCAGTTAAGGTAACGACTTCGAGCATGGCCCATAGTGTGACGAGCAGTGTGTACAAGGTCCGGGAAGCGGCCAGGCCGTGCAATGTCTGGTGCCATCTCTGCTCGCCACTGTTCCTTCTCGGACGTGGTTAGGAGCAACCAGCAGGTGAAGGGGCCAATGAATAAACGTTGGATGGATGCTGGGGAGCTTCTGGCGGAGCACCTGCAAGACAGGCGCGCTTGGCTCCGATGGTGCATGTGTTTCCCTCTTGGAAGGGTTGGTGGAACCGGAGGTTGTCAGAAGGAGACTGGAGGACGCCTTAGGTGGGTTCTGGATTGTTGCGAGGGTGGACATGTCCACGTTTTTGGCGGTAGGGCAGGAAGAGGACTCTGTGTCACGGTTGGTGGATGTGGGCTTCCCGACGGTCAGTGGAATTTTGCTCTGCCTCCATAGGTGGCCGGAGTCCAGGGGAACATTCCCCAATCCGACGGTGAGACGGTTTCAAGTCCTCTTTGAGAGTATCCGATCCACTTGTGTGACGATGATGGGCTCATCTTCCTAGCCCAAGGATTCGGCAAAGTGGAGAGGGATAGTTTGGGCTTCACCCCGTGTGGTCTTGCAACTGTCCAAGTGGCCAGTCCAGCGGCGATACCGACAGTCATGTCCGTCGACCTCACCGGCATCTAGGTTATCGTCTGCCTCTAGGTGAAGGAGAAGATCGAGGTTGCGCCGCCGGCCTAGCTAGGGTTCCAAGGTGGCTGTCGAGAGGTTAGGGATGTACGGACGGGAGAAGGGTTGGCAGCCGATTCAAATTGACCACACTATAGCAGCAAGTCGGGGTCGTCCGGGGCGATCCATCTCTCGCTCACATTTGAGCGGGTGGCGATTCGGGCACTGGCCGAGCAGGTCTGGGGTCCGAGTCGGGCTTTGCCTACCCGTGACTTACCCGCGAATCTAGCACCTATTGGTTCGCCAAGACCCGCTATGGGTCGTCTTCCCCGCCCGTTAGCACCCAAAGCAAGTGGCCATGAAGGTGATGTCGACTGGGGTTGGGTTTGCTTGGCGAGCCGGCGACAATCAGCCTGGGCGGTCGACAACACTATGTCAACTAGAATTCCTGTCAAGGGAGAACCCATCCGCAGTGTCGGCTCCTACTACCACCACCATTGACTCATCAGTAGAAGCCTGCCAACAGTTGACGATAATGGACCTATCTCTTGTTAGGGCGGGCTCTGTGGGTCTCCTCCAGGGGGCTGATGATCAGGAGTCAGAGGACTCTCTGTCTGTGAGAGAGGGTGGTCTCCCATCCCTTCCAAGTGGGCCTGTGGCTCTGCTCACTACAGGGGAGAAGCCGAAAGGGAGGAGTCGTCTGAGCAGAGAGGAGATGAGGGAGATGGTGGGGGTGGTTGAAAACATGATGGAAGAAAATCTGATGGAGTTGGCTGACATGGCAGACATCTCCTTTGAAGCCGGGGCAGACAAAGACGTGAAAAGGGCTTTCAGCAAAATTAGTAAGAGGTGGTGTGCTTCTATGTTATAGGGGGAGAGGGCTCAACAACGAAGGGTGAGGGAGGGGGAAGGTGTAAGGGAAGAGGCGAGTACCACTTTGTCTCTATGAGGATTTTCTCATGGAATGTGAGGGGGTTGGGAGTGGAGAAGAAGAGGGCGGTGAAGGAGCTGAACAGGAGATGCAAGATTGATATCCTTTGCATCTAGGAGACCAAGTGTGAAGGGGATGGTGAGTCTTTCATGAGGGAGTTAGGGGGTGCTAGAATGCCCTTAGGTGTGGTGTCCCTGACAGTGGGGAGCTCTGGGGGGATTATGATCCTCTGAAACTCTTATGAGATTGAGGAGGTGATACTGGACGTACATGTGAGCAGGTGAGCCATCTCCTTTCATTTTACTAATGTGAGGGATGGCTCCTCATTGGACTTCACTGGAGCTTATGGACCACACAGCGAGGAGAAGTAGCTCCTGTGGGAGGAATTGGTCAACCTTCACCTGTCCTTGGGCAAGCCGTGGTGTATTGGTGGGGACTTTAATATGATGGTTGCGTCTTGAGAGAGGTCGGGGGAGAGTAGCTATGTAGGGGACATGGAGGACTTCACTGCTTCCATTGAGAAGGCGACTTTGGTGAACATCGACATGGCTCATGGGCACTTCACTTGATCCAACATGCGAACAGATGCTTCTTGCTTGAGGTTGGACATGTTCTTCGTTTCTGTTGACTGGGAGGATCACTTCCCACATGTGCAAGAGCTTCCTTAGGCTAGAGTTGTGTCAGACCATAAACCCATGCTATTGAAGACCAATCGGATGTAGGATAGGAGACCCACTTTTAGGCATGAGAGGTTATGCTTCAGGGAGACATACTTCATGGATACTGTCAGGGGAGCTTGGAATGCTTAGGTTATTGATGGATCTGCTATGAATACACCGGTGCTGAAGTTAGGGCATACTGCTCAGGCTCTTAGAACCTGGGGGGCTGGTAAGAACCTCCCGGGGAGGGCAACTAAGGATAAAATTTTACATCTGATTGAAGGCCTAGATAGTTTGGAAGAGGCAAGTCTTCTGGATGCAGAGGACGGGAGCCTCAAGGACAGTTTGAGAAATCAGTTTGATGAGATCCTCTCTAGGGAGAAAATCTATTGGAGACAGAGATCGAGATATAGATGGATCAAAGAGGGGGACAAGAATATTATCTACTTCCAATGCATCACTTCAGGGATGAGGAGAGTTAATATCATTACTTGTATTAGGGTGTGCGAGATGCCTACTTCGGAGGAGCAGATCAAGGGTTTGGCGTGGGATTACTACTCCAGGCTATTTTTTGAGGACGATCACTTTAGATTGAGGATTACAGATGGACTTCTTCCACGCCTCTCTCTAGAGGAGAGGGATGCTATTTCCCACAACTTTACAGAGGAGGAAAGTCGTCAGGCAGTCTTCTCTCTTGCAGGGGACAAAACTCCAAGACCGGATGACTTCCCTATGGCCTTCTTCCAACACTGTTGGGATGTCGTCAGATATGATCTTATGACAGCAGTTTGGGAGTTTCAGGAGGAGAGGGCACACCTGAGGGACGTTAATAAACCTTCCTTGTCCTCATCCCCAAAAAACAAGGAGCCCAAGATTTCTGGGACTTAAAGCCTATCAGTTTGTTGAATAGCACCTATAAGATCATTACCAAGTTGCTGGCAGGACGACTGAACAGAGTTATGGACATGGTGGTCAATTACTTTCAAGGAGTTTTAATTTTTTAGTGGCTCATAAGTGCCTATTTGCCATGAAGTCTCCGAGGTAGAAAGGAGTTGGCCTGAAGCTGGACTTTGAGAACGCTTATGATAGCATTGTTGGTAGTTTCAGCCGAAACCGATACGTTTCGACCGAAACGTATCGATTTTGGCCATAACCGATACGAAAAGGCCCCCTATCACTGTAACAACCCGAAACATAATGGGTGTATCGATTTCGGGCGAAACCGATACTGATTTCGCCCGAAACCAGTCGGTTTCGGCCGAAACATGTGAACTCCCTTTATCACTTGCTGTCTCCCCCCCCCCCCCCCGAAACCCACTACCCAGCCAACAGCCAAGTCGAATCCCTCCCTGCTGCCTGTTGCTGCTGCTGGCCTACTGCCGCTGTTGTGCTGTAATGCTGCCGCTGCTGCTGCCTGCTACTGCTGCTGCCTGCAGCCTGCCAAGCTGCTGCTGCTGCTGGCCTACTGCCGGCTGCCGCTCTTGCTGTTGCTGCAGCAGGTGCTGCTGTTACTCCCACCGCGGCACCGCCCTACTGCCACCGTCGGACCGCCGGACTGCCCACCTGCTAGCCTGCTGTGCACTTCATTGGGTTGTAAGTATTTTTTTTACCTTAATTTGTGCAACCCTAATTAGTTCAGATTTTAAAATAAACCTTAATTAGATACTTAAAATTAGATTCATTATTAATTAACCCCTAATTCATGTAAAAAAATTAGGGCTTTCGTCTAATTCGGCTTCCTTAGCCACAATTGAAGGTTAGATAAGTTTCATTGACGAATTTGGGATGAGATCATGCTGGGATTATATTTTTATGAAGGATAATTAGGGCTTAATTAGTAATTAAGGCTTAATTAGTTCATAAAAATTCGGGCTTTTGTCTAATTCGACTTTATTACCCACAATTGAAGCTCAATTAAACTTCATTCAATAATTTGGAGGTCTATCATGTAGAATTGCGTTTTTTTTCATCGTACTTATAAAAGATTATCTTTGACTGTCTTAATGCAGCATCATGCCTAGACGTCAGTAAACACAGGAGCAGCAAGGGCAGGAGGATCCGGGGTGGGCCCACATGTCCTTAGTTGATGCTAAGAGAAGAAAGGTGAAATGCAATTACTGTGGTAGGGAGATGTATGGCGGAATTACCAGAGGAAAGTAACATTTGACAGGGTAAGAGGAGAGGTGAGACAATGTGACCACTGTCCCCGAGAGGTGCGAGAAGAGATGCGCCAGTGCCTTCTGGAGAAAAAGGAGAGGGTGCAACAAAGGGCTGAGGATGAGGCTGAAATTGCTAAGGAGATTTCTGGCAGAAGGGTTAGGAGGGATGATGATGAGGAAGGCACTGAGGATTCTGATCCAGAGCTGACTGAAGCAAGAGAGCGTGAAGAAGCCGCTCGAAGGAAAGGGAAGGGACCCATGGGTTCAGGGACCTACGAGAGTACAACTGCACGACGTCCTGACAGTGGTGCTGTCCCGCAGAGAGCAGGGCCCATGGACAGCTATCTGCACAGAAGGCCCCAAGCTACACAACCTAAAATCAAGCAAACATTGAGAGGGGTCAAAAAATCAGTAAAAGTTGCAGGGCATGCATTTAAATCTATCCGCAAATGATTTTTTCATGCAGGTGTCCCTGCACATGCAGCTTCAAGTGAATATTTCCAACCTATGATAGATGCCATAGCAGATGCTGGCCCTGGCTTGAAGGCTCCCTCACGTCGAGACATATACGGGCGTGGCCTTGAGGGAGAGGTTGAGGAGCTCCATGATTGGGTTGAAAGCTTCAAGCATATATGGGTGGAGAGAAGATGCACCATCATGTGCAGTGTAGTCAAGGCGGGCGCCTAGGCGCCGCCTAAGCTCCGCCTAGGCGCGATTGAAAGGATCGGGCGGGCTGGCGCTTTTCCAAACACCCAAAAGGCGAACCGGGCGGTCGCCTTAGGCGGGCTGGGCGCCAAGGCGGCCGCCCGGTCGCCTTAAGCTAGCGGGTCTGACCCGTTTAAGTTAAAAGCCCCCCCCGGTCAATCGCGTTTGACCGCTCCCCCCCGTCTCGACCCGACCTCCCACTCCCCCTCGATCTTCCCAGGCGACAGAGGCTCCCTCCTCTCCTCCCCGGTGTGCCCTAGTCGCTCGGCCGCCGGCGTGCGCGTGCTGCCGTCGTCATCGTCGACCACGGCGACGTCTTCCTCCTCCCCGGCGACGTCCCCTCCTCCCCGGCTGCGACTTCCCCCGCGGGCCCCGGCTGCGACGTCCCCCTCCTCCCCGACTGCGACCTTCCCCGCGGGCCCCGGCTGCGACTCCTCCCCGCCTGCAACAACTCCTCCGGTGCTGTCACCGGAGCGCGGAGCCACCGCCGGCGCCCCTATCCTCTCCACCGCCGGTTAGTTCCCCCTGCCCCTCTCTCTCTCTCGGCTCTCCCCCCCCCCCCCGACGCCCCTCTCTCTCTCTCGGCTCTCCCCCCCGATGCCCCTCTCTCTGTCTCCCTCCGCTCTCTCTCTCTCTCTCTCTCGGCTCTCCCCCCCGACGCCCCCCTCTCTCTGTCTCAGCTCTCCCCCCCGACGCCCCTCTCTCTGTCTCCCTCCGCTCTCCCCCCCGACGCCCCTCTCTCTGTCTCCCTCCGCTCTCTCTCTCTCTCGGCTCTCCCCCTCGACGCCCCTCTCTCTCTCTCGGCTCTCCCCCCCCCCGACGCCCCTCTCTCTCTCTCGGCTCTCCCCCCCGACGCCCCTCTCTCTGTCTCCCTCCTCTCTCTCTCTCTCTCTCTCTCTCTCTCTCTCTCTCTCTCTCTCTCTCTCTCTCTCTCTCGGCTCTCCCCCCCGACGCCCCTCACTGTCTCCCTTCTCTCTCAACTCTCTCTGTCTCTCCCTCTCTGTCTCCCACTCTCCCTCCTCCTCTTCCTCCTCTCTCTCTCTCAGTCACTCTCCGCTCTCCCCTCCGACCCCTCTCTCTGTCTCCTATCCTCTCTCTCAGTCGCTCTCTGTCTCTACAGAGAGCGACTGAGAGAGAGGAGGGAGACAGAGAGAGGGGGCCTCTCTCTGTCTCCTCTCCTCTCTCTCAGTCGCTCCTCTCTCTGTCTCCTCTCCTCCTCTCTGTCGCTCTCTGTCTCTACAGAGAGCGACTGAGAGAGAGGAGGGAGACAGAGAGAGGGAGACATTTCTTAGTAGTTAGTAGTTAACTAGTTATCTTATATCATACTTGCTAAGTGCCACTATTTGATTCTTTTTTAATGATGTGATTTGTTATTTGTTAATAACTTGTTATGTTTGGTAGGATTTGTTTTCCATATTGTCTAATATCTTTCAGGATGGATGGAGTTAATAAAAAGATGAAGCTAAAAAAATGTAACACACAGGTTAGTGTTTTTAACCCTTAGGCCTTTATTTTTTGTAATTTTCTTGATGTTATTATGTTCTTTTGTAATTTTATGAATTGTTTTTAGATTTCTCTGTATTTTTTTGATGCAATTTAAATTTCTATAATTGTCATGCAATTTAATTACTGCAATTTATTCATGCTTCTGAATTTTTTTGTATTTTTCTATAATATTTTCATATATTTTTTGTTATTTTATATATTAGGAGTTATATATTTTAGATTTTTTAATGAGTCGTTAAAGTGTCGCCTAGGCGACGCCTAGGCGGACGCCTTGTCGCCTAAGCGCTTAGAGACCCCGTGAGCGCCTTGGTTCGCCTCGTCGCCTTGACAACTATGATCATGTGTGATGATTGGACTGGTACCACGAAGAAGTTCATGATAAACTTTTTGAGTTATTGCATCGAATGTACAGTATTTGTGAAATCAGTTGATGCATCAGATTATGAAAAGAATGCAAAGTATTTGTTTCATTTGATGGATGGCATGGTAGAACAAATTGGAGAGGAGAATGTTGTGCAACTGGTGACTGATAATGAAGCCAGTTAAAAGGCTGCAGGGAAGAAATTGATGCAGAAGCGCAGTCATTTATATTGGCTACCATGTGCAGCACATTGTCTGGATCTGATGTTTGAAGACATAGGGAAGGAAAAGCATGTGAAGAAGACAATTGACAAGGTACAAAAAGTCACACAGTATATCTATGGCCATCCTAGGATATTGAATATGTTCAGGGCGCATGCCAGTGGAGGGCGAGATATCATCCGTGCAGACCCAACCAGATTTGCTTCCAATTTTATTTCTTTGGAGTCTTTGCACAGGTATAAGATTGATCTCAATTTTATTAACTTTATCCATACTGATATGTAACAGTTGATGCAGGTTCAAATTTCATTTATTTGCACAGGTACACGAATGAGCTGAAAGCTTTCATGTACCACAATACCCTGCGGGAATACATCGACAAGGGCAATGTTGATGCTCAGATGGATTATTTGGATGTCTGCCACGTCGTGGACGACAACAAATTCTGGGACAGGGTGTCACGGTACTTGAAAGTAGTGACACCCCTCGTGAAGGTCCTAAGAATGGCGGATGGCGATGAGAAGAATGATATGGGCTATCTATACGAGGCCATGGACCGTGCCAAATTGGAGTTGTAGCATTCCCTTCCCAGATATTATACAAAATGGTGGAAAATTATTGACCAGAGATGGGACAACACATTACACCACGACTTGCATGCAGCTGGTGAGTGATTAATTATACTAAAGTGGGGTAATGCCTTTATGTTATTTTATATATAACATTTAGTTAATTATACACAAATGTAGGTTATTTCCTCAACCCTCGATTTATGTACGATGCCGATGCACATGTTGATGGCGAGATGCTCCAAGGGACTTTAAAAGTCATTGGTCGTTTATCGGGGAATCCAGAAAGAGACTTCAGGCCGAAGTAGAGGTTGGCCTTTATTTGATTTTATCAATAACAGGTATAGAATTTATTTAAGTAGTTACGTTAATATATTACTTTATGTTTGTAAATGAACAATTATAGAATGAGGACTGGGACATATGCTGACTCCCAATTGCAATACGCTGTGGGAAGAGTGAGCAGAGATATATTTTATTTTTTGATTTCTTAACCTGAATATATATTTCTACAACTTATATGCATTTGTTTATGGTTGGTGGAACAGCTGACTGGTGGATAATGGTGAACAACCGAGATGTGGGCAGCAATGTATTGACTTTCATTGCAATTGGGGTGCTCAGTCAAACAACATCCGCAAGTCAATGTGAAAGAAATTGGAGCACGTTCAGCCTTATACACTCGAAGGTTCGCAATCGACTAAAGGCTGAACAGTTAGAAAAATTGGTTTACTATCATTACAATATGAGACTGAGAATAAAAAACATGAAGATAAGACAAATGCTGAGGGACAAACGCGTCGCTGAGGATGGGAGTGCAGAAATTGATGTGGATGCCCTATTTGATGATGAGAATCCGTTGCAGTCTTGGGTGGAGACACGAGAGCAGATTGATGAGCCTGTTTTTGATGATGATGATAGAAGATGGGCAGAGGGCATACTAGATGAAGATGAGCCAAGAGATCTCGAATTCAGAAGAAAATCAAAGAGGGCCAGAGATACTCATGCGCACCAGTCTAGGATTGTTGAGAACACTGAGGAGCAGCATGATTTTCAGCCAGCTAGACACTCAGACTCAGATAGCAGGCCAGTCACTCCTAGAATGGGCAAGGCACCTACATCCTTAAGAAGAAGTACATCAGTGCATGGGCAAACTGAGAGAACAAATGCTACTGCTCGAGAGGACCCGGCAATTGAGCAGTTGAAGCAGATTTATTTGAGGCACACGCCAAGGGGAATAGGATTCATGTCAATGGTGCAAGAAGAAAGCACACCGGCACAGGAAAAAGCATCCCCAAAGGCCAAAAGGCGACTGGAGACTACAGGTGCTGGCAGTGCTGCAGGTGCTACTACTGGCGGTGGGGATGCTGGTGGTCCTTCCTCGTTCCACGCAGACACAGGCAGAGGATACAGTCAGGATGAGCAAAGATATGATTCACATACTCAATATGGGCATCCATCAAGTTATGGACGTGGCCAACATGAGGCAGCGATTTATGGGTCGTGGGGTTATGAACCATCATTCCAGTTCCATCCGGCCAGTTCCTCTTCTCTTCCTCAAGATTCTTATGCTGATACTGGATTCAGCTCAAGCCAACCAAACACTCCAAGAGGGATCCAAAGAGGGATGCAGGACTTGGCTACCTCATTGTTTGGTTATAGTGAATATAGACCATACATGCATCCTTCTTATGGGTATGAACATGAAAAGTCAGACGATGAGGGAGAAGGTTCTAGTTATTACCCATATTAGTGTCTCTTCATTTAGGTAAGGATCATTTAATTTTCGTAACATTTACTGTGCCTAATTAGGTTTATTGTTATGCTTGAACCTACTTTATGCTTAGTATGTACTCAAGAATATTAGTTTTACATGTTCAATGTCTACTTCATGTTTATTGCACTTAATCTAATTTCTTTACAATCATATGCATGTCTAATGAATTAAAAAGTCTTTTTATGTGATTATTAACTTTATATCTATTTATATCTATTTGTTTATGAATTTTTGGGTCCATTTTTTATTTTTTTAAAGCTTTTGACTGGGTTTCGGCCGGTTTCGGCCGAAACCGAAACCGAGACTGCCAACCTTGTATGACAGGGTCAAGTGGTTATGCTTATTTGATGTATTGAAGAAGATGGATTTTCGGGATACATAGATTGGTTGGATCCGGGTTTGTCTCTTCTGTTTCTTTTACTGTCCTGGACAATGGGAAGCCGTCCTCGTTCTTTTACAGTGGTAGAGGGCTGCGACAAAGAGATCCTATGTCGCCCCTCCTCTTTGTGTTTGCAGCTCATGTGCTTAGTAGGGTGTGACAAAGAGCAGAGGTTATAGATCTGATCAGGGGTTTCTAGGTTGGGAGAGGGGGTCCTTCAGCCACCCACCTGCACTATGTTGATGATACTATTTTGTTCCTGGCAAAGGGCGAGCAACAACTTTATGTGGCTAAACTTTTTCTGGAGTTGCTGGAGGAGACAATTAGTCTGAAAGTTAACTTCAACAAAAGCATGCTTATTGGGGTTAACATGGAGGATTCTGCTTTTTGGAGGGCGGCGTGCATATTGGGTTGTCAGATAGGAAATTTTCTCATCTCCTACTTGGGTCTCCCTCTGTCCCCAGGTGCTCTACGATGTATTGATTGGCTTCCCATTATTCAGAGGTACTAGGTCAGACTGACTGGTTGGAAGGCTAGAGTGCTATCTTATAGGGGCAAGCTAATCTTATGCAGATCTATTTTGGACAGTTTATTTATCTATTTTCTATCAGTATTCCGGATCCTAAAGACTATGGTGAAGAAGATTGAGTCCATTCAGGGAAGATTTTTCTAACATGGGAACGGGGTAGATGCAAGGGATGGCATGATATCAAGTGGAGAAGTCTGGCTGCTAGTAAGGAACAAGGGAGTCTAGGGATCAAGGATGTTGCAGACTTCAATCTGGCTCTCTTGAGCAAATGGTTGTGGAGATTAGGGGCAGGGGATGAAGGTCTCTAGGCGGATCTGATCAGGCAGAGGTACTACGGTAGGAGGGTTTGGGATTTGGACACACCATCACTATCTCAAACTTCCCCGATTTGGCGTGGCATTCTGTCTTACAAGGATGTCATCTCCTCTGGCGTTCAGGTCCGTCTAGGGAAAGGCAACCGATGCCTTGAAGGACAGATGGTGCGACAATTTCACTTTGGAGACATCTTTTCCTTGCCCTTTTGTTGTCTCTGCTGACCCTTTGGGACCGATAGACTAAGCATTTGAACCCCAGCTTCCAGGGGGGCACTTGGGCGCTGACTTTTAGAAGGGACCTCAGGATCACAGAGATGGAGTAACTCCAAGACCTTTTACTCCTCCGCGACTTTGCCCTAAACTTTCATAGGGAGGATGCATGCACATAGAGATGGGGTAGGGAGGGGACCTTCTCGGTTTGGTCTGCCTACGCCATCATCTCGGACAGAGGGATGTGCCCAGCCTGGCCCTGCAGATCTAGAGGCCGAGGAGTCCGCTGAAGGTGAAGGTCCTCACCTAAAGGATTTCTCACGGGAGACTTCCCACTCGAGACCGGCTGCTTCAGTTCGTCCTGGGCATACAATCGATCTGCTACTTGTGTGGTCAGGAGGATAAGACTTTGAATCACATGTTCGTAGGTTGTTCCTATTTGCGAGAGGTGTGGGATGGGCTGGCCTCGAAAGCCCGGTGTACTATTGGTCGCCAGACTAACGTGCAACATTTCATTGGGTCTTGGGGTAGAACTTAGCCCCTCAGAGAAGATAGCACTGTGTGGTGGTTGATTCTGCATGCTACGCTTTGGTCACTGTGGGGGGAACGGAACTATAGGATTTTTAGAAGGGAGGCTAGAGCGGAAGACTCTCTTGTTTCTTCTATTTTGTGATAGAATGAGGGAATCGGCAAAATAGCTTTGTAATATGAATTCTCTCAACTCCCCTCTTTTTGTTCTATAGGGGGATTAGTGTTGTCCTCACTATCTTGGTGTGACCGTTTTGTATAGGAATTTTTTGGGAGCTTCTGGAGCATACTTCTATATCACTTTCTCTATTTACTTAATACAATTGTGGTGCCATCTACTTAAAAAAAAAACACGTTCATATAAAAGCCAGTTCACATATAGGGTTTCCCTGTTTGATCTCAAAGTTTTGACAAGTGCCACTTGTCACACAACTCTAACCAGCTTCGCCATAGTGGGGGGAGGATTATGAAAGCCATTTAGTCTCATATTGCAGATTCATGAGCTATTTTGTCCCTATCTTAGTTTTGTGCCTCTCCACCCACCAAGTCTCAAATGGCTCTATGCTTCAAGATATTGGTTGATAAACTCTTAATTTATAATCCTCCATGAGCTTGAAGGGGGTATTAGAGAGATTACATACATTCCTACTTAGACTAGGATTAGAACAGCCTTCTCCTGGTCCTGCCCCTTTTCTTTTTGGCAGGCTACCAAAAGGCCACAGTACACTGAGTAAAAGAGAAGTACACTGGAAGTAAACACCTAGATTGCATAAAAGAAGAAGACATCTACCAAGATGGTAGAGATACACCCATCTCCGACAGTGTCCACAGCAGAAAGAGGAAAAGAAAAAGTATCACAAAGCCTTTTCCACCTCTGCATTCTGTCCGTTAAAGAAGACTTCAATGTTGGATCCACGCACTCAGAAGTTCCCCTCGTGTAGACACTTGATAGCATTTTGAATAATTGTAAAAGGATGCTTAAATTCCTCTTTAAACACTCAATTTTTCTTTTCTCAATTCTCTCCATATTGACCACAACATAGCTGCAAAACTCCTATTTCATATATCTGTGTGTATTGGGGTATATTTCATCCATTCTGACATCCAGCCCCTCATGTATTTCTTCCTGGTCCCAGTAACCCCTACAGCTTTGAAGAACTGATTCCATGCGGTCTGGATAATATAAATAGATGATCTAGAGTGTTCCTATAATATCCATAGAACATACAAGCCTTATCACCTTCCAAAAGAATGTTGCTTGATGTCTATTTTAAATTTCACTACTTCTCCCCCTGCTTTCTTAGAAAAATTCTAATTTTAATACGTAATTTAAAGTTGCACACCTCCTAGTGCTACTTACATTAGGATTAATAGAATCCAACTTAGATTACGATTGCAGATACTAGTGCTACTTAGATTAGTATAGGGGAGAGATATGTTGTGGCAACGGATCAGCGGTGCCAGCAATTTCAAAATCACATGATTCAATCTCAAATTTTCAATCTACACCATTAAATCGACTCTACTATTAGTAAACTACTTGAGGATTAAAAGTCATATGATTCCAACATTTATTTCTTATGTATCAGATGAACATAAAATGAATGGCTTAGATAGTATAATTTTTGATATTGTGTAATATATAGGTTTTTGATATCAGATTTGAATTATTTTTCATGTGTAGTTAAATTTATGATAGTAGAGAAGATTATTTTTTAGATAGTAGAGAAGATTTAACGGTGTGGAATGAAAATTTGAGATTGAATCATGTGATTTTGAAACTAGTGGCACCACCGGTGGCAACGGATCTCTCCTCATTAGTGTATATGTTTTTATTCCCATTAGTGTGTGTGTGTGTGTGTATATATAGACGTATATGACGCCCGTGTTAGCAGAAGCTCTCACTTTCTTCTGATACTACATTTCTTAACATGGTATAAGGTGGTTGACTAGGCTTTTTAATAAGACAAGCTTCAAACACGGCTAGTTGGAAATATTAGAACGAACCAGCACAGTTAAACTAATTAAGACAAGAGGCCAAATCGTAAGGCAAGTTATCACTCTCATTGTCGTAGCACGGCGATTAGGTGCCGCAGTAAGGACACTCACATTGCTGCTGGAAGGGTGAAAAGAGTTGGGGGAGGGGTATTGTTACAAGGTTCATGGGCACTTGCAAAACCAGCGGAAGGTTGAATTTCATCCTGTGACCTGTGGGTCCACGTCTCCATGACAAAAGCTGACCAGGAGCATAACAATAAAAAAAGAAGTACAAGCAGTCAAAACTGTAAAGGCCTGTAAAAGAAACTCAGTGCAGATAAACCAACCAAACTATAAGTTTCTGTATGATAGAAATATGCCTTCAAATTGCCTCAACTTGGCACACTATTTCCTGACAATTGCATAATATATTTGATTCAAACAAAACAAACATTGGAAAATGAAAGATTATAACTTGTGGGGCATAGGGTTGATGGATTGAGAATACAGGCTTACTTTTACATGATAGCTGACATATGCATGAAATGTTGATAAGCTCCATACAGTTCTGTCCAGTTTTCCACCTTCAATGTGCCGCGGGAATATTACTTCAACAAATGAACAGAACAGATGAGAGGCCGTAGCAGTAAACATAAGGTTAGCATTTCGATTTACAGAATTACCAAACGTAACAAATCCTGCATTTGCAGACAAGGCTTGCGCAGGTGCTCCTTTCAGCTCCAGGGGAGGAGAAGGAGACCACATGCAAGGAGGCGCATTATTAAGCCCAGTGGTGCGCCTTGCTTCCACAAATTCCTGAAGAAGTGAAAAGAATGATAGGAACTTCTATTCAAAGCAATATACTCTACTTCTCCAATATTATGTAGGCTAGTTGCACCATAAAATATTAGTTTCTGAGGCTATATATAGCATAGCTTTATAGCATGCGGCTTCCTATAATGAAATAAAAGGTCAACTTTAGAGTTTTCCAGTTACAATTTTACCCGCAAGAAGGTAGTAGCCAAAGTTGTATCAACAGAGTCCTTGAATCTCATAGGGAACACTATGGTAACTTTTTCTGCCTGCTATGAAAACAATGTTTGATATTTTAGTCCATGGAATTATATATGGGGTTTGCAATTTAATCACAGAATAATAGCAAATATTCAGAATCATAGGTTCAAATCATCCAAATTGAAGAGAGTTGGGGAGAAAGGAGAGAATACAAACCAGAAGTAAAGCTGCAGTTGACATGAACCATCATTTTTTTCGCTAAGAATTGGCCCTCAGCCAGAAACTAAAGCATTTTCTAACCAATGACTGGATGTCTGGATAACAGCCATCCAAGAAGCTAAAAAGTAAATTGCAAGAAGATGTGTTCCTTTCTTCACCTTACATAAGCTACCGAGTCCTCTAGTATGTGAGATAACAGGGATACAGTAAGATGTTCCGGACCAATAGAAGGAACCAACTTCGAGAAGGCAATATAAGAAGTATCGTACCTGAGGAATGACAAAAAAGGACTCCTTAGGCCGGTGCACAAGAGCCACAAGTCTATCCACATCTGAAGCAACTGTCCTCAATGCTAGATGATTCAGAATGACCCTTAATGGAGCTCCCAACACGACCTCCTTCACAGATGCTATCTTTAACAAAAGAGCATGTCTTTGATCTGCATAACCACAAAAGTAGAACAACATATGAAGTAAATAGTAGATGAATGACAGTGTGTCACAAATCTGAACGGTTAAAAGATATTTGTGCAACACTGCAATGTTAAGAGAGCTAGTACCAGGCCTGTAGTATAGAAAGTAAGAAGAAAAGGAAAATGCAGAACGCTGGCAGTAGGTCTGAAGCATGGAAGTAATTTGAAAACACGGTTTTTGTTAAAATGTATACGCCTAAAAATATTATGTAGAAGCATACAAAAATACACACTTTAAAGAAAACATACAAAATGTGAATATCACGTATTGATTAATAGAGTTATTTTCTGGAAAAGGAGTCAAGGTTATCTGAAAATCGAGTGCAGGAGCCCATAGCTTGGCAGAAACTGAATAGGTTACAATAACAAGCTCACTGCCCTTTCTTGCATAAAGATACATAACACGAGATGCATAATGGATAATGACTTTGTATTAAGAAATGTGAATAGAAGAAATGGTGACAAGAAATTAATTTTGAGCATCTAGTGATTCTATTCGCCTGTCAACTTAAATACCAGATACATACAAATAAAATGATAACAAACATAATGCAAGTCTGAGATCATGTTATGCGGTTGCCTGCAAAATCTAAGAAAGTAAATTTGCACCTGCGTACCACATAGAGTCCATACAGCTGAATTCCGCATGGCACTAAGAGACAGTTACATGTAATGACTACAGAATTGATCAAATTCCACCTAGTTCAAAATGCTACTCCCAGTTAAAATGATAGCTAATGGCAGATGGTGTGACAGTGTTATCCCATTCTGTGCCACTACCAATTCCATGGATGATGATGACCAACAGCCAATACATATGGCCCTCCTCCCCCCATTACCATTGTTTATCTGTTACAATACTACATGACACTTGACTGTAGAATATTTGGATTTCAATTTTCCAAAGGCATGTGAAAAGTTAAGTAATACGTTCGGATTGTTTTGAAGGTGAAATTACTCGAATATATGGTTAAAGCCTTTGAATTTCTGATCGCCCCCCACAGACCCCAAGTCAACAGAGATGGCATGCATAAACTCTGAAAGTTGATTATATCTATACATTGTGGAAAAGAAATTCCATCATGTGTGATTTAAGGAACATGGTGACTCTGGTGTCAGTGTTTGTATAGGGGAGTTTTGTTGCTACTCCCTCTACACTTGTATATTCCTTTTTACATTTATAGAAACAGTGGCACTACCCACTTCCCCAAAAAGAGATTATAGTGAAGTAGGAAGGCGAGCTCAAAATTCATTGACCTGGGAGAATTCCCAACACCAATCCTTAGAGCAACTTGAAATAAAAAAGTTCCATTAATGTTCCTTTCAAGTATTAAATCCAATACACTTTCAAAAAAAAGTATTCAATCCACTATATATCCATTTAATAGGGTCACCTTTCATGAATTACATGGTTGTGATATCTGCACTGCCTACATTTCAGGGTACAGTGATAAACTTGATAGTGGTGATAACGAAGGCAGCAAAGATCCAACATATCAAGATCAGTAAAAGAAGTTTGAAGCTTTTTGTATTGTTTTTGGTTTATGGGGCAAAGGCAAGAACTACAGATGCACGAAGGAAAATTTGAGAGATACCCTCCTTACTCCCTGACATGAGGAAGGTTAGTCGTCCAGAAAGGAGAACTTGCAATCAGATCCCTTGACTCATACGTGGTAGGGAACGATAATCAACTATGGTCTTTACAATGATTCAAACAAAACATCTAAGATTAGTTACTTGAAAACTAAAGCTCAAAAGAAAGCTAAATCAATTAATATTTTGATGATGTTTAAGACTTCTAAGAACTAATTTTGGATGATGATGGTTCAAAATTTTTATTAATTCAAGATATCTAAAACAGTGGTTGTTTCAAATTCTTTCCCAGACCCCCCTTGATGTCTCTTCTGATATTGATTGTTGAGATGCTTCCATTCCTGCTAAGTTAATATGATATATCATTAAGCCTTGCCCATCAAATTCAAGTCTGCTTAGATCCAATTCAGGATCAAAAGATTTGATGGGCTAAGCTGCCATGTGAAGCAAAGTTCAGATGTTCAGTAGATGGGGCTGTAAAAACGCATACTCCAGTGCACCAGCCCTCATCCTATAACAACTTCCCCACATCTATTTTCGTCCACATGCCTATTTGGTTATTAAATTCATGGTTGATTGAAAGCAAAATTCATCATGAACGTCTACCTAACTTGTGACAGATTGGTCCCAGATTGGAGGGTCAATATCTGAGTTCCCAAATTCCCATCTTCTTGATTGCTTCTCTAGAAAAATCAGAAATAAACTTTATTCTCGTGAATATTCATCCTTGGTTTTCTGATCTGCACCGACTATTAACCACTTATTCTCTAGACGCTCCTTGTAAATCCTTCTGCCACTCTATTCCTCTTTTTGAACTTCATGTGACAGTTCCTTCTATGAGTCCTGGCAAGCATTTCCTCATTTATATTATATGTAAGACTCATACAAGATCTCGAGAGTTCTTAAGCAGTAAGATGCATTTTTTACTTTTAAAAAAAAGGTACAGTATATCTTCCGTGTGCAATACTTTAACAGCTGCAAAAGACGTTGACACCTGTATGGACAGTAATCTACATTTCTATGCAGCGATATGTTAAATATAGCAAGCGCATAATGACCTTGGGAAAGGAACTTGTTGGACCTTCATCTGATGGAAGTTTGGACAAGTTGAGTTTCATCGTGAGATTGTACCCATCCTTTGGAGGATCAAGAATCTGCACCACGGCACCGTACGCTGCCTTCACAGCTTCTATGGCACCAAAAGGGAGACCAGCGACGAACACAGTTTCCGGTGGGGGAATGGGCAGGGACACCGATATCAGCATGAAATTAGGGCTCTTCACGGAGAACTGATGTCATTAACAAAAATCGTTGTAAGAATCGAAACGTATTCAGTACGCCGCACTACTCCTTGTCTATTTGCATGTTACTTGAACATCTACAAAAGACACAACTTACACACCAAAAAGAAAGAAGAAAAGAAAGAGACACCTGGATATGATAGCGGATATCATCGAATTCGACCGAGTGGCAATCAAGATCGACGCTTTTCTCCGGGCCACTGAAGAATCAAACACGAAGTCACACGTCGCTCAGAGGCACTAGAAAAATTAAATCTTCCCCGTTAACTACTAAAAAAATTCGGAAAGATGAAGACAACTCGTGGGACTAAAGAAGTGGGTCAACAACACTTCATAATTTCGGTCAGCAAGCAACCAGGTTCTCCGGCAAATCCGCACCCCGAGACCATCTGAGGAACGAACTAACCTGTGTAAACGTAGCTAGAAGCTCCAGGATTCGAGTAAACCTAGATCCCCAGCCTCGGCACACTGCGTGGACCCGTCGGGAATTTAAACAAGATTACTCACCCGAACGCGCGGCTCTCCAGGATCTTGAGGAGGAACCTCGAGGGGGACTGCAGAAGCATCATCCCCGCTCCTGAGAAGATGCCCACCGTCGGATTGCGCATCTGTGAAGTCTGGACGCTCGTCGCCTTTTTTTCTGAGCTTTGCCTCGGGAGGGAGGGAGGACAGAGGTACCAGGATCATGCCTCCAAAATTGCAGCCTCGAAATGACGCCAGTACCTCCACATATTACCGAAATGACCACTCCGAGTTTCTCGACAAGTTTGTAATGGCTGTACCATTTTTTAGTTGGTGCGGTACGATATTAATTAATATTATTAAATATTAAGATAAAAATATTATATATATAAAATAAAATAAAATTATCCAAATCACTCTTTTTAACTCGGTTGGTTAAGGGATACGTGATTTAAGAGGCTCACCTTCGGTTCAAATCCGAGATATCTCTGATTTGTAAATAATTTTTTAATTTAAATGTTAAATAATTTTATAAAAATAAAAAAATAGAACATGTCAAATCCATATTTCGCACACAGAACCAATGTTTTCCTCGAGACGCCCTTGTACTTGTACTTGATTAAGTTACGAGTCCCCTCCCCGTTTGCCCCCTCGCTTGGTTTGTGGCCCATAATGTCTAAAAATAATAATTTATAAATTTATAAATATTATTATTTTTATTTAATATTATTTTTAAATAATTATAACAGATGTTAGATGTGAATATTTTTTTAAAACATTAGCCCGCCTAAAGAGTGAAATTTGAAGAGATATCAAAAAAATTTAAGAGATATTGGGTCAAATATTTAAAAATAAAAAAATAAAATAATCTTCAAGAATCACACGTACGCACGCCACGATCGTCATAAGAGTCTTAATTAAAAATAGATGAAGATTTTTTTTATTTTTTAATGTGAGATTAATCCATACAAAGGGAGATTCAAATCTTTTAAAATGTAAAATGGTGTTTGGTTGTAATTTTTCACAGCTTTTTTCTCTTAAAATAAAAATTAAGAATAGACAATCTATTTAACCACGTTTGGTAAACCTCTTCAATTTTTTAGGATAAAATTTTATCCCGTTAAAATTTCTCCCAAACTTAAAATAACTCTTTTCATATTTTTTTTAAGAGAGCCGCGACGTCTCTCTCTCTCCCATCCTCTCTCTCTCTCTCTCTCTCTCTCTCTCTCTCTCTCTGACTCCGGGTTGTGGGGGTGCCCATCGGGTACTCGGATAGCAAAAGAAGTCCAAGAGGTGTCGGGGTCCGATCCCCGAGGCCTCTGGCGGCAGAGGCCAACGGCGACCACCCCGGGACTAAGCCGGCCAGAGGAGGCCACGAGGGACCTCCAACTGCCGTGCTCGAGGAGGTTGCAGATTTCGCAAGCGACATCTCCGACCTCCTACTACTGATCATTTTCTTCTGTTTCCGGACTCTGCGCTTTGCGTCTTTCGTCGATGGAGAAGCCTCTACGGCGAGGGAGGGAGATCGGAACGGGAACTCGCGAGGATCGCCGAGTCGAGGTGGAGGACGCCGAGTTGATTGGATCCAGGGATCGTTCCCGATAGGGGTGCATGCGAATCTATACGCTCGACAACACGATCGAGGCCTCGGCGGTGCAAGGGGGACTGATCCCCATGTGGGCCCTGAGCGGAGGAGGCGTCAGGGTGATATCCCCGAGCACCTTGTGGATGTTGCCGCCTCCATCCACCATGGCCGAGGCCGCGGGCACGGTGGGCGGCCCGTCAAACCTCCATGTTAGCCGGGCGGAGTGATATCCTCGGGAGTCATCTTTCCAGCGTGGGGAAACGACGGAGAAGTTTACTTAACATTTAAAAATTATGATATTTTTGCCAAACAGGAAGTGACTTATTTTCATCAATTTTAAAAATTAGGTTAAAAATTGATACGCCATAATTTATAAGTTAGAAAGATTTTTTTAAAAAAAAAATTATTCTCGGACATCCTATAAAACATAAATTCCAACATATAGATGGCAATGTGTAAAGCCCCCGATAGGAGTTGTTTCATAAGAAGAGTTCTGGGTTTGTCGGAGGCTTCTGCCTGCTGGCTAATTATTCCTGCACGGTGTGACCTACTGAGAAATAAAATTTTAATCTATCAATTGGGTTAAGCTAATAACATCTTTACCTCCAACCCAACTCTCAGCCTCAAAGAAGCGGCAAAAATGTAGGATATGAGCAATGCTCGCTCCACAACCACTGTTTCACATCTCGGGTGTGTAATAAATTTTAATTTTTTTAAAAAAAAATTAACATGCATCTTAAATTATTTTAACTTAACGTGTAAATCACATCACCATTAAATTACTTAAAAAATAAAAAATATCAAATAAATAATGTTAAACTTATTTTTTAAAAAAACTCACTGCACACCTAAGATGTGTGCAACAAGACCCACTCAAATTTTGCATGCCTGGATGCTCGTGCTCCCACATGTAATGTTCTTAAAAGAGAGTCAAGAACAACGGATAAGCTCTGTGAAGTCCCTCTCCATCAACCCATTTCTTTATCAGCAGTGTCCATAATTAGCAGTACAGAGGATATAAGATTTTGACATCTCAAAATCAGAGAGATGGCATGGAAAGAAAACAAAAAAAAAAAAGCAAAAACATGCTCGCTCCTTCCACAAGAACTGCCACGTTCTTCTCAATGTACAGGCAAAAAAAGGACCAAGTTACTGAAAGAAGGGGAGGAGAAGTCCAGGCCATGGAGGAATGAAGGCATAGACTGCTAAACCTATTTATGCTTTTCCCAAGCTGATCCGACTAAAACCCCGAATGCAGCTCCATCCCTGCAAAATTTTGCCTCCAATCCATATGCTCGTCCTCTTCAAGTGGCCACGCGCTCAAATTAGGCTTTCAAAACTGGCATGTTAGACGCCACCCATGAAGAGAATATTTTGAGTGTGTCTCATCTGTTAGACATGAACGCCATTGCCGTTAGAGCAGAGGCAGCCATTAATCTGGGGTTTTGTGGGCAGGCTTTCGCTGCCATTTTGGAAGGGCTGCTTCTTCAGTACGCCATTGCCGGTAGGCTTGGCAGCTATCTTGCTGAACTGGTTTGGGTTTTTTAGGGCAGCTTCCAACCGCCCACAGGAGGCTGCTATCAGTCCTGTCAGATGGAGAAACATCTATCACACTCTTTTGACTACATATATAATGTGTTGAAATATAGCATAACCCTGACGAAGATGGGCATGCATGCAGATGATAGCTTTGCAGAGAGTACCATGACAGAAGCATGCTCCGATTTCCACACAGAGTTGTGCAAGGAAAAACTAAGATAAATCCATGAGCTACAGTAATCAGACCTCGTAATGGTCTCAGGGGTCTGACGCAGCACATTTTACAAACCCCACAGTACATGCACAGACTAATTATGCTTATAAGAAACTAGAAGCAAACAGTGCCATAAAAAATATCAATTGGCAGGCAGTATCACTAAATCCAAGCCAAAGACAACTTTACTTTGGATGATCATTCTTCTACAGCGCAACATTGGTTACCTAAATTAAACTCCGACTATTTCCAGAATTGTGTGAAAAGGCCGATTAAAAACTAAAAAAAAGGTGGAATAGACTGCCCGACTTGTTCTACAGTTGGTCAAAACTCCAACAATGACATTATAGACATTAAAACATGAACTAGTCATAGAATACCTTCAACTATTTGATTGAAATGATAACTCGTGCTCACCAGGAGTTTTTCAGAACAAAACACAACTAATAAAAAAGAAAGAGTAGGGAAAATGCAATTGCTTCACAATTACTATATAATCAGTCGTGCACCATAAATTTTAAACTGAGGAAGATAAAAATATTGTATCAAAATCTTCCACATAATCCTGATACCTAAGAAAAGGGGTGATGGTTTCCCAGGCCTAGATTTGAATTCTGGATGAAATTGGACCCCGATAAAGTAAGGATGTGTATGCAGTTCGACGACCTACAAAAAATTAGACATAAAACAACTTCAGGGATGAACAATTGATTGCATGACCATAAATTCACCTTTCTGAAGCACATACCTCCATTCGTTGTCCTGTTTCATCTTTACCAACGAATGAAAGACCAGCATTTTCAAGTTTCATGATCATATCAGGATTGACCTATACACGAGAGGAAAAAAATGTATCTATCACCACATAAAAGAGAAACATTCCAAGAGTTTCAACCAAGAAGGAAAGCAGAGTCCCAGGACATAAACGGATATGAAAAGGTATACAGCAAATAGCAGAAAATAAAATAAAGGATCGGATCATATACCTCATATCTATGCCGATGTCGCTCATCAACATATTTGACATTTCCATACCTAACGAGTAACAACAGACAATACAACAAAAACCATCTAATTAAATAGGCCAGGGTAAGACACATTTTGGAAGTAACACAAATTTAAAGAAAAAAGTTGTTTTAAGGGGATCTTGTCCTCACAACTTAGCAGATTTGCAATCAGAATCCTGAAAATATGTCCTCCTCGATCCAAGACGCATGGTACCCCCCATGTGAGTTTTTGAGCCCTGCAAGTATGAGCCAACTCGTGAGGCAAAAGAACAATTGTAAATAAAAGATAATATAATAGATAAATAAATTTGGGGACCAATAAAGAACCTCTGGCATAAAAATAACGCAGGGATTCTTGGTGGCTGGGTCAAATTCTGTGCTGTTTGCATCTTGCAGATTAAGAATGGATCGTGCATATTCAATTACAGCTATTTGCATGCCTAGACAAATACCAAGGAATGGAACATTATTTTCTCGGGCATATTTTGCTGCTAGAATTTTCCCTTGCACACCTCGGTCTCCAAATCCTCCTGGAACTAGAACACCATCTGCACCCTGAGCTGAAAAACTGTTTAGACTGACATGAAAGAAACAATATACAAGAGAGACGATGTTAACAAGAAATTAATGGCATATTTTGCACAGAAAATTGTCTCACCCTCAGCAGGTTCCATGCAGCTTCATATGCATCAGGTGACTGAAAGCAAACAATATCCGAACAAACTTTAGTTCATATTTACATGGCAAATAGAAAATAAGAGCCAGATGTGGCTACTGGAAAAACCTCAGTTGCAGTTGTATCCTCAAGATCAGAAGATGGAACCCACTCCAAAACGAGTTTGTGATGGCAAGCTACTGAAGCATGCAGAAGAGCCTACAAAGTGGAACATGACTTCGTTAGTATCTTAAGCAAGTAAATTCCACATTTTTTTGTTCCACAACTATGCTATATGATATTATATATGAGAACCTGGAAAGTTTGAATTCAGGTACTCTGACATTGGAATATTAGCATATATCAAGTGGCACAGTAATATTTAGGGGTGTCAACGGATCGGATTCAGATTCAGATCTTTGATGATCTAAATCCAGATCCGAATTCGATTCAAATCTGAAAATAGAACTGAGATCGAAACCAGATCTAGATCTGAAATGTGGTGGGGTGAGAGAGAATATGGTTGAGATCTCGTGAAGAGAGAGAGAGAGAGAGATTCGAATTTCAAACAACCTTTCAAAGACATGCCTCGTTAAGAGAGAGGAAAGGGGAGAAAGAAGGAAAAAGAGAGGGGGAGAGAAGAAAACTCAAACTCAAGGTGATGTGATCTCATGATGGGGGGGAGAGAGAGGTGGAGAGAGGAGAGAGAGAAACACAGGTCTCGATGTGGAGAGAGTAGAGAGAGTGAAAGAGGGGAGGAAAGAGAAAATAGAGCACCACCCTCCTTCCACGTTTTTCTGATTTCCTTCTCCCCTTGCCACCGTACCACCCCCCACCCTTCTTTCTTATTTCCTCTTATACTACTTTGTTTTCCTCCTCTGAAAGCAACTATTCACTCCTCGAACCACAGCGGCAAACTCCATGCACGTTGACGGAGCGCAAGAGGCCGGAGGGATCCCCAACAGCGTTGGCGCCCCCCTCAGACATGGCACATCGGAGGAGCACCCCTACATGCACCACCTCACCCCCCCTCGGCCTCTCTCTCCCTCTCCAGTGACCTCCCCACCGTCCTCTCTCTCTCTCTCCCCGATAACACCCCCGGGCCTCTCCCCCCTCTCTCCCCCTAGTGACCTCACCCCCCAGCCTCTCCCCCCTCTCCCCCCCTAGTGACCTCTCCCCCCCAGCCTCTCTCCTCTCTCTCTCTCTCTCTGCACAACTCCCCGGGGGTGAGGTCACCGGTGCCAGAGGTGAAGCCACCTCTGGCGACCTTGCCCCCTCTGGTGCCCTCTACCCTTCGCTCTCTGTGCACTCCACCCTCTTCGTTGCACTCTCTCTCTCTATTCGGAGACGGTGGAGTGGCGACCGGTGAGAAAGATTTCGGGGCGACAATTGAAGTGTGATCTGAAATCTGATCCAAAAAGATCAGATGTTTGAGATTCAGATCGGATTTCGGATCGATCCAAAATCAAATATTTCGGATCACAAATGTGATCCGATCTAATTTTTTATTTCAGATTCGGATAGGGTTTCAGATCTTCGTGATCCATTGACACCACTAGTAATATTTCCCCTGCTTTCCCATGGCAACAGGGTATATAAGCCCACACAAAAGAAATCATTGGACTGCCACTGTCATGGGAAAGTAGGCAAAATTTTAGACCCATCCATGTCAGCTGATCTCATGGGGAAGCTGTTAGTTCCTCATGGCCCATCTCAGACCAATCTGGGTTGGCTGATCTCAATCAAATCTGCCCTATCTGGGCCAACCACAGAAGATCAACCATATTTATGTTTACACTCGTTTAGCATGTACTTATGCACATTACCACATATTCAAGATCTGATTGGCCAAAATTAATTAGATTGGTGGATCTTGGCCGACCCAATTTGATCCTTGAATCATTGGCATTAACATCAAAGTAAACACCACTACTATGAAAAGATGGACAGCAAGTTTTCTACCAGACAGCATATGTAACCACATATTCAGGACATCAAATCATTTTTTTTTACTTTCAGATGACAGTAAAATAATAGGTTCAAATCTTTTACACTTTGTTTCCTTAATCTCACTCAAGACTTCACCATCAATTAGGATAAATTTAGAGAGAACAGCAGGTGGGGAAAAAAAGCAGAGCCAATGACATACTGCCTACATTTGAACTTCTTTCCAGTGAATAACTACTAATTGTGAATGAAACAGTTAGCATCTACGGTTCAAATATGAGAATAAAGAAACAAGGAATAGCTCTCCTATTTATAAATCAGCTTCCAGACACATGAAACAAGAGACAACCATGACACTATGCAGTTTAATGATCATGAATATGAATAGAATCTTTGCCTTGATTTGTTAATTGGTCATAGAATCATAAAGCCATCTAGGTACAATGGAAAGATTAAAGTTCCCAGACATAGTTGAAGGTAAACAAGAAAATGTTTGCTTTGCAGAAATCAGGAATCATCGCAGAAACAGAAAACTCTAATTCCTATATTTTGGTGAATATTTGGATTAACCATTCAACACTCTCACCCACACACAAGCTAGATATCATAATGCAAATCAAGTAACAAGATCGATAGATACTGTTCCACCAGAGGGATGAGACCACCTTCAGCACAGAGAGATAAGAATCAGAGAGACCAGTATATTTTCCGACCATGGCAATTCTAACCTGCAAGGTGAACAATGTTAATAAAAAAGACGGCGAGAAAGACAGGGAAATCCATCAGAATTGTTTTTTTAGGCTCACAGGTTCCTGCAATGTGTCACAGATTTTAGCTCTTGCCGTCCACTCATCCAACTTAGGCTCCCCTACAACGCTGGCATTTAGAAGAGAGAACAATGAGCAAACTTCAAACTGGTACATCCACTTTGGCATTTCTACAATTGATGATAAACTTAATTAACATGTACAGTATGCATTACATAACATTCGTGTGGACTCCTCTTGGACATTTACTAAATGGAATACATTTATACGATGTTCTTAGTTTTAGGGGAGGGGTTTAGGATTTATCTTCTTCCACTACAATCAAGAAAAATACATATGAAAGCAAGTAGCCAAAGGTTAAGGATGAGTAAGACAAACCCCAAAAGATTCAGCTGTTTCAGAATTGCTTCGTGTGCCTTTTGATCCTACAAAAAGATGTTGCCTAGGTGAAAAAAAACTATGAAAATTCTAGATGTTTTATAAAATCAGGGCAACTGCATAAGTTTTTGAAATATCACCTACCCTCAGTAGCAATGGTATGTGCCAAATGTTAGAAACATCGTGAAGTGTGACAACATTTGCTACCTGCAAAAGAGAAGGACCTTTTCAAGTTATTAGTAAAAAAATAGTTTACCAGGCTACATAAACTGTCTAGAAAGAAATATAGCATTATAAGTCAGTATTTTGGTACCGGCACATGACAAAATTGTGAGAGCTTTTCCTTCACATTGTCATCAAGTACCTATTCATGATTATCCAAAAAGATATCATTGGACTGCCACTGTCAGGACAAAATATTTGAAACAGTAGAGGGCTAATAGTGACCTTAGTACTCCGACAAGCTAAAATATTTGGTGTCAGTCCCAGTCCTCTGAGGCCCCGGACACTGTGCTGGGTAGGCTTAGTTTTCTGCATGAAAGAAGTATAATTAGTCAAATCCAAATATCATGATGCTGCGTCAAGAAGTAGCATACAACTGAGAAGTTCTATCTTTTGTTTGACAATTAGCAAGCATGACCCTATCCATTTCAAGCAAATAAGACAGCCACAAGGATCATCAGCATTTACCTGTTCACCAACGACATTCAAAACAGGAACAAGACTGACATGAACCAAGCAGAAGTTGCCAGGACCTGGGAAGGGACAGATCAAAAAGTGAAGGAAAAAGGAAAAGGAGAATAGACAGTACTACAAATGTTCACAAGTGTGCTCCTCAAATCTTTTACCTACACGATACGAAAATTGGCCTAAAGCTTCAATAAATGGCATCGATTCAATATCCCCTGCATCAGGAATGCCATCAGCATCATCCTGTAAAGATATCATTGACTCCATTGCCCATGATTCCACACTCATGGGAATTTTGGCATATTAACCATAAACATAGGATACCACAGTTTAGCAGTAACTATTAAAGAGTTGTCACCTATAGTTCCACCCAATTCTATAACACAAACATCTGCTGGGCCCTCCTCCCCATCCACTGGAATCAATGATACGCATTCAATCCATTCTTGAATGGCATCAGTAATGTGGGGCACAACCTTGAAAATCAAAATAATTCAGACTTTTAGCAGAAATCCATATAATATGCAAATAATCACAGAGGGACAATCAATGCCAGCATGAGATTCACCTGGACAGTCTTTCCCAGATAGTCACCTCTTCTCTCCTTGTCAATTACAGACTGCATTGAAGCGCATGCACAAAACAAAGAAAGTGAATCTTCAAACATCCAGAAAGCTAGATTGAATGGATAGAAGGGAATATTATAGAGCTTTGTAACAACATAACATACGTTATGCATGTTTCTTACAGATGAGTCATATTCTTATAGACAAATGGCATGTACCTGGTAGATCTTCCCAGTTGTAATGTTGTTATCACAAGTTAACTTAATATCGAGGAACCTTTCATAATTTCCAAGATCCAAGTCCACCTTCATGACACAAGTGTATGTCAGAACATCATTAAAGCCTACTATTAAACCACCTTGCATCATGAATATAATGAGAAAAGGAAATATGAACATGATGCCGGGAAAAGCAAAAATCCAATTTCAATGGTGGAGAGAAGTGGCACAGAAAATATTGCAAGTAATGTAAAAGAATTCTTGAAGGTACGCAGATAAATATAGATGCATGGAAATGAAGCAAACTCTGGTAGTTCATTACCTCACCACCATCATCCAACACAAATACCTCCCCATGTTCAAATGGGGACATTGTTCCCGCATCAGTATTTAGGTATGGATCTGCAAAAGAGCATTATGTATCACAAATATTATTTTCCTTTGGCAGCAATCACTATGAAAATTTGTATAGAATAAAGAGCAAGGAATCTAACATCATCAATTATTTTACTTGGCCTTGCAACAGGAAAAAAAATCAGTCATTACAGACATACGACTAGGCTAGGACATAAAACTCACACTACAACTTAAGTTGCAATAAAATGGACTTTGATGCCACTATGTAGACAGCCAATTTGCTGACTTCAATAAAAACAAAGGAATATGCACAGAAGGCACACATCTGAAGATGTTGTGTACCTTCTGCACATGGGGCTCATAATGGCCTGTGACACCCAATCCACTCAATCATCAGCGTGTGTGATTAGGCAGGTTCACATTTGTGTGGCCCGGCAGTGCTCTGCAGTAGCACTGTAGCGGGGAACAAGCATGGCTGGCAGAGCATACCAGCTGCCCGACCTCAGTTGGCATGCTTCACCGACACACCCACACTCCGACTGCTGCTTTTGCACCTTTAGGGCAGCTTTGATTACCAAATAAGGGTAGAATAGGGTGACTTATTCCTGTTATTCTGCCTAACCGGATTTGATTTCGTAGTTTGTTCAGGGTCAAGTGGGTCGTTCCAAGGTTAAGGTCAAGTAGCTTATTCGATCAAAAAGGTCGAGTTAGTTATTCTAGGTCGGGTAGGGTAAGGTTATGTGATTTTTTATTTATTCTATTTTTAATTATTTTACTGATTATATTTTTCTTATTCTAAGTAAAATAAGAAAATAATTAAGGGCCACTTTGAAAATCTGGCAGGGCAGAGGGTCGAATACCTCACCCGAGGTCGGTTAAGCCAGTATGTGTGTGAGATGAGAAGTGGACCCCACATTTTCTCTTTCATGGGGTGGCAAATCCTATTCTAATATCAAACCGGGCCTAATAAACTCAGTTAGGCTAACCCTAGAAACCCAGGCTTACCCCAACTGGTTATCAAAGCGGCCCTTAGTGCTTTTTCTTTTAAACTGCTCCAATTCTTCCGGTAGGCAACCGGGCTGATAGTACTTCTCTCTTTATATATTACGTTCACAAATACATATATATACATATAATAAAGTAATTTTTATTTAATAAACTAAGTTAGCCAGCTCTTGTGACATTTCCATCTCTATTAGCCAGCTCTTGTGACATTTCCATCTCTATCCATAACATCCAGATCCAGGATCAATACATGCAGAAAACAGGGATGCTTAGGGGCTAAGACACTAGACTCAAGTAATCGGAATGAAAAGTGATGATATTGAAATATACAACGCATTCCCTCGAATGCCCAAGGTCGGGAACTCATGGTCATTAGGACTATGAATCTACACCCAAGTTTCCACCGGAACAAACAACATAATAGTTCCCGAAGCTTAAAAAAAAAACAAGCTTTCTAGCAACGAACAAGAAAAAGAAACGTCAAATGATGACAGGTAAATACTGAAAAATGTCCGTAAAAATCAATTCAGGATTAAAAAGAGGCACCAAATAATCATACATAAAAGAGTAGCACATCTTGTTGAATAAGAAAAAAAAATAAGTGAAAAAAACGGCTAGATTACAGATATGTAACTTTGAATGAACAGCATCCAACTTGAATGAACTGCCATGATCATGGAGGATACTCGGGAGCCCACGAAAAAGAAAACTGTGAAGGAAAATATAAACAATCGGGGAAAGGGTACAAAGAGCAGGCATGCTTGTAGAACGAAAACTGTCTGGAAAAACTAACTAGCCACTGAGCAAGGCACAGACAAAAGCCACTTAAAATCCAACCCCCAAACAAACTTTTCTATAAAAAAGGCATAGCAGAAAGGACCCAGAACAGCGTGGTGAAGGTGAAGGTGAAGGGCGATGGACATGCATGCACAAAGCTGATCACAAAAGAGACTCCCTTTCCACTACAAAAGCATCAACCAAAACAAATCCAGAAGTGGAAGCAATAACACGATTAACATCCTCCTATCGCCACTGCAGGACAAATGGAGAACACAGAGGCAAGGCAATAGATGAACGACGAGAAGAGGTGGGTTTGTGGGGATGTGCGAAACACAAACCGATCTTGATGGAGGTGACGCGGAGGCCGCATGCCTTGAGGACGACGCCGATGCTGCTAGCCGTCACCCCTTTGCCCAGCCCGCTCACCACCCCGCCCGTCACCAGCACGTACTTCATCCCGGAAATGCTCCCGCCGCCCTGCACCACAGGAGCCACAAAACCCACCATTAGAGCCGCGTACTAGAGCATCGACGAGAAACCAGACGAGCAAAACATGCAAGCATCGCTGATAACAAAAGATATACGAGAAGAACTCACACACAGACACACTTCTGCGATTGCCCAGAGGCAGCGGCCCCTCCCCCTCCCTCTCAGTGCCCGCCGCCGGCAGACTGCTTGAGAGGAGAGTGGAAACGGCGCGGAGCGTATGAAGAGGAGGACGGGGGAGAAGGGATAGAGAGAAGAGGGGGTTTTATAGGCGAGGCAAAACAGCAACCTTTTTTGGTCCCCAGCCCCTGCCCACCGTCTCGCGCTCGCTTCTTCGGAGGCGCGTGGACCAGAGCGAGAGAGAGACTTTTCTTTCTCGGCCCCTCCCTCCCTGTTTGGTTTGCGGGACTCAGGGATAAATTTTCGTACTCTTTTTGTCCTCCCTCTGTGGATGCGCCGGTGCGGGTTTCATACGTAACGACGTGCATGGATGAGGTGCGAAGCCATGAAAGAAAAAGGGGTCTATTACTTAAGTCTGATAATTATTTGTTTAAAATTTAAATTAATTTTATATTTTATATTTGTTTAATCAAATAATTATTTAAATAAAATATCTGATAAATAATTTAATCGAATATCTAATTATTAATCAGATACGAATTCGGATATTGAAATATCCGTGTCAAAGATTATCCGATCTTATATGAACATTTAGATTAATATCTAAAGAATACATATATTCTATATGGCCCTCTTTGTTTTTCGATTAAGAACAGGGTATTCGACCCCGGAGGGTCGAACGCGTCACTCGGGGTCGCATACCACGTTTGTGTGAGAGAGAGATGTGGGTCCCACCCTTACTTCTCTCTCATCGTACCCGGTATTCCTTGACAATTCGATTGTCAAAGGAGCCCTATATATATAATCGAATCAAATCTTAATATATTATTTGATTGCTCTTTCTTATCTTTTTTATCTCAAAATATAATTTAAAAATAAGAATTTCATTTACACTCGTTTAGTAAGTTATCTCATATTTTTTAAGACATAGTCTAATCTTTTGATAATATCTCTCAAAATAAAAATAATCTTCACTCTTTTTTAAAAAAAAATAACTTACGATGCTCTCACATCACTCACACGACTTATCTCTGAGTAAGCCTAACAATTATTCGTTTAAAATTCGAATCGAATTCAAATTCATATTAATCAAATAATTATCTAAATAAAATATCTAACAGATAATTCAATTATTAATCAAATATAAATTTGAATAATTATCCACTTTGTATCCGATCCGTTTATAAACCTATCATTACTGTCACTTTTCTTATAAATAAAACAAACATAATACACTTATTGCAACCTATTTGGAACTAAATACATCTCAAGTATCGGATCACGCGATTAGAACCAAATGATTAAGATAAAGTGACGAGATCTTACCATTGGATATAAAATGCACAGAGGGTATCAACTTTTAAAATTGACGATCTCATAGATTTCACCGTCAAATAATAGACATCCAATGTCCAACATATGTGTCACAATTTGATCTATACTTTGCGAGATATTGTCATTTTTTTGAGTTGAACATGCATTATTTTATTCTCAAAAAGTGTTTCACAATTAGTTATTAGTTATTGATACGGGCCTTACATATAGTCTAATAATTATTTTTATTTTTTAATATATAATTAAGAGTTTTACTTATTACCCGTTCCGAATGAATAACCGTCCGAGACGAGATTGATAGACCGAGGGTGGGCGCAATGCGTCCACCCCCTGCGTTTGCGCCCACCCCCTGCGTCAATCTCATCTCGGACGGATAACTACTCTCCAAGGGTCCGTTTGTTTCGGATCATTTGGAGATTCTAATCATTGGAATCTCCTACATAATTTCGTCCCAATCAAATGACTCAAAGTTGTCTCGGCTTTTATGTTGGGTGGATTTTTTAAAATAGAGAGAGAAAGATACAAACGGAGAGGTGTTAAATAATCTACAAAAATTCCTCTCATGAAACTTCAGGGTAAATTTCGAGGTCTAAACTCTCTGATAATCTGACATTTGTTCAAAACAGGAATTTTTCAAAAAAATTTACTTGAACAATCCCAACCAAAGGGGCCTAAGGTTAATTTGAATTACTTATTTTCACATATCCCAACCCTCCACTCTACTCTAATTTATCTTACATTATTATATCCATACAGCTCTTTCCTGTACATGAGTATCTCCTCTTGTACGGTTCATTACCGGATCACTATACACCGTATCAACTTGTTTCGTCCCGTACCTGATTAATGCAGAGATTAAGAAAAGAATTGTTATAAATTTGACATCGATTGTAATTAAGATAAGATAATCCTGTGACGTCACGAGACTTGCATGAAGCGTCTCTTAAGAGGAAGAAGTGTTTAAAGCATGACATTTCATGCAAGTTGCACGACGTACTCTCGACCGTAGCAATGTGACCGGAAACTCTTCCGTATGGCCGTACATCTTCGGATGGAGGCATTTCAAGGATAGAAAGACGGGATTATTCTGAGTCCTACATCGACTGAGTCAAAAAAATATTTGATATTTTAAAAAGAATAGAGATTATCTCCCAACAAACTCCAAGAAATACAAAATTCCTAAGGTCTTAGACCCAGTACATGCACATCATCTAGTTCTTTAATAAGAGATATTTTGATAATAAATTAGGATAAATTAATTCGAATGGATCCGAGGTGAGTTATTCTTAGACTTTTATATTTTTAATTTGGTACTTTTCTTACTCTAGATCCAGTAAGATATTCACGTTAAGAGAGGTGAAAGGAGTTAACTCTGAATTAAAAGATTTAATCTTATCCGATTTTTGATATATTTTAATTCATAAATTTAAATAATTCACCTATCCACAAATAACTCATCATAATTCATTTTATTTTATTATCCTAAATTATCACTACAATTTTTCTTTGAGACAAGATTACACGACGATCGATATCAGCATCAGCTATTTAATCGAGATTAAATTGTCATCGGTGGAATCATGATTAAACTCATGCATGCGAACTTTCATGAATTAACATGTGCATCTCCTATTTTCATCGACAACTCGACAAGCATATATGCTATATATCATGATTAGCTACATCTCAATTCATGTGTGCAAAAATTTTAATTATATTATCGTTTAAGCATTGTCGTAAGACATCCTATGATGACACCTTAGAGATGAATACATGTCTTGGCAAGGATGGTTGTCAATGGACTGACATGGTTCGAGTCTGATTTATTAATATTAAAATCTGAATTCAGTCAAGACTCGATTTATATTTGGTCGGGTCGAGTCGGATCGGGTCGAACTCGATACTATTTAAAAAATATAAAATCTAACTAAGATTCAACTCAGTCCGACAATTTAAATAAAATAATAAAAAATAATATATTTGATAATATAACATTTATATTTTTATTAAATTAATTAAAATTTTAATATTGATTATATAATTTTTATAAACAGATAGTTTTAAATTTTATAATTAAATAAAATAACTTAATTTTAACTAAATAATTTTTAAATTTTAAAGTGAGAATAAAAAAAGAGAACGGGGAGGGTCGGCCTGCGAGCCGAACTCAAAGCCCTAGTCGCGAGGTTAGTCGGGTCAGGCTTTTAGGCCCGACTATAAATCTCCAGATCAAAAAGATCTTGTAACCCTACCTAAAATCGGGTCGGACCCGCAGACCTATCAGCCCAACCCGACTCGTTGGCAGCCCTGTTAGCGAGAGAATATTCTCACGTGTATAAGGCAAGACATTCCACGAGGAGGGAGGGATTTAGTTCCATAACAAGTGAGAAAATCTCCATCATCGTCATGGTCAACATCCATTTCCCATCGCGATCACCACTAACCTCGTTGGACATTTGTCAAATATCGTCAGCAGTTGTACATGCCAACTCATCTACAGTCAGATATACGCGTATGAAAAAGAGGTGTCCGGCCACAGATGATCCCAGCAGGGCAACTTGCAGTGTGATTTGATCACCTGACCGTTCACTCATGATCTCTGTCGATCCAAAATCATAAATTTAATTAGGAACGAGCACAAAGTAATTATAAGGGTGGAGGACAACACCACGGAGGGTTCTAAGCAAGACTCCGGTCTTAATCAACTTTGCAAGGCTTCATTTGTGGAAGAAGACGGATTTGCTGGTAGCATATAAGAGGATCAAAATAATGGCAGAACGAAGATTCGGATACAGATGATATGTGGGCCCCAGTTATGAAAAGGGCTTTTTTCATAAAAATTATTGTTAGGGGTGAATTTATAAAAAAATTATTTTAAAAAATATATTAACAGACATGTCATTATGTAAATTTGAATTGTGTAAAAATATCATTTTTATTAGTAGACATATCATTTTTTATCAAAAAATTATAACAAAATCACATTTAAATGACATTTATATACTATTTGAATTAACTCAGTTATATGTCTGTTAATATATTTTTAAGAATAATTTTACATAAAAATTATCGTTAGAAGTGAATTTTCTTAAAAATATATTAGTAAGTATATCACTTTATAAATTTGAATTATGTAAAAAAACTCATATTTATTTATCGACGTATCCTTTTTATCAAAAAATTTATAAAAAAGTATATTCAAATGATATTTATGTATTATTTAAATTAATCTAATGATATGTCTGTTAATATATTTTTAAGAATAATTTTTTTACAAATTTATATTTAATAATAATTTTCATGTAATTTTTTTAAAAATAAAATATATATACTAAGTAGGAGACAAGTGCAAAACAACACCCCTCCCCCTCTAAAAAAAACTCAATATTAAGTATTTAGATTATATTAGAATTACTTTTTGTTGTTTGAACCTCCACGTCAATTTGAGTGTCCAAGTAGACGGTCATCTCCTGCCCACGTGGCATTCTCGAAGGACAAACGTCGTCAAGCTGACCGCCTTGGCCCCGCTGATGAACACTCGAACATGTTGTGAGATAAATGACGCGTGATGATGTCTTCGTTTTGAAGGCAAGTTCGTGCCAGAAAGATTCCTTTAATTGAAAGGCTGAAAGATTAGTGTTAGGCTGTTAACTTGTCCAAATATTTGTCTAATATTATGACGGTTAAATTTTAAGTCATTAGTTTGGCACACTAGAGATCGATCACAACGGTGCCGGATCGAAACCGAGCTCAAGCTAATTCCCTACCCACGAAGTGACACGATGGAGGGTCGATCTCAGCTCTCGCACAACGAGGGCGTGTTTAATTGTGAAATAAGAATGATCGGATAGTCAATCGATGTGAGAGAAAATTATGAATCTCACATTTTCTTCTCACACCCATCCCCCAATAATTGGGGTGAGGTGAGTTATTCACACCTCTGGACGCGAACGACTCACCCCAATCCACAATCAAACACGCCTTAGAGAATGAGAATCGAAAGCGCGACCTTCTCATCAACAGAGATTGGTGTCCACTGAGTCACATGCTCGTAACCATAAAATCTTATATTTGGATAGGTGAACATTGAACAACTTAATCATAAAATTCTCTAACATTAAATAGAGTGTGACTTAAAGCTTCTTTTGACGATATTTTACTCCTCTCAAATCAATCGAATGTCTTAATAGCCTGTTTGATAGAGTCACTTAACTCTCTCTCTCTCTCTCTCTCTAAATATATTTCAACGTGCCAGTGATGCCTTGTGGTCCACTTCCCTCAATCAAAGGAGTATATGGAGATGGCCATGATGGTGCGAGTTGATCGTTGGATAGTGAGAGGAATATCTTTTCCTTGCCGCTGAAGAAATAAATGCGCAGAGAATCCGTCTCTTGCTCCATTGAGTGTGAATTCGTAGAACAGAATCGAAGTGAAACTAAACACGATTTTATTGGGTTTTAGGGGATTTTTTTGATTTAATCAGTTTGAGAAATCAGGCAAACCAAATCAAAGTCTATGTATGTAGAAATATGATTAAGTTGCTATAAAATGTGCCCGATATAAATAGTTTGCATTTAGAATTATATGCAATGTTTAGTCTGAGTTATTTTTCAGAAATATTTAAAATATGATGAAAATGTGAATTTGGGCTATTGAGTGGGCATCAGACCAAAGGAATTCTCCAAAATTGACAGGTTCAAATGGATTAACAATGACATCTAACGGGATCAGCAAGCGGCAGACACATGGTGAATGCGCGCGGTCTCTAAGGGGATCGCGACCTGAAGGCGGTCCCCAAGGAGACCACGATCTCAGTGCAGCATTGCCCCCGACCGACTTTCAAACTTCCGACACTTGAAACTTCGAAGGCTTCAATATCTTCGCGTTCTCCCACGTTTTATCAATGTAACAACGCCCCCTCCCCTTCCCCCCTCCCCTATATGTACCCCCCCCCCCTCAACCATATATGAAAAAAATACAATGTTATAACGAAGAAAATCTAAGTTTTAGCCATGGCTATTATGTGCTCTTCCCAATTTTTGGAACCCCCGGGTGAGAGGCCCTAGTTCGATCGGACTATGGAAGGAGTGCGTGATGCGGGACGAGACACGGACACGACAAGCTTGCGATCGTCCATTAACGAGGGAAGCGTCGGACGTGCGCTGTTGAGAAACCGGCAAGAGCTAGGGTGGTCGACTCGCACTTTCGTGCCCGGATCGGTTCACGGGACGGTCACGCTCTCTCTCGTAGCAGCGGTGAATGATAATATATCGAGCTAACGGACCTAAAGCATGCTCTCTAGCAGCGGCATAAACAAGTATATATGAAAATAAGTAAATGCCGAGTGTAGGGAGCGAGAACGATACCTCCACGCGCTCGGCGTGGGGAAGACGGACCCGGCCGAAAACTCGTACTCCCGAGAAATTTAACACACAATAATTACAGCAATGGGAACATGCCCGCTCCACGCAGGGAGGTAAAGGGCATAAATGGGCCCGGGAGGACCGAATTCGGGTTGACGGGCAGCTTCGTGTGTTGATTCGGCTACACGCGTGTTCACGACCGTGGGGTCCACGTGCTGTCTGGAGGGGCCGTGTGGGACCCGGTGGTACCGCTGCAGTGGAGACACTTAGAGAAGCGCTCCCCGGGCTGGCGGCACGCTGGTTCGCCGGCCGGAGGCCGGGAGGCTCCGTTCGGCACCGGTCGGAAAAACCGATCGGAAATCTGCCGGTTCTGTATTTCAGCGCGCGCTCCGGTGAGAACGGACGCTGCGATCAGCACCGGTGTCGGAATGCGACGAGATCAGAGCCGTTGGAAAGCTGCTTCGAAGTACTGTAATCTAGTGGCCTTCAGAAAAATTCACCAGATTTGTACTTTGTGTTGGCGAATTTTATATGCTGCTATTGTACAGTAACCGAAGACTCAGATCTGCAGAGAACGTTCATGTTGATTGCCTTTGACCGTGAAGTAGATGTCTGAATTTAAAGATGTGTTCTTCAGCAAGGTTGTAGGAAATCGAACAAGTAAACCAGGACTATTTTTGGATCTGGCTTTGGGAAAGGCTACGAATTTCTATGATTTTGGCACTATCAGTGGGTCGGATCTGGAATCTGGCTGACAACACTGTAGTTGAGGAAGAACATGAATTTTTAAAAATAGATAGAAGGCTGATCAAAAATTGAGAAAATTTGTGGATGTATGGGATGATGGACAGAACTCCCAGTAAAATTGGGAGACCTAACAAAAATCAAAAGTGTGGTCGAAGGTGGAGAACTCAGAGGGTCTGTCACTGTAGACAGAAACCTGGTAGATCTGGGATGACAGGTTGGACGAAAATGTAAAAATACTAAAAGATAGAATTTTAGCGTGAAAATTTAGGTGAATCTTGGGATGCAAGGACTGAACACACAATAAAAAATTCAGATCAATCCAAGTTCGTGGATGAGACAGAAAATTCGTGGAAGCTGCTGTGGTCAGATGAAGATAGAACTGCAGAGGCGGCCCGATGGCGGCACGAACGGCGGCGGCGGCGGCACAGACGATCACCGGAGGTTGAGAGGGGATGATAGAAGGTAGAATAACTCTAGAACTTGAGGTTGGAGGAGAGGAACCAGAGGGAGAGGGGCTGGGGGTGCAAGAAGCTCCTTGGATTTCACAAAATTTTTGATTTTTTCATCGAATTTCACATGAAAATACAAGCTTATATATGGTTTACATCAAATGCAATGTGGACCCTTGGATCTAGGGAAGGGGAATCAAGGGCTGGGATTAAGTGTGAATCACACACAAAAATTAATAATCTAATAAGGGGAGAGGGGCGCCCCCTTGACCATATAGTAGAAGGTTGAATGGGGGTAGGTGGCCAACCATGGAATCTTGACCCATTTAACCCCATGTGTCCATATGACCAGCCCACCATTCTAGATGTCCACCTAGGATAGTTGACCAGCCCCACAAGGTGACATGGACCAATGGGAGAGGGCTGAGGGCCCCCTTGATGGTCCTACTGACAAATTACATAGAAACCCACACAATCCGTGGGAATGACGCATTGGCTTATAAAGCCGTACAATTGCGCCTATACTTTCCCAAGGATATAAACACAAACTAAAAGGACATAAATGCAATATGAAAAGGTACTGGCTCGGTGTCGATTCCCATCAACTCTCCCCGGGTGGGAGGAACTCGACCCCGTCGAGTAGGGGTAGGGATGCTCGAAGACTCCGGCGGATCCGTCACAGTGCCAAGTAGCGCGGGTATGCTCCACTCCAAGTGACCGTCACCTGCTCATTCCATATATATTCGATATGCACAAGCTGCTATGGGCTAGAGGTGGACACTCCGGGTGGGGCACCCTCAAAAAGGAAGGGAGCAGCTCAAAGACTCACTAGGAATCACCGCTGAGTCCCTATAAGTGACTGATCCGGGTATGGATGTGGAACCGATCCCATACTCATCAAGTGAGTCCACTCGCCTCTTACTCATAAGAGAACGACAACGAGCTTACACAAGACGCATGCAGATAAACAAACGACACACAAACCATGCAAACAAACCACACAAAACAAACCACACAAGAAAAACACACCGACTCATATATGACCCTAGACTAAGATGGTGACACAAGCCCACTAGGTGGCGGCATCTTGGGCGGCGGGTGAGCCATCTAACTCTCCCCCCAAGGCATAGTACTCATCGGCTAGTGCGTCATCGGCCTCATAATTGACACAGTCAAGCTCGGGAGGTGCGGGCTCTCCAACACCTAAGGCTAGGGTGGCGCGAGCGGGACACTCGCTGGCAAAGTGGCCAAATCCATGACAATGGAAACACTGCACTCTCGACCGACTACTCTCTCCTATAAAAGGGGCCTTACCCTTATCATCCCGTCGGGTAGGGGGTGTAGGCAGCAAAGGGGGAGATGTAGGTGCCTTGGACAATAGTGGAGGGGGTGCCGGTGCCAGAGGACGGGCTATAGGAGCTGGGGGACGGGCAACGGGTGTCGGTGGTTGGGGTGGGAATAGATCCCGGGGTGGAGGAGGACGAGGCCGTGGAGCGAAGTGCTCCTGACGGGTGGGCTCTTGAGGTCGAGCCATGGGAGGCCGCTGATGTGGGCCTATGGAGTGACGGGGCTCGGTACTACGGAGAGGGGTGGGGCCCAACCGATGGCTAGACTCGAACTCTCCCTCAAATTGCTCCATCTCGAGAGCAACCTGGTATGTCTCTTCCAACGTCTTGGCATTGCGGCGAAAAAGCTCATACTGGTAGTGTGGCCGCAAACCACGTCGAAAGCGGGACACGGGCATGGTACTCTCCTCCGTGACACCACATCGTAGAAAGTACTCATCAAACTCCGCGATGTATTCGGAGACGGACCGGTCTCCCTGGCTAAGACTTTGCCATCTATCGATGAGTCGCCGGCGGTATGTGGGAGGAAGGTACTTTTGCCGAAGTTTATTCTTCATCTCGGCCCATGTGTCGATCGGGGGTTCTAGCCGCTGAAGTAGCAGGCTCTCCACATTCTTCCAATAGGTTTGTGCCTGCCCCATGAGTTTCATGGTGGCGAATCGGACCCTTCTACGCTCCGACATATCATACCACTCAAAGTAACGGTCCATGCCGAACTCCCAATCTAGGTAGACTTTCGGATCCAAAGACCCGTAAAAAGCGGGAGAGTCCGCTCGCACGGTCTTAAAGACCCGATCATCATCCTCATCTCGTTGTGGCTGAAAACCACGACGGCGTTGACCATATCCCTCATAGGCATTGTCGGAACCATAGTCCTCGAGACCAAGGTCACGGTGCGGTAGTTGGGGAACCCGAGGAAGGGCGGGTGGAAGAGCCTGTGGTGGCTGGTTTTGGGCCGCGGGAGCGGCCTGGACTTGGGCCATGGGAGCGGGTTAGACTTGGGCCACCGCGGGAGGAGGTGCGGGTGGGCCTTGGGCTGCCCCTGGAGGGTCCCCGTGTGACATCCTATCTAACCGCCCAACGAGGTCTTGGACCGACCTGTCGGAGGTCTCCAAGCGCCCCTCCATGGCTCTAAGGCGACCATCCATATTATCGGAGAAAGTCCGAAAGTTAGCATCGGATTGGTCCAACCTAGTCATAATGGCCATCATCGCCTCTTGTAGGGAGTGGAAGTCTCCCGAGGTATCCCGTGGGTTGGCCATAGGTGGTGGTGGGGATGAGTACTGAGTACCCCGACGAGTGGGCATGCAAACACACCGACTAGAAGACGCCGACTAAAGCAAAACACACTAATGCAAAATGATGCGCCTAGACTTAACCAAAACGCGGTACGCGGCGGAGGTAATCGACCCGAAGGTCACTCGCGCAAGTGTGCGGCCTTCCCGATAGGTGTAGCCTAACGTTCGGACAACACCTTTTGATATACTGAGTAAAGGGATGCAATGCAAAAAGACACTTTTTTTTATTTTAAAACAATGATGACCCTAAACACGACTTAGACGTAAATGACTAATGAATGACACTTTTTTTGGACACCCTAGACTCAAACTCGCTCTGATACCAAATTGATGGGGGACGAGACACGGACACGACAAGCTCGCGATCGTCCCTTAACGAGGGAAGCGTCAGACGTGCGCGGTTGAGAAACCGGCAAGAGCTAGGGTGGTCGGCTCGCACTTTCGTGCCCGGATCGGGTCACGGGACGGTCACGCTCTCTCTCGTAGCAGCGGTGAATGATAATATAGCGAGCTAACGGACCTAAAGCATGCTCTCTAGCAGCGGCATAAACAAGTATATATGAAAATAAGTAAATGCCGAGTGTAGGGAGCGAGAACGATACCTCCACGCGCTCGGCGTGGGGAAGACGGACCTGGCCGAAAACTCGTACTCCCGGGAAACTTAACACACAATAATTACAGCAATGGGCACATGCCCGCTCCACACAGGGAGGTAAAGGGCTATACAAATGGGCCCGGGAGGACCGAATTCGGGTTGACGGGCAGCTTCGTGTGTTGATTCGGCTACACGCGTGTTCACGACAGTGGGGCCCACGTGCTGTCCGGAGGGGCCGTGTGGGACCCGATGGTACCGCTGTAGTGGAGACACTTGGAGAAGCGCTGTTGACACCTGGAAAATGAACAAGGGTGGAAACACAATTGAAAAGAGGGTCTGACCAACAGTGAAAGATCAATGATGAAGCCCGTCCACCATTCACCCGGCTAAAGCCTTTGTCGGCCAAAGCTGATGCCCGGTGCCGATGTCATTCAGACGGCAGCACCGATGAAGCCGCAGTCACTCGACTGATAAGACCTCCCTGATGAGAAGTCGGAGCAGATGGAGATTACGAAGGCTTTTGGCAAAGACAGGACAAATGAAGAATCCTCTACATAGATTACACACCCGGCCGAAGTCTGTCAGACTGAAGCTGATCTGCGGTCTTGTCACCGTTCGGATGACGATGCCGATGAAACATACCCGGTTTTGTCGTCATTCAGACGACAATACTGATTAAAACCCCAGTTTGTTCACTGATGGAACCTCGAGATGATCTCAACAAAGCTGTGTCACTACTAAAGTGGCCTCTTTCGGTTCTGATAAAAGTCAATACAAAATGACTAAGGGAAGCCAAGGCAATTATGTGGCCTAAAAAAAGGCACTAAATGGGCCGGCTGATTGGGCTTCTGACCATGGCGCCGGGAGCTTCCACGAAGGGCCGCTGGACGGGCCGGGAGCTGTGGCTAAGAAGACGGTCGCGCCGACTGCTCTCCACCGAGAACACACGAGAATGAGACCTATATAAACCCCCCCCCCCTTTGAAAGAAAAGGGGATCGAGCGGAGGATCGGAAGCGAGACCATCAATCAAAAAAAAAAAGAAGAAGCCAGAGGGAGAGAGAGAGCCTCCTCCGCTGAAAAAGAAAGAGAGAAGAGACCGATTCCCCAGGGAAGAAGCTCCAGGTGGGCACCCGGGGAGGGAGAGGAGTCAATGCTCCGCCCTCCCCCATGGTTTTATTTTTTTCTTATTCATGTAATCCTGCCGAGTTTATCTCGATTTTGATTTTGGATGTAACCGGGATATCCTGATGTCTATTCATCTCCTTCTCCCTCATTCCCTCCGTGCGATTGATGTGAGTTCTGGGGTGATCTGATGATATGAAATGCTCTAATGGCCCGTTTGGGCGTTGGGTGATTGAAACATCTGCCAGCTATCTCTCCGTATGTTGCTATGTCTTTCCTTTACATGTTTTCGTTGTTTTAGCTCGACTGAAGCGCGTCTGATTCTCTAATGGGTCTTCGGATTCAATCGTCTTCAGCAGAATAAGTGTGGCTCTAGTTATACCGATGCCCATGGCCGTTCGGTGTCGCTTGCGGGGAGCCTCCCAGGCTTGCCCCAGGGCCAGAGACAGATTATCTCTTGGCTTCTGGGGCAGTCTGCTATCGATATTGGCAATGCTTTCAATGGCCGCTGCTAGTGATTTTCTATAGTTCTAGATGTTATGGTTTTTGCCTATTGGCACTGTCAAAATCATCCCTGGGTCCAGAGACAGCCATCTCTTGGCTCTCAGGATGATGAAAGACGACATCAAGCTGTCCCCGGACTCTACACGGCAGTGGTGACACGGGTTCTCTGTACCCTGATTTTTCCCTCCCAGTTTCCTCTCTGATCTTGGACTTTCTTTGAAACCTAAGCCAAATCCAGTTGAAACCCGAGGAATTGATTCATTTTGACCTCACTGGGCCTATTTACCTCGGCCTGAATCGTCAAGAAACCCCTGAATCCCTAACAGATCTAAGAACAGGGTACCGTAAAGCCCTGTTCTGATCCCGGCGTCCTCATAGCTCTCGGCCCCGCGTACAGTAAATCAGGTGAATAGCTCTCGGCGCCATCCTTCAGGCGCCGAGAACTGTTCTAACATGGCCGCGCCGGGAGCCCTGCACTCTGACCGTGGCGCCGGGAGTCCTACTCCCTGGTCTCCTCCTCGCTGCGCCGAGGGTCCCCTCTCCCTTGGCCATCCCGCCGGGAACCTCCCACTCTGGGCAGTTCCTCTTCACACCGGGAACTCCTGGCCTTTGCTTCAACGCGTCGGAAACCTGCCTCTTTGTTCATGTGCCGGGAGCCTAACCCACCGGCATTCTTCTGGTGCCTTGAGCCATAATGTGCACCTCAGGGACGACAATTAATGGGGATAACCCTCCCTTTTTCTACGAGATTTTCCGGACTCGATCGGCTTTTATAACCTTCCGAGGCAATGGAGCTCCGCCACTGCGTAAGCTTCGTTGACCTCTAGAGGGATATCGGAACAGTGCTGCAGGCATGTGCATGATCAAGGGTCCAATACCCCTCTATTTGGCTTTCACCCCAGCGCTCCGTGGGTGATCGTCTATCATTCCCTGGCAAATGCTGAGTCCGGGGGAGATGCTGTCAAAATTCTCCCAGGACCACGAAGCCTACATTAAACTGCCCCTGGGATTCTGCATGACACTGGTGACAGGGTTTCCCTATGCCTGGGCCTTCCCAAAGTCCTCCCAGATCCTGATGTTCCTATGAAGCCCAAGCCTAATCTAATTCAATTTTGATGCCCTGACCAATTTTTAACCCCAAAGAAACCCCTGCCCTTGGCCTGAATCAATTAAAAACCTAAAACAGAGTATCGTAAGCTCTGTTCTGTTCCCGGCGCCAAAATACCTCTCGGATCAACCTACAGTAAACGCGATGAATAGTTCTCGGCGCCATCCTTCGGGCGCCGAGACCTAATTTTGGCTTCCTGGCCGTCGCGCCGGGAGCCCTGCACTCTGGCCGTCGCGCCGGGAGCCCCGCATGCTGGCCGCGCCGGGAGGTTTCCTCTCCTTCGGCTGAGCGCGCCGGGAGCCACCCCCCTTTGCAGCCGCGTCGCGCCGGGAGCCTTCCTCAGCCCCGTCGCGCCGAGACCCTCTTCTAGCATCTCTTCCTCGCGCCGGGAAGCCTGCGCCGAAGGCCCTCTCCCCTTTGGCTCCTCTTCGTCGCGCCGGGAACCCAAGCCCTCTCGTTATGGCGCCGGGAACCCCCAGCCTTCTTGTTTTGATGCCGGAAGCCCTGGCCCTCCCATTTTCGGGTCGTGCCGAGAGTCTGTGTCCATTCAGAGCGTGCCGAGAGCCCGATCTACCACCCAATGAATTCCAACATCCGAAGTGAACCCACGCAAGGGATATCTGTGGATCACCCGATATGTCCCGGGGATAAAATTGAAGGGGAGTCATAACCCCTATGTTTCACCTAACCGCGACGGATTTACAAATAACCCTTTTGCTCGGGGGGTCTTGCCACTGCATGAATCCCGCTAGCCCTTTCAAAGGGAAAATCACACATTGCCCCCCCCTAGCCCGTATGTACACGGGTTGGGAGGTTCGGCTTCCCTAGCTCTCGACACTCATCCCGATACTCCGCGGGTGATAGCCTCTTTCCCCCTGGGCATAACCCAGATTAAGAGGAAAGGCCGTCGAAATACTAATCGAAGCTTTAAACCTATATCATGGCCATGGCTTTGCCTTCCCGTGATGAATATCTTCTATCTCCTTGTTTCCACCAAGTATAACTGTTTGGACCGCCAACCACATGATCTAGTCGGTTTCTGTGATTGATGTTATTATCTTACCTGTCTCTCTGGCCCTGGTATGAAGTTTAAAGTCAAGCATGTGAATATCCGTTTGCCTCCCAAGGCCTCCTACTTTAGCGTTTAATCAAGGGTTGTCCTTCCTTGGAAGGACGTAATTAACGTCATAACGTTCATGGTATGACGGGCTTCTGGTCCAGACACGATCACTCATAATCGACTGACCAAGTCAGATCGAGCGCATAATGAAATCGTCACACATGTGACTGGCACGCCAATAAATCAATGAATAAACAATAAACAAAAAAAATAAATAAACATAAGATTACGCGTCCACAAGTCTGGCACGCCCGGTGGGACGAATCTACAATGACAGCCGGAATCATGTCCGTTTGCTTCGGCCAACAGCCGATCGACATGCACGTGCGAGAAGGCTACCTGGCAGTACCCCTCGCGTTCGGATCAATGCCGCCCGCCGTCGGGATGCCCAACTGTCTGGGCCTTATCTTCACAGACCTTCTGCAGGTCGATAACAACGAGCAAGGCGCCGCTGCAAGTGCCCTGATAAGGGCTGCTGATGAGAAGACTAGCTTACCGGGGAAGACGGCCTCGACAGCCGTCGCCTGCTATGTGCACCATGTTCAAAGGTGGGACGTGGTCTCCACTGCTGCCCAGAAGGGAAAAACAACCAACCGGAGGAGCCGGTATGCCGCTGCTAACCGTCGTCTTTCAAATTCTGGGAAGACAATGATGATGGGCGATGTTAGGGTGAACCTCGACGGTCGCCCCCGAGAGGTCCGGCCGGACAGGATTGTCCCGACCATCCAAATTGACAACAAGTTCCAAGTTCTGGCCACCAGGAAGGCCAATTGGGAAGCTGATGGAAGGAAGTCGCTGGCGCCCAAGCCGGCAAGATACAAACAGGTCTGGCGACCGAAGAAGATGCAGAGCTGGACTCAAGCTCAAGATGAGGAGAAGGTTACCCATGATGCTGTCACCCACTTCAAGGCGGGAAGCCAAAGAGGAGAGGGAAAAGAGACAGGAAATGCTATTGCTGCTCACCCCAGAGTCTGGGGAAGCGGATATGAAAGAAATATTGCAGAAAGAAAACTGACTGCCGTTCGCCCCATGATGAGGAGTAGGAGACCTGAGAAGAAAGAAGACCTTGCTGCCACCCGCCCCAGGGCCGGGGGCAGAAGATGGCAGAGAAAAAAACATGATGTTGCTACCAACTGCTGCCGGAATAGCGATGCGGGAATGCGTGAACCAGCCATGGTTGCCATCCCAAGAAGATCGAGGGCTTGTGCCAGACAGGCCGACATCTTCAGATATTCCAAGGCCGAGCATTTGAATGCTCAGATAACAAGACTGGCCTATCAACAAAGAAGCCAGGAAAGACTGGTGTTCCAACCTGAGCCGCAAAGGCACAACTCTGAAGAGACAAAGCAAGTAGTCCGAGACTACTTCTACTGCCTGGGGAGCTCTGCCCTAGGTCAACGAAGACTATTCCGTGCCTTGGGCACCAAGGATGATGAAGAAGAAGAAACCTTCCAAAAAATGATGATCGGAGCCTCCTCCTCCGATTCAAATGACTATGGAGAAGGCCTCAGGGCCAGATATAATGAAGAAGACCTGCACGGGGAAAAGGACAAAGAAAGAATATCGGTCTTTGACCGGCTCAGATATCCTAGTCAAATAAAAAGAAAGGCCTACAAGCGAAAGGGAAAGATGCAAATCTTCGCCTGCAACATGGCTGGACTGGCCAGGGGGCAAGATACACTACCAACTCAGTCAGATGAATTGCTCAGACTGGCAACTAGACCGGGTCCCGTCACAAGAAGAGGCCAGGCCGCAAAGGATAAAATGAAAATTGAGGATGAAGCTCACAGGATTACCACTATGACAGTTAATGTGGTAACAGCGGAAGATGGAGATAACCCCTTCGTTGATGATGCTGAAGGGACTTCTGAAGATATACAAATCCCATCGACTATGGATCCCATGATCCAGATGATGTTCAGAAGATATCAGCAGGAGATCAGCGCTCTCCGAAGACAGCTCAATGAGAGACAAGAAGCTACATCAGTCTCGAAGCAAGCTGAACCTACAGGGCAGACATCCAGCTCCACAGAAACAACTATCCTGGCTGATAAGGGCAAGACACCGAGCCAACCTGTTCCACAGCAAACAGCAGCTCAGCCCTCTGTGTCCCAGACACAGCCTACCGCGCCCATCTTACGCGCCACTGTGATGACAACTCCTCACAGCCAGCAACAAGCTCACTTCTTCCCAGAAGAGATAGATCCAGCTGTGGCCCACAAGCAGATGATTGAAAGAATTGTGGAAATGAAGCTGTCAGAAAAGACCGGTGGCGACGCGGGTGCCTATGATGTGTACAGAGTACCCTATCCTCCCCAGTATGCTGCCAAGAAACTACCCCCAGGCGTCAGTAAGCCGCCGAAGTTTGAGAAATTTAATGGCCAAGGCTCCCCTAGGGAGCATATAGCCTACTACACTACAATCATGGGCGACCTAGCAGTCGATGAAGCTTATCTGCTCAAGTTCTTTGGCTCATCCCTCACTGGGTTGGCCTTTGAATGGTACTCAAGCTTGCCAGCTGGGTCAGTGGTTGATTGGCCTGATATGCAAAGAAAATTTCGCGACAGATTTCATATCACGGAAAGGGAAATCACGATAGCAGAATTGTATGCTACCAGGCAGAAACAAGATGAAACTGCATTGGATTACATCAAAAGATGGAGGAACCTAGCCATGAGATGCCGAAGGCCTCCTCATCAGGAAGATGCGGTGCAGATATGCAAGCAGAGCCTCAGGAGGGAGGTGCTAGAAAAAATGATCGGTGCAGATGTCAGAACATTTGACCGACTGAACAATATAGTGGCAGAGGTCGAGACGTTCTTGTCCAAACGTCCGACCGCCAATGTTCTCACTATGCCGAAGGGAAAATCCAATGAACGACGGCCATCACACTCTGAGGCCAACACCGTCGATTTCAGAACCTTCGAGCAACAGAAGGGGAAGAAAGGGGCAGATGAAGTTCCCCCGCTGGCAGATACAGCAGAAAGGAAGGATAAAGTCTCTCTGAGAGACAAGATGAGAAAAGCATATTCCTTTCCAAAGGATAAGACGGCCGCACTGTTCAACTGGGCATACAAGTTCAATAAGGTAACATTGCCTGAACCCAAAAGACCAGCAGATGCAGCAAAGAAAGACGATCCGCTGTTCTGTCCATTCCACCGTGCGCTGGGGCACGCAATTGAAGATTGTTATGTCTTCAAAGATATCATGGAAGGAATGGTCAAGAAAGGTGAGCTGCAGTTGGGAGATTACCAGGTAAAGCCGCCTCATCCACATGAGCCTCCACCCTGGAGAGTGGCTGCCAATATGATCTCAGTCTACCAACAGCTGCCCAAAGAGGCCGTTGAAGAATGCACCAAGAATACCTATGAAGCTTGCTTCCTCACCCCGCAGAAAGATCAGGAAGGATGGCAGATAATACCCATAAAAAGCAAAAAGAAGAAGACTCCTGTAGCCAGTACCAGCGGAGCAGTTATCCGGGGTACTACACCAAGGCCTGAGCCGCCTCCGATAAAATCAATATGGCATACAACTGAGACTGGACCAGTCATCCGGATCCCTACTCACAACCGGAGGAGACAAACTCCCCTCCCTACACATAAAGAAGTAAGCCCTGCAGCCAGGCGTCTGCAGCAATACATTAATGAGCTCGATGAGTACGAGCAGAAGAAGCCCAAGCATCTGCTAATGAAGGACTGTATACTCTGGGAGCAGCTCGAAGAATCAAAAATCAAAGAGCAGCCAGAGACAGAACGAGGAAAAGTAGAGAATGAGCCCTTCTGGGGGCAGGAGCCAGCAAAGTCAAATTCCCAAAAGAAGAAGAAACGGCCCAAATCCAAGAAAGGAAAGAAGGTCACGACAGTACAATGTAACACTCTGTCAGTACTCTTCTCCTTGCCCGGGGAGGATGATGAGCCGGAAGCATCCAACGCTCCGCTAGAGGCTAACCATGCCGAAGCCTCTACCTCGGCCCATGCAACACGTTCTGGGAGAAAATGGGGGCGCCCACCACCAGCCAACCATAACATCATGTTCAGAGGGGAGCAACCCTATCAAATCCCGGAGCCGGAGATTCGAGGTATCCAGGTTCCTCCCCCTGCCAGTCTGTACCAGGACAAAAAGAAGGCAGATGAAGCCCCTTCATTCCTGGAGTTCCTGTCCAGCTTAGAAAATGAGCAGCCGGCTCATACTGCTCCAGACAAAAGCAATAAATGCCAGCAGACAGCGGTTGGAAAGCAGAAACAGCATGAAGAAGATGAAGAATGTAACCCTTTAGCAAAAGCAGGGGCAGTCGCTACAGAAGAAGCCTCCCGGGAGACCGATGAAGAAGATAAAATTGGGACTGGGCAGTCAAGGCCACAGGCACCACATGAACCTCCAAGACCCCGATGGGCAGAGGAGATGAGACTGTCTAATGTCCGGGTAGGCAGTCGAGTCATGAAAATGCTGAAGAAGCTCCCTACCAGATTCTCCATCTGGGAAATTCTCTCTCTGAGTGGAGAAGCTCGCCAAGCCATTGTGGATGCCCTGCAGTCCCCGGCACAATGTGAAGCACTCTTGACAGAGGTGAATACTGGGCCATCAGTCACGTTCACCGAGGATGATATGCTAATCCCAAATTCCGGCCATAACAGACCGCTATATATGAGGGGTTCCCTGAACTGTCAGCCGATAAGCAGAATACTGATAGATCCAGGGGCCGCTGTGAATATTCTCCCATACCGCATCTATCAGAAACATTACTTTGATCTGCAGCTCACCAAGGTCAGAGACATGAAAATTGCAGGATTCAACCAGAAATGTGAAACACCTCTCGGGGTGGCTGATTTCAATCTCACACTGGGCGACCTCACTACAGTGGTACGATTCTATGTAATCGACTCCAACACCACATATAAGGCCCTGCTGGGAAGACCGTGGCTGCACGAATATCAGATAGTGCCATCCACGCTACACCAATGCATAAAATATTGCCATGAAGGAAAAGAGGAAAGGGTGTTTGCAGACCTACATCCCTTCGAAGTGTTCGAGTGCCACATGCTCGATGCGTCCTATTACACCGAGGTGTCACAAAGGGATAAAGGAAAAGAAACTGTGGTCAGCCAAGAAAAGTCGGCGACGAAAGCCAGAAATTGGTCCCCGCCGCCGCCAAAGGGCTACATTAAAAAGCATGGGGTGTCTCACATCTCCTATGCTGGTGATTTTGCTCGGATCACTCCTCCCGGCATACACCCAGATGATACCGAAGAAAAGATGAAAGAAAAATACACACAGGTGGAAGTTCCTCAGGGTCTAGTCAAGCCCATAGCCAGCACAGAATACCAGACAGTGCTGCCCCTAAAGACCATGGAAATCCCTCGCTTTGGCGAACCCCCTATTATATTCTACACCGGGGAGGCAGTCGAAGAAGATGATCAAGACTGCATGGCCCCTGAAGAAGCTGCAAACCTAATGGTACCCATTACGGGCCTGGATTATACTATCCAACGGGTTTCACAAATGTTCTCCAAGATGCAAATGCCATCGATGCAGCCTGCTGCTCAGAAGAAAGCATTCAAGGAGCTATGGGATCCGCCTCGAGATAGCAAGGAACTAAGGAAGATCACACAGCATCCGGGACTGGGTTATACCCTGCAAGAATACTATGAAGCCGAGGTGGATGTCATCTCTGCCTTCTACCAGAATGAAGATCCCCCTGAAGTGGGATATGATCAATACCCCTTTGAAGATGAAGAAATTATGTATCAATCCATAACAGACAATGAAGCCCAAGACAACCAGCCGGAGGCAAGGATGTCTGATGAGACTAAGAAGGGTTGGTGCTGGGAGAATCCATCTTGCAAAGAGGATCTGTTCCAGGCCGAAGCACAATTTGATACAGGAACCCCGGATGAAGATCAAGTAGCCAGAGAGCTGCAAGAGTGCCTGGAGTTTGGGCGCATTCTAGAAGAATTCCGAGCTCTACATAATGATGACCTCTCAGGGGAGCCCACATCAGAAGAGCCTCTAAGCATGAAAGACTCCACTTCGAAGTTTTCCGCTGAGCCAGTCGTGTCCGCGGGGCAGACTGAGCAGAATCCGGCCGTATTGGCCTTATACGATGCACCAGCATCTGCTGATGACCAATCTGATGAAACAGAAAATCATGAAAATGAAGGAGATTATATCCCAGGAGGCTTTATTGATTTGCAAGAAGCCCCACCCGAAGTTGAAGACGGAGGCCAAGCCACTGTTGATGAGCTGATAGAAGTGAATCTGGGGTCAGTAGATGAGCCAAGGCCTACGTTCCTCAGTGCATTGCTGGAGCCAGCTGCCAAAGAACAGTATATTCAGTTTCTGAAAGAATTTCGAGACTGCTTCGCGTGGACATATGATGAGATGCCGGGACTGAGTTCTGATGTGGCACAGCATCGATTGGCGATAAACCCAGAGGCAAGCCCTGTGAAGCAGCCTGCCAGGAGAATGCGTCCCGAACTGATAAATCAGATCAACAAAGAAGTCGACAAGCTGATCGATGTGGGCTTTGTTGAAGAAAACCAATATACTACATGGCTGGCCAATATAGTGCCTGTGAAGAAGAAAAATGGGCAGATCAGAATATGTGTAGATTTCAGAGACCTGAATAAGGCTTGCCCGAAAGATGATTTCCCAGTGCCAATCACTGAAGTAATGATCGATGCAACCACTGGCCATGAAGCTCTGTCATTCATGGATGGGTCATCCGGATACAACCAGATCTGGATTGCTGAAGAAGACAGAGTGCATACTGCATTCCGCACCCCGAAGGGGATATTTCACTACAAAAGGATGCCGTTCGGCCTCAAGAATGCCGGCGCTACTTATCAAAGAGCTATGACAAAGATCTTTGATGATTTACTCTTCAAGAAAGTGGAGTGCTACATCGATGACCTGGTGGTGAAAACCGGCAGAAGAGAAGATCATCTGCAAGATCTGAGGATAGTGTTCCAGAGGCTGCGAAGATATGAACTCAAGATGAATCCTATGAAATGTGCCTTCGGCGTGTCCAGTGGAAAATTCCTTGGGTTCATCGTCCGTCATAGGGGCATTGAGATCGACCCATCCAAGATTAAAGCTATCCAGGAGCTCCCTCCACCAAGGAATCTCCACGAGCTGAGATCTCTACAAGGGCGTTTGGCCTACATCCGACGATTCATATCAAATCTGTCGGGGAGATGCCACCCTTTTCACAAGCTCATGATGAAAGATGTACCGTTCCTCTGGGACGATGGCTGTCAGGAAGCTTTTGAGAAGCTGAAAGAATATCTCAAGACCCCTCCAGTGCTGGGGGCACCTATTAAGGGCAAGCCTCTGATACTATACATTGCAGCCACACACTGTTCCCTGGGGGCAATGCTAGCACAGATAAATGAAGAAGGCAAAGAGCAGGCTCTATACTACCTAAGTCGGAGGCTGATTAGAACTGAAGAAAGCTACACCTATATAGAAAAGACATGCTTGGCACTAGTCTTTGCCGTTAAAAAGCTCCGGCACTACATGCTATCACATGAAATCAGATTGATATCTGCAGCAGATCCGCTCAAATACATATTGACTCAGCCAGTACTGAAAGGCCGATTGGGCAAATGGGCAGTAATTCTGATGGAATTCGATATCACATATATACCCCAGAGGGCAATAAAAGGACAGGCCGTGGCTGATTTCTTCGCAGAGCACCCGGTGCCAGAGATTGATATGTTGGGGACTGAGTTACCCGATGATGAAACATTAGAAGCCTGCCAGGCTCAGTCAACTATGTGGCAGCTATTCTTTGATGGAGCATCTAGAACAGAGACAGACTCCAATGGAAAGACCAGAATACGAGCCGGGGCCGGTATTGTGCTAAGATCGCCAGAGGGGGAGGTTGTACATACTTCCTGTTCTATAAACAAGCCCTGCACTAATAATGAAGCCGAGTATGAAGCTCTGATAATCGGGTTGCGCATCAGCCTCAACATGGGTATCCAGATGCTTCAGGTATTCGGGGATTCAATGTTGATAATAAAGCAAATCCAAGGTGAGTTCGAAGTGCGAAAGCCAGAGTTGAACCCCTACCACCAAAAGGCTGTGCGCCTCATGGCGAAATTCTATCATATTGAGCTTAAGCATGTGGGCCGTGCACATAATGCCCAGGCTGATGCATTGGCAAAGCTAGCCAGCTCAATAGCAGTCCCACCGGATGAGACACTGAACAATGTTGTTATAAACCGGCGGCAAGTCCCCAGCATGCTAGAAGACTGCCCCGAAGAAAATGAAGTCGCCACGATTAGTACAGAACATGCATCTGATTGGAGACAGCATTTGCTACAATGGTTTTTACACCAACAGCTGCCGCAGAAAAGAGAAGAAAAGATGAAACTTTTAAGGATCAAAGATTCTTATGAATTCAGAAATGGAACTCTATTCCGAGTAATGGCAGATGCACGCAAGAAGATTCTGCTCCGCTGCCTGTCCACTGAGGAAGCTTGGCAAGCGATGAAAGAAATACATGCTGGGACAGCAGGTGCTCACCAAGCTGGCCCTAAGATGAAGATAGAAATCAAGAAGCTGGGCTACTATTGGCCCACCATGTTTGAAGATTGCTGCAAGTTTGCAAAGTCATGTCAGAGATGTCAGGAGCATGCTGTTGTGCCTAGAAGGCCACCTGCCGTTCTGCACCCTACAATCCCTAGCTGGCCGTTTGCACAATGGGGAACTGATGTAGTCGGCCCACTACCGACCTCCTCAGCCGGACATAAGTACATACTGGCAATAACAGATTACTTCTCCCGATGGGCGGAGGCTATAGCATTACGAGAAGTGACTGGTGAGCTGGTTGCCAGATTCATCAAACAGAACATTATCTTCCGGTTTGGGATCCCCAGCCGAATAATATCCGATAATGGAAGTCATTTCAGAAATCAAAAGATCTATCGGCTCGCCGAGAAGTATAAGATCGAGTGGAGGACTTCCACTCCTTACAATCCACAGGCAAATGGATTGGCAGAAGCCTTCAACAAAACGTTATGCGCCTTGTTGGCCAAAGTCGTCAGTTCTAATAAGAAGGACTGGGAAGAAAAGATGTATGAAGCTCTATGGGCATATCGCACTGTCTTCAAGACACCTACAGGGTGCTCGCCATATTCATTGGTATACGGCTCAGAGGCAGTAGTTCCACTGGAGCTGGAAGTCCCGTCACTCAGGGTGGCAATCCAATATGACCTGGCCCGTGGCGAACAAACCAATGCAGAAAGAAGATTACAAGAACTGGCTGAATTGGAAGGGAAGCGCCTCCAAGCTCAGAAGAATATCCAGATGTACCAGGCCCGCATGACCACTGCGTTCAACAAACTCGTAAAAGGACGAGAATTTAAGAAAGGTGACCTCGTCATGGTCAAGAAAAGAGAAGTCATGGCGTCCAACCCAAAAGGAAAGTTAAATCCTAATTGGGAAGGCCCTTATGTGATATATAGGGTCTACGAAGGAGGGGCCTACATGGTTGTTAACCATCGAGGGGAGATTCAATTCTCACCACTCAACGGTAAACACCTAAAGCTGTATCATGCTGCCCAACCAATGTTCCCCGAGTAATCAGGCTAAGAGCTACCCTATTTCCTTGGTCTAGCGGCACTCTGCCCTAACCAAGTCACCCACTTCCTTGGTCTAGCGGCACTCTGCCCTAACCAAGCTACCCTGCTCCCTTGGTCTAGCGGCACTCCGCCCTAACCGAGCTACCCTTTTTCGTGGTCTAGCGGCACTCTGCCCTAACCAAGCTACCCTGCTCCCTTGGTCTAGCGGCACTCCGCCCTAACCGAGCTACCCTTTTTCGTGGTCTAGCGGCACTCTGCCCTAATCAAGCTACCCTGCTCTCTTGGTCTAGCGGCACTCCGCCCTAACCGAGCTACCCTTTTTCGTGGTCTAGCGGCACTCCGCCCTAACCAAGCTACCCTTCTTCCTTGGTCTAGCGGCACTCCACCCTGGCCGAGCCATCCCTTATCATGATCTAATGACAGTCCGACTTGTTACCCTCCCAAAAGAGGGGAAGAGAGAATAAAAGAATGAAAATAAATAAAAAAATGGGGTTAAAAAAAAATAGAGATACCATGCCGGTCTTGTTCAGGTTTTCCGAGCAAGGGCAAAAACGGCTAAGACCCAGCTGTGGTGAAAACCCGAAAGGGCACTGCAGGCAAAATCGGGTACCCCGCCACGTGAAAACCCGAAAGGGCGCGTGGGCAAAAGCAAGAGGGGGCTGGCTCCGGTGAAAACCCGAAAGGGCGCCTGGGCCAGTAATATGGGGACCCTAAAGAAACCTCACCTCCCGTCATGAACTTCTCGTCGATCGGCCGAGACGTTCTCGTCCAATCAACGATCAAACCCGCCCAGTTCATACCCTACGTCTGTCCTGATAAAACCCTCATACCTTGCCAAAATCCCACGATGGTGAAACCTGCTGTTGATTGATTGGCACATTGCCCAATCAGCGATAAAACCTATCCAGTTTAGACCCTACGTCTATCCTGATGAAATCCATGATATCCTTGCATTGGTATAAACCCAATACCGATGATGAAACCCATCTTTAGTCGACAGGGCACCCTGCCCGATCGGTGAAGAAATTTGTTCGGTCTAGACCTTACATCTGTCCCAACTAGAGCTACGAGTCTCGCTATGTCCCACCGTGATGAAATCTGCTGCTGATTAATGGGCACACTCGCCCAAGCAGCAATGAAACCTGTCCGGCTTAGACCTTACGTCTATCCCGATGAAACCCATGAAACCTTTGCATCGATATAAACCCAATACCGATGATGAAACCTCCTGTTGGTCGATTGGCACCCTGCCCGATCAACGACAAAACCAGCCCAGGGTAGACCTTACGTCTGTTCTGATGAAGATTCATAAGATCCTTGCATTGGTATAAACCCAATACCGATGATGAAACCCGTTGCTGATTGATTGGCGCACTGCCCGATCTGTGATGAAACCTACCCAGTCTAGACTTTTCGTCTACTCTGATGAAACCTATAAAAAAAATCCTTGCATTGGTATAAACCCAATACCGATGATGAAACCCGTTGCTGATTGATTGGCGCACTGCCCGATCTGTGATGAAACCTACCTAGTCTAGACTTTTCGTCTACTCTGATGAAACCTATAAAAAAAATCCTTGCATTGGTATAAACCCAATACCGACGATGAAACCCACCTTTGATCAATGGGCACCCTGCCCGATCAACAAAGAAACCCGTCCTATCAAATCTGCATATCCCTTTACGTCCCGCCGTGATAAAACCTACCATTTGTAGACACGCCAAAATTGACGTTACTGTGAGTACATCTCATATTGCCTTGTAATGTCCCAATTTGACCCTCAAATTAGTTCTATTTGAGTGTTTTTTCCCACTTTTTTTAGATTTCTCCCTTTTTTCACCCTTTTCCTATTTTTTCCTATTTTTCTGGATTTTTCTGGATTTTCTGGGCATTTTTTCTCTATTTTTTAGAAATAACGACTTGATCTGGGGCGTCCTTTAAATAACGACTTATACATGGGCGTTTCTTAAAAAATTGACGACTATACTGGAGGGCGTCCATTCTTTCAAATTTCCATTTTTCTGGATTTTTCTGGGAATTTTTCGGATTTTTTTGGGAATTAACGACTTAACCATGGGCGTTACTTTAAATGTGAAAAGAATAAAAAATCAAAAAATTGAATTCACGCCTTACACACGGTCGTCACTTTTTCAAATTGATTTTTTAATATTATTTTCCACTCTCTTCCAGAGGTGATTTGGTGGCCTTCCGGGTGTCATAAAAATTCGCAAAAATAGTCGTTGGAATCAGGGCGACGAGATGCACCTCCACCTAAAAAATGGGAAAATAATATTGAGAAATGAAAAATGGCCCTATTTCGAATTTTTTTAATTAACGTCCTTTGTTAAGGCGTTTTTTAATTAACGCCTTTGACTCAGACGTGTTTCAATTTCATTTCTAAAAATGATCCAGGAATTAACGCCCTTGTGCAGGGCGTGTTTTTAAAAGACGCCCTTCGGAAGGTCGTCAATTCTTGAATTGACGCCCTGAGCCAGGTCGTGTTTCACTTTTGTGCTTCGAACGAACGCAGCCTTTCCCAGAGAGACTCCTGCTTCGTTTGGGCTCTTGCCCAGTCTAATCCTCTCCTATTTTGGGCTCTTGCCCGTTCTTATCTCTTCCTCCTTTGGACTCTTTCCTTCTTATCTTTTTCTACCTTATTAATAGAGACTTTCGTCTCTGTTGATCGGTTGGATACTCCTCCCTCCGTTGTTTTCTTCGGTTCCACTCCTCCCTATTTTTTTTCTTCTTCTGTCTTCCGTATTCTTCTTCTGTCTCCTTCTATTTTCTTCTTCTTCTTGTGTGTTTCTTTCTTCTTCTGTTTCTCTTCTTCTGCCGTCTTCTTCTTTTTCTTCTTTTGCTTCTTCTTCTTCTTCTTCTTCTATCTTTTTCTTCTTCTTCTTCTGTCTGTCCCTCTTCCTCTTTTTTCTTCTTTTCTTTTTACAGGAACCGAAGGAAGGCTGTGGCAAAGGAGGATTCTCTTCCGACGATCAACATCTTTCAAGCTTCCTCCCCATTGAGCATTCAAGCCAAAGAACCAATAAAAAGATTTTTTTATCTTATCTCCCTTTTTTTTTCATTATAGTTCATAGTTCATGCATCATATTTCATTGTTATTGATTTTTCTCAACCATCATATTGAGATCTCCCCTTAGTGCACTCTTGCACTCTTTCCACTTGTTTTCTTATTTTTTATGCATATCATCATTCATCTCCCCACACCCTCTTTGCATAGGGGTTTAAGGGCAACCACCCTTAAGGTGTGTTCTCACATATGTTTACATGCTCATATCTTTTAAGGATTGATGCTACACACACCATGTTCTAATTCACATCTTTTATTGGTGTTTGTTATTTTTTGCAAGGGTAATACAAGTGAAGGACTCTCTTCATCGGCCGGCCGATTTGAAGAGAAAGGAGCACCTACAATCAACCGCATCTTTTGAGGTATTTTGCGATCATCTCCCCATATTATTTTCCACTTGAGACCCTCGTGTCTCTGGCGATCACACACACTCCCTTTTTAGCACCTCGTGCTATTTTATTGCTTTCATCATATCTATTGCTTTTTTTATATTTAAGTGGATTTTTAAAGAGATCTACAAATTGGCGATCACGGTGGGACCCTTTGTGTTCTTCATCTATTACCCGTTTCCCCTTAGGCACCCGCGTGTGCCATCTCCCTTATTTGCACCCTCGGTGCGTCCCCCTTTTGTGCCCCTCGGGCACCCTCCATTGGTTTTGTCCTTTTCCCTAAGTGATTTGTCAATTTATTGATTTTTCTTTAAAATCTCCACTTATTTGAAATTTTGATGAGCATGCTTATATCTTATATTTGTTGATTGCCTGCGACTGTGAGTGGTTGTTACTGTTGGCCGTGGATTGAGAATTAACGCCTCTGTCGGAGGCGCCTTTTGATTTCACGCCCTAACCCAGGGCGTGTTGTTTGAAGTTAACGCCTTCTGACAGGGCGTTTGCTAGCTGTCTCCAATTATCTCTGCTTGCTTGGTGAATTCACGCCCGTTGCAAGGGCGTCTTTATCTTTATTAGCGCCTCCTTTACAGGCATTTTCTTGGATTTGACGCCCGCTGGATAGGGCGTCCTTTTATTTATAGCGCCTCAGACTAAGGCGTGTTTTACCCTACCCCTTGGCCCCTCACGTTGATTCACGACAGTCACACCGTCGTGTCCTTGTTTAGTAGCGTCCCCTTCCAGGGCGTGTTTTTACTGTGGGTTTCCAGAACCCTCCGGCTGTGGTTTTTCATGATATTTCATGCTTATCTTTGTTGATTGATCATATTATTGTGGTTGGCCTGTTTACCCTGTTTCATTCATATTTGCATTGGTTTGGGAGCCCCCTCCTCTTCATTAGGATCCACACACCCCCTTGGTGAAGGAACGACCCTCCATTGAGCATTCCGTCTCTTTGGATTGGAAATTCCTAAACCAAGCCTCCGTAAGTCCCCGCACCCGTGGATTCCCTCACGGACGCCGGGCAGGTTGTACCCTTTTGGAGTCCCGATATAGTTGGCCTAATACGTGGTGAGTGAGAGTTCCTAGTTGGCATTGGAGTTCAAATCTCATTTGAAACTAGGACTCTCCTTGTGTGAATCTTTCCAAACTTTATTAAAATCCTTAATTCACCAAGGATAAAACAATCAAAAATCACGGTAACCATTCCAACTTGTGTGCTTATTTGCATAATTATTGAGAATTTTTGACTATATAATGGCTTACCATGATAGAAACATGTTCAATTCAATTCATGAGGATGCACAACCTAGCACTTCATATCCTCAATTTCAACATGTTAATCAGCATTCTCACCATTCTTTCAAGGGACCACGTCCTTATTCTCATGGTCATACCCAACCCATGGGCAATGTCCATTCTCATGGTCCACCTACTCAATTTCAGGCCACTATTCCCTCGGGACCGTCTCCTCCCAATGACGAGAAGGTCTCTCGAATCATCCATGCATTAGATCATCTTACCCCTCAACAGATCCAAGCCCTTAAGGCTGGCGTTGAGGGTACATCTCATGCATCTCCCCCTCTTTCCAATTCTACACGGGTGGCCCATCACCCACCTCCTCCTTCCAATCATATTCGGGTAGCCCATTACCCATCTCCCCCTATTCATTCTACTCGGGTGGTCCGACACCCGCCTCCTTCTATTCCTCCTCCCTCACGGCCCCGAGGCCCATTTATTCATTGCAATCCGGCCCTTCCGGGTTCTTTTACGGGTCATACAGTCAACTCCCCTCCACGGCCTTTTTATGCGGCCTCTCCTCCTTCAAGGCCCTGCCAGCCCTCTATTGTTCAAGTCACACCCCTCCAACAATCTCTTTTTGATAAGATTACTTCCATGGAGGAACAATTAAAGAGGGTCACGGTTCCTCCTACTCCGGTCAATCCTCTCTATGCGGCTTTGGATGACATTACAAGAATGGAGAGAGAATGGAAGGATAGGATGGACGACTACGGCGTTGATATTCCAAGCGAGCAAGAACCGGCAATTGAAGAATCCGAGCCGGTGTATGATGATGAAGCTCCGCAGGCACCCCTTTCGAGTTTCCTTAACTTTCCACTTCCCCCACTTTCATTCGATGAACCCCTCGCTCAGGATGAAGCCACCATCCCCGATCCAACCCCTATTTCCGAGACTTCTTGGTGTTACGACGATGGGTCGATACTCCAATCACCCGCGCCGACGCATCTTGAGTTTTTCACCACTCCAAACACCGCTCGCCCCATTCGGCATTTTCTACGCACCAAACTTTCACCCATTAACCCTCCACCCATTACACCTCCTCCAGTTACACCATTAACCTCCGCAACACTGGCCTCCCCCAAGCCTTCCACTATTAGACCACCACCCGTTAAGCCATCTACCTCCACACCATCGGCCTCCATTAATTACACCATTAAACCTTCCCCAATTAGCCTCCCATTACCGCCACCTCGGTCTTCCATTATCCCTTTAAAACCCACTTTGCCTATTCCACCACATAACCCTTCACCTTTACCCGTGGCTAATCCTGAGCAGGATTCACCCTTTTTTGCACCCGAGCCAATCCCAACTGCTTCCGAACAAAGGGAGAAACTCGACGTGTTTATACCTCCGCCTCCACTTATCCTTTCTCCAACGCCTTTCATTACGCCCCCACCATTCATGGAGCCTTCCGCCTCTGCTTCACCTCCCTCTACTACTCAGAAGGGGAGTGCTTCTATAAACACTTGTGCCGAGGATGATCAAGAGCTACGAAAGAAGAATTTGGCCATGGCCGCGCTATTCAAAATGCAAGAGTTCATTTACCGGATGCCAATCCGGGTTATTGTGCCAGGCATGATTGAAGAGGCCAAGTCGCCGTCATGCCAAGCACTGATGCTGTGTAAGGGCCGGGCAGGGCACCCTCTGTTCCAACTTCCAAATCTTGAACCCCCGGGCAACATGATGCTTCTGAGCCCTACTTTCCAACTCCCTCACACCATTACTTTTCACCCTCCAAGGGAGTTGTCGTTTACTATTGAAGCTTCGTCATGGGCTTGTATTTCATCCATTAGGCCATTTGGCTGTATTCTTTCACTGCCGTGGAGGGGCAGTTATCTTGGTGCCGAATGGCCTTCCGCTATTTCATCCACCTTCTTGTCTATCACATCTTTTCCATGGGCCATTCCCAGGGTTAGGAGGAGGATCTCGTCCTCTCGCCCTTCATATTCTCCATATTCTTTGCATCTCATTGCATTCGCACATTCATTGCATTCATCGCATCCATCCCATTGCATGCATTTGCACCTCCTGCTTCCCGGGTTTCCAAACCCGTATCTTCCCCGCCTTCCGGCACCTCCGGATATTCCGCACTTCCCATCTTATTCATCTTCATATTTTTATCCACTATCCCTGGGGCATCGCGTCCCTTTTCCTGCTATCTCCCTGGAACCTCCAGGAAGTTTATCCCTCCTCTTTGGGCATCGCGCCCCTTTTCATCTTCTTCCTCCGGAACCTCCGGACTTTCCCCTCGGGCATCGCGCCCCTTTCCATTCTCCTCCTCCGGAACCTCCGGACCTTTCTCTCGGGCATCGCGCCCCTTTCCACTTTCCTCCTCCGGAACCTCCGGACTTTCCCCTCGGGCATCGCGCCCCTTTTCATCTTCTTCCTCCGGAACCTCCGGACTTTCCCCTCGGGCATCGCGCCCCTTTCCATTCTCCTCCTCCGGAACCTCCGGACCTTTCTCTCGGGCATCACGCCCCTTTCCACCTTCCTCCTCCTGAACCTCCGGACTTTCCCCTCGGGCATCACGCCCCTTTTCATTCTCCTCCTCCAGAACCTCCGGACTTTTCCCTCGGGCACGACGCCCCTTTCCACCTTCTCCTTCCTGATTTTATTCCTCCGGAACCTCCGGATTCTCCGTCTTATTCTCTCTATCATCTCCCAGGGCATCGCGACCCTCCTGATTTCATTCCTCCGGAACCTCCGGACCTTCCATATTTCCTTCAATTCATCTTTTTGCTCCTCCGGGACTCCATATCTTTTATTCTCTTCTTTCTTTTCCGTCATCTTTTTCATCATCTTTTTCCCTATTTCTCCCCAGGGCATCGCGTCCCTTCTTTCGTTATCCCTCCGGAGCCCCCGGATGATTCCTCCTATCACGATTCTCCTCCTTTACCTCCGGACCCTTCGGATCCACCTCTTTCCATCTACCAATTTCTTCTTCTGATTCCTCCTAATTCTGGGTCCGACCCAACTTCTTCCACATCCACTGCCTTGGGCATTTGCCCCTTCTCCCATTGTTTTCGAGGCTTTAGTCCTCACTCCTCCTTCTAATTCTCCTCTCCTTCTGTAGACCTTTCATGTGATCAGGGTCTCCACACCTTAGTGAGGGAGTTCTAGCCCTCGCCTCTCTTCCTTTTCTCCTTATTCATCTGAGTCTGGTCTTGGCACCACTCCTTCTTGTTAAGCCACTTTCAATCCTTTGCTTCCAATTCTTTTGACTGCCAAAGAGGACAAATCTCACGATGATCAAGATCGCTTCTCGCGGCAGCTGCTTCTACAAAGGTCGCAAGGTAACATATTGGCGTAAGTATGCATTTTAATGATATCATTTTCTCATTACTTCACGCATGATTTTCAAAATCAAGTGCTTCTTAACGAGATTAAGAGTGGTGTTTTAAACCTTTATCTTAGGCTTTTGTTTAATTAAATCACTCTCAAAAGAGTCTTTCGGCTTGCTATGCAGCACCTTTGGGTAATAAGAACCCCGCACTGGGAATTCAACATTCTCTCCCCGCCTGTTAAGAGCAACCCTTAGCTGGGCATTCCACACACTTCACGGCGTCCTTAGCCGGCTCCTTTGGTTAAAACACCGTTGCTACCTTGGCCATGCCATGAGTATATCTGAAAGTCTTTTTCTCTCCTTCACTCGGCCGAATGCAGGTACAAGAGGTTGACGGATGAGATGACCAACCTTGGTAATCCCCAATACGAGAGGAGTCTCAAATAGGGGCAGTCTTGACCCAAAATCAATATGAGTTTCATGATATACATCTCGCCAAAAGGGCTATTATGAAAATCAAGTCAAAATTTCGATAAATTCAAAATTGTGAATTATGGCATGTCAAGAGTGGCAAAGTCCCCGCAGGGAAAACCCTGGTCGTATGCATGTCATGGGTCTAAAAATCAAAGGCATAAAGCCCCGGCGCAACAGACTACCTCTTTGAGGGTTAACACCTTGGAAGGAATTCAAGTCTTGATATCTCCCATCCTGCATAAAGCTTATCTCCAATTATTCTTCTCTTCTCCCTCCAAGATCGAATGTTTCTTGGGTATGGCCTTGGTAGGGGCACCGTTGATCAAAGGCGGTCGGTTATAGGGCGCCACCTTACAATGCACGCCCAGCTTTGGACAGTTTTAAGCAAAAAGGGAAGGAACGAGGACTCCTAGCCAGTGGTTTAAAACACCCTTTGATGTTGCTTTAGCAATGTCTAACCAAAATCAAACAAAAAATTGAATATTTCTTGTCCAAAATCCATAAAAATTGGAATACCTTTCTCAAAACTTCACAAAAAATTGAATATCTTTTACAAAACTTCACAAAAATTTGCATATTGATCAAAACTCATAAAATTTTTTATCTTTTTCAAAACTCATAAAAATTTGCATATTCCAAAACTCCATAAAAAAATTTGCATATTTCTAAAATCTAAAAATTTGCATTGTATTTTCTGATGGTGTTTTGCAGGAACAGCTTTGCAGAGACCAAAAGCACGGGATGGGTCCTCTCTCTACTTATTGCTATCAATCTATTGATTCTTCCCAATATTCTCATGACATGCCACCCAGGGGCATCATCTCCCTATATCATTCTGATTATCATATCTCATGATTATTCATCTCCAAATCTTTCAATCAACTCCTGCTCGTTTCATCTGATTACTCCGCCGATGGGCATTATCAGATCCTGATTATTTAACTCCAAAACTTGATTAGCCAGATTGTCATCCTCATGACAAACAACAAATAATGATGCTTTGCTATGCCATGATTTGACTTATGCTGTTCATGATATATGCTATGATTGGTTGCTTTGATTCATGCTATGCATGCTATGATTAAATGCCTTATTCATTGCTTGTTATATCTTGGCTAATGAATTTTTGAGCGCAGGAAGAGGCTCTTGGTCCCGCCGGTAGGGCATCATCACTCAAAGTCCCACGGTGCTTGCAGCTCATTTCTCAGTTCCCATGCTTATTGATATCACCATCTCCCTGTATGCATTCTACTATATGTTACATATGCTACTAGATTATATCAAGGACCTTGTGACTTTGGTAAATCTGGAATTTGAGTTCCCCTTCATCAAAAACAATGATAATTCCAGAGGAGTCTTAGTCACACGGATAGGCCGTTGAGCCGTCCAAGATTGGGGACGATGGTTCCCTTTTTACGAATTGGTGCGTGGATAAACGGGCTTCGGCTTAGTATCAGCTCGCGAAATCGGTTTCTTGACCCAGTCTTGGCAGTTTAACAATATTATCCTTGATTATTCTATATTTTCATTTGATTTATTTTTCCCTTTAAACCCAGCATGCATTCATGTAGGAATTTGAAACAATTGTTGAAAAAATCATTCTGATAAGCTGTTTTTGTGGGTCAAATTGATCTTGATCTTCAATGTGAGATATTCCATGCCGAATTGAGTCCTCAGTGCGTTTTGTCGCTATTTTGGGTCATTTTCTCGAAAACTCCCTGTTTGGATTTTTATCATCTTATTTTTCAAAACTTTCCCCTTTGATCCACCTTGGCTGCAGCACGTCCACATGGCTGGTAACCGCTCCCCAATGGTGAAATCTACAGGTTTGTGACCTGGGGTACTTCCACCGCGCTGGAAGTTGATCATTTTTTATCTCCTTCGTGCCCTCGTGCACATCTCCCCATTTTATCCAAACATTGTTGATTTCATTGAATTTCCCGAGATTGCTTCATCTCGAGCTTTTGATTTCATTCTCATCAAGTGATGTTGATTGCGTGTCTCATCACACCTTGGCATCTACTTTTCAGTTTGCTCTGCTCCCTTGCAAAGCAGACGCCAAGGCGGGGCAGCTGTAGACACGCCAAAATTGACGTTACTGTGAGTACATCTCATATTGCCTTGTAATGTCCCAATTTGACCCTCAAATTAGTTCTATTTGAGTGTTTTTTCCCACTTTTTTTAGATTTCTCCCTTTTTTCACCCTTTTCCTATTTTTTCCTATTTTTCTGGATTTTTCTGGATTTTCTGGGCATTTTTTCTCTATTTTTTAGAAATAACGACTTGATCTGGGGCGTCCTTTAAATAACGACTTATACATGGGCGTTTCTTAAAAAATTGACGACTATACTGGAGGGCGTCCATTCTTTCAAATTTCCATTTTTCTGGATTTTTCTGGGAATTTTTCGGATTTTTTTGGGAATTAACGACTTAACCATGGACGTTACTTTAAATGTGAAAAGAATAAAAAATCAAAAAAATTGAATTCACGCCTTACACACGGTCGTCACTTTTTCAAATTGATTTTTTAATATTATTTTCCACTCTCTTCCAGAGGTGATTTGGTGGCCTTCCGGGTGTCATAAAAATTCGCAAAAATAGTCGTTGGAATCAGGGCGACGAGATGCACCTCCACCTAAAAAATGGGAAAATAATATTGAGAAATGAAAAATGGCCCTATTTCGAATTTTTTTAATTAACGTCCTTTGTTAAGGCGTTTTTTAATTAACGCCTTTGACTCAGACGTGTTTCAATTTCATTTCTAAAAATGATCCAGGAATTAACGCCCTTGTGCAGGGCGTGTTTTTAAAAGACGCCCTTCGGAAGGTCGTCAATTCTTGAATTGACGCCCTGAGCCAGGTCGTGTTTCACTTTTGTGCTTCGAACGAACGCAGCCTTTCCCAGAGAGACTCCTGCTTCGTTTGGGCTCTTGCCCAGTCTAATCCTCTCCTATTTTGGGCTCTTGCCCGTTCTTATCTCTTCCTCCTTTGGACTCTTTCCTTCTTATCTTTTTCTACCTTATTAATAGAGACTTTCGTCTCTGTTGATCGGTTGGATACTCCTCCCTCCGTTGTTTTCTTCGGTTCCACTCCTCCCTATTTTTTTTCTTCTTCTGTCTTCCGTATTCTTCTTCTGTCTCCTTCTATTTTCTTCTTCTTCTTGTGTGTTTCTTTCTTCTTCTGTTTCTCTTCTTCTGCCGTCTTCTTCTTTTTCTTCTTTTGCTTCTTCTTCTTCTTCTTCTTCTATCTTTTTCTTCTTCTTCTTCTGTCTGTCCCTCTTCCTCTTTTTTCTTCTTTTCTTTTTACAGGAACCGAAGGAAGGCTGTGGCAAAGGAGGATTCTCTTCCGACGATCAACATCTTTCAAGCTTCCTCCCCATTGAGCATTCAAGCCAAGGAACCAATAAAAAGATTTTTTTATCTTATCTCCCTTTTTTTTTCATTATAGTTCATAGTTCATGCATCATATTTCATTGTTATTGATTTTTCTCAACCATCATATTGAGATCTCCCCTTAGTGCACTCTTGCACTCTTTCCACTTGTTTTCTTATTTTTTATGCATATCATCATTCATCTCCCCACACCCTCTTTGCATAGGGGTTTAAGGGCAACCACCCTTAAGGTGTGTTCTCACATATGTTTACATGCTCATATCTTTTAAGGATTGATGCTACACACACCATGTTCTAATTCACATCTTTTATTGGTGTTTGTTATTTTTTGCAAGGGTAATACAAGTGAAGGACTCTCTTCATCGGCCGGCCGATTTGAAGAGAAAGGAGCACCTACAATCAACCGCATCTTTTGAGGTATTTTGCGATCATCTCCCCATATTATTTTCCACTTGAGACCCTCGTGTCTCTGGCGATCACACACACTCCCTTTTTAGCACCTTGTGCTATTTTATTGCTTTCATCATATCTATTGCTTTTTTTATATTTAAGTGGATTTTTAAAGAGATCTACACCATTGGTCGATCGGCACCCTGTCCGATCAATGATAAAACCAGCCCAGTGTGGACCTTACGTCTACCCTGATGAAACCTATAAAATCCTTGCGTCGGTATATACTCAATACCGATGATAAGAGCATGCATTAATAAAGCAGCACATCGCCTGATCCGTGCTGAAGCCCCGATTCAGGGAACATATGTGTAAAAAAAAAAAAAATGGGGTTAAAAATAGAGATACCCCGCCAGACTTGTTCGGACATCCCGGATAAGGGCAAAAATGGCCAAAAACCCAGCTGTGGTGAAAACCCGAAAGAGCACCGCAGGCAAAATCGGGTACCCCGCCACGTGAAAACCCGAAAGGGCGCGTGGGCAAAAGCAAGAGGGGGCTGGCTCCGGTGAAAACCCGAAAGGGCACTTGGGTCAGTAATGAGGTAATTTAAAAGTTCCATGCCAACCGGCACGCTACCTTTACCTCCCCTTCACTAATGAAGCCTTCCGTCGGTCATCTGGCTCTATTCCCCACCGATGATAAAGCTTTCCCGGGATGGACCTTACGTCTACCCTGATGAAACCTGCATACCCACTTTCAAACGTCCCACCGACAATGAAACCCATCACCATCCTGATGAAGCCTGTCCACCTCAGACCTCACGTCTGCCCTGATGAAGCCTACGCATTTCTTGGCAAGCCCCACATGCGATAAAACCTGTTGGGATGGACCTTACGTCTACCCTGATGAAACCTACATGCCCTCTTCAAATGTCCCTCCTGCCATAACTTCTACCCAGTCTAGACTTTCCGTCTATTCTGATGAAATCCCTTATGTCACATCCCTGCAAATTGTCTCCCTCATAGCACATGTCGCCAAGAGGGACGTGTGATGATACCAACACAATCCGGTTTAAGCACCTCCTCGGATGCCCGTCACGCAGTGGAGCGAGTTCCCCATCCTTTCTCTGAAAGGGTGGACGCTCTCCTGCTATGTACGAGCCATTCACATGAGGGTTTGCTAAAACCTACTGCCCCACTTCCCGAAGTGATGAAACCACATGATAAGATAAGATGGATACACATGAAGCCAAAAGATCTCTTTTCATTTCATTACGAAGTGAGTACATGAGGGGCCCCGAGGGGACGCTGTGTCACAAACAAAAGATGGGAAGAGAAGAAAGAAAAGAAAAGAAAGTGAAGATAATTCATGGCCGCCGAAAGATATCTTCAAAGGCCAGAAGACCAACATAGGGGGCGGCTCCTAACTCATGAAGGCGCGCTTCCTCCTCCTGAAGCCTCATGGACAGGTCCTGGAAAGACATCACCCGACCCTCCAGTGAAGCCACCTCCTCGGTGGACTGTGGCCGAACAGAAGATAATTGCTGCAGCTCGGCCCGAAGTTCAGTGAGCTCCGCCTCCAAAACGGCTACCCGTTTCTGGATAGCCTCCTCCCGCTGAATAATACTCTGTAGCTCGGCCTGGCGCTCATCAAGTGTCAGCGTTAGCTTTTCCACCTCGGATCTGCATTCCGACCTCTGCAACTTCAACGCCGTCAGCCTGTCAACCATGATTCGTGCTAGGAAGTCTCTCCGATGCACGAATTTCAATAAAAGCAAGACCCGCTGAGCCCATATGTCCAAAGGGCAGCCCATGGCTTGCAGCCCAGCAGTGAGGCGATTGGCGATTTCCTTCAGCTGTAGATATGTCAAGCCAGGCTGAGACTCTACCAGCTGGCGTAACATGTCCAGATGCTGCCAGACAAAGCTGTCAGGAGAAGTAAAGCCGAAAGAAGCAGATGCGACGACTTCGAAAGTCACCTCTCCGTCAATATCTGCCCATAGTCCAATGCCCGCTTGGGAGGACGAAGAAGGCAAATCTGCCGAAAGAGCTAGCCGCTGTCCCTCTGTACCCCCCTGCTGGACTAAAGATTCCTCCTCTGCTACTGCCTCGGGAGCTACACCTTGAACATCCGCGGGAGGAGAATCAATGAGTAGTGGGGTTATCTCTGCAATGGAAGCTGCACCTTCAGCTGCTCTTTCCGGTGAGGGAGACGGAGGTGCCTTAGACTGTGCAGGCAGGAATTCGGACTCTGTAGCCACTATGGCAGGAATTGTTAACTCGGGCGCAATTGACATCACTGCGGCCGGTATGAAAGCGGAGCTCCTGGCCGGATCTGTTTCGGCTCTAAGATCTGAAACCCTGGCAGGGATGACACTTTCTTCTGCAGCTCCCAAGTCTAATGATGCCAAGTCTGTCGAGGACTGTATCCGCACTGGCACTGGGCGAATGATCTCAGGAGCCCCCGTGCAAGTTGAAGGCAGAAATGGAACAATAGCCCAATCTACAAGGGAAATGTCCATGAAGGATGTGGAGGTGGCCGAGGTAGCAGCGACAATACTCTGAGACCAAAGCAAAGCGACCTTCAGTACTAAATAAAAGAAACAAATGAAGCAGCATACATGAAGAACAACCCACCTTTGAAGCAGGGTCCGCACCCTCGAAAGGGGGTGAAAGAGAAGAAAGCTCCGTGGCCGAAATGGCGAGTGGTGGAGTTATGTCAATCTCAGTATCGAGCTCGGCAAACTTCTCCTGAAATTCTTCCTCAGAGGATAACACCAATAGTTTGGCGGGTCGAAGAGACGGAACACCTTTTGCAAGTGCAGGAGGGGCTTCTGACTTGGAAATATCCTCCCCTTCGCTGCCGCTGGAATCTACTTCCTCCTCATGGGAGGCGGCCTGGGAACTGCCCGAAGATATTTCCACACTAGCTATATGCTGGGCCGGTACCTCTAAAGTATGGCGGGATGTAGATCGAGTGATTATGCGTCTGGCCGGAATAGTACTCTGCTTTGGCCGAATCTTGTGACCCTCCTGTGGTCGAGGCAGCTCTTCTGTCATTATCATGGCCTCGGCTTGCTCCCCGACTGCCACTGCTACAAGAAAAGAAAATTTCTGAGAGGAATAGCAAAGAAAATAACGGAAGTATGAGACAAATGAGAAAAGCACATTTACCCTCCTCCTCGCCAGTCGGGGTGGGAGAAGGCAGTCTTGTGTCCGTCTCCACAGGCGCTTCAACCTGCTCCTGGGCTGTATCAGATAAAAAAAAAGAAGCTCTGCCTCAAAGAACTCCCTAGGAGATTGGTCAAGATGACAAAGGAAGTTCCAGCTACAAGCTATCACCGTCACCTTCGGCAGATGCCTGTATGGTCTCCCTCTGAAATGCGAATGCGTCAAATGAAGGGATATCCGGAAGAGGGGTTCCAGCTTCCTTCGCAGTCGAAGCCGATTTCCGGGTCCGAGCAACCTTGGCCTTCTTGGCCTTGGCGACTGCCACCTTCACCACAGAAGGCTTCCTCTTCTTACCAGGAGGCAGGGGAGTGGTCGTAGGTGCTGCTTCAGGAATTTCAAAGTGGGCAGGTTTCTCAGCTTGAGCAATTATCTTCCTGTAAAGCCCCTGCCGCTTTATGTCCGGTCTATCTGTGCGAGACACGAGAAAGACAGTCATAGTCAACATATGCAAAACATGACAATAAGAAGAAAGAAGCCATGATCAAACAAACAAGAAGCACACCTGCTGGGCCGTCATAAAATGTGGAAAGCGGCCAATACATATAAGCTACCTCCTTTGATCGGGAGGCGGCCTCCTTCACGAGCCAGCATACATCGCCAATAGTTTGACACTTCTCCGTCAGGGCGGCCAAGTCCTTATGGCCATGGAAATCAAGACAATGAAATAGGCCGAGGTAATCTATGCACCAGGCGTCAACATAATGGAAAGAAACAAAAAGCTGCTTATTCAGAATGACAGCTATCGGGCTCTCCACTGTCAGCCCGTGGACATTTAACAGTATAAAAAGCCAGGAGGTGTGCTGATAATATGACTGAGTACGGTCCTCCCTCCGCACAAAGGTCCTATAAGGATGAAACCTGTCTGCCGGACCCCTCCAAGAAGTAGCCTTCGAGAGTGGTTCCTCCGAGGGAAATGGATACTGCACCTCCAAATGAGTATCCCCTATCTGACCCAGCTGTCTCAAGTCTCTGGTGAAAGTATCCACATCAATTTCAGAAAAGACAGGAGTGGGTAGTTCCGCACCCGCCTCCTTCAAAGACCGGCGGGCAGCGATATAAGCTTCTGCCTCCCTCTGGTGCTGGGAATAAAGCCTCCTCAGATGAAGCTCGTCAATATCAAATACAGGCCCTAACTGCCGCTTCAAAAAGGAGCGCTCGGCCACATCCCAAAAAGCACCTCTGCCATCTTTATAAAAATTGGTGCGTATGTTCCACCACTTAATATAGTCTGATGAGACCCGAGGGAGACGATTGGAGACAGTCGGGACCCTGAAAGTTGTGTCTTCCCGACGATGAAAGAAATCCCACCATACCCGACCGTCGCCGGCAATACTAGACCCATGCTTGGCCCGGTTCTCCAGAGGAAATTGAGCAGCCGATGGAGGGATATGCTGGTCGTAACCAAAATTTCTGCCAAAGCGGAAAGGATAATAGGGCTCCAAAATGAGCAGGCCCCCCTTTCTGAAAACTAATACACTAGGCCGTATGGCCATGGCCCACCTCACCAATTCTGGTTCTAAAAGAGGCCGGGTGGCGGCGACTCCCGAAACAGGATGGACATAAGCCTCCACCTCCTCCATTTTGCACTCCCTCTGAGGGTCCACCAAGGGAGCTGAACCTGCTGCCAAGCTCCAAAAGTGAATGCTGCCGGGTGCGTCTACAGGCACTCTTATTAATCTACCCCTCATCTTGAACAACTGTTCCGAGAAAGGACCTGGTTCGGCGCTGGCAAACTCAATCATACGAGGGAGTAGTGTGTCTGACTGCAAAGTCCTCGGGGCCAGCTCAGGGAAAATGCTGCAAACCCAGGCATTAAAGAAATGAAAGGGACCCACGGTCCTCGAAGAGCGGGGAGTCCGATGTCTATGCAAGTCCCCCAAGGATTTGTAAATTAAACACAGAGCCACTGGGCACAAAGACAATCGCATCCCCCAAGCCATCTGGCATGCCGGATATATAGCCTCTGGTCTAATAATCGTCTCGTCCCCTTGAGGGAGAGCGAAAGTGCATAGCCAGAAAGTCAAATAGGCTGCACAATGGGTGATGGGATCAACCCCTGCTGGGTTCGGGCCATCCGCGTCTGTCCGGCGCAATGAAGCTGGCAGTGCTGACTTATAACGGGGGGCCCTGACCTGTTTACCGGAAGTCAGCCCTACGGAAGGAAAGTCTGCGTACCTCAAGGGACCCCCGAAGAAATATTGTATCCACTGCCCCACACGGACTCTCAGTCGGCTGCTCTTTTCCCTGGCTTGATAGCCTTTGGAGGACCCCCTACTGTAGGCCAAACAGATGGACCGGTAAGCTTTCATCAGATATCGATATGCATAGCCGAAGGAATAGCGGCCCTCTCCATTAGAGGCGTCCTTGATGGAATCGTCCAGGCAGACCTCCTCATATGGCTCTCCGTCCATGGGTAGGCCAGAAAGCTGCGATAAACTCCAGAGGTCGAGGGATGTCTCGCCTTCCGCCGTATAGAATGTATTGAACTGCGGGCAGAACACTTCAAGCATGCCGCAACATAATCCCCGAGAGACGGGATAGCGGAACCTGGAGGCAAACACACTGTGGTATACCCCAGCTCTAACCAGTAGAGGGGCATATTCCTTCAAAACATATTCTGTGAATTCCACTGCTCCAACCCTAAAAAGATGGGCATCTGTCAATTTGGCATCTCCGAACCAGCCGGCAGCCAGCTGATATTTAAACTGAACGGCCAGGCAGTTAAGAACAAATGGCTCGTCTCTATAACCCCACTTCGCAGGCGCCAAAAAGAGCCCGAACGAAGTCTTCTCTCGGTGGACACGGCCAGTTGTATGGTCCCACCTTGCAGGGGTGAATTCTGGGGCCCGGGTCAGCATCTTCTTCTCGGGTTCTAAATCAGAAATGCCCAGCACAGCATTCCAGTCCCTCTGTTCACCTGGGAGATATATGGCTCGGGCTCGATAGACAGAGCCCTTCATGCTGTCTCTATCGGCAAGTATTGCCGCTTCCACGGAACGGGCAATAATAACATCCCGCATTCCGCGTATGGTGAAAGTCCGAACAAACGGCAGCAAATGACGATCCTTCGGCAAGTCCGGGCGATAGTCAGCAGCTCTCCTGAATTCAGTACCTTCCAGGGAAGAATAAACTTCAGCGGTCGATACAGTGTCAGTTTCAGAATCGGAAGATTCGTCGACACTAGCAATCTGGTCATAGCCAAAGCTCAGGCTGTATACATTCAACCAGTTGACTTTGGCCCGAGATATGTCCGGCTGAGCCGATGAACTTGTTCCAACGGCTCCGGAAGATGCAGCAGCAGAACTGGAAGCCATGTCGGCACCTGCAGTCAGAAAAAGACAAGAAAAGAAGCATCAGAAAGATGAACGGGCATGAAACAATAAGACAAACAAATTCTCAAAATTTCGGCAGCACCTCCTCTTGTCCGAGGTATGCCCAAAAAAGAATAGGGAGTCACCCACCAAGAGGGAGTGATCCCGAGCATAAGAGGGGACTCAATCCCATATATATAGCAAACCTACCCCGAAAAATTGGCAAAAAGGGGGGGAAAATGACGCTCCCGGGGGGGGAAGCTCGCTCCTCACCGCCACCACCGAGATGAAGAAAGAGAAAGAAGAGGAGAGAATGAAGAAGAACATGGCTTTCGGCACCTTAAGAAGGGCCCGAAGTCGAGAGGCTCTCGGCGCGGCCAAATGCGCGCCGAGAACTCCTCGGCCGAGAGCTCCCGTCGGCCAAAAGGCGCGCCGACAGCTCCCGGGCCGATAGCCACTGTCGGCCGTAGGGCGCGCCGAGAAGAAGCTGCCGTGGACCCCCGCGCCGACAACCAGGCCGATGGGCGCGCCGAGAAGCATCTGATGCCCGCGCCGACATCTGGCACGCCGGGAGGGTCACACCGAGAAGCTTACGGCCCTCGTACGAAGGGTTCCAAATTGATGACAATGAAGCTAGAAAAGATAGAGACGAAAACATGAAAATGAAAGATGAATATGCAGAAGGTTACTACAGCAACGTGATCAAGCTGAAGGACAATGTCAAGGATGAAACTGAGTAATATACCCTCGAATCATGAAGGTCACCCGCAGGCCCCGTGCCGCTTATTCTGCGCTTACGCCGCCCGCAGGTGGGGGGCATTTGTTGACACCTGGAAAATGAACAAGGGTGGAAACACAATTGAAAAGAGGGTCTGACCAACAGTGAAAGATCAATGATGAAGCCCGTCCACCATTCACCCGGCTAAAGCCTTTGTCGGCCAAAGCTGATGCCCGGTGCCGATGTCATTCAGACGGCAGCACCGATGAAGCCGCAGTCACTCGACTGATAAGACCTCCCTGATGAGAAGTCGGAGCAGATGGAGATTACGAAGGCTTTTGGCAAAGACAGGACAAATGAAGAATCCTCTACATAGATTACACACCCGGCCGAAGTCTGTCAGACTGAAGCTGATGTGCGGTCTTGTCACCGTTCGGATGACGATGCCGATGAAACATACCCGGTTTTGTCGTCATTCAGACGACAATACTGATTAAAACCCCAGTTTGTTCACTGATGGAACCTCGAGATGATCTCAACAAAGCTGTGTCACTACTAAAGTGGCCTCTTTCGGTTCTGATAAAAGTCAATACAAAATGACTAAGGGAAGCCAAGGCAATTATGTGGCCTAAAAAAAGGCACTAAATGGGCCGGCTGATTGGGCTTCTGACCATGGCGCCGGGAGCTTCCACGAAGGGCCGCTGGACGCGCCGGGAGCTGTGGCTAAGAAGACGGTCGCGCCGACTGCTCTCCACCGAGAACACACGAGAATGAGACCTATATAAACCCCCCCCCCCCTTTGAAAGAAAAGGGGATCGAGCGGAGGATCGGAAGCGAGACCATCAATCAAAAAAAAAAAAGAAGAAGCCAGAGGGAGAGAGAGAGCCTCCTCCGCTGAAAAAGAAAGAGAGAAGAGACCGATTCCCCAGGGAAGAAGCTCCAGGTGGGCATCCGGGGAGGGAGAGGAGTCAATGCTCCGCCCTCCCCCATGGTTTTATTTTTTTCTTATTCATGTAATCCTGCCGAGTTTATCTCGATTTTGATTTTGGATGTAACCGGGATATCCTGATGTCTATTCATCTCCTTCTCCCTCATTCCCTCCGTGCGATTGATGTGAGTTCTGGGGTGATCTGATGATATGAAATGCTCTAATGGCCCGTTTGGGCGTTGGGTGATTGAAACATCTGCCAGCTATCTCTCCGTATGTTGCTATGTCTTTCCTTTACATGTTTTCGTTGTTTTAGCTCGACTGAAGCGCGTCTGATTCTCTAATGGGTCTTCGGATTCAATCGTCTTCAGCAGAATAAGTGTGGCTCTAGTTATACCGATGCCCATGGCCGTTCGGTGTCGCTTGCGGGGAGCCTCCCAGGCTTGCCCCAGGGCCAGAGACAGATTATCTCTTGGCTTCTGGGGCAGTCTGCTATCGATATTGGCAATGCTTTCAATGGCCGCTGCTAGTGATTTTCTATAGTTCTAGATGTTATGGTTTTTGCCTATTGGCACTGTCAAAATCATCCCTGGGTCCAGAGACAGCCATCTCTTGGCTCTCAGGATGATGAAAGACGACATCAAGCTGTCCCCGGACTCTACACGGCAGTGGTGACACGGGTTCTCTGTACCCTGATTTTTCCCTCCCAGTTTCCTCTCTGATCTTGGACTTTCTTTGAAACCTAAGCCAAATCCAGTTGAAACCCGAGGAATTGATTCATTTTGACCTCACTGGGCCTATTTACCTCGGCCTGAATCGTCAAGAAACCCCTGAATCCCTAACAGATCTAAGAACAGGGTACCGTAAAGCCCTGTTCTGATCCCGGCGTCCTCATAGCTCTCGGCCCCGCGTACAGTAAATCAGGTGAATAGCTCTCGGCGCCATCCTTCAGGCGCCGAGAACTGTTCTAACATGGCCGCGCCGGGAGCCCTGCACTCTGACCGTGGCGCCGGGAGTCCTACTCCCTGGTCTCCTCCTCGCTGCGCCGAGGGTCCCCTCTCCCTTGGCCATCCCGCCGGGAACCTCCCACTCTGGGCAGTTCCTCTTCACACCGGGAACTCCTGGCCTTTGCTTCAACGCGTCGGAAACCTGCCTCTTTGTTCATGTGCCGGGAGCCTAACCCACCGGCATTCTTCTGGTGCCTTGAGCCATAATGTGCACCTCAGGGACGACAATTAATGGGGATAACCCTCCCTTTTCTACGAGATTTTCCGGACTCGATCGGCTTTTATAACCTTCCGAGGCAATGGAGCTCCGCCACTGCGTAAGCTTCGTTGACCTCTAGAGGGATATCGGAACAGTGCTGCAGGCATGTGCATGATCAAGGGTCCAATACCCCTCTATTTGGCTTTCACCCCAGCGCTCCGTGGGTGATCGTCTATCATTCCCTGGCAAATGCTGAGTCCGGGGGAGATGCTGTCAAAATTCTCCCAGGACCACGAAGCCTACATTAAACTGCCCCTGGGATTCTGCATGACACTGGTGACAGGGTTTCCCTATGCCTGGGCCTTCCCAAAGTCCTCCCAGATCCTGATGTTCCTATGAAGCCCAAGCCTAATCTAATTCAATTTTGATGCCCTGACCAATTTTTAACCCCAAAGAAACCCCTGCCCTTGGCCTGAATCAATTAAAAACCTAAAACAGAGTATCGTAAGCTCTGTTCTGTTCCCGGCGCCAAAATACCTCTCGGATCAACCTACAGTAAACGCGATGAATAGTTCTCGGCGCCATCCTTCGGGCGCCGAGACCTAATTTTGGCTTCCTGGCCGTCGCGCCGGGAGCCCTGCACTCTGGCCGTCGCGCCGGGAGCCCCGCATGCTGGCCGCGCCGGGAGGTTTCCTCTCCTTCGGCTGAGCGCGCCGGGAGCCACCCCCCTTTGCAGCCGCGTCGCGCCGGGAGCCTTCCTCAGCCCCGTCGCGCCGAGACCCTCTTCTAGCATCTCTTCCTCGCGCCGGGAAGCCTGCGCCGAAGGCCCTCTCCCCTTTGGCTCCTCTTCGTCGCGCCGGGAACCCAAGCCCTCTCGTTATGGCGCCGGGAACCCCCAGCCTTCTTGTTTTGATGCCGGAAGCCCTGGCCCTCCCATTTTCGGGTCGTGCCGAGAGTCTGTGTCCATTCAGAGCGTGCCGAGAGCCCGATCTACCACCCAATGAATTCCAACATCCGAAGTGAACCCACGCAAGGGATATCTGTGGATCACCCGATATGTCCCGGGGATAAAATTGAAGGGGAGTCATAACCCCTATGTTCACCTAACCGCGACGGATTTACAAATAACCCTTTTGCTCGGGGGGTCTTGCCACTGCATGAATCCCGCTAGCCCTTTCAAAGGGAAAATCACACATTGCCCCCCCCCCTAGCCCGTATGTACACGGGTTGGGAGGTTCGGCTTCCCTAGCTCTCGACACTCATCCCGATACTCCGCGGGTGATAGCCTCTTTCCCCCTGGGCATAACCCAGATTAAGAGGAAAGGCCGTCGAAATACTAATCGAAGCTTTAAACCTATATCATGGCCATGGCTTTGCCTTCCCGTGATGAATATCTTCTATCTCCTTGTTTCCACCAAGTATAACTGTTTGGACCGCCAACCACATGATCTAGTCGGTTTCTGTGATTGATGTTATTATCTTACCTGTCTCTCTGGCCCTGGTATGAAGTTTAAAGTCAAGCATGTGAATATCCGTTTGCCTCCCAAGGCCTCCTACTTTAGCGTTTAATCAAGGGTTGTCCTTCCTTGGAAGGACGTAATTAACGTCATAACGTTCATGGTATGACGGGCTTCTGGTCCAGACACGATCACTCATAATCGACTGACCAAGTCAGATCGAGCGCATAATGAAATCGTCACACATGTGACTGGCACGCCAATAAATCAATGAATAAACAATAAACAAAAAAAATAAATAAACATAAGATTACGCGTCCACAAGCGCTCTCCGAGCTGGCGGCACGCTGGTTCGCCGGCCGGAGGCCGGGCGGCTCCGTTCGGCACCGGTCGAAAAAACCGATCGGAAATCTGCCGGTTCTGTATTTCAGCGCGCGCTCCGGCGAGAACGGACGCTGCGATCAGCACCGGTGTCGGAATGTGACGAGATCAGAGCTGTTGGAAAGCTGCTTCGAAGTACTGCAATCTAGTGGCCTTCAGAAAAATTCACCAGATTTGTACTTTGTGTTGGCGAATTTTATATGCTGCTGTTGTACAGTAACCGAAGACTCAGATCTGCAGAGAATTTTCCTGTTGATTGCCTTTGACCGTGAAGTAGATGTCCGAATTTGAAGATATGTTCTTCAGCAAGGTTGTAGGAAATCGAACAAGGAAACCAGGACTATTTTTGGATCTAGCTTTGGGAAAGGCTACGAATTTCTATGATTTTGGCACTATCAGTGGGTCGGATCTAGAATCTGGCTGACAACACTGTAGCTGAGGAAGAACACGAATTTTTAAAAATAAATAGAAGGTTGATCAAAAATTGAGAAAATTTGTGGATGTATGGGATGATGGACAGAACTCCCAGTAAAATTGGGAGACCTAACAAAAATCAAAAGAGTGGTCGAAGGTGGAGAACTCAGAGGGTCTGTCACTGTAAACAGAAATCTGGCAGATCTGGGATGACAGGTTGGAAGAAAATGTAAAAATACTAAACGATGGAATTTTGGCGTGAAAATTTTGGTGGATCTTGGGATGCAAGGGCTGAACACACAATAAAAAAATTCAGATCAATCCAAACTCGTGGCTAAGACAGAAAATTCGTGGAAGCTGCTGTGGTCGGACGAAGACAGAATTGCAGAGGCGGCCCGATGGCGGCACGAACGGCGGCGGCGGCGGCACAGACGATCACCGGAGGTTGAGAGGGGATGATAGAAGGTAGAATCACTCTAGAACTTGAGGTTGGAGGAGAGGAACCAGAGGGAGAGGGGCTGGGGGCGCAAGAAGCTCCTTAGATTTCACAAAATTTCTGATTTTTTCATCGAATTTCACATGAAAATACAAGCTTATATATGGTTTACATCAAATGCAATGTGGACCCTTGGATCTAGGGAAGGGGAATCAAGGACTGGGATTAAGTGTGAATCACACACAAAAATTAATAATCTAATAAGGGGAGAGGGGCGCCCCCTTGACCATATAGTAGAAGGTTGAATGGGGGTAGGTGGCCAACCATGGAATCTTGACCCATTTAACCCCATGTGTCCATATGACCAGCCCATCATTCTAGATGTCCACCTAGGATAGTTGACCAGCCCCACAAGGTGACATGGACCATTGGGAGAGGGATGAGGGCCCCCTTGATGGTCCTACTGACAAATTACATAGAAACCCACACAATCCGTGGGAATGACGCATTGGCTTATAAAGCCGTACAATTGCGCCTATACTTTCTTAAGGATATAAACACAAACTAAAAGGACATAAATACAATATGAAAAGGTACTGGCACGGTGTCGATTCCCATCAGTGCGAAACTTCGGATGTGTTGTCCCTGGGATGAAGGTGGGCGTTAGGCCCCATTCGAAACCTCGTTCTTCCTCCTCCACCAGCCACCATCGTCGCCCGTCACCACTGCCACCGCCGCCGCTTCCCACTTCGAATCCCATCTTCACCGCCGTTTTCTATAGCTCAGAGGCGAAGAGAGAGTCTGACTGCGTCGTAGCACCCCTTAATATTTGGGCCCACAAATTTTACAAAAAATGTTAGTGAAGTCGAATCTACTATCGGATAATCAGTAGTAACAGTACGAGGAGGACTAATAGACTCAAGAGAACGAGTATAAAATTTAGACATGTAAATTCTGACTACATCTTTACGACTTAGGCGATAAACGTACTTATTAAGGCTCAAATATGTCGAAGAATTAACCGTCAAAGGTGAGGAGTACAGTGGAATCTTAAACATCTTCGGAGAGAGAGGGGCGTCGCCAACAGGAATATGCATATCGAGAGCTCTCAAAATCTGACTGAGCTTGGGCGATCCGTACGTAGGCTCATAGACAATAAAACAGTGAAGTCTCATTTTTCAACATACAAAATAGGTCTTAAAGATGATTCGCAGCGCATGATAAATACACCAGCTGGTCTTCCGGTTCAGACGAATATAGAGACCCATGACCACCTCATTCACAACATGTTCTGCTCTAGTATGCTAATAAATGTCATAAGCTTCTTATTTTTAAAATGTGTGGGCTTTAAAATTCTTGAGTTCTTACAATGACTCGAAATTGCAAAGTATATTTGGAGAACAAAGACATGTATACAAGTTATTCACATTTTAAAATCAAAATATAAACAACACACGAGCATACAAAAAAAAGACACTAAAATGGTACACTTTTTTTATAAATGTTAATGTTACAACACGAGCTACACGTTGAACTCTTGGTGGGTGTACGAAGATTTCAAAAAATTCATCGGGGAATGATCACGTCTCAAATAAAAGGAGAAAGATTCATTGCACACTTATGGTGTAATGCGCACCCTATAAGTGTGTAATTTTTTAAAATGACTCTTAAGATAGTTTAATTTGCAATACAAGTCACTTATAATTAGATTATCTAAAAAATAAAAAAATCAGATTAAATAAATAATGTCAGATCGATTCTTTTAAAAATTGACTCTTTAATTTTTTTAAATAATTTAAATAATTAAGATGACGATATGATTTACATTCCAAATTAAGATATCTTAGAGATCATTTCAAAAAAAATAAAAAAAATAAAAACGTTACATACCCAAAGATGTGAAACACACCTGACTGTGTAACAAGTCATTCTTGAGAAAAAAAAAAGAGGATCAAGATGAGATCCGATGAGACTCATGAAACGACGTGAATGACCACTCGAAAAAAGTCAAGATGAAGAGAATCATAGAGCCAACAGCCCCTCACCAAGTTTGGTTGACTCGTCCCAAAGATTGATACGATTTTATCACGATACGATATGAGTTGACTCGTCAAGTTTGGTTGACTCGTTTCGAAACTTGATTCTATTTTACGATGATACGATATGAATTGACTTGATTTAAATTATTTTAAATGTAATAAATTTTAAATACATAAATTGACTAAGATTAACTCGGGCGATCCAAATATATCCAGATTAGATTATCTCGGCATAAGTCGGCTGACCCCCAAGCTTATATCTCGAGGGGTTTTCACCCTCGGTATTCTCATCGCCCCCCAGGGCGGTGACTTTGTCGCCGGAGTTTTCTCCGGCATATACGGGAGGGGGAGCTCCCACAGGGGATCTCCCCCTCCCCCCCTCCCTTCCGTCCGGCCTCGTCCCGCCAGCCCGGTAACCTCCTCGCTCCCTCCCTCGCCCCCCTCTCCGTCTCCGGCAGCCCCCTCTGCGCCTTCCCCTCCTCCTCCCCCCCCGGCCCTCCGCCCACCTCCAGCCAACCCACCTCGCCGCCCCCCGTTCTCCCTGCCTAGGCCAGCTACCGCCCCCACTCCCCTCCGCCCCTTCTCTCCGCCGCCCCCTTCCCCCTCTCCCCCACCATCCCCGATCTCCCCCCGTCTCCTCCGCCCTCCCGATCCCCCTTCCCTCCCGAGACCCCCAGCCGTTCTCCCCTCCCCCCCGTCAACGCCGCCCCCTCCGCCTCCCTCGCCAGCGTCGCCCCTCCCCCCGATCTCCATCTTCCCCGCCCCCCGCTCCATTTACACATGTCCGCCCCCCTCTCCCCCTGCTCCGCCTCTCTCCGCCGCTGACCTCCCCACCTCTTTCTTCCCCCTCCCCGCGTCGTCATTCCCCCCATCTACTCCGCTCCCTCCCCCCAACCCTTACTCAGTCTCTGCTCCCCACCCCCCGTTCCTCCGGTCAACTCTCTCTCATGGCGATGGACATCTATCGGAGCATCCACCGAAGCAAGGGTTAGCTCCGCGGCGCCAGTGTCGGTTCCTCACCCTCGATCCCAACAGGACTCGAAGAATCTGTGCATTACCCCCATGCATCCCTCGGGATGCTGGCCTCCCGAGTATCCTATTCACACCGCCTTCGGTCAGTGCGGTTCGGAAGTCATGTGCTCCGCGAGGACGAGCTCCGTCACCGACGAAAGCGACTGCCTCTTTCTCGGTGTCTCGAAGATTCCACAGCCATGTTCGGTGTCTGTTATCTCTACCGTTCTCCTTTTGCCTACTATCTCTCTGATGGGTTGTCGTCTGTATGGGCTCGATATGGCCGCCTATGTTTGTCTCTGCGTCATGGGTGTCCATATACTACGGTGATTGTCTGCTATGAATGGAATCCATATGTTTATGCTTCCAAAAAAAAAAGTCGGCTGACCCTTACCATGGGCCTCAGCTGAAGACCACGTCACTATCCCACGCTTCCCTCTTCTTACTCCAACCCCCACTGCCTCGTTCCCATTAGCGAGGCCCCCGGTCGGCCACTTCCAGCGCTCTTCTATTATATTCTATATGATGTCCGACCCAAAATGGAGAATTTAGGGCGTCTTTGATACCCGAGTAGGCGGGTGTCTTAATCGACCTCAAAAGGTCGATTGAGATACTCGACCCCGGTTACCGGGTTTATGTGAGGGGGAGGGCGAGCGGAGGTGGGGCCCCTCGGTTAGCCGGTGTCGACTAACCGAGGGACCAAGCCGTTGTCAAAGACGCCCTTAAAGATTCCCTCGCCACCATTGAAGACGTTCGGAAAGTTGGAGACGAGTCTGACGAGAAAATATGCGCTGCCCTGGAACTATCAAGATTATATTTGTTTACTTTCGGTGACTTAAAAATGTTTATATTTTATTAAATAATTTCAATCATTAAAATGTTTCTAAGGGCCAATTTGATATCGAAACTGTCAATAATTATCGCAACCGAAGAGAGAGGAGGACGCGATAGATCCTGCCTCATCCTCACACACAAAGTCATTAACCGTGGTCGGTTAGCAAACTTGCCATAAGTGATTAACTCGAGACTTATATGAATGGTTCACCACCTCTCCATGACAGGGAAGGTAGTGATTTCGATTTCGCTCCCCAACAAGTTGAGCGCGATCGCTAGTTCCTGAATTATTTATAGATATCAAATTATTAGTTAGTGAGATCAGTCGCCTCTGAATTATTTTAAGTTAACGAGATTATCTACTCCCGAATTATTTACGGACACTAGATATCGAATTACCTATCTTTGGATTTCCCTCCTCGATTTTAGGAGTGCATAACCGCGGAGCCAATTTATCTGAAACAAAAATATATATATATTTCTCAAGTGAACTGTTCGTAAATTGCGGTTCGTCCGATCCATGCCTGCAAAAATCAAAGGAGGAGGGCATTTGGATGTAAGACCATTTGTACTTAACGCTTCTCTATGGTGGATACAAAGATGGTTATCACTTATGAATGGCTTGCCGCTAAATTCAAGGATATGCGGGTTGAGTGATGGAGGTCGTTTAATCCTACATCGATAATTTAGGAGTTACTTCATGTCTCTATCAATTCTGAACCTCTTTGATTACACATTAACTTGAACTTTAGATTGACAGTCTGATTTTAGGGCCCCTTTAGTTGGGATTATTAGGAGATTCCAATCATTAGAATCTTCGGTATAATTTCATCACAATCAAATGACCTAAAAGTGTCTCGACTTTTGTGCTAGGTGGATTTTTTAAAACGGAGAGAGAAAGACACAAAATGAGGGGTGTTCAATAATCTACAAAAACTCCTCGCACGGCGTTTCGGGATAGATTTCGAGGTCTAATGGGGTGTTTGGTTACAGTTTTTTACCTCTTTTTTCTCTCAATTTTAAAAAAAAGAGGAAGAGGTCTTATAATCCTGTTTGGTATACCTCTTTTAGTTTTTAGGGAGACAACTTACTCCCGTGTAAATCTTCCTCGAACAAAAAACAACACTTGACCAGTTTTTTTTTTAAAACACTCACCACGTCTCACTCTCTCTCACTCGCGTCTGCCCTCCCCTCCCTCTCCCTCCCCCTGCCTTTCACCCCGCCGGCCTCCCCCTTCCCCCTGCTCCCCTCCCCGGCAACCCCCTCCGCTGTCCGCCCTCCCCTCCCTCTCCATCCCCCTCCCGCTTTCCCCCGCCGGCCCCCCCTTCCCCCCGCGCCCCCCTCCCCGGCAACCCACTCCGCCGTCCGCCCTCCCCTCCCTCTCCCTCCCCCTCCCGTTTCGCCCCACCGGCCTCCCCCTCCAGGTCCCCCCGTGCGCAGCCCCCCCCCCCCTCCGGTTCCCCCCCATGCGCAGCCCCCCCCTCCGGCGCCGGTTCCCCCCCCTGCGCAGGCCCCCCCTCCGGTTCCCCCCCCCCGTGCGTAGGCCCCCCTCCCTCCGGTTCCCCCCTCCGGCGCCGGCTCCCCCCCCCCGTGCGCAGGCCCCCCTCCCTACAGTTTCCCCCTCCGGCGCCGGCTCCCCCCCCCCTGCGCACCCCCTCCCCCCTCCCCTTCCCCGGCTCCGGCTCCGGCTCCCCTCCCCCTTGCGGCACCCTCCCCTCCCCCCGACGGCGCCCCCTCACCTCCCCCGACGGCGGCCCCCTCCCTGCGGCGACCTCCCCTCCCCCGACAGCTCTCTCTCTCTCTCTCTCTCTCTCTCTGCAACTGCCACTGCCGGAGGCAACTCGGAGAGGAAGACCCCTGCCAAACACATCCATACAAATTTTAAAATTTACGACACTACTGTCAAACAGAAAGTGTTATTTTTATCAATTTTAAATTTTAGATCAAAAATTATGTTGACATAAATTTTTAGATAGAAATAGATTTTTAAAAAAAACTGCTCCCAAACACCCTATAAAATCTCTGACACTCTGACATATAATAAATGTAGGGATTTTTAAAAAAAAATCACTTGAACAATTTCAACCAAAGGGGCCCTAAGCCAATTAACACTCATTGGGATGTCATTGTCTAATCTCGCAGTTTCGAAGAGTGCCATCACTTACCGTATAATTTCACCCACGATTCGTCGAAAACAAAGATATTGATAAAAGTCATTTAGTTGCACATAGAAGTCTATACCTCTACGCTTATAACCCCTCTTTCATATAATGATAGACAAGATGAGGGTTATCTTTTCTAGATTAATTTGTTTCATAATTTAATCTCATTTATTTTTACAGTTAATGAGTTATCTTTTAAGACAAATGATGATTAACTATATTCTATCTCTTGGGGTGAAATAATTTATCAGAATTAAATGAGAATTTTTTTTTCAATCTGATCCGATTATTATTTTTGACTTACTTAAATAAAAACTAAATAAATTAAGAGTTATCTCCGTGATAAATAAGGAATACCCCCTCAAAGTGGGGCAAAAATTAGAGTATAATAAGGGTGCACACTTCAGATTTGTCTTGGATTATAGGGCAAGGATGCACACTTGACGAGGTTTGCCTCAGAGATGGAAAGACTGAAAGTCGATCAAGAAAGCGGATGACCTAGTGAGTAAGATTTTCTCTGGTTAGGGTCAATAAAATGTTCTAGCGATTAAAACTGTGATTCCTCTTTCCGCCGACCCCTGCCTCTTCCGGCCATTCCCCCTTTCCCCATCTCCCCCCCCTGCAGCCCTCCGTCCTCCACTCCCGTTCCCCTTCTAGCCACCGATCCTCCGTCCCTCCCCCCCTCCCCAGTCCTCTCTGCTATCGCCGATCTCCTCTTCCTTCCCCTTCCACCGTCGGCCCTCCACCTCCCATCCCTACCTTCTCATCCCTCGCCATTCACCATCCCCCATCCCCGTAGACCCTTTCCCAACCCCCGTATCCTAACTCCCCCCCCCCCCCATACCATTTTGAAGCCCTCTGCCCGTCACCCAGTTTCATCTGCCGATTTGGGCTCCCTCTCGGGCAACGTGGGAGTTTGGGTCCGGCCATTGTGTTGCAGGTTACGACTATCTTCCCTCGGTTTCGTAGAAGCTCGGAGATATAGCGCATTCCTCCCGTATCCTACTGGATATCGGCCTCCCGAGCGTTCTCTTCTCACCGCTTAGTGTTAGAGCGGTTCGACTGTCTTGAGCGCCTCGAGGAAGATCTCTGTCATTTTCAGCACCATGCTGGCTCGTCTTCCGCCCTTATGGAGTTCCCTCCGATGGTGGCTGATGTGGCTCGTTATCTTCTATGTTTGTATCTGTTGACAAAGGGTCTTATATGGAGTTTCTGTTCGGTTTGGAGTTTTTACTTCCTCATGTTTGCCGCTCTGTCGGTCGAGTTTTCTTCCTTATTCATCTTATATTATGTTTCTAGTATGAAATGAAATGTTCTATCCTGCTTCAAAAAAAAAATGGAAAATGGTCTCATGCCTAATTCACGCGTAACTTCTGAGATTTTATCATAATATATATATATATATATATATATATATATATATTGTTCTAGCGACTAAAACAGTGATTAATGGAAAATGGTCTCATGCCTAATTCATGCGTAACTTCTGAGATTTTATCAGATTATATATATATCACATTATATATATATAATCTCAGAAGTTACGCATGAATTAGGCATGAGACCATTTTCCATTAATCACTGTTTTAGTCGCTAGAACAATATATATATATATAATCTTGAGAAATGAGAATACATATCAAGATTTGATGTACTGGTGTGGTACGTTACGTATTACATATATCGGATCGTATCAATCGAACATCGGTATGATCGACGTGTGATACGCAACCGATACAGTATTAATATCTGTTTAACGATTATATATTTTATTTTATGTTTGATTAATGTTAGTAGCTCATTTGGCACGGGGTGTTTTTTGTAACTACAGATCTCGAATTTCAAACATTGTTGGAGCACTTTTTTTTGAATTTTCACACTTAAGGAAAAGAAAGGTCAATAGAAAAAGTCCAGCGTGAGATTCTAACCGTGAATCACCAACTAATCTACACAAGATATCAATATATATTTTATTATAATAAATATTTATTACATACTTGACACGTTATGATATAATATGGTACGGTGTCATATCATATCGTATTAATAAAATATCGATACGATCAATACGATCGAGCCGTCAAATCTTGAAACATATTTATATTGTCGTGTGTCACGTCCGTGTAGACGAGGTTATTTTTGTCCAACCAAGAAAAGTAAATATGATGTATCTGTGTCATAAAATAATATAAAATAATAAATTTAAATTACTTAATTTAAATATTTATAAACTGTATAATTTTTTTATTTTAAAATTATCTCCGATTTTGATTTCAAGTTGTTTTGAGTTGAAAACTAAATTCTGTTAAAAAAAATGCCACATAGGTCAATTGAATAGTTTTGAAATTTAGTAATTTACGGTATTCCAAACATAAGAAAAATAAAGTACAATAATTTACAAATTTCTAAACATAAAAAATATGTAGATATTCTACATTATTTTATTGCACATGAGACATTACTTTTCCGTCACTAAAAAAAAATGTCCAGGCTGTTGATAATTTGGTATCTTGATAGTAATATCTTTTATATTGATCCTACACATATTCATAATAAAGTTTGACAAATCGATATAATACGATTCGTATCATATATATCGAATCGTATCAATCGATAATCGATACGACCAGTGCGTGATACGTAATCGATATATTATTCATATTATTTTAAATAATATTTATTTTATTTTATAACAACGGTGATTTCATAGGCCAATTGGTCGAGAACTTCATGTTGAACCGTGAGATTGGACATGTTTTTTTATTTTTTATCGAGTTATTTTAATTGAAGCTAAAAAAATGACACTCTCCCAAATTCAAACCGGAGACATCAAGATTAATCTTATGACTAACTAATCAACTAAGTTAAGAAATAACTTGAATAAATTTACTTTATAATATGTATATATATATATCAAATGATTTCTTTCATCTCAATACATAGCGGTATTAATAAATATCGTATCATATGAGTAAAAAATTAATATAATCGACACAACGAAGTTGACAAACCCTTATTCATAATCTTATAGATAAATAAACTTTATACTATTGAGATCCGGCGGATAATTATATCTGTACAGAAGGTGGTCAATGAACCGAAAAAAAAATCTACAGTGAGGCATGATCAATTTGGCATGAGATTTTTTTATCTTTAAATATTATTTAATTAAATTCAATCCACCCGAAATTACAAAAGATTTGGGTCCCTCCACGGCTATTTTGTCCACTGACTTTTTCCTCTTAAAATTCGTCGATCACCTACGGACAAAGTCTAGGTAAGCGGGTCTTCCACTTTACATCGAGTCGGGTACGGTCCCCGCCCGGTGGTGACCCTACCAACATGTTTGGCGTGAAACAAATACCTCTCCATTGTCTCATGCGTAATCCTATAATTGTTATCATAATCATAATATTCATAGTCTATTTAAAGATGATTCAGGGTTTTGGCCATTTGACTATCCGGAAGGATATTTACTGACGTGAGGACAGATGTCTTAACGTGCGCAGAACATATATTGTGATATTTGAATATGTTCGTATTATAATCAAGATTCGTCGACTCGATGATACATATCACATCAGATCTTCCATGATCTGATACGATATATCCGAGTCACAACTCACAATTGACTCGGTTCGACTCGACGTGTATCATCTCCTCTCTCTCCTTCTCTCTCTCTCATTATGACTCGACCTTACTCGATCGATCCTAGGGGTGATCCGCACCGTATCAGATTTTTCCAGATACGGTACGATACGTGCGAGTCGACCCGAGTCAGACCGAGTCGACAAATCATGATTATAATAAGTCAGATATTCGAATTCAACACCTCTTATTAAAATTTAATTTTGTCATTATCTAAATTCGAATGTGATGAATATTATCTAAATTTAAATATATTCAATTAAATATAAAAAATACTATATATTTATATTTTATTAAAATTATATATAATAATAATTTAAAAATATTATCAATATAGAATATGATTATTAACTAACAAATAACAACCAAACTAAAATGACAATAGAGAGCAAGATACACCTAAATAATTTTTTTAAAAGAAACATTGTGAAAAAATATGAAATCATAGGGCTCATATTAGGTCAATGTTATCAAAATCGAACCGGTTTAAACCGTTACGTTATCGTATTATTGAGGTGGTTCGATTTGAACCGATTAGACTATTCAATCGAATCGGTTTAAATCGTTACGTTATCGTATTATTGATACGTGATTCTATAACTCAAGATAATAAGAAATAAGATATAATAATTAAATAAATATATATATATGTATAATTATTAGTCATGATTACGTAACTATATAAATAAAAACTAATAATAACATTGTTAAATAAGTTGAATCTTAAAATTTTATAATTTTTTATTGATTAATATTAGATGTGTGCAGGAGTATTTATTTAACCATGTTATTTAACCTTATTATTTAACCGTGTATAATTATTATTCTACACACATCAGTTTATTTAATCATGACTTAAAGAGTTTTTATCAGTCATTAATATTTGTGACAAACTTTAACCTGCAGTGTGAAGAAGTGAACAATAATGTTACTCAGACAGATATGACTTTCTTTTATTCCTAAGTGATCTATATTTTTATAATCTGTTATCTTCGAATGAACACTCCTACACGTATTGCACCGGAGAGGAAGCCTGGTGCGGTCGGGTCTGCTCGCGACGATCGGACGCGGGGGAGAGGGGAGAGCCAGGCCCTGTTCGTGATGACCGGACGTGGTGGAGAGCTGGAGAGGAAGCTTGTTGGCCGGGCCTGTTGACGATTACGGCGGGAGAGGGGAGAGAGAGCTGCTGTTGACTGAAGATGGAGAGGGAAGAGGGCCGCCGGTGACCGAAGACGGAGAGGGCAGAGCTCGGGTCGATCGGAGACAGAGATGGCGGAGGGCCGAGGGGCAGACGGGAGAGGGCTGATTGCCGAGAGGGGAGATAAGGATAGGGCTATCGGGGGGGAGACGGAGGGGGGATTAGCAATTAGGAGAGAGGGATTTTAAATTTCATATTTTCATTTCATTTTTTTAATTGTCGAACCGGGTCGGACCGGGTTACCAGTTCGACCGCGGTTCATCCGGTTTGGACGATTTTTAAGTTTCAGACCGAACCGGCCTTAATCAAACCGGTACTCGAACCGATCGGTGATCGAACCGGTCAAACCGGATGATTCGATCTGATTTTAATAACATTATATTAAGTCGGATAATATCTGACACATATATGTCAATGTTCGAATTCCTAGTTGATTAATAATAAGATTATATCATATCTAGTTAAATTATCTGTCAAATATTTTATTTAAATAATTATTAAATCAAATTCAACTTAAGTTTAAAACAAATAATTGTGTGACCTATTCTAATTCTACCGAATGTTTCTTATACTATACATCAAATTTTAATATATTTTTAATAAAGCCTTACTTTTTAAAAAGTTTATGCATAGATTTTTTTTATAAAATACATTCAAATCTAGCTGATGGGAAGAAGTGCTTCTATCGTGTCAGGTAAGTAGGCCTCACATAAAAGATATATACCTTTGTTGATATCGTGAACTTCCCCATTTTATGAGAGTTAATTACATGGTTTGATTATCAAATTAATTATCTAATCAAATCATTTAAACCTATTTTTTATTCAAAGCATTTACTAATTACTATCTAGGGGAAAAAATGTTTTTCATAATAAAAAATTAATGAATGACAACTGGAAAAGGGCACATGGTGGGGGAACTAAAAAAACTCAATCGTGTATACCCATCAATCCATCGTAATATTTCCGTACAGTTTTTGATTTAATTAAATTATACATTCATCGGGCATGTGATATATTTTTAAGAGTATTTTATCTGGTCCCGTCAACTAATTCTTGGGAGCTGTTATTCCCATTGTCAAAATTTGTTAATTCTACCATCACCTAATGTTGGTTTTTAAGGATTTATATATATATATTCTCATAAATTTAGTTTTATCAAGTATACCTCTCATTTAAATATATTATCATGAATATCCTTACAGAAATATTATGATTATACCCTTTAATTTATTGTCATCGACGAGAGATGAATATTATGTGAAATATGTCATCTACGATCGTTAGATCTAGAATATATTTGACAAAATTAAATTTCATAGAAGTATATATATATAAATTTTACTCTTTAACTCACACTTAACTCGAGTTAAATACACGGGAGTTACAGCGAGACATAATTACTATATTAATTATATTTCAACAATATTCATTATCATATACTCGGATGAAGGATATATTTGACAAAATTAAATTTTATGAGAGTATATATATATAAATCTCTAATTTTTACCGAGTTTCTATTTTAATTTCTCAAAGAGTTTTTTACATATACCCTTATAGTATTCATTTTTTATGCATATCATTGATTTACATGAATTATCTGGACTATCCCTAAATACATTCAAGTAGTTGCATCGATACACTTCCATTTATTATGGTGTTGGCTTTGGAACGAATATTCCTATATAAATGTTACGAAAACTACTAATAGATGTACAAATCTAAAAATAATATTCAAACTATGTGATCTCATCAAATTAACTCCTATAAAACTTAACGGTATATATATCATTTCAACATTTAACTTATATTTAGTTAAGGTGAGGATATAATTATAATTATTTAGATTATTCAAAGATATTTTTAACAATTCACGTAAATCAAGAGTATATATGTAAAAATTAAAGAGTAATATTTTATGCACCGAATTCGGTGCACAAAGTCAACTTAAACGGTAACCTCCTCTCTCGTTGACCCAAAAAAAGTTAAAATGATCATTTTCGCTGCAAAAGGGACATCACGCGTGCGTCAGACACATACGATCCCGTGTCAGATCGGTCTGACCCGTTTTTTCGCTCGACGAGAAAACATAGGAGTAAAATATTTTGTAAGACTGAAATATGTTGTTATATAAATGAAACATTTAATATAGAATTAAAATATTTTGTTAGATTTTATTTTTATAATAAAATATTTTATTTATGTAGTGTTTTATCTTTATAACAAATATTACGTTCATGTAATATATCTTTAATTTCTACTAAATATTTCGTTCGTTCATTTCCGTAGTGAAACAAAATGTTTCATTATTATACTAAAATGTTTCGTTCCTCTAACAAAATATTTCAGCTTTACAAAATATTTCACTCCTATGTTTTCTCACCGAGTGAAAAAGTGGGTCAGACGAGTCTGACATAGGACCGTACGGGTCTGACGTGGGACGTCATTTTTTGACGTAGAACTGTCATTTCAACTTTTGGGGGGGCAAATGAGAGGAGAGATTACAATTTAAGTTGATTTTGTGCATAAAATATTATTCAAAATTAAATATTACAAGGATACATAAGTAAAGAAACCTTCCTCAAATGAATAATAAATAGTTCCAGGATTTAACAAAAGTAAGAATCGCCGCATCATTTGCTCTTCTATTTACAAAATACGTATGGTAAAATCTTTCCTCCTACTTATATTAGAGATCTTGGATTTGAATTATAGTACTAGAAATGCTTAAAATCTGTTAACATGCTTACACCGCATTTTTTCTGATGCTAACATCACGACGGAGCAAAAAAGCAGGCACCATCTCTCTCTCTCTCTCTCTCTCTCTCTCTCTCTCTCTCTCTCTCTCTCTCTCTCTCTCTCTCTCTCTCTCTCTCTCTCTATATATATATATATATATATATATATATAGTAGGGGGTGAGAGAGGATATGATCTTTTTGTGAAACCAAATAGCGAGAGAGGAGGGTGCGCCCCAAGAGAGGAGGTCGCCTCCTCTGTGAATCCGCCCCAAGAAGAGAGTACCGCCCTCCTTCTACCCCATGTCGTGTGTGTGTGTGAGAGAGAGAGATAAATCGCAACAAGCAAGTCGCAACTATCCTTATAATTGTCGTTGCCATTGTGCCTCTCTCTTCCTCTATTCTCACTCTCCTCCATATACACTGCTACGAGAAGGAACAAGAAGAAGAGAAGAGTGATGCGCCTCACTGAGGTGAAGGGGTTGCACGTAGATGTTGATACTATTGGAATTTGGGCATAGTACTTTGGTAATAATCCCGTATTGATTAAATGAGTTGTGGTTCATGTGCTTATGACCCTGGGCCCTTGTATCTCAACATTGTGTTTAGTGTTGGAATTTGGGTAATAATCATGTATTGGTTAAATGAGTTGTTGTTTGTGTGCTCATGACTCTGAATACTTGTATCTCAACATCGCGATTTTATATAGAGTCATCTTTCTACGACTAAATTTATGACTTTGACACCGATGAAAACCCCTCTTCTAAATTAAAAATAATGAACTTGACTCAAAATAATCATAAACACAACAAAAAGGTGTTCTCTTAAGTCTTAACTAACTGAGTTCTTCTGTCGCAAAAAAAAAGAACAGAATATGTGCCGGGACATGGAGCATAGGAATTTATCTCTCTTTTATGCTTCCTTTGTCAATTGCAGACTTTAATCAAGTGGGATCATCAAGTAGATGGTCTTCATGGGATTCGTAGAGGCCACGCTATGCATTTCCGTAATTTTTAATGGCAATGTGCTTAGCTCGCACAAAGTCGTGAGTTTGAAGTCACCTCACGGGCTACCGCGACATGAGAACTCAACCTGGTGGTGACGATGGTATCAAAAACAAAAAGAAATGTTAAAGTTAGTTGAATGAGAGACATCGTTCCTCAGAAAATGTCAAATTAAGGAGAGAAAAGTTAATTACATGACGATTGTTTCGTAAAATATAATTAGGGATTTTAATAGATCGGGCCGGGTCAGGTCTAGGTCAGTATGACTCAGGCCCATCTCATTAATATTAAAGTTCGAGTTTGGCCTGGATCCGAATTATGTCGAGTCAGGCTAGGTCGAACACGACACTAATAAAACAATGCAAAGTCTGACTAAGGTTTAACCCGACCAGAAAATTTAAATAAAAGATAATATATTTAATATTATAAAATTTATAATATCATTAAATTAATTAAAATTTTAATATTAATTATTTAATTTATTTAGAAAGAGAGTTTTTAATTTTATAATTAAATAAAATAATTTAATTTAATTAAATAGTTTTAAAATTTTGAAGGGAGAAAAAAAAGAGAAAGGGTTGGGTTGGTCCACGGGCCGAGCTCAAAGTCCGAGTCTTACCTATTGACTTAGTCGGGCTGAATTTTTAGGCCCGATTAAGAACTCGCAGGTCGAAAAAAAATTTACAGACTTGACTCAAAATCGTATCAAATTCGTAGATCTATCGGACCGACTTGACCCGTTGACAACCTAAATACAATACAAGATTTTAGGACGTACATGTGTATCTACGAGGATGGGGGGGTGTCACTCTCGGTGGTGGGTAGGTGGGAGCTCCCACCTACTCTCCTCCGGAACCTTCACCACCCCTCCGGTGGTGGAACCGTATGCCGACTTCGTCTGGCGGAAGCGTCACCGGCGACCTCGCCCCGGTGGACCCGTTGGGCGGGGGGAGCCCCCTAGAGAACCCCCCCCTCTCCAGGTGCGTCCCCTCCTCCGCCGACCTCCGTCCCCCTCCGCCTTTCTCCCCGTCCCTGCGGTCCTCTCCCCTCCCCCCCCTCCCCCCTTCTCCAGTTGACGCCCCTCCGCCCCTTCCCCCTCCTCCCCCGGTCCCCCCCCCCTCCGCTCTCGCCAATCTCCCCCCTTCCGCCGACCTCCGCCCCTTCCGGCCCCTCCCCCTCCCTCTTTCCCTGTCTTCCCCCCCCCTGCAGCCCTTCGCCCCCCCCCTCCCGTTCCCTTTTCCAGCCGCCGACCCTCCGCCCCTCCCCCTCCTTCCCCCGGCTCCCCTCTGCTATCGCTGATCTCCACCTCCTTCCCCTTCCTCCGCCGGTCCTCTGCCTCTCACTCTTCTCCCCGCGCCCCCCGAGCTTGTCATCGGCCGGCTTCCACCACGCCTACCTCCGCCCCCTCCACCCCTTCCCCCTAACCCCTCGGCCCTCCGCCTCCCCCCTACCTTTCCCTCCCTCGACGATCGCTGTCCCCCACCCCCGTCTCCTAGCTCCCTCCCCCCCATACCATTTTGAAGTCAACTGGCCCCGTCACCGTGTCCCGATTCTCCCCCCGTCGATTTGGGCTCTCTCTCGGACATCGTCGGAGTTTGGGTCCGGCCCTTGTGACGCAGGTTATGGATCTCTTCTCTCGGGTTTGAAGAAGTTCGGAGATACAGCGTTTTCCCCCCGTATCCAACTAGATATCGGCCTCCCGAGCGTTCTCTTCTCGTCGCTTAGTGCTAGAGCGGTTCGGCTGCCATGTGCGCCTCGAGAAAGATCTATATCACCTTCAGCACCGGCTGGCTCGTCTTCCGATCCTCTGGAGTTCCCACCGTTGGTGGTTGCCGTGACTCTACATCCCTCCTCGTTACCTTCCATGTTTATACGTCGCTCCGGTGGCAATATGTGTCATGTACGAGCTTTTCTGTACGATTTAGGTTTTCCGTTTCCTCGTGTATGTAGCTCTTTCGACTGAGTTATTTTTCATGTACGGGAGTCTTTGCTTTCCATATACCTTGACTATCGCTTAATATGAATGAAACCCGATGTTACAAAAAAAAAATGGCACGCCAACCACTTGCCGGGATCCACGTTGCACGACCAACCAACCCTCCGACAAAAATCTTGCACTCCGCGAAGTAAATCTCAACAATAAATTCTCCTTGATTAGATTTGGCCCGCAGATCTATCAGGTCTACCCGATTTATTGACAATCCTATAAATACGATACGAGATTTCAAGACGCACACGTGGATTTACCCGATTTATTGACAATCCTATAAATACAATACAAGATTTCAAGACGCACTCGTGGATTTACGAAGGCTAGGGGGAGATCATGGCACGTCAACCCCTTGCCGGGCCCACGTTGCACAGGCTACCAACCCTACCGACAAAAATCCTGCACTCCACGGAAGAAATCTCAGCAAGAAATTCTCCTTGGTCCGGGGGGGGGGGGGTGCATGTTTGTGCTTCCTAACCACCCCACCAACCTTCGCCGGCGTTGTTTGTGCACTTGAACCCATACAAACATTATCCACATTGGAAGAGAATGCAAGACAGAGGAGTGTGACCAAAGGAGAGGGTCATCCTCTCCTATGACCCAAGATATGGTCCCCGCTGTTGTCGTGTCATCTTCCTCATGGGGTCCCACCACGGAGATCTTGGGGGGACTTTGAATAGCGGCAGGAATGGGCCGGCGGAAGAGATCAGACCACCGGCTATAGTCCACTGACGAGTAGCTGAGAAATTTTATTTTATTGATTTTGATATGTTTTTATAGTCTGATTTAAAACTAAAATAGTGAAAAAAATAAATTTAGGTTTAGTACTTTCAAGTTCAAAAATAACGAATTTAAGTAATTTAACTTAATTACTAAAAACGATAAAAAAATATGTCACCGTAACATTGCTCCTCCTCGTAATTAATCTGACTAACGAGAATATTTTTATGTAGTCTTAAAGATAACGATAGAATGTAAATTTTATCATCGTAAATTATAAATCATTTAATGCCATTAGATGTCATATTGTTAAAGAATATTTAAAATAGATGAGCTATGCCTAATATTTTATACTTATATTTCTCAAGTTTCTGAATTTACTTAATTTAAGAGTGTGATTCTTAGGAATTTGTCAACTTTCAAAATCAAATTCACGTTCATTTCAATCGTATTTTAATACTTTTATTTTTAAAATTAATTTTACTTTTAAATTTTAAAATTAATATGACTAATATATTGACAAATTTTAGTCGTGTATATTTTTATGGCATAATATAATATAAATTTTTTAATTTCCATTACATGCGATTAATCTTATCCAATAAAACAATCTAATCTCACTTTTAAAGAACTTTAATTATACTTGCTCTCGCCGCAATTTCTTCGTGAAGAAGAGAAATTTTAGGGCCATTTTGATAATAGAATAATGAAGAATAGGATGAGTTATTCCCCCTGCTCACCATTAACCTAATTTGATAGCGGAGTTAAGTTATTTAGAGTCGGTTAGAAATAAGGTCCTTATTCTATAAATAACTCGTTTTATCACTTCACGTGAAATGAGTTATTCTTAAAATAATAATAAATTATCAAACTTAAAAAATACAAAGTTAAAAAATAATTTCTTCGCGGGATAATTCTTATTATTCGTCCGAGTTACTCTCCCTGCCGACATTGGAAGGAAATCGCGTGATCACAGAAAAGCAGTACGCAAGGAGACGCCACGCTTTACATACCGATCCTTGTCGACGGAATATAAAACATTTTATAATAGAAAAATCAGAACGATTTTTGCAAATAAGGAAAGGGCACCCGTGTGATGGAGAGATGGAATCTAATTAAAGCTAATTAATTACCCAGGCGCACCAAAGTCATCTGTTCACGTACGGTTTGAACAAGATTAGTCATAATATATGTTGGCATCTATAACATAATGGTATGTTCTTCTTCAAACATCACTACCTGAATGGACGTTGAATAGGAGATTGTGATCTTTTCCTGGCGATGCCCACCCAGCTGTTCACCTTTCCTTTGAACTCACCGTCGGTGGTACCGTTAATTTTTTTTTAAAAAGTTATTTTATTAAATCTCATCTTAGTTAAATGTTTCTTTATCATAATTGTTGAGATTTAATCTGACGTTAGATAATATAATATGTGGGTGTCTCTCTCTTTATATGTTGAAGATTACTTAAACTCAGATATCTAAATTTTGGGTTTATTCAACGTGATATCAGAGTTGGGTTTTCTCAAATTTTATGTCACTCGTTCACCTGTGTCACTCGTATCATAATCATTCAAATTAATCATGTTTAATCATGTCATTTAATCATTCGATCTCGACATATTTAATTACACCTTTAATATCATAACCATTGGAGTTTGACATGATAGAGATGTTGAGATTTAATCTCATAATAGATAATAAGTGGACATCTCTCTCTTTATTTGTTGAATATTTCTTAAACTTAATACTTAACTTTTGAGTTAAAATTTGAGTCTTTAAAAATAATGTATGTAAGTAAAAATATATAATATATATTAATATATCTTAAATCAATATTTGACAAATCAATATGGTACGACTCATATCACATATATCGGATCGTACCAATCGATGATCCGTGTGTGATACGTAATCGATATATTATATATGTTATTTTAAATATTAATTATTTTTATAATAATTTTTTTGTTAAAGTTAATTGATTTGAGTCTAAACGCACTTTGTCACATTGTTACGTTCGATTTTGAAAGATATATCAATTAATCAAATGAGATAGAATATTATTTAAATATTTTTATTTTATAATATATATATAATAGATTTTTATTTTAATATATAATAATATTAATTTATATCTTAATATATCAATAAAAAATGATATGATTGATACAAGTCGACAGTCAAATCACCTCTTAAATAATACATCGAGCAGTTTTTAACGTATCACGGATTAGACTGTTCTGTGTCAGAAGTAAAGGTAATAATATTTTTTAAAAAATTATCTTCACCGTTATATTGCAACTTATTCTCTCGTCAATGCTGAGCTGAAGCCTCGGACTGGCCGCGTCAGTGAAGTGTCACTCTGCTGCGTCGGCACCGACGGCGCAAGACCTACGCGCTTCCACGTCGGCTCTTCGAGCAACGTCATGTCCATCGTCACAAGACAAGCATAGACATGATTCAGACAAAACGATAGATAATTTTTTGGGCAAAAATAAAAATAAAAAAAAACTTTAGACCGGCATAAACAATTCTCCAGCCCATGCCTCTCCGGTCCGACTCGCCGCGTACCTGCCGATGCAGGTTCGTATCAGAACGGAAGGGGTCCATTTGGGTGTGGGGGGTCGGAACGTGCGAGTTCGGATTTGTTGATGAAAAAACCTGCCTTTTATTCTCTTTTTATTTTTTTTCATGAGTCAATAACATGAATTTGAAGAAGGGTTTTTTTACATAAAAAGTTATTATTAAATAGAAATTTATAAAAAATATTTTTATAAATATATTAACAGATATATTTATCCGTAGACATATCCCTTTTTTGTCAAAAACTTAAAAAATTATATATAAATGATCTTTATATACTATTTAAATGTGATACGTTTATTAATATATTTCTAAAACTATTTTTTATAAATTTATCTCTAACAACGATTATAAAAAAATCCCTTTGAAGATGTATACGTGATAATCTAGTTTTAATATGAACTTGGAGTAAATGGTGTTGATCATTAGTTTTAAATTCTTAGAAGTGTGATGGTGGGCATGACTCGGGAAAGTGAGCTTGGAATGTTTGCATGACCCAACAAAATAAGGACGACAATACACATGAAGGTTTCTGCAGAAACAGACCAGTCTGTTGGGCCCTCTTTGTTTGCGGGGTTGTGTAATCGGGGAGAGAGAATTCCTCGGTGGGTCCATCTCGCCCCTCACACATTCCGCTTAATCGATCCCGAGTATGTTAATCGACCCTTCGGGTCGATTACGGTATCCCCCGCTCATTTCTCAAACGGGCCATTGCTGATTTATCACGGCCCTATTGTAACTTCTAAAGGAAGTAATCGAAGAGGTTTGTGCTTAGATTCACGAGATGAATTAAGAGGATTTTTTGAGGGCCGATTTGATATCGGAACTGTCGAGTGATTATCGTAACTGATGAGAGAGGACGAGGGTGAGGCCCACACTCTCTCCTCGCACACATAAATATTAACCGAGGTCAATTAGCACAATCGACTCCCGAGAGTCGATTACGCTAACCCTGGCCGCTTAGCAAACATGACTTGATGGTTTGGGGATCCCGTGCATTTGTGTATTTTTAATTTCTCGAGTTGATGGATCGTGTCGGTAAAAACTTGACACCCCGACGTCTACGGACATAGTGCGATCTATTACTTTTCTTAATATTAGATTTGTTTTTTAATTAAAAATTAATATTTTAACTTTTTTGATGATTTTTTATATAATTATTGAAATCAAATGATAATAGATCTAATCGACATTCACTCTCCCATTGGTCAATGTCAATGCGATCTCTTTCTATCTCTCAAGTCGTTTTGGAGATCTTATTGCATCACGCATCGTATGGTTTGGAAATTATCTACCGGACTAAGATGATCCAGATGAAAAAGATGTAAAAAAAAAAGATCGATGCCCTCGCTGCGTGAGTTTTCGTCCTCGAATCATAATCTATCGTAAAAATTTTTGAGATCGTTTAATCCTCTTGATTTAAGAGCTCATGTATTTATTGCATATGGTCACGTAAGTTAGTTTCTCTTATTTTTTGGGCAATATTTTCATCGTAAGAAGAGTCGTGCCCACAGATTTTTTTTGTGTGGCTTTTTAACTCTCCGTACTATTTTTTTTACTCCTAACAGAATTAACATCTCGTGTTTTTTAAAAAATATATTTTTAAAAAATATTCATCACATGATAACGACGTAATACCGTATCGTATAGTATCACGAAAAAATGACACCATTCTATCCAATGGTAAGGAAAACCTTGAATGGACTATTTGGTTTATGAGATTCCTCCTAACTCCTTTTGTGTTACTCTTTGTCACTCATGTGCAGCCATTTAACCATGTTGGCGTCATATTGTAAGGTTGTATCTATTGATATTTCATCTATGTCATTAAAATGGAATGCGTTTTCTCCCTTTGCCGGATGGTTATTCTTGTTGTCTTAATTCGCGTAAATTTTAAGGGTTGACTGAATAGATATTTTACAATAAAAACAATAAAAATAAATTTTATATATTAATATTTTATTATAATCTTTATGAGTTCCAAATTAAATAATGGTTGGAAGTTGAGATTGGACAAACTTACACTTTTTTATAGATATTTTTTTAGGAAGAAGAATAGCGAAAAAATTCGTGCATGGGGACGGAGGCGTGGGTATAGCCCACGCCCTTCCCCGAGGGGGAAGAGGTGAACCACCACATCTCTCGACTATAGTTTGTCGACTCGGTCTAACTCGAGTTAACCCGGGCGTGTCGTACCATATCTGAAAAAATATGATAAGAAACAGATCACTCTTAAGATCGGTCGAGTTGAGTCGAGTCATAGTGAAAGAGAGATGAAAGAGAGAGATGATGTATGTCGAGTCGGGCCGAGTCAATTATAACCCAGGTGTACGGTATCGAATCAAAGAAGATATGATATCAGATCACGGAGTCGATAAATCTTGCTCCCGATAAACTTCTTCTTCTTCTTTTCACGTGGAATCTGCGGGAGCTCACCAAAGACACCTGTCCCACCGACCAGAATCCTGGATTCCTCGACCAAATCCCGCCAGGAAATGTAAGAAATTCTCTAGCGTCATAATCCTGCAAAATTCCATTATTCTGGAGTTCGTGCTTCCTAACCACCCCTCCAACCTCCCTGGAGTGGACAAATTTATGTATCCCTCTTATCATGCATACCCACCTAACTTTATCTAATTTTATTTATATATGCATAGATTGCGACTGTGCCCAATGTTATAATTATTTCACAAATCATCCCTGATTTCGTCGTGTCGCTTTCACGTTATCAAGATTGAGCAGGGAGATGTTATAAAGTTCAGATGCGGTAACACAGAAACACTTAGAGCGGCTTTGACGTCAAGTTGGTGGGGCGGATAACGCAACGGGGGGGGGGGGGGGGGGAGGAGAGAAACTCCTGGTGGACCCCGCCTCCCCCCTCACACAGCCTCCACTAACCGAGGATAATTCTGAGGTCGAGCACGTTAACCGTGCTCGGTTAGCAAAGGAACCTTATACCGTTCCCCACTTCCCGTGTGATAAATATCATGTGGATTACGCTATGATGTCATATGAATATCTCCAGTACGGTTGTACTTGCATTGAATGCGTTCCCGACGTCACGCATCAGCACATATGAACATATACAACTTACAAAAAGTGACCACCAATTTCTTTAGAAAAAAATAATTTTATATTTTCAAAATCAAGGTTCGACAAATTGAGCGATCCACATGACCCGGCCCGTCCTAACCATATACCGGTTATAAAATTAGAGTTTGACAAATCGAGTCATAACGGTTGACCCGCACGACCCGACCCGTCCCAGTGACAGATCGGGACAACCGATCTGTGGGATACAATCGAGATACTTTATATATTATTTTAATTTTTTATAATAGATAGATTTTGTAGGTTAATTAGTTGAGGTCCCCGGTTCTAAACACACTTTTGATGCATTTTTCATCGATTTTTTAGAAAGTTATTTTAAAAAAATATTTTAAACGATAGAGGAGATGATATTCAAACCGGAGGCATTCGTCTAAAAGACCACACACGTAACCAACAACGATAGAAGTATTTTTAAGTTATATTATTATGTAATATATATATAATATATATATTTTCATCTCGATATGTTACGGTATCATTCCGTACCGTACCGTCCCAGTGAAATGTCGAGACAGACGATATGGGCGGATTGGTAAATCCTGTTTAAAATTATCTTTATATCTTTACTTTTATCGTATTTATCGTAATACTCTTAAAATCTTTAAAAAAATATTCATTGTGTTCTTTGGTAAGGATATAAGAGTAATTTTATATTTTAAAGATACGAGCGATAGAGGCACAATGAATTTTTTTCTTAAAAATGTCAAAGTTATTACTATAAATCATGGTTTGCCGGGCCGGTCGACCCGGCAGACCCGATCTCGGCCTGGGTCGGGTCAGTCCCGTCTCGATCCGACCCGGTCCGTCTCGTTCTAAAACACTACTTTATATATATATATATATATATATATATATATATATATATATATATATATAATCAAATAATATAATAAAATAGAAAAATACACATTATATATAAAATATCATATAATATAATATTAAAATAATAGACCGACCCGGTGGCGACCTACGGCCCGGCCGACCCGGTCCCAGCCTGGGTCCGGTCGGGTCGTGCGAGTCGGTGCGAGACGCACCGGGTCGGCAAACCATGCTATAAATATGATAAAAGTAAAATATAAAGATACTTTTATAAAAATGTAAAATTAATTTTCCCAATTTTACTTGTTTCGATTTTTTGAATATGTACAAACTCTTTAAAATATATGTAGTGCTTGTATCTCAGTGTTCTCCTCCACCCGAGGATGCAAAACACTGGGTGGACATTTTATTCATGAAATCGAGTCCCCCATGTGTGTTGAAGTGCCTGTGATGTGACATCAACAGTGTATTTTTAACGCAAGTATAACTCGATGCGAGGGTATTTATTATTATTATTATTATTTAAACAAGAAGAAAGCAACTTTCAATTAATCAACATAGAAATGCATGCAGCATGGAAAACAGGATTCCCACCCAAACAAAGAGAGGATAACACCATCGAAACATAAGATCCAAACCCCAAACATAGGAACACCGGACACCCACGGGGGAGGTGAATCCCTAACTTACATGGACGAAGATGGTCCAACTGGAAGAAGATGTTGTTCACAGCCGAGCAGTTGTGAATTGTGTAACAAAGGTGATATCTCGGAATACATGCATCGGAGATACATTGAATAAGCTCGCCAACACGAGACATCAACGAAGACGAGTCCCGGGTAATCTTCCTCGGTGCGTAGATCCTGTAGTTCTGAAAGTTCTCCGGATGTAGCGTAGTCGCGGTATGTAACCAACGAGAGGCCACTTCAAAGGCCAGGCAGTCAGGTCTGGAGGAGTTTGAACAGACGAATAGGAGACAACGAGAAGATCAAAGGGGCACTAGGTAGAGGGAGGGACGGACCTTGTCAAAAAAGGATAATGAAAGTTGTAGTGGGGGAAGAAGAGAGGAGCCGGGAGCCGAAAGGGGGGTAACCGATTTGAGAAAAAAGGTGGGGGAACCACAAAAGATCAATCGGTTACCTAGGAGATGCTATTGAGCAGTGGGAGTGAGGGGAGAGGAAACGGACGAAACAGGGAACGATGGAAGGGGGGAGAGCACAGGTGAGGGGGGGTGCTAACTAGAGGGCATAAATGGCGCAAGCGGGAGAGGTGGAGGGGGGAAACGGAATATGTCTGGGTGGTGAGGGAGAGATGGGGGGAGCAGGGGGGAACGAAGACGAAAAGAGGGTGGGGGCAGGGGGCCTAATAGCAAGGAGGTGGGAGCAGGCTAAGGGACGACGGCGGGGGAGGGAGAGGCAGGAGGTGCAGGGGGAGGCGGAGGGGGGAAGACAAAGAGAAGGGCAAGGGAAACAGACCTGGAGGAGAGGGGAGGGGGAGTTCTCGACGGGAGCTCCCCCCACCCGGCGTTCCATCGGCGAAGCGTCGATGAAGGAGCCGCCAGAGAGGTCCGGCAAGGAAAACCAGGGCGTTTATTGTTTCACAACATCATATTAGAAGGCACAAATCAAATGACGTCTATTACACCCACGACAATGCAGCAAGTGTTCAATGAGCGCATGCTTGTTAATGGGGTAGGATAGCACATTCGGCCCTGTCGGTCGAATGCGCTATTCGACCCCGAATAAGATAGTTATGTGTGAGAGATGTCGGTGGACCCCACACACTCTCTCACTCTGGATAACTAATTCGCACTATCTTACCCCAATAACAAATTAGACTAATATACAAAATTATACCGCCTGAGTCCATCATCCCAAATAGACTCGTACAAAACTATACAGTCGACTCGATTCGAATCGCCCCGATACGACAAATCATTTTTTCTCATAGGCAACCAGACAGAACTTACTCCTTTCTTGCTGCACGAGACTTCAGACATGCTTATGAAGTAGGACCAACAACTGAACAAAGAATTTCTCAGGTGCCCCATAATGATTGGGGCTCCATGTTGTGTCGCCTTTTTGTTTTTGTTCTATTTTTTGGGGACATTTAATGCAAGTTCTGATCGATAATATCTTGAGATTCTACGTATTTTAATGCAATTATTTTCTGAAGGGATAATAAGGTTTGAAAGTTATTTATGTAATGACTTGACATAGGGGCCAATTAAATCAAAAACTTCAACTTTGTGAATAGTAAAATTGACTCAATTTCACTATTCACATAGAGACAAATTTTTATTTAATTGGCTCTCACGTCACATCATCTGGTGACGTGACCGACACACCAACTTAATTAGACATGGGGGTCACTCAAAAAAAATTAGAAAAAAAATAATGTGTATAACTTGTGCAACACCTCAAGGTGTAATTAGCCGAGGTGTTGCACAAAGCATTACTCATTAGAAATATCTTTTAAAAGTTCTGCCAAATAGTATGCAGAGGCTTAAGAGTGGGTTTTAAGATTAATCTCACATTAATTGATGAAGAGAGAGTCCTTTCTCTTTGTTTGCCACCTATATATATTGAAATAGTTAGAATACCAAAACCTTGAGTGTGGTATGGGGCTCCACATTCAAGTTGGTGGAAGAATTCTCTAATCCACGGGACATGTGGCCCAAAAAGCCCGAGAAGCCCACAGGCCAGGGTGATATAAGGTTATGGGCCCAGTAGGTTCTGGTCCAGTTTGAGACTAGCTCGGGTTGATGGGGATGTAGGATATATAACACTACCCATATAATTTGTCCATTAATCTCTTGGTCTTGAGAAATACTTGTTGCACACTCTGGGTGTGTAATATCTTTATTTTTTTTTAAAAAAAATAAAGTGGCTCCTAAAATATCTTAAATTAGAGTGTAACTCATGTTACCATCTAATTATTCAAAAAAATAAAAAAATAGATCGAATTTTAAAATAATGAGCCCAACACTATTTATTCAATCTGATTTCTTTTTTTAAATTTCTTTCTTTGATAATCTATTGGTGACGTGACTAGCACCCCAAGTTAGGATATCCTAAGAATCACTCCAAAAACTTAAAAAAAAAAAATAAAGGCATTACACACCTAGGGCATGCTGCACACCTAAGTGTGCAATGAGCCTTTCTCCTTGGTTTGAGTAAGCTATTAGCCTATTAGTCTATTAGCTTCCTCACCAAACACCTATGTTTCTCAACGGTGCCCATCTAATCTTTGTTTTTTTAGTTTGAGATTGTTGTTTATTAGTCTCTATATTCTTATCTAATTGTTTATTAGTCTCTTAATTACAACATTTTGTCTACAAGTCCCTACAATTTTCTAACTCTTACTATTTTTTTTTATGATTTGTGGCCGTCAAAAAAATATAATATTTAGTAAAATATTCCATTTTGAGAATAAAAAATAGTGGAAATGACAACAATACCCTTCTTCAACGTGGTCTCTCTCTCTCTCTCTCTCTCTCTCTCTCTCTCCGACGAGTAGGTCCCCCTCTCCTCCTCCAGCGTCGTGTGTGCTAGCAAAATATCCCCACGCCCATCCCGGCCCCCTCTCCCCCTCTAATGTCCTTGGTATTGGCAGAACACTCCCTACCCCCATCCCTCCCAATCCCAAGAGTGGGTCGCGACCAGCGCAGACTGTTGGCTAGTCAAACACATGTGGAAGTTGCTGGCAGAGGTAGAGAATCTCCACATTTAGATATACATAGACAACTTCCTCCACCTCAAGAGCCAACTAGCCATAAGTCCTCCTCTGACTCCGAGGTGGTCGGGTTCTACTTTCGATCGACGTCGCTGTTGGAGCTCACACGGGCGTCCAAGAACTTGCGGTGGCTCATGTCGACAGTGCTCGACGTCGAGGTGGGCCCTAGTGGCTGGCCAAGGGTGCAAGAGGGTACGATGCTATTGTTTCATGGCCACAGCACCGCTGAGGAGAAGGTCCACCTCATGTAGGCGTTCCAAGTGGTGGGGGTGGCGTGGTGGGGGTGGCATTGAAGCGGTTCTTCTTCACATATTGACAGCTAGTGGTGGTGATGATGGGGAGCCTAGTGGGCTGTGGCAACTGAGCGTTGACTCCCGACCCCCTCTCCCCCTCCGACCCCATGGATGCTCGTAGAATACCCCCTCCCCCGCCCTCATCCTTCCTGGCCCCGTCTCCCCCTTCGACGCCCTAGGCGATCGTAGAAATAACCCCCCCCCCCCATGCCTCCCAGCCCCCTCTCCTCCTTCGATGCCTCGGGCACTTGCCGAACATCCCTAACCCACCCCCTCCATCTCAACCCCCTTTCCCACTTTGACGTTGGTATGACATGCATGATCTAGGGCCAAAAGTTGCTTAATCCTTACTTCTTCTTCATGAACCACCACCCCGCCTATGACATCACCTTCCTCGAGTAGTGGTCGATGGAGCTCACCTACTCTCTCTCTCTCTCTCTCTCTCTCTCTCTCTCTCTCTCTCTCTCTCTCTCTCTCTCTCTCTCTCTCTCTCTCTCTCTCTCTCTCTCTCTCTCTCTCTCTCTCTCTCTCTCTCTCTCTCTCTCTCTCTCTTTATGTAAGTACACCTCTGTCACCGCCTGCTCCATGGCTGACACAATGATCCCCATTGTAGGGGGGGTTCAGGTAAGGAGGGGGATGATTGTAGGGGCATATATATATATATATATATATATATATATATATATATATATATATATATATATATATATATATATCTCTCTCTCTCTCTCTCTCTCTCTCTCTCTCTCTTAACTAAGGATAGTTTTAGATCTTCTGATTACCTTGAGTCAAGTTAACTACAGTTCGGTTAACTTTATTTGAACGGAACGAACGTCAATGACTTATATGTATAATGGCAAAGATTGTAAGGATTTATAGACAAACTATTGTAATCAATAGACTAATAAGCAATTATGTAACAATAAAGTGACTAATAAATAAAAAATTCTATTTTCTTTTCTCTTTCCTACTCTCGAAACTTTGGCACAAACTGATTTGTTAACCAAATGATTTAGTATTCAAAGTATGCATGATTAATCAACTAGACTTGACTTTATATGAGTGGATATTTATAAATTGGGATTTTTACTATAAAACCATCATAACTTACCTAATCTCAAATATATAAACCCCACAATCCATCTATTTGTTAGAAAGCTCATTCAATCTTCTCCATCTCTCTAAAAGGCTCCATTATTATTTCTCTCTATAAAATATAGACAAAAAGATGTTAACTTAATTTCACCTTGATATAACAAAAGATAACTAGTCACATATGGCGCTCTCTCTCAAGAGAAAGAGTGTGTGTGTGAGAGGAGTTGGTGGGGGCAGATCTTTGTCCTCAACCCATCCGCCTCCAACTCCTCCCTCAATTGGGGGCCGGGGACCTCCTCCCTCCTTACCTCCTCCACCTCTATCTCCTTCTCACCTCCTCCACCTCTATCTTCTCCCTCCTCACCTTGCCATCAATGCATTTATTCCACCCTCAATGAGCAAGAAGACCTCACCTCGGGTGTTTGGTCAATTGGGCTCCATATATAAGGTCTTGCTAGGTGAAGATGTCACTGGGAAAGTCAATCCAGACACTATTAATCTGTTTCAAATTAGTGATTCAGAGTGAGGATGGGTCTCCCCTTCTTGTTCCCATAGGTTGCCCAGAGAGAGAGAGAGAGAGAGAGAGAGAGAGAGAGAGAGAGAGAGAGAGAGAGAGAGAGAGAGAGAGAGAGAGAGAGAGAGAGAGAGAGAGAGAGAGAGAGAGAGAGAGAGTAACTTAGTGTAGATATATAGAATATTCCTCTTCAATGTGACCGTATATTATTATTTTTATCGTCTCTTAGCCATATGAGTTTTTTTAATAAGAGTTCTAATAATTAATATATTTTATAACACAGATAAATTATGAGGACTTATATAAAATTACATAAATGGGTAAGGGCTTTAAAGTAAAAAAGCTCATATAAATTTGTATGTTGTGAAACAGGAGATAAGCTCGCTCCAGAAAATTATCCACTTTGACGACTTTGATAACTGAATAAAGGCCAGCTAGGGTGAGTTATTTTGCCTAATCATCTTTAACTGGGTTTGGTAATAGGGTTATCATACCCGAGGTCAGTTAGGGTTAAATCTCTTATTCTGGGATTAACTCATTCGACTCTCTCACATAGAATGTCTTACCCGACTCTATTTAGGGTAAGTTATCAAATAAAAAATATGAAAATATAAATAATAACCCTCTCGGACCCACGTTGGTTAGCTTATTCTAACTTGTTATCAAAGTCGCCCTAAGTTATACTTTGATAACCGAATATGAAAGCGGGGGTAGCTTCCTCGAAGAGAGAGCATGTGAGCCTCATATGCGTCTCTCACACACAATCTTGCTAATCGAGGTCGGGTAGCGTATTCGTGTCGAGATAGTCGGATACGCTATCCCGCCCCGATATCAAAATGGGCCTAATGGAATAAAGGTCAGTTAGGATGAGTTATTTTATCTACCCGCCTTTATTCTAGCTTGGTAGCAAAGTTACTATAGCTAGGGTCAGTTAGGGTTAAGGTCCTTAAAATGGAGTTAACTCATTCCACTCTCTCACAAGAATATTTTACCCAACCATAGTTAGGATAAATTATTAAGGCTCACTTTGATAATGGATTAGAATAGGAGATGGTGGTCTACTAGGGGTGGCGTCTTTATTCCTATCCAACTCCATTTAAGTTATTCCACATATTTCACGGGAACGAGAAAATCTACCCTAATCCTTATCTGACTCCGATTAAGTTAAAATGAACCAAACTAGAACAACTCACCTGACCTTAGATAAGTCATTCTAATTGGGATTATTTTGTTATCAAAGTAGACATAAACTAATAATTACTTCTACCCAAGGATAAACTAACCTGGGCCCACTCGAATTACCTTATCTTAACCCGTTATCAAAGTGGTCCTACTACGAATTCTTTCTCCATCTCCAACGGACGGCTACCACCCTCTCCTCTCCCGAGCATCAAGTTCGGCGTCGACATTGACAACAAAGTTACAATCCCTTCTTTGGGGAATTCCGGATGAGTAATGTTTTGTGCACCGAATCCAGTGCACAAAGCCATATGTCAAAACGTAACGGTTGATCTAATTATCCTAAAAAAATTTGAAAATATTCTCTATGTGCAGAAAAGGACATCCACGTCAGATCCAGTACGGCACGCTTTTTTGAACATTAAATACGAAGCATGTTCAGTGGAAAAATGCAGGAATAAAATATTCTGTCAAAGAGTAAAATATTTTGTATACGAATGAAACATTTTGTTATAGGAATAAAATATTTTATTTGATTTCAACAATAAACCAATGAAATATTTTGTATAAATGAAACATTTTGTTACGTAAATGTAACATTTGTTATAAGGATAAAACACTATACAAATGAAACATTTTGTTACGTGAACGTAACATTTGTTATAAGGTTAAAATATTATGAAAATAAAAATATTTTGTTATAAGAACGAAATTTAATAAAATATTTCAATTTTATACCAAATATTTCATTTGTGAAATAAAATATTTCACTATTTTATAAAATATTTTATTCTTATATTTTTTCGTTGAGCGCACTTCATATTTAATGTTCGAAAAAGTGCGTCGTACATGGTCTGACGCGGACATCTTTTTCTACACAGAGAGTCTTTTCAACTTTTTTTAGACTAATGAGATCAAATGTTACGTTTTTAACGTTATTTTATGCACCGAATTCGGTGCACAAAATAATAATGGTTCCGGATTACTTCTTGATTACGATTCCGTGGTTTCTCCCGCCTTCCCAATTGTTGATGCGGGCAAATGCAGAAAACTCCGCTGTTTTTTTTTTCTCTCTCTCCCTCTCTTTAGGCTGAATCCTCTACGACTAAGGGGATAACTCACAGGCAAATCCCTCTGCCGATCTACAATAGTGGCAAACAAGATTGGACCATAGAAGATCCGCTCTATTCCTTTCTAATTGGGCCTTCTGGGTTGCCATAGGCAGACCGAGAACGCCGCAGCTTTGTGTTGGCCCAGCCCAGCATATTTCGGATAATCCGATTGGCTCAACCCAACCGAAGCAGAAATCCCATATCCGCTCCGACTTTGATCCGCTTTTCGCGGCCCCGCACCGACCCGGTTCGGGAAGATCCGAAGCCGCCCATAAGCCGGTGCAACTGTTCTATGATCTCCATGCTTTTCTTCTGGCCTCCTTCAGGAATGGAGCGGGCCGCTTAAGCGAGATCGCCCACCGGCCCCGGCAGCTCCCTGCGAGGGCAGCGCCGCGCCCTCCCCCAATTGACGGCGAGTCTCTCCTCCCCAGATCGAGCAAGCCTTCCGACGCCGGAGTAGAAGCCTGAGCTCCAGATTTGACCTTGGATCTCTTTGCCAAGTGGGGGACGGGGGCGAGATCGGAGATCCCTGGACTAGAGCTCCACCACCAGGATGCTGCGCCTCAGGGCGTTCCGCCCCACCCCCGACAAGATCGTCAAGATCCAGCTGCACCCTACCCAGCCATGGCTGGTCACCGCCGACGACTCTGACCATGTCTCCGTCTGGAATTGGGAGCACCGCCAGGTTCGGTTTCTCCGGAGTTTCCCCCTATTTGCTCGTGCTTCCTGTGTTCCATGTCTCCAGGGTTACCAATTCGGTTCTCTCTTTTGGTTTGGCGTTGGTTTATTCAGTTGATCTACGAACTGAAGGCCGGCGGCGTGGACCAGAGGCGTTTGGTCGGGGCGAAGCTGGAGAAGCTGGCCGAGGGAGAATCTGGTATGGGAATTCGAATGGTTTGAAGAATGTTTTGCTCAATGTTATTTGCTTTCACTTTGCACGCGTTCGTCCGAAAATCAAGTAAGAGTTATTGTTCTCCTCACAAACCTTTCCAGTGGCATTATGTAAGAGAAGTACTAGTAAGTGCATGAACTAATGTTAGTAGAAAAAAATGTGAGACGTCCAACCTAATCTGCCTTCGCATAAGTGTTGTTTTTGCGGTAAATCAGTAGGTACAGTATAAAGTAGACTCTTCAACGTAATCTAGTTATTACAAAGAGATGTTAACATATGATTATGGCAATATGAAATTGGCCGTAACTATGTGGCATGACCGTCAGAACAGGTGCGGAGCCTGATGTTTCCTGTATGGAGATGGCTTCTTTGTTACATTCAACTTAGTTTAAGAATAAGCATTTCTTTTAGCCGGGAATGTAACACCTAATACCTCATATTTGCTTCATTCGTTATGTAGAAGATTGAATGATAATATGCTAATTGATGTGATGCAGTACTTCTTGGTCAACAAAAGATTTCACTGAAGATATGACAGATATTTCATTATCTTCTAGGGCCAAAACAAAGATAATAAGATAAGCGAATTGAAAAATAAAAAGGGAAAAAATGAAGGATGAAAAAAAATCAAGGTGCCAAGTGATTTAACAGTCATGACTAACAGGAATTGCCTCCCATGGAGGATGCCATCAAGCATACACAAAACTTTGTCCTTCGGTTTGGTGAACTTGGATATTACCATGGTACTCTTACAACCTATGCAATTGATTTTCTGGCTTCCATTTCAAATGATCGTCTTGTATGGGGTTGCAATTCTTACCAACCACTTGCAAAAAAAATGGGGCTGCCATTGTTGAATTTTGTCTTTCTAAACTTGACAATGATCTGAGTTTCTTCCTACAAGGCCAACATTTTTACTTTATCACAGCAACATGAAAGCTGAAATAAGACATTTCTTTCTGATGTTACAGTACTCTTTTCTTTGAAAGTGGTTAATGCCCCATGCCATTAATAAATTAGATTTTTGTAAAGATATAGCATCCAATGTAACTCCCATTGGGGGTAACCCCCACAAGAGCGTAGACATTCTTTCAAAGGAAAAGTGGGGGAAAAGGAAAAATACCCATTGCACAAGAAAGTGATGTGAACCACTACCCTCAGCTAGCGCTTTCTGTGGCTTTGTTGAAATTCAACACAAACAAGAATTCCTGAGTGCAATTTCAGCTCGGTTGCCATAAACTATGTAATAGGATTTGTGGGCAACATTGCCTAGTCCTTTGCTACTCTTCAAAAGGGCTCACTAACCGTATCCTGCTTAATCTGTATCACCATTTCAATGTGATTGATCATTGAAGGGGACTGATGGTGGGCATAATTAAATCTCTGCAGGTGCCGGACATATATAACTTTATGTACCTTATTAAAGCCTGATCAACACATGAAAATTTTTCATAGTATGGTAATTCTTTTGTTACACATAAACCCATATCCTTTTCTGTGGCAAGTCATTGAATGACATGGCCTAGCATATGGTCACACACAGGATTCACGTTTTTTGTGCTTAAATTTATATGGCATCACAGAATGTTGTTGTATGTGTTGCTATTATTTTTTAGAAATTATTTTCATTTGATATAAGTACAATGATATTTTGTGAGCACATTGCTTATACTTGTACATCCCTTCTTTTCCATTTAATACAATTTGTGGTACCGTCCCCTTTCAAAAAAAATTCATTTGATATAATTAGTATGCCTTACATACAAGCTGTATAGCTTATGAATTTGTTTGTCTGTCAGACACAAAATCAAAGCCCACAGAAGCAATGCGTGGAGGGAGGTAATGAATCTTGATGCACCCCCAGTTTCCTTTTGCTTTATTATCTGCCTACACTTTGGCAATTTCTTGCTGAATTGGAACACTGATGAGTTGTGTGGTCTGTCAAGTGTTAAGCAGGTCAACTTTTATGATGATGATGTCCGGTTCTGGCAACTCTGGCGCAATCGGTCTGCGGCTGCTGAGGGTCCATCTTCAGTCAGTCAACATTCGTCCATTTTCAGTTCTCGTGCTGCGTCCACGAGAGGAAGGCATTTTCTGGTGATTTGTTGTGAGAATAAAGCCACTTTTTTGGATTTAGTGACAATGCGTGGGCGTGACGTCCCAAAGCAGGAACTTGACAATAAGTCCCTTCTATGGTGAGTTTGAATTACTTTTCTTCATTATTTTTAGTTTGTGAATGTACCTGACTTTTCTGGTTTTCCCCTTAATGCTAATTGAAAATTTAGTGATCATGTATTCCTACATCACTATAGTTTTTGTATTTTATTTTCTAGTGCATTGTCTATTGACATGTCTGCATCATTAAGGTTGGTTATCTTCTCTTGTCTCATCACATGCAAAAATGCCAAAATGATGATGACCAAAAGCTTCTAGATGAGAAGGGAACTGCATTTCCCCAACTCACTTGATGTGCACATTCTTGTCACTGTTGGAGTGCAGATCTCTCTAACAAGCTCTTGAAATCTGAAGTATCACATATTACCTTTGTTAAGACCTAAAGAAATCTCAATATTGTATATTCAATAAGCTATTCTATCTTTTGCTGGCCCATAAGCTTCCTCACATGAATCTCCCAAATGATTTTGACCGATCTTTTAACAAAGGAATATCTAGGATGTTTACTGCATGTTAATTTTTAACGTTCCTTATAGATCCCTTGGGGCAGTTCATGGACCGCACTGCAGGAACATATCATGTGGTCCTATCAGCCTGTTGGAACTAAAACTCACCAATTAATCTCTACCATCTTCCTTTTTGCACAGTCATATTCCAATTTCCAACCTTTTCCTATTTAGTTTTGATTGAAATTTAAGTTCTGTCACAACTTTTCTGCTTTAGCCATCTCATTTATTTATTTATGTTTCTAGTGGCAATGTTAGGTTTCTAATCAATGGATATTTGAATGGTTCTTGAAATTACAGCATGGAATTCCTCTCAAGATCTTCTTCTGGTGATGGACCTATGGTTGCTTTCGGTGGATCAGATGGTGTAATCAGAGTTCTTTCTATGATAACATGGAAGGTCCCAAAGTTTTTGAAACTGTTCACAAATCTCTGCCTTTTCTTTTTCTTTTCCTTTTTGGGGATGCAACAATAATAATGGAAATCGCTTTTAAGCAGCTCATCCGAAGGTATACTGGTGGTCATAAAGGTTCAATAACCTGCTTGATGACATTTATGGCATCTTCTGGCGAGGTAACTATCTTTGGCTTCACTAGAAGCTCGTTTCTTGACATTTTCCTCTCTCTCTATGCCTGACTACAGAGCATTAGAGTTGCTGCACTTGACTGTATTGATTATTCACAGTATCTGTGTTGAGCTACCACTTTTATAAGAAAATTATTTATTGATTGGAACATATGTATTCAAGGTTAGGCTCAAGAAAGCAACCCTGTCATGGCATTAAAGCATGATGAGCACAAAATATTCTTGGTTCTTATTTTAAATCAAGTTTCTTCCATGCAAGATGGACACTTCCTATACATTCTGATTAATGTCCTAATTAAATTATTTTTGGCATTATTAATGGATGGAGGATGTGTACATCTTGAGCTACACTTGTTAAAAACATACTTTTAATAAAGGGCAACCCAGTGCCAAAAGGTTCCCACCACTGTGGAGTCTGGGAAAGGTTAATTGTAAGTAACCTTACCCTACATTCGGGGACTTCTCTCTAGAAGAGTCCTATCCGGGACTCTTTGCTATTGCGGCTGCACCCTTGGCTTATGTGGCACACTTTTTTGAAACACAATTATCGGGTGGCATCTGGTTGGCTACCTTTGGGAGAAATTTGACACACGCGGAGATGGATCAGCTGGAGAGCCTCTTATCTTTTCTCCTTCGCTACAGGCTAGTGGACAGCATTGCCGACAGGTGGGTGTGGAGATGGGAGAAGGAGGATGGATTCTCAGTCAGGTCCGCTTACTCTCTCATTTCGGATGGGTGTGTGCGGCACCATTTTGCTTCCCATGTTTGGAACCCCAAGAGTCCGCTGAAGGTGAAGCTAGTGATATGGAGGATCTCACATGGTCGGTTGCCCACATGTGATAGGCTTGGACGCTTTTGTCAGGATATTGTCCTTGTGCTGTTTACTGGGGAGGTGGAAGAAGACCTCAATCATGTCTTTATATGTTGCTCTTTTTCTAAAGAGGTATGGACTAAGATTGGTCACATGATGCACTTTCAAAAAGTTATTTCCACTTTCAAAAAAGATTGGTCATAGATGCACCAACCTGTGGGCCAGTTTGAGAGTATGCTTGATCTCCTCCTCAGATGACACAAGAGATGGACACTAAAAGAGGACAGAATCATCTGGTGGCTCATCCTTCACGCTACTTTATGGGCATTGTGGGGCAAAAGAAATAGAAGAATCTTTAGAAGGGAAGCAAGAGTGGAGGGAAAATCTTTTCTTTTGTTTGTGAGAAAGTATGTGAGTGGGCTAAACACCTTTGTAATGTGGAGTCCCATAACTCTTCTCTTTTTCCTTTTGTTGGGGACTACTGGCCTAGCTAGGGGATTAACTTTTGGTAGGGGCTTTTTGTAGAGGGATTGTTTTTTGGGAGCTGACTGATACACTCGTACATCCCTTTTCTTTTTCTATTAATACAATAGTGGTACTACCCACTTCTCAAAAAAACCTTACCCTACATTCTGAAAAGTAGGCGAAAACATACTTTAAGACATTTAGATTCATCTGTGGACACAGAAAATTTTAACTTCTGAGGTTTGAGTCTATTGTTTTTTGTAGATGGCGGGCCTTTTTCTTTCATCATAAAGCACAATACTGGAATGAACAGAGAACTGTACAGCTGATATATCTGATCAATACTTATGAAATTTGGGTGTTTTAAATGCAACTTTTATCCCCTTTACAAATGTCAATTTGCTTAGATATCTTTGTGTCTCAGTGTCGCATAGTTTATTTTTGTTTTAGAATATTGCAAATACTGCAATGCAAATATTATGAGACAAAATCTTGTCTTATTCTGTTTCCAGGCCCTTCTAGTCTCTGGTGCTAGTGACGGTTTAATAATAGTCTGGAATGCAGACTATGCACAAGATTCACGTGAACTTGTGCCGAAACTGAGTCTTAAGGTAATGTTCTTTGATGAATTTTCTAATGTTTAACTGAATTTAGTATGGATTCATAACTAACGATTCCACTTTGTCAAGTCTGGACTCAAGTATTTGGCAAAGAAATGCTTGATTAAATTGTAGATTAATCATGATATGCTACAACTCGAAGCTTACGTGCTTTTCTCTTCTGATTCATCTTGAAGGCACATGATGGTGGGGTTGTGGCTGTTGAACTTTCTAGAGTCATGGGAAGTGCACCGCAGCTGATCACAATTGGTGCAGATAAGACATTAGCAATCTGGGATACTGTTTCATTTAAGGTGCTCCAATCTTGATGAATTTCATTTTTTTTTCTGATTCCAGAACTTCTTGGCCTTTCTGCTTGATGGTAAATGGTGCTTGCTAAATGCTTGTATTTCCTAGGAATTGCGTCGTATTAAACCTGTTCCTAAACTTGCTTGCCATAGTGTGGCATCATGGTGTCACCCTCGAGCACCAAACCTTGATATTCTTACTTGCGTAAAAGATTCTCATATCTGGTATGTCTCTTTCATTGATATTGCATATTGCATGATATGTGACAATCTGTTTTGATGGTTAGTGCATATTAAGTTGATACATATTTCTTAAGGTTGATGGCTTTTACCTTTTCCTTTCCACAGGGCAATTGAACACCCAACATACTCTGCCCTAACAAGGCCGCTTTGTGAATTATCATCACTTGTGCCTCCCCAAGTACTCGCTCCCAACAAGAAACTTAGAGTATGTTCTGATACTTGCATACTGAAGGATTTATTTTTAATTGCATATATTATATTCATGTAACACGAGAGAGATGTTGCCATCTTGAATCAGTTGTTGGAATTTGAATTCTCATATAATGTTTTTTTCTTTTTTGAAAGTGGATATACCATGTATTCACTAAAGGAAAAAGAGGGAAGTTACATGTATCATAGAAATGTAATCCCTGAAAGTACCCTAAAAAGATCAACTGCCAATTACACAATGCCGTTTCCAAACAAATCACCATATTCCCCTACCAGAAGGACCAAAAAGAGGAAAAACCTGACACAAAGAATTTGCATGGCCTGGGGATACAAAGAAGAGTCAAAGGAGGGGAAAGATCACGATATGCTCCTCCCAAACCAGCAGCCTTATCCTTGCCCTGATCACAAACAGAAGAGACAAGTTGCTCCCAACTTCCACTCTTGCTATGAAAGATGTGGATGTTCATCGTGCTCCATTTGGCTCAAATAGTTGCATGTAAGATCATTCTCCATTAGGGGATGGACTTCATTGTATCTTCATCCTAGCAAAAAAGCTATCCGAACAGACAAATAAAAGGAGCATTGCAGCGGCAAATGGTCAAGGTTCTCCTCCTTAGTGTCACATAAGTAGCATGTAGTTCTTATACATTCTGGAAAAGTGGTTGCGTCGTCACATATGTGGAGCTGGGAATGAGCAACAAGGCTCATACATCTGAAGGAAAGAAGGCCAGACCATCTTGTGCCCCCATCTGCAAATCTCTTGATGGATTTTATAATTCACAAAGAGGTGTCATCTTTTTCCATACTCCATTGCCATCTCTTTTATACTTTGATCAAAGTTCTGGTCTTGCAGCAAGGCTAGCAGATGTCTCTGCTGGTTAATGTCTTCTGCATACAGCTTCATTCTAGAGGTGGGAACCCAACCTCCTTGCTTGTCACCATGATCAAAGGCCTCTGCTAGGGCTGCCTCATGAGCATTGGCATTGTTGAAGAGGCAAGAATAAAGCTCTACCGAGGGATGACAATCACACCATCTATCTCGCCAACCATTGTCCACATAGAGAGAGAGCCACCCCTGCCTCAGCTGCATCCTTTATGCTGATGATACCTTCCCATAAGCCAGAGGCATTGAATGTGGTACAAGGATCAATGTCCTAAATTCTGGACCTTTTGCAGTACTTGTGTGAAATGACCTTTAACCATTAGTTTCTTCTGCCCCTGTTTCCATAATAATTAGCAATAGAGATGTGCTATAATCCCAGATGTTTCTGATGCCAAACCACCTTCCTCCCTGCTCTTGCATATAATGTCATGTCCTTACTAACGTCATGCTAACCTCTGCACCTGTCACTGCTCCCATGCCTGAAAAAGCTACACCGAATATAATTTATCCTCTTGTCTTATATTCTGGGGGTGTGTGGGTGGAGAGAGAGAGTGTGTGCTTTGTAGAATACCAAATTGCCAATCTACCCCATGAGACATGAAGGGGAGAGAGAGACTGCTTTTTAAAATACCAAAATACCAATCTAATAAGACATTAGTGAGAGTGAGAGAGAGAGACTGCTTTGTAAAGTACCAAATTGCCAATATACCCCATAAGACATTAGCGTTACTATCCATTCAACCAACCTCCTATCCATACTTTGAACTAAGCTTTCCCAATCCTTGACATGAACAGCTCTTTGAGAGCAGGAGTCCCAAATTCCTAACAGAAAAAATGCCCACCTTTTACCCCATGATTCTGGCTGCATCACCACCTTGGCTCGTTCCATGTTAACTCCTATCACCAGAATCTTATCAAAGTTTACTCTCAAATCAGTCTCCATCTCCAAGAAAACAAGAAGTTACCTTACCACTAGTAGCTGTTGCTCCTCTTCTGAGTTCTGACAAAGCAGAATAGTGTCATTACCCTGAAGACCATGTCCATATGTGAAGAAGGTTCTGACAAGCCCAACATTCTTTGCTCTATACCATATTATTCTCATCACTTGAGATACCAACACAAAGAATTAAGGGGAAATTACTTAGATTGCAACAACTAATTATTTATTTAACTCAAGCCTAGTTGCCAGCAATTTTATGATAATTTTGTAGATCTCCATTCAAGAGATTAATGGGCTTGAAATCCTATAAGCACTAAACTCCTTCCTTCTTTGGTATAAGAAACATTGCCTTGTTCACCCCTTAAAGATTTCCCCCACCCTTCTGAAAATCCTGGATACTCCCCAAGTTCTCATAGTGTGTGTTAGATGTCTTGAACAAAAGGAAGGCACATGCACCGGGAAGTGCTTCAAGGACTCGTTGCTGTCACCTCCCCTGGCAAGAGTTGCCCTGGGGGCAGTTATTATAATATATTTGACTTATGTTTTTCAGTGGATTATGACTTGGCAAGTGAGTGGGTTTGCCGATATGTGCTTTTTTTTTGAAAGTCTGTATGTATAAAATGGAAAGAAAGGGATTTACAAGTGTAAGAAATAAGCTCTCAAAATATCCCTGTGACCCCCACCTACCCCCCCACCCAACCCAGTGACTCAAAAAAGAAGAAGAAAAAGAGTTATGAGAGTCTACATTACACAAGAGTTTAGCCCATTCTCTCACTCCCCCACAAAACCTCCAGTCCTCTATGGGATCACAACCTCATTTTTGAAAATTCTTCTATTTTGCTTTCCCCATACGGCCCACAAGGTGGCATGAAAGATGAGCCGCCAAATACTTCTGTCTCCCTTAAGAGGCCACTTTCTATGCTACTCCCTTAGTAGCTGGTGTACACTCTCCCTGATCTCCAGGCTGCACTAAATCTTGCTCAGCACATGGGACCAGATCTCCTGAGAGAATTGGCAGTCAGTGAATAAGTGTTGGACATTTTTCTCCTCCGCGCATAAGTAGCAAAGAGTGTGAATACCCTCCACAAAGGTGCTGAGCTTGCCACATGTTGGTTGTCTTCTACGGGCAATCCTCCATATCAACCCTTTAGCTTTCTATGGACTCCTGGGCTACTATATTTGCCTCTGAAGGGAGATGTGCATGCCGCCATCTATTATAACTTGGTAAGCTGACTTGACCGAGAAGCACCCTTCCTTGCCCCATCTCCACCTCCACTCATTTGAGTTGCTTGTGTTAAATCTGTATTCTTGAATCAGAAATATAGCATAATCAAGTGGATCTCCTCCTCACACAAGTGTCTTCTAAAGGTGGGTGACCTTGCTCCCCCTGATGCCTTTGTATCATACCCTTGGGCTACTACAACCCAAGGCTTTGATGCTACTGCAAAAAGTTGGGGGAATCTCTCTTTTAATGTGTAATCAGAACACTATCTGTTTTCTCATAAGAGGCATTTCAACCCATTCCCTAGCTTCACTCTGACCCCATTTCTGATAAAGTCTAAGCTTTGTAGTATCCCTCTCCATAAATGTGAAATGCGGTGCTGAGAAAGAGTGAACAAATTCCATGCTTTAGCTTTGCTGTAGTATCTCTACTGAATGATTGTAGCCCAAATGCCCTGTTTGTCTCTACCAAGCCTCCATATTCATTTGATCAGGAGTGCTAAATTAAAATCTCTGATATTCTTAATACCCAAGCCTCTCTCTTTCTTACTTTTATAGATTCTTCTCCAAGCAATGTCGTGCCATCCTCTGCCTCTACCTTCACTACCATGCCAAAAGAAAGTAGCCTGAGTGGACTTGAGCTTCCTAGCCACCGACTGCGAGATATAGAAGGTGGAGAGGAAGTATACTGATAAGCTATCCAAAACAGACCTGCACAACAATGGAGAGTAGTCTTTCTTTCCGTCCTGTAAGCCTTGAGTGGAATCTATCTACCACTGCCTGCCAATTTTTGCATTTGAGAGCGTTGGGAGTTAGGGGGAGTCCCAAGTAGGTGATAGGGAAACAATCTGGTAGCCTAGAATGACAGTAGCTCTTCTGACAGCCCTCAACTCCATATTGACTCCCAGAACCTGGCTCTTGTCAAAATTTACCTTGAGGCCACTGACTTCATGTAGGAGTTGCAGCATGATAGTATACAATTGCTCCCCCTCCTTCATAAATAGGAGTGTCATCAGCATACTGCAGATGGGCAATGGATTGACCCCGAGGTGCAACCTGGAATCTCTTAATTAGGTTTAGGGATTCTGCCCTCAACCACATCCTTCTCAATATGTGTGCCACAAGAAAGAATAGAAATGGAGACATTGGGTCTCCCTGCCTGAGGCCCCTACCACTATGGAAGTAGGGTAAATGTTTTCCATTGACAAGGACTGTGAAGGTGGATGATTGGATGCAAGCTCCGATTTAGCCCACCCACCTATCATCAAAGCCCATATTGTGGAGGACATCCTGTAAACAATGCCAACTAACCCTGTCTTAAGCTTTCTCAAAGTCAAGCTTGAGCACTAATCCCTTCTTTCTTTGTGCCTTCATGGCGAAGAAACATTCATGAGCCATCAGAAAACTATCTTGTATAATATGACCTTTGATGAACGCCTCCTAGTAGCCATTGATGGCCTTGCTCATGGCACTCTCAAGTCTCATAGTTAGCAGCTTGGTGATTATCTTATAGGCCCCATTTAGTAGGTTAATGGGCCTATACTCCTTCAGGCTCTTTGCCCACTGCTTCTTCAGGGTGAGGATAAGGAGTGTTTTATTGATGCCTCTTAAGTGGACCCTCTCCTCTTGGAATTCTTGCAGGTCAAGATATCACACCAGAGAGGTGAAGTCTTGTGCTATGGAGAAAATGCCAAGTCCCAAGCTCTCCTCTTGCCATAGCACCTCTGCCTGATCACCTGCACCCAGATTCCATCCTCTCCCATCCCCAACATTCCATAACCACTTACATAAGAGAGCTAAGTTGAAGTCCCGGACATCCTTGATCCCTAGACCTCTCTCTTCCTTGCTAGTGGTCATCCTCCCCTAAGCTGTCATGCCATCCCCTGCATCTCCCTTCACTGCCGTGCCAAGAGAACCTACTCTGGATAGAGTCAATCTTCTTCGCCACCGTCTTCGGGACTTGGAACATGGAAAGAAAATAGATAGGGAGACTATCCAACACTGATCTGCGCAGAACCAATCTGTCTCCATAAGATAACACTTAAGCCTTTCAACCAGCCAGCCTGGACTCGTGTCTCTGAATAATAGGAAGCCAGTCTGCACAATGAAGAGATCCGAGGGTAAGCGGGAGACCCATGTAGGAAATAGGGAACTCTCCAATCTTACACCCAAAATGTAGGCCCCCCTCTGAAGACCCTAATCCTTCAAGTTAACACCTACTGGCAAGCTCTTATTGAAATTCATTTTAAGACCAATGACCTCCAACAATTCCAACAAGAACCTGACCACAAAAAACGGTTGCTCATCCTAAGCCAAGAACAAGATGGTGTCATTTACATATTGCAAGTGAGTAAGTGAAGGTCCCCCTCTGATCACCTGAAAGCTCCTAATCAGATCGGCAACCTCAGCTCTCAGCCACACCCTGCTCAAAACACTAGCCACAAGCACAAAAAGGAGAGAGGGGACATAGGGTCTCCTTGACGGAGCCCCCTACCACTGTGGTTACAAGAGGATGACTTCCCATTGACGAGGATCGTAAAGAAAGCCAAAGAAATGCAAGCCCTGACCCTGTCGATCCATCTCTCTCCCAAACTCATCTTCTCCAATACATCAAATAGGCACTGCCAATTAACCCTGGCATAAGTCTTCTCGAAATCTAGTTTCAGGATCACCCCTTTCTTCCTTTGTGATTTCATAGCAAATGAACACTCATGGGCCACTAAGAAGTTACCCTAGATATGTCTCCCCCTAACGAAGGCTCCCTGGAAGTTGCTGACCAGCCTATCCATAACACTGATCAATCACCCGCTAGCAACTTAGTGATGATCTTGTAGGTAATGTTCAACAAGCTAATGGGTATGAAGTCCCAAAATTCTTGAGCACTTTAGTTGGGATAAGAATTAAGAACTAGGAGGATGTTATTGATATCCCCCAAGTGTGCCTTCCTCTCTTGAAACTCTCTCATAGCTGCCACTAGGCCACCTTTGATGACCTCCCAACACTTCTGGAGAAAGGTCAACGAGAAATCATTCGGCCCTAGAGCTTTGTCCCCTACAAGAGAAAAGACAACCTGGTAGACCTTCTTCCTCTCCTCAGGAGAGAGGCGGAGGAGAAGGTCATCTGTAATCCTCAGCCTACTGTACTCATCCTCTGTAAACAGTCTGGAGTAGAAGTCTTTCGTCTATCCCCTAATCTCCTCATCAGAAGAGAAGGAGAGGTCACCCACCTTAATGCAAGTGATGGTGTTGACCCTCCTCCTCCCTGAAACAATACACTGAAAATAAGCGGTGTTTCTATCCCCTTCTTTAATCCTCCTATTTCTTGATCTCTACCTCCAGTTGATCTCCTCTCTAGAGAGGATCTCATCAAACTGGTCTCTCAAGGTATCCCTGAGTCTCCTGTCATCATCATCTATAAGACCTATCTCCTCCAAACAATCAAGGCCCTCCAATTGCTGAAGAATTCTATTATTCGCTGTCCTCCTTGGGAGGGTTTTATCAGCTCCCCAGGATTGGAGCACCTGAGCAGTGTGCTTCATTCTTCTCACCAAATTAGCCATAGTACAGGTACCCACTCCCTGTTCATTCCAAGCACTTGTGACTATCTCTATAAAATCAGCCCCTCTAAACCAAAACTTCTCGAGACTGAAATTGTAACTCCTATCATGCACACGGTTGGTCTTCAGAAAGATGTGCTTATGATCCGAAACAGATCTCGCCAGAGATAGCACCTGCACATAAGGAAAGTGATCCTCCCAATCACCAGAAACTAGAAACCTGTCTAGCCTAGAGCAAGAAGCGTTTGCTCGTAGGTTGGACCAAGTGAACCGACCATAGGCTATGCCAGTGTCCACCAACGTTGCCTCCTAGATGAAATCATAGAAGTCTTCTATGACTCTTGCATATATACTATCCCCTTTCCTCTCCCACGGGATAGTCACTGCATTGAAGTCCTCTTCAACACACCAAGGTCATCTAGAGGAAAGGTGATGGCGAATCAAGTCATCCCACAATAGCCGCTTCTCCTCCTTAGATTGAGGACCATACACTTCACTAAAGTCCCTAGAAAAACAATCTCTTGTGTTTTTGAAATGTAAAGATATGGCCCATCTGCTAACCTGACTGTTTTGCACCACTTCTTCCACCTTGTAAGGATTTCAGAGGATCATAATCTCCCCAGACCTGCCCACTTCCGGGGAAGCAACCCCCAAGGAAAGTCGTGCACCTTTGATCTCCCTCAAAAGGGAGACACAATCCCCCTTACACGTGGTCTCCTGAATGCAGAGAATATCAATTTTGCATTTCCTAATCAGCTTCCTCACCACCCTCTTCTTCTCCAGTCCTCCTAGCCCCCTTACATTCCATGAGATAAGCTTCATTAAGAACTTGGGACGCCCCTCTCCTCCCCACCCTCCTCTCTTTCTTTTTCCTCCCTCGCCTGAGATCTCTCCCCCGGATACTCGCACACCATCTCTTACTAATTTTGGAGAAGGCACCCCTCAAGTCTTTCTTCGCAGTTGTAAAGGAAATGCCCACCTTGTCCGCCAACTCCCTCACTTGCTCACTTGACTATTTTTCCATTGCCTTCAGCATCTCCCTCACTTTCTCCCTCGCTAACATACTTCTGCCTCTCAGCACCTCCCCCTCGGGTTGCAGGTCTCCACCCCCGCCCTCCTCCTCCTCCAACAGTAGCTTCAGCCCATCAAGATAGCCATCATGATAAGTGTCTGCTCTGGCTCGGACGTTCCCCGACTCCCAGGTGGTTGCCGTTGGGACCGACACTAGCATTACGGGGGGCCAACCCTCCTTGGACATCTCCACAGACTGACTGGCCCCGCCTCCTGAGTCGGTCGCGATAGGAGCAACGCCCTGGCTTCCCTTCCTGGGAAAGCTCAGAGCGTGGGCCGCAAAAGACATACCTTCAAGACTCTGGGGCAGGGGGTCCGACTGATAGAGGCTAGCCAGGTCCTCCGTAGAGCCTGCTAGGAGCTCCCCGTCCCCCCTGGTAGGCCCTACCGCGTGCAACAATCTCGTCGGAACAGCCTTCTTCCCCTTCCCCGATTTGGCTTCGGCTTGATCTAGCAACCGTCTAGTTTCCTACCAAGGCAGTGCAAGAGGGGAGAAGCCTGTCTGCCAAGAGGACCTAATGACTGCCGACAAGGAGGGTGCATGCACTAGGGAACACCCTTGCGTTGTTCGGGGCAGCCTGCTTGTGGGACCGCATCTATGAAGTAGGGATTGGGCGGGAGGGAAGACCCTTAATAGGTCCAGCCGAACCGATACGCAAGCCCTGATTGGACGCGGGTCCCCTAGCCGGACTTAGACTCGGACCCCTGACCGGCCACAGATCACAGCCGAACCACCTGGCTCTCCACTCGAACCTCCTGTCTGAAGACCCGAACATGAGGCAACGTCTTGATCACCCCTCCGAACCGGCATGGCAGACGAACCTAGGCAGTTTGAATTTGAAATGCTTGCCAAGGGATCGGCCGGCCGTACATCACCAACCTCCTGACACTGCCCCTATTGCCCTAGCGGCGGGGGCGGCGACGGCCGCTGTAGCTCGCCCTTCACCCAAATTCGGAGGACGACAACAATGCCGGCGAGGTCCAGAGTGACTATTGCTGGTATCACCTCTAGACCGGCCACTTAGACGATGGCGACGATCGCCGTTCTCGAGCCCTCCGGAGTAAAGCCCGGAGAACCCTGCTCCACATGCCTGAAGCTCCTAACCAGGAAGCCCACGCCCCCTTTGTCACAGAGGAAGATGGGGATCCCCTCAATGACGTCCGTGAATCTTCTCGCCGGCGGGCTAGGGAAGGTGCCTTTGGTCTCCGACCACCGTTGGAGGCAGAGAATGGATCTGCCCGCTGCAAGGAAGCTGGCTTCAGCCATCCGCACCACTGCTTCTTCCTCCTGTCCCACTGCCAGGAAAGTTGACCCTGTCACCCGAGAAACCTCCCAGTAATCCCTGGCAACTTCCCCCAGCCGCCACCGGACCTCCACAGCTTCCACGGTCTCTTCCAAAGGAGAGACACAGAGGCACCTTCTCAGCCATCCAAGCCGACCTTGCAAGAGCTTGGCCGGGAACTCCCCTATGTTCATCCAGCACTTGTTCGTAGGGCCCTTCGGAGGAGGATTACTCTGTACGACATCGGCGAAGGACCGGCCACTCCCTGGGGGACCCTACACCTCGGTAGAAGCTAGAGCCAGGCCTCTGTAGAAACGCCTGATGTGGCCTCTTTTGCCACAGCCAAAACACGTCGGCACCCGTGCTGTGAACCTCCCCCCTATCTTGCCAGCCCCACTGCCGGAGGGTTGCTCTGGCAAGAGCGCCCCCGGACGGACCATGATGCCCAAAATCCCAGAGTTTCTCACTCTAGAAGCTAGAGAGAGAATCCACACAAGGCTTCAGGCACCTGCTTTAATTGATTAACTTTGTCTTCTTTTTTTCCTTGTAACACTCTGTTTCACCCTTCTTGTTCTATCTGTGGCATCTTCGCACACATTGCCCGACCCTCGTTTTACTGTCTTTTCATCCTCTACAGCCGTTGATTTTGGGATTTGTTGGTTTTCACCCCTTCAAACGTATCGAATTATGAATTAGTTCTTGTATGTTGCATATATAGGTATTAATCTTTAAGAAATAAAGTCCTCTTATGAATATGTCTGTTTTGCTCACAATCGTTTAGGAGAGGTGAACATTCACAGAGTTTCCTCCAACTTGTATCAAATAAATGGAAAAAAAAACTCAAAAGGAATTTTTTACCCTATCTAATAGTTAAAAAATAAGAGAGAGGGGGGGAGTGGAGAGAGGTTAAAAGGTCATCTGGCACCTGAGTTAAAATTTTACCATAATGAAGTCGGAAAAAATTGACAGAAGTGGGTGCCAGGGACTAAAAGCAAAAGGTTCAAATATGATTATTAAATCCTTAATATGCAAGATACATGGATTATTCATATGATACAGCGTATTTATAGTGGGTTAAAAACTAAAAAGCCCTTGATTTGTTCTCCCAAGTAGGGCATTGTGCTTCTCAATATGAAGCCTCACTCTATTCTCCCTTCATCCAGTTTAGGATCTGCAAGGTTGGATTGGGGGTGTGAGAGGCTTGATTGATCCTAGATTGTCCAATAAAAAAAATAAAAAAGGAACCAAAAAAATACTATGAAAATGGTTAAGTTTGGAAAAGAAAAAATTTGAGAAAATTCCTCCTCCACTTCCTTCATCATCCTCTTCTCCTCCTTTCCTTCTTTGTTCTTCTTTTCATTTTCTTGTTCTTCTTCACTCTCTACTCCATAGGGAGATGAAACAAGGCAACATGTCTCCTTAGAATCTGACTGGCCTTCATGTAATCACTTTCAAGGATGAGGGTTCCCAGCTGCTTAAAACAAGTCCAGAGGCTCCCCTGTGAAAAAGGTGGCATTTGGTCATGATTCAACAAAGATAAAATACGTCAGCACTGAAAAGGGTTGCTTCCCACCCAGAGTGTCTGGATTATGGTGACCCGTGAATCTGGCCTCAACCACACCAAGAGACCAATCATATACATATTAGCTCAGGGGTAGGGTACTCGGTTGACCTGGAAAGTCCTAGTCCTCATTAGCCTGATAACATACCTAGGACCTGAGCATGCATGTAGAATGCTCCCAAACTTTTTTGTTGTCACTGCTTGATCTTTGACTGTTGGGCTTGCCCCTACATTGTGGCCCATGGCAAACTTATGAAGTCTATGGAGCTCTGACAATCACCATCTTCTCGCTGACAAACTGAAGTGTCGTCAAGGCTTAAATGGCTTCTGGTAATGTCTGCAGGCTCCTTGTTGTGCTTGGTTTGTGGTAATGGCACTGATGATCAACCTTCTGAGCTGGCACAATAGGATGGTCTTGACAAGGATATTCCTAGGACTTTTTGCTGACAATAGGATGATCCAACCTATGCCCCCCGGCAGGTCTTCTCTCCCATTAAAGCTTGATCATCTTCTGGTGGGTCAATCCTGCTGGTGAATGATCTCATCACCTTTTTTTCAGTCTTTGATTTTGGAGTCTACCTAGGGCTACTTGTAGAGCCCATAGGTTTTACCCGCTTCAAGCTCATTCCCTGTGTCGTAGAGTTTGAGGCTTGTCCTCGCGGGTAGTCTTATTGTTATAGGAGCTTCCCTTGAGGGTGTGCCCTGGAACATGCATGAAGTGCCTTCTTTTGCCCTTGCAGTTGTGCAAGTGAAGGCAAACATGGAGCAGGATCGAGAAGAGGAGATGGTGAATTATAGCAACATGTATGAAAACAAGCTGGTTAAGGGTGGAGATTCACACAAGGAGGATTATGACGACGAGGAGGTCTATGGACAAGGTGGCATTTGGGGTAGGGGTTATCAAGATGGGGGGACTGTCAGGATGATGCTTGGGCAAAAGTAGTCGATTAAAAAATGGAGGGAACCATGGTGGATTAGATGAGGGTGTTGGCGAGCAGGTGGGGATCCTTTTATGCACATGGATGTGGACGTCGTAACTGTTGAGCCATGGAAGGGTGCAGTCAATTCTCTGTAATTGTCATATATTTGCTAATGTTTCGCCAACATTGGTGGTGGAGGAACCTCTCGTCTGCACCATCTGGTTGTCGTATCTCTCTTTTCAATATAATTGGCGGTACAAACCAAGCTTTTGTCAAAATCGTGAATGTAGGTTTGAGGGGGGGTGCTAGTAGAAGGATGGTGAGGAGGTGGAAAATTGGTGTTTTGTGTTTGCAAGAGATTGTATGATGCGGGACGAAAATGAAGAAGGGGCACACAATCAGCGGACAGAGCCGAACACGGCTGCAGATGGTTTGGGCGGTCTACACCGTGGGGATGTGAGGAGCTCGTGCCCCGAGGCAGCCCCGTGCGCTGCACGAAATTGGGCTGTGGTGAGCTTCGTGCTGCTAGGACACTGCTCGGCTATGCAGAGCCGAAGGAGCAACTGTTGCTGCAGGTGGTAGAGACAGGCAATGGGCCCGATGCTACTGGTGGCGACAACCTGCGGGTGGCTGTGGTGCTGGTCGATAGGGCTGTGGGCGACCACATCTGTCAGGGCTTGGCGGTTGCACGGTTGTGGCGGAAGCTGGCGCTAAGCAGGGATCGTGGCAGAGTGGGGCGCGGGTTGCTTGGGTCGCACGCTTGTTGGGGGGGGGGGGAAGGAAGGCGGTCTTGGTGGGGGGAAGGAGGAGGAGATAGGGAGGCAGCGTGTTGAGCGGGGCGAAGGGCTTCGTCTGGTGGTGGCTGGTCGAAGGTGGCCAACGCAGGGCGGGCATGTTGCCGATGGGTGAGGAGGGTGCGAAGGACGGTCGCGGACAACGGTGTTGGGTGGCCGCCGGTGAGCTGCGAGGGCGGTGGCATCGATCGTCGGCGCGAGGCAGAGGCGCTGGGTCCGCCCTACTCTTGATCGGAGAAGCTGCTGAGGCGAGAGGAATACGGAGGCAGGGTTGAGGGGGCAGCTGGCTACACTGGGTGGTTTGGGCGACTGCGGGCGGGATTGGGAGCTGGTTGCGGGGGTTGCTATAGGGCCGGCGCCGGTGTGTGTGCTGCAGTGCTCTGGGGGAAGGGGAAGGAAGAAGAAGAGGAAGAAGATGGGGTACGGCGGGGTACAGAGGTGCAATGTGGGCTTCGTGCCCTTCCTCTCGCACAGACACTTGGGGTTTTTTCTCACAGAGACGGCTGGAGGTTCTCTCCCAAAAAAACTTTTTCTTCTACATTGTTTTGAAAAGAGTTACAAGACCATTTATAGGAGTTAGGTTAACCCTAACCCTAATATGACTTGTTTGGACCAAACTGCCCTTGGACTTAAGAAAATAGTGCAAAAATCGCATCGAAAATTATAGAAAAATAAAAGACACGAGATTAGCTCCAAGTGTGCCCAATAAAAATATGAAAATTAGAAACTTAATCCTACACCACTTGAGACCACTAGATTAGACTCAAATAAAGATAAAATATATTAAAAATAATAAAAAAGACTATATTGTGACTCCGATCGTCGTCCGTATAAATGGTAGATGGTGTGACATGCCAATTAAGTCTGTTGTCCGACGTCACGAGTCTCGCTCCGCATCAATCTCCCTCGGTTCGAAAAAATTCGTCCTCGAGTTTTGAAGTGCTGAAGTATTTCTACAACAAGTAGGGGAGTGACAAACCCATATACCACTAATGACTCCGCAGGGATAGTTATACTGGGAAGTTAGAGTTGGCATGGAAAATGTGTCTCAAAATCACTCCATAACTATTAAAGGCATGCTGATCCATATTAAAATCTACATCTGTACTGAGAAGAGAAGAACATGGAATCTCCTGGACCTCAAACAAGTGCTTGAAAAGTAGGTCCAAACCCGCGTCAATTTTGAGTGGTTGATCCCATTAAACAACATCAAGTGGGTCACTGGCCACGGTCAACAATGAGCCTACCCCAAACGTGTCATCCGCTATCAAGTGAAGTCTCGACTCGGCAAATAGTGGAACATCTCAAGCAACTTCGACCATAGGGTCAACACTCACACGGCCACCCTGAGCAATAGTGGCCAACTCTATTGACTCTACACCTATCACAGTCTTCTCTGGAAGTATTGACTTGGCACTGGTAGGAATATAACATGACTTAGGAAAATGAAATTTACCCCTCAAATGTGGTGGCTGAAGAATGCAACTAGAGTCGTCAGGATCTATGGCACCCTGTTGTTTTGCCATCCAGTTTCATCCTAGACTGATGCAGGAACACGGTGAATCAATAGTGCACCATGCTCCATCAATGTAACTAATAGTTTTCAACGGGTAATACCTTCAAATTGTCGATGAACTTCACAAAAACTCTGTCACCCTCGACGATAATCTCGTCAGTTTTCAATAATACATCAACAATAGAGTGGAAAGCATAATTATCTTGACGCTGCTCATCTAGAATTATTCTTGTTCGCTTTTTGTTAGGCAAATATACAATGAAATTGAAAATCATTTGGGACATGTTAAGAGATTATCTAGGATCCCAATTTGATAGAACAAATTGGTTCCGAGGCTCTAATACCAAGTTGATGCGGAGCGAAAATGACGAGGGGGCACACAATCAGCGGACGGAGCCAAACACGGCTGCAGATGGTTCAGGCAGTCCACACTGTGGGGATGTGAGGAGCTTGTGCCCCGAGGCAGCCTTGTACACTGCACAAAATTAGGCTGTGTTGGTTGATAGGGCCATGGGCTACCATGTCTGTCAGGGCTTGGCGGTCGCAGGGTCGCGGTGGCTGTTGGCGCTAGGCAAGGATCGCGACAGAGTGGGATGCGGGTTGCTGGGGCTGTACGCTAGCAGGGGGGAAAGGGGAGGCGGTCTCTGTGGGGGGAAGAAGGAGATAGGTACGTGGCGCATTTAGCGGGGCGGAGGGCTTCGTCCGTCGACGGTTGGTTGAAGGTGGCCAATGCAAGGCGGGGCCGGTTGCCGGTGGGCGAGGAGGGTGCACAAGACGGCCGCGGACAGTGGCGTAGGTTTGCTGCTGCTGGGCTGGGAGGACGGCGGAGTTGACCATTGCCGGCACGAGGAGGCGGCGTTGGGTCTAAGGGGTCCTGCTCGCGATCGGAGAAGCTGCAGAGGGGAGAAAAAGATGGAGGCAGGGTTGAGGGGGCGGTTGGCTGCGCTGGGTGGTCTAGGTGACTGCGAGCGGGATTGGGCAGCCGAAGCTGGTCGCGGGGGTTGCTACAGGGCTGGAGTCGGCGTGTGTGCTACAGCAAGGGGAAGGAAGAAGAAGAGGAAGAAGATGGGGTACGGGGGATACAAAGGTGGGGTGTGGGTTTTGCGCCCTTCCTCTCGTAGGGACACCTCGGGCTCTTTCTCATAGAGACAGCTGTGGGTTCTCTCCCAAAAAAACTCTTTCTTCTTCATTGCTTTGAAAAGAGAGTTACCAGACCATTTATAAGAGTTAGGCTAACCCTAACTCTAACATGAATTCTTTGGACTAAACTATCATTAGACTCAAGAAAATAGTGCAAAAATCACACCCAAAATTACATAAAAATAAAAGACATGAGATTAGCTCCAAATGAGCCTAATATAATTATGCAAATTAGAAATTTAATCCTACACCACTTGAGACCACTAGATTAGACTCAAATAAAGACAAAATACATAATTAAAAATAGTAAAAAATGACTCCACTGTGACTCCAGTCGTCGTCTGTATAAATGACACCATTGGCGTGTACCTCCAAATGAGCCCAATAAAATTATGCAAATTAGACTTAATCCTGCATCGCTTGAGACCACTAGATTAGACTCAAATAAAGACAAAATATATTATTAAAAATAATAAAAATGACTCCATGACGACTTCGGTCGTCGTCTGCATAAATAACACCATTGGCGTGTAGTTTCAAATGAGCCCAATAAAATTATGTAAATTAGAAACTTAATCTTACACCACTTGAGACTACTAGATTAGACTCAAATAGAGGCAAAATATATAATTAAAAATAATGAAAAATGGCTTCACTGTGACTCTGGTCGTTGTCTGTATAAATAACCACCATCGTGCGACATGCCGATTGAGTTTGTTGTCCGACATCACGATTCTTGCTTCGCAGCACTATATGTGGTGATGAACAGAGTTGATTATCCAATACAAGGGGTGCTGTGGTCACTAAAAATTCTCACCCCATGTTTACATGCAGGGGAATAAAGAAGAGAAGAAAATAGAGGAGAAGATGAAAAGAAGAAAAGAAGAAGAGGAGACACCCTCCAAACGCCTTCATCGGCACACCACTTTGATGCCTCCAGCGGCACACTTCAAGTGCCCCTCTAGCGGCACGCTTCCGAACGGCCTTTCAGCGGCACGCCCCTGCTAGCCCTCAGCGGCACGCCCTTCAAGTGCCCCAGCGGCACGCTCCGCCCAGACGCCTCCGGCGGCACACCTTGGCTGCCCTCTCAACGGCACACTCCCTGTGCCCACTTCAACGGCACACCATGGAAGCCCCCTTCGGCGGCACACTTCCTCCAAAGACCTCAACGGCACGTCTTATTGGCCCTTCAACGGCACGCCATGTATTGGCCCTTCAACGGCCAGCCCCTTCAACGGCACGCCTTATTGGCCCTTCAACGGCACGCCTGTCAGCCCCTTCAACGGCACGCCATGTAGAGGCTTTCAGCGGCACGCCCAATCGAGCCCTCCAGCGGCACAACGGCTTGGCCCTTCCAGCGGCACAACGGTGAATTCCCCCGAACGGTACAAACCGGCAGATGACTCAACGGTCACTAGGTAGACCCCTCGGCGCGTAGCTCGGCCACTTCAACGTCAGCTAGCACCCGCCTTGGTGTCGCCCTCTGATTGGATGAGAGAGATCCTCACCTGACATTGAGGGGACCGAAGTCAACCTCGGATGGCAGCGCCATCATGAGGTCTCCCCCGTCAACGACACACATATAAAAAGCCCTCACAAAGAGAAGAAAAAGGAGGACGCGAAGAGGAGCTCCCAGAGGGCAGAAGAAGGAGAAGAAGAGAAGAAGAAGAGGAGAGGCTCCCGCCTCTCACCCCCCCACTGTCGCTCCGACCACCGCCGTCTGTGCGAAGAGAGAGAAGAAGAGAAGAAGAGAAAAGGGGCTACCCTCCCCGACTGCTCCGACCGCCACCCATGTGGGAAGAGAGAAGAGACGAAGAGAGAAGAGACGAAGAGAGCCCGGCCACCGTCTGAGTGAAAGAAGGAAGTAGAAGGGAAGAAGAGAGGGAGAGAGAGGTTCCGGTGTAGCGGGAGGGACTACATTCACCCCTCACTGCCTCGTTACTTTATTTTCTTTCTTTCTCTCTTTGTTTTCCTTGAGCATGTAACCCCCTCACGGTTTCTTCATGAATAAACTGTCTGTTTGCTTTGTCCACTTGCTTGTGTGTTCTTAATCCACCCCTTTCCCTTTCAGTGCATTGACGGTTTCCTGTATAATTGTCCGCTCCTTGAGGTCCCCTCAGAGCTCATTTGACCAGTGAGTGGTGCTTCTGTGAGCTTGGAGTCCTCCCTCATGGCCACAGTCCCAAGTTGCTCGAGGGCGTTGCATGGTCCCTTTGGGCTCTTCCCAAGGGCCTGATCTCCCCGTCTAGCCCCCCCCCCCCTTTTCAGCTCCAGTGGCACATCTGCCTTTGCCCCTCTCTGGTTTGCTCAACGACACACCCTTCCCGTTGGCCTGCCTAGCGGCACACCTCCCTTGATTTGCCCAACGGCACACTCCCCCTCTTGTTTGCTCAGCGGCACACTCCCTGGCCTTGCTTCACCGGCACACCCTGATCATGGTTTGCCCGGTACACCCTTGGATTGCCAGCCCGGCACGCCTTGGCTATCACTCCTCCGGTGCACTCATAGCTTGTATCGGTCTACTGGTTTCCCGTTCTGCGTTTTCTCCGAGTTTTCCGAAGTTTCCCCCAAAGGTGGCTGCTTAGGCACACATCTCAGTTGTTGGTTCATGCCACTCCCTGTGGGCATGTTCCTTGTTATTCCCTTACCATCTGGGTCAAGGGGCGATGCTGTCGAATTTTTGTCAGAAATAGTAATAAGTTAAAAGACAAAAAGAAGCAACAAACAAACGAACTAAGCAACAATAAAACATCCTAATCAAGATAAAGGAGCTATGCAGGGCTTAAGGAATTGAACCGAACAATTCTCAGAGAACTGAACTATTGAATATGACTTGGGACTCAATCACCTGCAAAGAAAATTGGAAGCTCAACCATCTGAGACTTTTCATCAGAACCGCATGAACGAGGGACCATCCCTTGAACTCTGTTCCACCCAGCAGCACACTGCCCACTCCCCTTTACCCCAGTAGTACATCTCTCAACCCTCCAGCGGTACACTCCCCTTTACCCTCTCGCAGTGCATCCCTCAACCCTACGGCGGTACACCTCTCAACCCTCCAGCGGCACACTCCCCTTGGCCCTTTAAGCGGTACATCCCTCAATCCTCCAGCGGTGCACTCCCCTTAACCCTCCAGCGGTACACTCCCCTTTACTCTCTAAGTAGTACATCCCTAATCCTTCAGCGGTACACTCCCCTTAACCTTCCAGCGGTACACCTCTTAACCCTCCAGCGGTACACCTCTCTCAACCTTCCAGCGGTACACTCCCCTTTACCCTCCAGCAATGCACTCCTCCAACCCTTCCAGCGGCACACTTTCTATTCTCCAGCGGTGCGCCCCTCAGCCTCTCAGCGGCACGCTCAATCTCTGCTCCACCATACCTCCAATCAGAAGAGGGAGAACATAGTAATAATAATGATGAAAAGGGAGGGAATTTATGTAGCGATAATAATAAAAGGGGGGGGGTGATCCTAATCAAGATAATAAACAAAAGGAATACTAATAAAAGGGGGATAATAATAAGAAAGGGGTAATAATGAACGGGAGAAGATCTCATGGTCCGTGGGCGATAAAAAAAATAGTCAACAAAAAGGGGGGAATGCAATAACGATAATGATCTAAATAGAAGGAGTAGTAATAAGAAAGGGTAATGATAATGACGGTGATAATAATAATAATGAGAATTACAATAGACGAATGAACCCGAATCCATGACAAATAAACTCAAAAGAAGATGGAAAACGTGTGCAGCAAATAGAAAGAAAATAATAAACCCACCCAAAAAATGCATAAAAGGGGATAAGCGACAAAAATAATAAAAAAATCTAAATAATAAAAAATGATAAAATCTACATTGCAGCCCCGTCTCTCCCGTGACCTGGTGCTGAAGGAACAACAGTGCCGCCCTTGCAGGCCGAGCCCGAGTCTTGTGGGTTATCCCGAAATGACCGTGACCCGACCTTACCTTGGGCCGACATTCCGATTACACCGGACCCGTTTCTCAGGCCGGATCCCTTCCTAGCCACTACTAAAATTGCCGCGTGTTCGGCAGACATTCGAACGGGTTCACCTCGATTTCCGTCGCATTTCTATTACGGACCCGTGGCCGAACATGAAAAGGTCTGTGAATGATCGACAAAATCCGAATAGAATGAAGTAGTCCTCGTCATCCTCAGACCCTTCGCATGGGGATATTAACAAGGCCTTCACGGGTCACGCTTAGACCTCGGGTCCGTCCCGATTATGATCATTGTCCGACCCGTATCCTCGGCCTATAGTCCGCTCCCTCTGAATACATATTGGTCCTGGGATCTGATCCCGGGACACGCCCCCGTTGCCCCCTTGGCACCGGAAATATTACTGATGCTCATGCAAGTTTTGTTTCGACCGCGGGGGGCCCACCGCAGTATGGTCGCAGCTTGATCTTGCACCGAGCCGACAAACTTGTTGGTTTCTGACCTCTCTAACCCGAATTTAACTGAATATTTTTTTGTTCCTCCGGACAATAAATTTGTCGCATCCCGACATATATATGCTCCGATTTTCCCGTGACGATTATGCGTTTCTCAAGCCGGACACTCGTCCGAACATCAAATGGTCAACACACGACCGACATGATCTCGAATGCTTTCTTCTCACCCTCGTACGGGGATTTCAATGCTTCCTAATAGACTTTTCATGTAATTAATTTTCTGGCCATGAGGCCCTTTTTCCTGGCGATCAATCAAGGGTGTTCCTCTCTCCGAGGGGATGTAAATGACGCCGTGACCTTTATGGTGCGGCGGATTTTGGTCCTGACCCGAATCACACAATCGTCTGATTAGTCAGATCGAGCGCACCATGGGCTCCTCGGGGCCCGAATAAATTGTCACTTTGTGACTGGCACGTCCACGTACTTAATGAACCAATAAATGAACAACAATAACTAATCGATCGAAAAGTGCGTCCACAGGTGCTTCAGGATTCTTGTCCCATGGAGCAAGTATGTGGCTGAAGTAGTTTGCCAACTCAAAAAGGTGGGGAGGCATGCTGTCACCATTTTACATTTGTACCCTTATTTGAGAGGCTGATAGGAAGCTGTTAGGTTGGAAGTCTAGGCTCCTGTTCTATGGTGGCCGATTGGTGCTTTGCCATCTCTAGGTTACCGCTTTGTTTACTGTGTTTACTTTGCTCCCTAATTCAGTGGCGAAGATGGATTCAATTGAGTGCAGATTTCTATGGCATGGGAGTGGAGGGAGAAGTAGAGGCTGGTATAACATTTGTTGGGTTAGAGTATGCAAAAGGAGGAAGGGACCTCTGTGCATCAGAGACCTGCATGATTTCAACCTTGCCTTGATGAGCAAATAGCTCTGGAAGCTGGGTAGGGACTTAAGGTTTGAGGTCATTAAACAAAAATATATCTCACTTGTTGAAGGCATGCTATCACAAAAAGTGGTTTCTTCAGTAGTGTCCTTGTCGTTAGGGGATGGCAGAAGATTCTTCTTGTGGCAGGGCCATGGTGTGACGGCATAATGCCATGTAACGACCTTTTCCTGTACTTACACATCTCTTTCAACCTAGATGCAGTTCAGACTGAAACTATAAACTGAAAAAGCTGTTAGCGGAGTGGTCAGGACAACTTCCACTGATGCAGACATTTTACTGCTGTTTTTCGACTGTATACATATTACGGGCTTTTATTTACTTGGTTTTTTTTATTCTGAGAAGGATTCATGCATATTCTCTATGATAACATTTGGTAACCAATTGATCATCTTTCAGCATCATTTGATTCTAAAAATTTACTTATATCGTGTGCATATTACCAGCATATTCTGAAAGTTCAGAATTATTTAACTGGTTTATAACCAATAATATTGCATTGGACTCAGTGCCCTAGTATGTTTCTTGCATTTATGCTGCAAAACATTTTGGGACTTGATTGGTCTCTGAATTATTCAGTATCTACTTGTCTGTGTTTTTCTCTAAAGGGCTAATGCTTTTACATGGACTATGGAACATGATACTCGTATTTTTTTGCAAATATTTAGAAGAGAGTTTATTGGCCTAAAGAATGCATGTAAAATCTGAGCACCACAAGTTTTGCTGTAGGTCTATTGCATGGTTGCACATCCTTTACAACCACATCTTGTTGCCACGGGGACCAACATAGGCATTATACTGAGTGAATTTGATCCAAGGTCTCTTCCAGCAGTGGCTCCTCTGCCAACACCATCAGGAAGCAGGGAGCACTCGGCTGTGTATATAGTTGAAAGGGAACTTAAGTTGCTGACTTTTCAGTTGTCAAACACAGCAAATCCATCTCTTGGAAATACTGGATCCATATCTGAAAGTGGAAGAACCAGGGGGGATACATCAGAGCCATTGCAGGTTAAACAGATTAAGAAACACATTAGCACACCTGCTCCCCATGATTCATATTCTGTTCTTTCTGTAAGCAGCTCTGGGAAGTAAGTAATGTTTTCGGATAACATGTATATTTTCTTCTGATGTTTATTATGAGATCAATAGCTTTTCTCTTTGAGTGCTCCACTATGGTTATACCTTATTGCCTATTTTCAATTCCCTAAGATGGTGTAGTTTCTTGTTGCTTGGTTGCCTGACATTGATTCCAAATTGGATAATTTCTAAGATGACGATATGGCATAATCATTTCTCATGTTTTCTTAAAATTGTTTCAAAAGTTATGGTTTCATCTGTCCAAAGCAACATAGCCAATAATCAACTCATAAGACTTCTCTTTAGGTAATGGCATCCAACAGAGCTATTTACTTTATTTAAATTTTCCATTTCCATTTTATTTTTTTCTATTTATATCATCATCATGTTTTCTAAAAAGAATTTAGAAAAAGAGACTTGGTGGTGGAGTGAGGAAATCCAAAATACCATTAGAGTAAAAAAAGGAGTGTTTTAAAGTTTGGCAAACTAACAAAAACAATCAAATCCTAGAAGCTTATAAAATCGCTAAAAAGAGGGTTAAGAAAATAGTTAGTGAAGTTAAATCAAAGGCATTTGAAGATTTATATAATAAATTAGGAACTCAAGAGGTTGAAAAGGACATATTTAAACTTGCTAAATTAAGAAAAAGGAAAACTAGAGATTTAGATCATGTTCGTTGCATTAAAGGTGAAGATCAAAGGGTTTTAACTAAGGATCTTGAGATTAAAGAGAGGTGGTATATTTTCAGAAGTTACTTAATAGAGATTGCGCAAGGATTTCTCTTTAGAAGGTGACCAAGAGTCAACAATATTTGATAAATATCAATATTTCAGGCGTATTAAGATGTCAGAAGTGGAGGATGTTTTAAGGAAAGTGAAAGTGGGCAAGGCCTTAGGACCAGATGGCATACCTATTGAAGTATGGAAATGCCTAGGAGATATTGGTATTCAGTGGCTAACTAAACTTTTCAATAAAATTTTAAAGGATTGGAGAATGCCAGAAGTTTGGAGAAACAGTGTTGTAGTTCCTTTTTATAAAAACAAAGGAGATATTCAAAGTTACAATAATTATTGTGAAATTAAGTTTATGAGTCATAAATCGAAAAACGCCTCCGATGTATGACTACTGTATCGGAAAATCAGTTTGATTTTTTACCGAATAGATCTACTATAGAAGCAATTTTCTTACTACGGCAGCTAATGGAGAAGTATAGAGAGATGAGAAAAGATTTGTATATGGTTTTTCTTGATTTGGAGAAGGCGTATGATCGAGTACCGAGAGAATTGATTTGATGGACATTAAGAAAGAAGTGAATCTCTCAAGGATATGTTGATTTGGTTAAATATATGTACGACAGTGCTATTACTAGTGTTCGAACTATTACTGGAGTGACTGGTGAATTTCCAGTTTTTATAGGTTTGCATCATGGTTTTGCACTAAGTCCGTATCTCTTTGCCTTAATTATGGATGAAGTAACAAAATAATTGCATGAGGATATCCCTTAGTGTATGTTATTTGCAGATGATATTATCTTAATTGATGAGAATATTGATTCTTTAAATGATAAGTTAGAGCGTTGGAGACTTGTTTTGGAGGTTAAAGGTTTTAAAATTAGTAGGAGCAAGTCAGAGTTTATGCATTGTAATTTTAGTAATGGAAGAGTGGTACAGGAAAACACGGTTCTAATTGATGGACATAACATTCCGAAGAGTAGTAGCTTTCGGTACTTAGGTTCTATCATATAAGAGAATGAGGAGATTTATGACGACGTTGCACATAGGATTAAGGTAGACTGGTTAAGATGGAGAAGCGCATCAGGAGTCCTCTGAGGTTTTATAGAACGGCTGTGAGACCTGCTTTGTTATATGGTACCGAGTGTTGGGCAGTACGAAAGGAACACATTCACAAAATGTGTGTAGTAGAGATGAGGATGGATGTGTGACAAGATTAAGAAAGACAAGATTAGGAATGAGCGCATCCGTAAGGACTTGGGATAGCCCCAATTGATAATAAAATGAGAGAAAATAGACTCAGGTGGTTTGGACATGTGCTTCGTCGCCCTAACTCAGCGCCGCTTAAAAGATGTGACCGATTTTTAGTGAATGCTAGTAAAAGAGCTCGGGGAAGGCCTAAAATGAGATGGTACGATGTTATTAGGAAGGACATTAGTTTCTTGGGTTTAAATATGAATATAGCACTTGATAGAAATCTTTGCCGGAACATGATTCATGTAGCCGACCCCAAATAATTGGGATAAGGCTCTGATGATGATGATGATCATCATCATATTTTCTATAATATGTCCACTAGATTGTAACCCCTTGTAGATCTTAGCCACACCAATCTTTGAACTCCTGTTCTCGGTAGTCAGTACTTCTTTTATCACTTTTTTCCACTGATCATTACTGTCATCTGCAAGAACACACAAGGAGCATCAACTTGTAATCCTATGGGCATGACATAAAAAATGTTGTAGATTTTAGGGCAGAAGAACTTGGATGAGGAAATGAAAATGTTAATGAAGGTAGATTAGGAATAAATGTACAGCACCCCAGGGAACAATACATTATAAACTCTGAAAGCATTGATATATATATATATATATATTCTTTTTATATATAATATCTTTTTTATATATAATTATATTATTTATATATAATTTATAATTTATATATTATTTATATTCATAATAATATTACTTATATACTTAAATGTATTAATTAATTGTATGTAATATATTAAATGCATATAATTAGTTATATAATTAGTAATGTATACAATTAATGTAATGTATGTAACTAATTTAATGGGATACTAGATAATTAATGGGGTATATATATATTGAAAGTGGATGGTACCACTGAATATATTAATTGAAAAATGAAAAGGATGGATTTACAAGTATATGTTGTGTGCTCTCAAAACATCTCTATACATCCCTATACCAACAAAGGGGTCACACCAAGAAGATGTGCCACCCTCTAGCCCCCCAACATTGGCAAAAGAGAAGAGTTGTGTGTATCTATTTTACAAAGAAGGATACCCCACTCTCTCACCCTATCCCTAACAAAATCCCCAACTCTCTAGTATCATGGCCTCCATTATGAAAATCCTATTGTTCCTCTCCCTCCAAATGGCCCAAAGGGTGGCATGGAGGATGAGCCACCAGATCCACTTGTCTCCCTTGAATGGCCAATGCCTATGCCACTCCCCCAGAAGTCACTGGACCGTCTGTACAGGCTCCAAGCCACAATGGATCTTGTTCAAAATGTGACGTCACACATCTCAGGAGAAGTGACAGTCATGAAGAGGTGATCAGTATTCTCCTCATCTTCCTTATACATGCAGCACCGAGTTTGGATACTTTCCCAAAAGGTCGCAAGTCTATCACAGTTCGGAAGTCTTCTATGAAAGATCCTCTAAAGTAGAACCTTAACTTTAAGAGGGATCCTAGGTTGCCATATTTGCCTCTCCAAAGGATGTCTCAGACTGCTATTAGCAATCAAGTGGTACACTGATCTGACTGAGAAGCTCCCCTCCGTGTCCCACCTCCAAGTCCATCCATCTGCCTTGCTTTCGCCTGACTTATGTTGCTGTAGCATTAAGAGTAGAGTCTCGAGCTGGTCAATCTCTTCTTCCCACAAATGTCTCTTGAAAGCTAGGCTCCAAATACCCCTGATGGTTGCCTCTCAAATAGCTGACTCACCATTGCCAGTGGCCTCATAGAGACTGCATATAGCTAGGGAAACAGCTCCTCAAGAGGACGATCAGTGCACCATCTATCTTTCTAGAAACGATATTTTTTTCCATCCCCCAATCTCTCTCAAACTCCTACCCTAATAAAGTCACTACTTTGTAATATGCCCTTCTAGAGATGAGATAAGCCCTTCTAGAGATGAGATATGTGGTGCTTGGGTGAGGTTGACAAATCCCAAATCCTTGCTCTGCAATAATATTTCTATTTGATACCGTATTCCATAGCCCCTCATCCTCTGTGCCACTTTTCTAGAGCCATGTTCAACAACATGCGGAGAATTTAATTTTAAAATATCCATTTATTGCATAAATATGCTTATGTTTTAGTTAATTGATTATCATGCATAATTTTTTCTGCGTTTCATATTTAATAGACGATTTAGGATTCGTGTATTGGACTTTTCTCCACCGACTGTAGTCGATGTTAATGTACATCGGTACAAGTCCGAACACTTTTGATTAATTGCCAAAGACACTTTTTTAACCCTTACAGCATCCGTTGTGATGTGAGAGATCAAGTCCGAGGAGGACCTTCCTGCCCTAAGGCATGGGCATATTTGTAATTTTCCCTTGAAGTAGGGTAAAATCACAATTTGAAAGTAATCGGAACATTCTTGTGCAATTTCCATGCTTTCTATTTTTTTATGTAATTTTCTTGGGCATTTATGCAATTTGCAAAGGTCCAAGGTAAAACTATAATTTTTGGGATTTCTGAGCAAAGCAAGGACTTTCCTTCAATTTTGAAGAACATTTTGTAAACTTTAACTTTTTTATTGAATTTTGAAATTTTCAAGACTTTTCCTGAATTACATAAGTTTTCATGCAATTTTACAATATGTCGGGATAAAACTACAATTTCTGAAAATTTGCAAGGTTTTTCCCATAATTTGACATCAAAATCTCAGAACTTGGGGTTTCACATAATTCTTCCATCATTCAAGAACAATTCCCATGAAATACAAGAAAATTTTCTCATGTCGGGGGTATTTTGTCAACATACTCTAACTTGAGGATTTTTACACAATTTGGCCTTCAACAAATTCTTTAAGTCGTGAATAGGAGAGGCTCCAAGCAGTGCTTTCGCAGGTCTTCAAGTGTTCAAGGCAAGTCTTCAACTCCAAGAGGTCTTTAAGCTTTGGTTTTCCAGGTGAAGTCCTTCTCCAAGTTCTTCCTCAGTTGGCTTACCTCTCCTATTGTAGGAGTTGGGGAGAGAAGTGGAGGGACCTCCCACCGGTGCTTGTGTGGAGGAGAGAAGTAAGGAGGAGGGACCTCCTCCGATGGGTAAGTCTTCTCTTCTTTCCCCCCCCCCCTTTTCTTTCTCTTCCCTTTTTTTTGAAAGGAGAGGGGATCAGAGGGACTCCCTCTGGTTGTATTCTACCCGAGGGACCTTCCTCCAGTTCTGCGCGACTTGAGGAGAGTCCTTTCGGTGTCCGGTCTGCTGTGCAAGCAGAGGGGCTTCCTTCCGGTTCTACACGACTGGAGGGGGCTCTCTCCGGTGGTCTTTTGTGCAAAAGAGGGGGAGAGTGGGAGGAGGGGCGGTCCCTCCGGTTTGTTGGCCCATTCAAAAGCTATAAAAAGCCCTTGGCTGTTCCTTTCAAGCAATGTTTTATTGCTGAGAACCTAGGGTAGCAGCACGTGGAGATTTTTTGTTTGGTTTCTTCTAAAGAGACCTTGGTATCCGCCTTTGTCGCAGCGTAGGGACCATTTTCCTGGACATCAAGGACGGTCCACGGAGACCGGGTCGACTTTTGATTGTCGACTTGTTGCGTGGGTATGTGGCTTTATGTCGCCCACAAGTTATTCGAGGAAATTCCCATGCATGAAAATATGTAGGGTTTGCATGAATAATCCCACCCAACGAAACTCCAAGGGAGTTTATATGACGACGACAATTTTATACCGTCTCGGGTCGCTTAATATTTTTTTGAATATTCTCCAAATTTCTTCTGAAAAAGTATCTTAAATTCTTCGAAAGTTGTCCGGAAATATCTGAAAATTGTCTGGAATTTATCTAAAAGTGCCTGGAAATTGTCTGAAAATTCTCATAAAAATGTCTGAAAATTCTCAAGAAATTTCTGAATATTCAAAGCAAATATCACAAATTTGCAGGGTTCAATAAGTCATTTGCTCAATAAGGCCAAGTTGAAGTCCTTGATGTTTTTTAAGCCCAACCTTCCCACTTCTTTGTACTTACATGCTCTTCCCCATACAATGTCATGCTACCCTTTGCCCCTCATTTTATTGCCATGTCAAAAGAATCTTGCCTGAGTAGATTGCACCTTCCTTGCTATTGAGAGAGGAATACGAAAAATGGAGAGGAAGTAAATAGGGTGGTTGTCTAAAATGGATTTGCAGCACCAATCAACCCCCATAAGAACCCCCATAAGAAAGTAGCTTCCCCTTCCACTCTGCTAGTCTGGATTCAAACCTTTGTATTATTGGTTGCTAGTCCCAACGATGTACAACATTATGCGTCAAAGTTGGTCCCAGGTAGATATTAGGGAATTGGCCAACCTAACAGCCTAGAATAGTAGAAGCAACTCACCCTATTCCAGATTCGTGTCGATCACCTGGCTCTTGTTAAGATTTACCTCAAGTCCATTGACCTCCTGTAGCAACTCCAACTCACCTTCTGACACAAACAAAATTGTATCATCAACATATTGCAGGTGGGAGATGTATTGGCCCTGTGGAGCAACCTAGAACCTCCTGATTAGGCCATGAGACTTAGCTCTTGTCCACATCCTACTTAGAGTTTGTGCCACTAGAACAAACAAAAGAGGAGACATGGGGTCGCCTTGCCTTAGCCCTCTGCCACTGTAAAAGTAAGGTGATGGTTTCCTATTAATGAGGACGGCTAATCTGGTGACTGGATGCATGCCCAGATCAATCCTCTTGCTAAGAACATTAAGCAGACACTGCCAGTTAACCAGATCATAGGCTTTTTCAAAATCAAGCTTGAGCACCACTCCTCTCTTCCTTTGTGTGTTAATAGCATGTAGGCATTCGTGATCAACAAAGAAATTCTCTTGAATGATACGTCCTTTAATAACTGCTCCTTGGTAATTATTAACAATCCTGCCCGTGACACTTTCAAGTCTCATGGCCAACAACTTTGTGATTATTTTATAGGTTCCATTGAGCAGGCTAATAGACGTATAGTCTCTCACCGGACCTCCTCTATGTCGGGGAAGCCACACCTTTGGATAGTTTGGATCCCCGATCTCCCTTATTATAGGCTCCTCGTTCCCTTCACATTTGGATTCTTATAGACACAAAATATCGATCGTGCATCTTCTGACTAGATCCTTCACCACCCCCTCTTCTCTCTACCCCCAATCCCCTTCACGTTCCACGAGACAATTCTTATAAGGACAAATGAGTGCTCCTACCTTCTTTCTCCTCTAGTTCATTTACTCTCTCCTCTCCTCCCTCACGCACCCTGGCTACCCTCTTTTATGATTTCCTCCGCTTGACATCCATCATCATGCTTATCAACCACCTCTTTAGTATTTTGGTAAATACCCCTCTAGGATCCCTCTCCATACCCACAAAGAATATCCCCATCTTATCCGCCAGCTCCTTGACTTGCGCCTCTGTCATCTTCTCTGCTACCCCAACTAGCTCCATCGTCTTCCTTCTCAGTTTGTCCCTCTCTAGACCCTCCCGTTAGAGTCCCCCTCTTCTAGCTCCCTCACCGCTCCCAATGTCTCCGAGATGACATCCTCTTCCACAGTTGGCTTTTCTCCCTCCTCAGCTTTCTAAGTCAACCCCGCATCTTAGATCTACGTAGCTCGCGGAAGGTAACACTCTATTGATCGGGGTACCCTAGGGGTCCTGCGGGAGCTCCCACGGTTGCACACTGGAAAACGACTGCCATCTCCGGCCCATTTGAGCTTCGAGGGTCCTCCCGTTGCCGGTTGGTCTCCTCTGGTAAGGAGGCGTGAAGAGTCCAGAATGCCGGGCTTGCTGCCAACACCAACTGGCTATGGCCTCCATGTCCAAGCACCGGCGCCGGTTGCCCAATGCCATTCTCTAGGGAGGAGCCCGGTGATGTTGGACACTGCTCAGCCTGCCACTATAATAGCCAGAGGGGGCCGACTGGCGAGTTTGACGCGAGAGCTATTGGCTGTGATTGCCATTTGCCGGAGCAAGTGGCACCAATGAGCTATAGCCCCGCTGTTACTATAATGAGGTTCGGGGGGAGGGGGCGGAGGGTATCGGGACCGCAAGAACCGATAGGCCCTTGAAACCCATATTCGGGTCAGTTTTGGGTCTGACGGGTCTGTTCCGGGTAGGGCTATTGGCCTACACTTGTGACGGCCCAATACGAGGGCTTGTAAGCTCTGGCCCACCGACGAAGTCTGGCCCTATTGCTATGATTGGACCAGCTAGTCCAGCTGCCTGCCTGAACGCACCCGGCCTAGCGGAATTGGTGCCCGGAATATCGGGGTCTGTAAGCTCCAACTCACCTGTGAAGTTCTACCCACTTGTTGTGACTGGATCGGTTAGGCTAGCCGCTAGCCCGAACGCCCCCAACCTAGCAACAAAGGCAACTCAATTCAAAATTGAATCGGGGGGCTAATGGTGAGCCACGTAACCCCTGGCGCCCTTCATCCCCTACCTCCAGACGAGAGGGTTGTTGCCCTAGTCCACCGTAGTGTCGCCACTGTCACCCCTTACGTTCCAGTCATACTGAGTCTTAGATGACAAAAAATTCTTTTCTGATGGAGGGGGAAATCACTGAAGGCACTGCTGCTGAACTAGAGCGCAGACGGTGGCCTCCACTGTGTTCAACATGTCGGTCGGGACGACCGTCAAATTGTCGAGCTCCATCCGTCCAAACCCCAGGCCAGGAAGGAGATTCCATCCTCATCGCAAAGGATGAGGGGAATCCCTGCAAATGCGACCCTGAGACCCGTCTCATTTGGATTAGGGAAAGTCCCTCTTTGCAGATCTCACCGTTGAACCTAGAGTATGGCTCCTTGGGGCACGGTGACTCCTGTTACTGCCACCTCTACGCTCCGGCCAATGATTAAAAAGTCCCCTTTGTGAATCCGTCGGACCTCCCAACTACCCTCCTCATCCCATTGAGCATTACGTACCCCTCTAACCACCTCTGGTTAGGGTTCTCCCCCTAGAGGTGACAATCACAAGCATTGTCGCATCCACTCCACTTGTCTACGGAGCAGTTCGAGTGGGATTCATTTGACCTCCAGGCAGTCTCTCCCTTCCTTCAGAGCAGGTCAACCTGGCATCCTCCCTTGGACCACATCTGCGAAGGACCTGTTGAACCTCACACCCCCTATGGTCTTCGGGCACGATCTCTGTGGGTGTCCCTTCTTCCGAAATCGTAAACGTTTCGGCCCCCTACCTTGAGAGCCCATTTGATATCTCTGGCTAGGAAACCCCTTCCACTCCGAATGTCTGTGTTTGCCATACATAGCCCCCCCCCCCCCCACACACACACACACACGAGGGCCTCCACCTCCCAAGGGGATGCGGTTCACCCTGGACGCGAACGCTAAAGAGCTGCCTCTCATCCTTCCCAAGCCAAGCATATGAATAGGATATTCAGTCATAATCGACGACTCATTTAAGGATATGAACCTATGGTCATCATCAAGAAGTGACTGCACATCCTACTCTCTCTCTCTCTCATTGGTATTAGGAGTTGTATTCCCCTCACTCACCCTCCTGGGCCCAATGCTTTTCATCACCCCCCTCACTTCCCTTTTCACTCTTCTTGGTAGGTTTCCCTCATTTGACCTCTCTGGCCAGCATGAGCAGCCACCTCTTCTGAACCTTCATAAATAACTCTTTTATGTCTTTCTCAAGCCCGGAGAAGGACTCCCGTACTTTCTCATCAACTCCCCTCCCTCACTTGCTCTTCAGTTCATCTCTCCACCACACCCACCATCTCCTTGACCTCCTCCCTCCCCAATCCATACATCTTCTTCCGGATCACTTCACTCTACTATCTCGGCCCCAAGGTTAATCCCTCTTAGAGGTCCGGACTCTCCGAGATCACTTCTACAGTCCCGACTGGTTGGCCCTTCTCAAAGAAGTCATAAAGAATTTAGTCCTCCTGAGGCGGTCCCCTCAAGAGGGCCACAAGGTCTCACAGGACCAAAGGAAATAGATCCCCGGCTCTTCCGTGCTTTCCAGATTGAGGGTTTTGCAGGTTACAACCACCTGTGGACCATCAAGGGAGATTGAGGCGGTCAGCTCCTGTGGGCAGGTGCCAGTAGCCCTTATGATAGAGGTGGAGCTTCAGAGCCACCAGAGGACTGTCGACATCCACCCGACCCGGCCTCGGAACCGGAGGCCAAGACACCTCTACTGTACACTCTCTACTCTGGCAGACGTCTTATTGGGATCCCTTATGTTCCTCCTGTGGGATCGCACCAGTGGCCATCCCCCTCCTCCTCCCCGCCAGATCCAGTAGGGTGCGCGGTTGGCTAGCCACTGGCATAGCGGCGCACGGTTGCCTGTAGTGGTCCTCTAAGGAGGATCTTTGTGTGGGGAGCAGACCTTCCTGCTATAGCTGGGATGGCTAGGGAAAGCCGATCAGAATGTTAGGCTGAACCACAGAGGCGATCATCGGCACTAGCCACCTGCCGGACTGAGCCTCGCTTGCCTAACGCACCGCCATCGCTGTAGTCGTGTATGGGCTGGGAAGACGACGTGAAATGGGTCCCTGAGTATCGGTAACCCTATGACTCTCGGATTCGGTAAGTCATGGGTACATAGTATCGGGTCCAGGCCATGGGTCGAACCCACTGTGTCTAAGCCCAACCCATTTGCTCTCCCCTGATCCGGCCCACCTCAAAGGCTTAGGCCACCCGACCTAGTTGACGCCCTAGACTCCAGCGTGGTTGGTTGGACAATCGTGCGCTCCAATTCAAATTTGAATTAGGGTCTGTAGGGCAGCCACGTACCTCCACATCATGTGCATCTTCCATCTCTCCTCATGGGGCTGTCGCCCTAGGTCCTCCGTCCCCTGCCGCCTTCGCTTCTATGTCTCCGGCTGGACTGAGACTCAAAGTAGGAAAGCCTCCCCCTGACAGCAAGGGATAGTACCGGAGGCACCGTTGCAAAGCTAGAAACCCAGATGGTGACCTCGACTGTGGTTAAGTCTCCGGTCGGGACGAACTGCAAGTTGCTAGCCTCCACCTTCCCAAAGTTGCCGGCCAAGAGGGACACCCTTTGCTCGTTGCACAGGATGATGGGGGGCCCTACCAATCTGATGTAGAGACTGATCTCTCTCAGGTCGAGGAAGGTCCCCCTTGCAAGCGACCATTGTTGCATCTGGAGAATCATCCCTCTGGCCACCAGGAAACCTGCTGCCGCTGCTGCCTCCACCGCTTCTGCACTTCATCTGATGGCTAGGAAACCATTCTTGTTGACTTGGCGGACCTCCCACTGGTCCTTCTCGCCCCCCCTTGCAACCAGGAAAGATCTCACCACCACTGAGTCCACCGCTCCTACCTGAAATATCCAAAGGCACCGGCAGAGCCACTCCATCCGGCCATGGAGTAGGTCCGGGGGGAGGTGTCCGACCTTGTGACAGCCTCCCTTCTGAGCAGCCGGAGACGGTGCCCTCCTACGGACGACCTCTGCCAAGGTTCCGTTGTTCAGGAAGTCCCCCCCCTCAACGCTTACAGCCACCGGGCCCTTCTTCCCACCTACGCCCTACAGAGCCACTGCGTGTGGCCTCTCCTCCGACATTGGAAACAGATTGGGCCAGTCCTTTGGGCGTCCAGGGACCCCTAGGACCTGTAGTACACTAGTACTCCGATTCCTCACCCTACCTCCGTTTACGGTTCCAGCATCTCCCCTACTCGGGGGCATTCCGGGGAAGGCCGGCTGGGGGCTGCCGCCTCCAAGCGGGATGTGGTTCGCCCCGGAGGTGAAGTCTGGAGAGCGACTTTTCCAGCCCTCCATCCAGAGGGGGGCTATGTTTCCTTAGCTAATTTGAATGAATTAAGTTTTATATTCATATATATATATATATATTGTTGTTTTCATGTAGCAGAGAGTTCTGTGGGACTCCATTCCGCCACATGAAAACAAATATATATATGGCAGAGAGTTCTGTGGGACTCCATTAGCCATTTAGTAATTCATACAAATTGCTTCAAAAGTGGAACTGTTGATGAAGAGCAATTGATAATAAATGCAGAGTATCCTAATCCCTCTGTAATAATGTGACATGTAAATTGATGTGAAAGACTTTAATATGGTTCTGTTGTATCATCTGATTGTGAACAGATAGCTTTACTGGATTCCATTTATTGATTAGCAAATGGGTTAGGAGCATGATTTGAAGAATTTGTTTCTGAACTAGAATCAGAAAGGGTTGATTCTGGGCTGGTTCTAGCCAGTGCCAGGCTTTTTTATAATGTTTGGTGTAAGTATTACAAAATATCAAAAAGATACAACAAAATGGACAAAAGATTCCCTGAAGTTGTCGCCTAGGTGACACCATCCCACCATCCCACAAATTGGGTAAACCCAAATTTTGTTGGAATTGGGCAAAACCCAAACTTCGGCCAACAAATGGGCCAAAAACAAAAATATCAGAATCCAAAAAAAATCCCTGACAGTCTATAGTTAACTACTTTGAAGCCAACCGGTTCAATTGATGTTGAAGCTGGTTCCAGCATTCGATATTGATTTTAGCAATTATGGAACCAGCCAGTTTAAGAACAGAACCTGCAGAAATAAACCATTCCTTTTGGATCGGCCATTTTTTAACCCTTGGTGGCAGGGGGTTTGGAAAATCCTATAAGTTGAAATGCCTGGAGAGTATCATGGAGGATAGAGCTACTTTCAAAAATCATGGAGGTTAAAGCTTTTAAAAAATAATGGATATAGCTTATAACTTGAGTTCTTTTTTATCCTGTTTGTAGTGAACTGGAAGTCTGGATTAGATGGCAGAAATTTGATTGTCCTTTTCTGTTATATTGCAGGTATGTTGCGATAGTGTGGCCTGACATTCCTTCTTTTTCCGTGTACAAAGTTAGTGACTGGTCAGTTGTTGATTCGGGGACTGGACGGCTTTTTGCTTGGGATGCATGTCGTGACAGATATGCTCTCGTGGAAACTGCTTTGGCACCACGTCTACCAGTTGTTCTGAAAGGGGGTTCATCAAGAAAAGCAAAGGAGGCTGCTGCTGCTGCTGCTGCAGCTCAAGCGGCAGCTGCAGCTGCCAGTGCTGCGTATGCAGCAACAGTCCAAGTGCGAATATTATTGGATGATGGAACTTCTCATGTTTTAACCAGGTCAATTGATGGTCGAAGTGAACCGGTATGAAGCTGCCCCCCTTCGTGACTATGATGTGTTGGCTTCCCCAAAGAAAGTACTGTATACTTATGCCAGTGCAAATCTAATGGCTATACCTGATTTGGCTCCTTTTCCTGTTCATTTTTCTCCCTTGTCATCATTGTCATAAAGCCTCCTCATAGAGAAATAAACAGAGGCAACACAGTGGAGAAAGGAGGAAGCATTCTCCAAGACCCACTCACCTTTTTTACACAATAAAACAATACTCAGTGTCGATTCCAAATCTATGTCCAAAGTCGCCAATAGCTGACAAGTTCAAAACAGGGCTTGCACAGATTTTTTCAACCAGCTGCCAGACTGGTACTATCTTCTTTTTCATGCTGAAAAATTTGGCAAATGCTAGTAAACGGGCTTGGATATTGCCTTCTTTAGGGTTGCCAAAAATCCTTGCTGATGCTAGTTATGTGATAGTGAAATATCAAGTTACAATGATCAAAAGAGGACCCTTTTTATGTATTGTTTTAAACAAGAGAATTTGGGAAAAGAAAGAAAGAAAGGAGGTCAGAAAAGGAAACATATTTTCATATAAATGTAGAAGCTTTAAATAAATTAACGATCATAAATAAAAATAAAGAACAATGTTGTACATATCTGCCAATCTTGATGTCACTCTTGAGCACTTAGGTCAACAATGTTAAACTCTGCCCCCACCCCCACACAATAAAAAACAAAGAAGGACATTCCTACCAGAAGGTAACTCGTCCAGTATGAGAAGCTTTTCACATATCCTTCCCCGACATCTACCAATCTTTTAGGTTATCTCCTCTTTTTATCTCTTTTAAATGACCTCATAAGTAGTTTCCACATTGCAGCATTAATTTGTTCTTGTGCTTCTTCTAATGTCCTCATTTTTCCTGCCTTCCCAATTGGCACTCATCCTATCCAGGTGGACCATTGGTTGTGAATGTGGCAGTTAAAAATCCCCCTGGTGATGCAGTAAACTGGTCCAAGATGAAGTCCAGGTGACCTTTTTAATTGTCAACAGTAGCTGATCTTATGGTTGTCTTGTAATTTTGTCCTTTGAGGCTCAGTGGCAGCCAGATTCACAGAGCATACAATTTCTCACTCTTTAGTTGAACCTTCTCACATCTATTTTAATGTCTATCCACCCTCACCTGTAAAGTATGTTTTCTGCTTGTCAACTAAGCCGGATCTATGTCAGTCAAAGGAGAAAGGAGACTAGTCACTGCAGGGATTATACATGGAATACTACTTCTAAGCAATGAATCCTTAATTAAAAGGTAATGAAGTGGATCCATTCATTAGTAAAGACAAAGTCAATTGGGGTACCCTTGTAAAAAAAGGCTGACTTCTAATTTCTCACAGCCAAGAGATCATTTTCATCTGGTTGACACCTTGTTATGCTGGTTTCTTTAAAAATCTTGGTTCAGAACTGGAAATTAGTTGTTTACTTGACTGACTTTAGAAGGCCTTTTAAATCATCTTAATTGAATTATTCTTTATGGGAAAAATCGCTAAAAATGGAGCAACTTGATCATTATTAGTTCGTGTAAATCATCAATGAGTTCTTGCTGTTAACGAAAAGTTCAGTTAATGATATAAGCTGGAGAAGATGTAGACTCTGCCCATTTGTCTTCCAAGGAATTCCTGGTTGTTTATTTTTTTTGAAGTTTAAAACAGTTTGATTATGTCTTGGTATTGTCATGATTATTATGTTTCCTCACTTGTTTATGTGTGCGAAGGTACAAGGTTTACCTGGCCTTTGGTTTTTCCACATGAAAAAAGGGCTTATAATTTTCTGCTCTTTAAGTCAGTGATACCTATTCCATATTAGAAGCATACAGTGTGATGTCAAAATTAATTACTTTATCAACAGATTCACATACTCAGCATTCAACTGCATCTACTGTTTACTGTCTTCTTGGATCAGGTTCTTCTGGTCATAGCCACAGCTCAGTAGTTATGGTTTTGATGTTTTTCCATGAAAATAATTTTGCTTTTAGGTTATTGGCTTGCATGGAGGTGCATTACTTGGGGTAGCATATAGAACATCACGAAGGATTAGCCCCATGGCTGCAACAACAATCTCCTCAATACAGTCAATGCCTTTATCTGGCTTTGGGAATGGAGCTCACTCTTCTTTTGCTACACCAGAAGATCCTTTCTCTTCCAATAGACCTTCAGTTGTCGAGGCAGCACCTCAAAATTTTCAGCTATGCAGGTGCAGAATGTTTCTTCACACTCGTAGTTTATTTTATTGTAAACCGGCTAATAAAAAAACTGCAAATGCGTCCCTAAATTATGAAATAAGGCATTTTTGGTATTTTGGCCATTTGTGCTGGAGAATTGGCATTTTTTTTTGTTTTATGAAAGTGGTTGTGCTGGTACAACCAAGTTTATGGAAAATAAACAGGTGATACAAGCAAATGAGGAAGGAGAGTTGGTAATACTCTACCAGTTTCAATATGTTCCAATCCAGTGTTGCTGGTTTGCGTGTGTACCTGCCTATTCTTTAGAGGCATGCCTTGTAGAGATCTTTTCTCTTCTGAAGATTGCTCAAAAACTCCTTGTGCAGTTTGTCTTCAATGTTCATTGTCATTTTGTTTCCTAGACCCATCATAAATGTCTTTGTAATTGCAGTTGAGAGAGAACCACCTTTTCCTAGATCCCTTAAAATTGTAGAACCCTTATGATTGTGGTTAGTTGCCAGTTTAAAATGATTGTCCCTACTCCGCAATCACGAATTTGACAAAACTAGTGTCCGAAGTGATACACATGAGAAGGATGTTTAGGCATTGGATGATGTATGAAAGGGGAGGCTGCTTTACCGGTCGATGCTTATGTATTTTGCCGACTTAAATGGATCAGCGTCCATGTAGCCACCTTCTACTGGGCAGGAAGGTTCCATTTCCTTTTCTAAATTTTAATCTCCAAGTCATCTCCTAGGAATGAGCATCAACATAACGTTTGGAAGAAAAATCAGCATTCCTTTCTAATGATATATAGATTTTCTTTCCCACATAAGCAGTCATCCATGTATGCTTGAAGTTCTTAATTTGATAACTTTGACATTGCAGTTGGGAGACTTTTCAACCTGTGAGCGGGCTTCTATCCCAGCCAGAGTGGACTGCATGGGACCAAACGGTTGAGTATTGTGCTTTTGCTTACCATCAGCACATTGTCATCTCGTCCTTACGGCCCCAGTACAGGTACCTTGGGGATGTGGCAATTCCTTGTGCTACTGGTGCTGTTTGGCATCGCCGGCAGTTGTTTGTTGCCACACCAACTACTATTGAGTAAGCTATACTTATTTACCTTTTCTAATAGTTCTTATTGTCATCTGTTTTTAGAACTTTTAAGATTTTGTTTCCCTGACATTTTGAATGCCTACTGCCATGGTCTTCAGACAATCAGTAACTACTGACATGTCAAATAATTCTAACTTTTGATCTTTTTCAACATCAACACACTGTTTTTCTGGCCTCTTATTTAGATGTTGCAGCTGTCTTGCAGCTCTTGCTAAGATTTTTGCTCATCACAATTTCATTATTTGAATGAAGACCGTAGGAATCTATATTAATATAGGAAAGGAAGATGATTCCATGAAAGATAAAAATAGTAAAGAGTCAGCAGCCCCCTCAATAGAAAGAGAAGAAAAGGAAAACCTTCTAATCAACTCTCATATGCATCTATAGAAATTATGGTAGAACCATGTTGAAGTGAGCAAGTTGCATTTAATTCTGATCCCTTAACATGATATCCATCTGTCTCAAACATATCACTTTAATATTTTCAGTTTTACAGTTATTGCACAATCCATTAGCGTAATACAGTAACATTTGAGCCACTGACTGGGTCAAACATTTTCCTTTGTCCAAATTGCAGCATGAGGACCAATTTTACTGACTGTAGCTTTTCCTCCATGCAGACTTCAATTCCCTCCTTGCCCAACAAGTTCACTCAATTTTATAGGCCTTTTTATTTATGCAGGTGTGGGAATGGATTTATTTATTATTTATTTATTATTTATTTTATTTATTGATTTATTGGTTGGTTTATTAGGCGTGCCAGTCACCGGAGTGACAATTTATTATGCGCTCGAGTTGACTCAGTCAGTCGATTGTGAAGTCCGAGTCGGGACCGGAAGTCCGTCATACCATAAAGGCTATGACGTTAATTACGCCCTTCCAAAGAAGGACAACCCTTGATTAATCGCCAAAGTAGAAGGATCCCAGGGGCAAAACCAATGTGATAGGTATGCTCATTCATTTGCAGGATAGAAGATGCATGCGATTATGCAAAACGAGATATGACATATTAATATACGGAATAAATCCGGCAGCATATCCCCTTATCTTAGACTATGCCAAGGGGGAATGTAGGACATCCATCCACGGAGTGCCGAGATGGACGCCAAAGGAAAGATGGGCGTAGCCCGAGATCCAAGAGGATCTAGATGCAACGGGACAATGTCGATTATCATGGTATTTATTGATATCCCCTTAAGAAACTATTGGAGGACATGCAGTGGCAGAACTCCAAGAGTCAGCAGGGTTAGAAGAAAACATCGTGGTCAAACGGTATAATGTGGGGGTAAAACCCCATTAATTTATCTCCCTTAGACTTGGATGAAGAACCATGATTCCCCGTGATGTGATGGAAGTTGGCCTGAAGGCAAATGAGGTTGAGACATCGAGTTTAGACTGAGTTTAGGGCTTATTAAGGCTGCTGGGGAGTTGAGTGTTCGAACAATGGTCGGCACTAAGATGAACCGGCACGGATGAGAACCGGCGTGAAGGTAAACCGGCGCGGGTAGGCTTTCGGCACGGTGGCAAACCGGCGCGGGTAGGATTCCGACACGAAGGGATCCCGGCGCGACATGAGGCCAAAGGGTAGACGGCGTGGCATGGTTCCCGGCGCGCATGCTTCCCGGCGCGCCCTTCACCCGGCACGGGTTTGGCGTCGGGAAGAGGTGGCGCCGGGAGGAGATGGCGCCGGGGGGAGATGGCGCTGGTGGCCATTTTGTTGGTTTTCTTCAAATGTTATGAGGGGTTTTATTGAGGGGGTCTATTGTGTTTAATCAGGGCTTCATGGGCTCTGGTGATGATGTTTAGACAAGCTGAAAGGGGAAGAGAAATCCATCCACAGAAGGTCTAGGGAGACCATGTGACAATCGGCAGGAAATCTTGTAATGATCATATTCCCCTTATAGCAGGCAAAGGGCCATGAGATAGTCTGTCTCAGGCCTCTGCCAAACAGTAGGGGGTTTATTTATCAGTTTAACGAAAACGTCACACGATATGACAAAGCAATGATCGTGAATGAATTTCGACAGCATCTCCCCTTAGTTTGGACTATGCCAAAAGGGGAGTATGGGACATCCATTCACGGAGTGCCGAGATGGAAGCCAAAATAAAGATGGGCGTAGCCCGAGACCCAAGAGGATCAAAATTCAGCGGGACAATGCCCACTCATGGTGGTGTCTCATTAATATTCCCCTAAAAGAGACCAACGGAGAGCATGCAGCGGCAGAACTCCGTGGCCCGACGGGGTGAAAGAAGGAAATCGGAAACCCGAGACCCGAATTAAAATAAATGTAGGGGTAAAACCCCATTGATATAGCTCCTCCGACTCTCACGGAATTGAGCATAAATGGCCCAATAGAAATGATCCATAAAAACATATGTGTTTAGTCTTATATTCAGATGTATATATATATATATATATATATATATATGAACATACGCATGGCCAAAATAAAACAATGATGATCAGAAGGTCCATTGGGGATTGGGTCATTTAGGAATAAATATTGTATCTATTTATAAGCATTGATGCACCAAGGGGCATTCACGCTATATGCATGAGATTAGCAAATGACTGCTTATGTGCATGGAGTGGGGGGGGGGTTTAGATATTAATGCAAGCATACAGGGTTAATGAGATGAGTGAATGGCCAATCACTATTTACGTATGCATTAGGTGAGTGGGGGCCATGCATTAATGGGTTTTATTTGTTCAAACGGGCTCGTAAAAGCAAAGCATCACGTGGCCACCAATTGCATGCATGCATACGAAATAGTGGAAAAGAAAGAAGCGGACATGGCGGGGGTTCACGTGCTCGGCGCGGAAATGAAAGAACTGAGGCCTCGGCGCGGTAGCTTCTCGGCACGGGTAGTAATCGGCGCGTGATCTGTGCCGAGAGCTATTGGCACCGAGGATGATTGAAAAGGGGTTTTGCGAGCTTAGGATTTCAGGGAAGCTTCTGAGCTTAAGCTACGGGAGAAAATAAATTTATCCACGGAAGATCCACAGAGAGACGTCTTATGTAGCAATTATTTGATGGCATGAACTGGAGATCACGAGATAAACTGTCTCGGACTCCTGTTACATATAATCGGTAAATTTAATAACCCACCAAACTCGGCAGATCATAACGAGGCCAGGGAAGTTTAAACCCCTTTACTATTGCATCTCTCCCGTGAGCGTCACAGACAGGCAGGATAGTAATCTCTGCTGTTTCTGTGAGGAGATGGCTAGCGTGAAGCTGACACTCGGAGTCGGAGAGGGGAAAAAACGTAAGAGAACTCCAGATAAAAAAAAAACACAGACGCTAAACACACAGGAACTTCAAGAAGATGCAACCAAGATTAGTGGATGACTCCATTTTTTTTCATATAAGATCAGCAGAGCAACTCGTACATATGATTCGAGGCTCTAAAAGGCCTTGAGAATTACATCGTCCATAAACCAGAAAAGAAAAAGAAAGGATAGCAACAGAGATTCCCAAATATACAAAACGGGGAGAGGGAAGAATGTAGCCCCGAAGGGCCTTACACAGTGGGACACCCACCTTCACAGCAGAGGGAAACCCTCTCTTCCTTTACTGCTCTTTCAACGCACTGGTGGCTCTCTCTTTTCTTCTCTCTCCTTTCTTTCCTGGCTTCTTCCGATGCTTCCCCCGCCTCTATTGTTTCTTCTCCGGTCGATCGATTTTTTTCCTTTTTTTTCATACACGCCGAAGGCGTGGTTATATAGAGGGCTGGCCCTCTTCTCTCGGCACGGGTCCTTCCCGGGGTGGTGGACAGTCGGCGCGCTCGACAGCAGAACTCTCGGCGCGCTCCTTCTTCAATATGGGCTTCGACGTCCCTTTAAGCTTTGATATGGTCTGGGTGCTTTTGTGGGCTTAATGGGCCCTTGTAGCCTCTCCGCCTCTTCCTCTATCCCTAGAAAATAAGGAATATAAGATGATTTAGTAGGAAAAATATGTTGACATTATTTATATATATATGTATATATTGTTATTATTTTATCATTTTTCATGTGTCAACAGCAGGCTGCTGTTTTGGCAGGTTACTGTAAGACTTTGTCAACCCTTTCCCCACCCCCCTCTGGAACCAGGGTTCGCCATATCACTGATTCATAGCGACTCGACCCGGCTCTGGGATGGTACAATAGACCAAATTGGTGCAGGTCCGGCTGAGACGGGCTGAGTCGGCCTATTTAGGACAGTTTTCAGTTCGAAACATGGTTTAGTCTTTTTTTTTCATTCGAGCATCTGTTAACTGATAATTTAGTCTACTATGCAAGTAATTTAAGAAACCTATGATTTTACATGAAGTTTGTGTGATTATGGAAGTAATATCATGAGGAAACTAAAGTCTAAGTTCTCTAACAAACACAAATACATATAAAGTATTTTAACATCTACAAAGGGTATAAAGACTAGAGATTGTTTCATTCATTTCATTGCCATAACTAAATACAAATATAGGCTTGAGTCCATTAAGTAACCAAACACAAGCACATAGAGTAATAAAACTAATAATATAAAGAAATTAACATCATCATTAAATATTTTGCACACCATTAAAGGGAAATTCATCTGACCTATTGTTTCATTCTTTTCACCATAAGTCCATAAGAAATAGAGTTATATAGGATTATAAAGTCACGATTCCATTAAACAACCAAATCAAAATACATCTCTATGTCATAGAGTAATTAGTCTAATAACCAAAGTACCAAACACAAGAACTGAACACAAATATATCAGACCATCACTCGAGACTCGAGCCAAGCATCCTCGTCAGTCTCGAGGAAAATAGGTCTACATCTTCTAAAGAGCATCCAAGTCCAATGTCTATCTGTATCTATGTTGGTGGGGCATATGATAGCCTCTGAATAGACCTAATCATCTGAACAAAAAATGGCGAATGTGGAGCACTAGATGGCACATGGAACTCTGCAAAGAAAGCTTTAACAACGTCCACTAGCTCATCTACAGGAGGTGCTGATGATGACAAAGAAGCTATTCGTGCCATTGGAACTTTGGAAGAGGTAGAGGATGATGTGGATCTATGTAATGTCCTCAAAAAAATGCTTATGAACATGCTCAAGGACTGCGGGGCATGGGACAATGTCCCTACGAATGCCTGGAGGTGGACCTGATATGTGGTCAATACATATGCTTGGTATTGGGTTCAGAACATGTATGCAGCATTTATCTGCTGGTACTCCCGCAAATAGTGGGCGTATGTAGAGGTGTCTGGTGTGTAGACTAACGGCTGAGGTGTGGAATACTCATATCCATGTGTAAGTGCAGGAGGATACCCATATGTAGATGACCGGTCACTGACAGAATGTGAGGTATCCATAGATGATGTATAATGGACATAAACTGCATATGGATATCCCTGTGTACTATGGTAATCACTAATAGACTGGTCATCTGATGATGCAGTAGAATCATGTGTGCTTAACCTTTCAAAATCAGACAGCACACCCTGATAACTATAGCTGTCAGCTGCTGAATCACCATCCTTGCTCCTCTAATAGAACTATGGTCCCGTCCTCTGTGGTCTAGATCGTGTAGAACCACTCTCAGGGCCACGTATGTAGTACCCTAGGAGGCTGAGTGCTATCACTGTTAGTTGAATCATCCCCAGAATCAGGACTCCTAGGCAACTCGCTGTTTGAAGGGGTAGGTGTCTCATCATCTACATTAGGATCTAATTCTGACAAGTCTGCTAGTAGCATTGGGAATAATGCTAGAATTGGAGTCTAGTATGGTGTCTGAGAGGGGTAGAGTGTCTGTTGTATTGCATTTATTTGCTTTGCTTTAGATTGAGAACCATGCCTTCTTGCCAGTGGACTCCTTTTGACCCTTCTTTATTTGAGTGTGGCCCTTTCTAGGTTGCGAAGCCTCCAATGAACCATGGCCCCTAGGAGGTTGGGATGTAGTGCGGCCCCTGGAAGGTTGAGATGTAGTGTGGCCCTTGGAAGGCTGGGGTGTAGTGTGGCCCCTGGTATGTCAGCTGAAGATCATGGTGATGCAGGTTGAGAGGGTGTGGGAATGGACCCTGCATCAATCTCTCAAACTTGGCATCATCATCATATGCACCACCATGTCCACATGTGCCACCATCCCCTAAAATGATGTCTGCATCTAGGTTTATGTCATCGGCAAGTATATGAGGTTGCTCATCATCAACATGCTCTCGTGTTACCTTAGTCTCTTCGGCACTAGGCTGTCCTACTGTAGCTGTAGCTAGAAATGTGTTGGGACGGGGTGGATCATCTCCCTCCTCATCAAGCTCAAGCTCAGCACACTCTGTTCTTGATCTTGCAACCTATGACACCATGAGATTTTCAACATCTCGTAGGTAAGCTAGGTCAGTAGGATCAGATGCAAGGATGGCAGTGTCGGTTTCGGACTCGGTTTCGGCCGGGTCCGAAACCGATACGACTCGGTTTCGGTTTCGGCCGAAACCGGATGAAACCAGTTAAAAAATTTAAAAAATTAATAATCCTGACCAGTTTCGGACCGAAACTGACCAGTTTCGGAACTCACCAGTTTCGCACCGAAACTGACCAGTTTCGTCCGAAACTATTTAAATAATATTTTTTTAATTGTTTCGGACCTGCTACAGTGTTTTGGTCCGGTTTCGGATCGGTACCGGCCGAAACCGATACGTTTCGGCCGAAACGTATCGGTTTCGGCCGAAACTGCCAACCATGATCAGATGAGCCTTCCCCTTTGTTGGCATCCATTTGAAGGTGTCTAGCCCTCAGCCTCATATTGTAGTGCACGTTGACAAGGTTGTTCAACTGAATATGACTCAGTCTGTTCCTTATCTTCGCGTGAATGAGGGCAAAGGTGCTCCACTTCCTTTCACAGCTATTGAAGGATGATGTATGGGACAACACTTTGATAGCAATGTCTCTCAAGCTGGCTGCACTGCTCTCATAGCTAAGCCACCACTCAGCTGAAAAAAATGGTGAAAGAAGAAAAATTGTCACCAATAGCCAACTGGTAAGCCACAAGGATGGCAGTACCGGTTTCGATATTGGTTTCGGCCAGGACCGAAACCGAAACGTACCGGTTTCGGCTGAAACCAGTTCAAAACATTCAAAAAGGCAAAAATTACAGTGAGCAGGTCCGGTTTCGGATCGAAACCATTAAATTTTTTTTTTGTTTCGGACCTGCTATCGTGAGCAGGTCCGAAACGGTTTCGGTATGGGCCGAAACCGATACGTTTCTGCCTGTTTTTTAATGAGCCATATTTTTAGCAGTACTTGACCAACCATCACATATTAATATGACCCCATATTTCTGCCTTTTTTTTAATGAGCCAATGTATTTTTTAAGTTCAGCCACCTCCTCATCAAGGTATTTACCAGACAACTCCTTTGCAGTGGGAGGTATGACATGCACCTGTACCTCTTGGATCATTGACTTGTAGTATGGACTGTTGGCTGCATTGAAGGCCATGCCTGCTTGGTGCCAAAGCTTGGCAATAGCTCTCCCAATGATATATCTAGGCCCTTTCCCTTTGTATACATCTTCAATCCTTGTCTGCTTCCCATGCTCCCTAGAAAACACATTGGGATCCACTTCCTCAATTGAGATGCTTTCTTCTTATGTGATCGACTTTCACGAGGAGATGGAGATGTAAAAAAAACTCTTCCCCTATGTTTCTGAAAGGAATTGAATTTTTTTTACAAACGTGTTTCGAATGTGTTTCCCAACTTGGGCAACATTTCTCTGAAACTATGGTCTCCATCTCCTCCCTGCATAAGCAGCAAGCTGTGTCAATGTCCTCCAGCAACTGAGCAAGTTGATCGTATGTTGGAAGCTTGCTATAGATGTCCTCCAGATCTAGATCTTCACCATCAACAGGAACAAGTTTGCCATTCTTGTGTCTACAAAGGGTGAGGACCTCCTCCCATAGTTGTCAAGGCGACAAGACGAGCTTGGGGTCCTCGAGTGCCTAAGCGCTTAGGCGCCTGCCTAAGCGGCGCTTAGGCGTCAAGTTTATAAAAATATCATCATTAATATATACGTAATTTTTTATATATAAACTAATCATGATTATTACAAATATGGGAAACAACACTAGTATGAACATAGAAATAAAAATTAATAGAAATGACATTGCAATAAAATATCAAAATATATTTTGAGATAAAATTAACAATAAAAATTGGACTTTCAGAATAAATAAAATACTAACCTAGTGTTTGCCAATTTCTTCCAAAAATATGCAAATCATACTCGAAATAACATACATATAATATAAAGCAGATACGAAAAGAAAAAGACATCTCCCATTATCACATACAATCAATAATAAAGTAAAGAAGCACGTAACTATGGAAGTACCATAGATGACCACTGTAAAAAAAATAAGACATACAAAATTTAAATTAAAATTTAAAATACTTTATTAACAAATTAACCCCATCAAGAAATTGAAAAGGGGAGAAGGCAGGATAGAGAGAGAGGGACTGAGAGAGATAGTTGTGAACTGTGTGTGTGTGAGAGAGAGAGAGAGAGAGGAGGAAGGGTGGGGAAAAGAGAGAGAAGGGGGTAAGGGGAGAGAAGAGATAGATAGACAGAGAGAGGGGGCAGGAGAGAGAGAGAGGGTGGGTCTCACTCTGAGTGTGAGTGAGAAATAGAGAGAGAGTGTTAGAGTGTGGAGCCCGAACTCGCCATCGTGCGCCCTCGCACGCGGATCGACCTACCCGCCTAGGCGCCGCTTAAGCGTGGGGGCGCCTTGTACTCAAAAAAATGCCTGCCCGCCTAGGCGCCGCTTAAGCGGCGCCTAGGCGGGCGTTTTAACAACTATGCCTCCTTCATAACCAATCCGACCATATGATCGATTTCCAGCTTTCATTTCCAAGAATGCCTCCTATGTACTGGTCCATCCTGTAGCTGAAGTAGCATGTCCCCCAGTTGCCCAATCTCCTAGAGACAGGGACACAAATCACAATCCACCACCAACATGGCCATCATCAAATGTCTGGGATTGCAGGTGCCAATGTGTCTAAAGAAATGTTTCTGTAGGCACATCTCGGTCTAATGTATTTGCATGTGGGATTTTTGGTTGAACATTTCTTGTGTTCTGGTGCCCTTATGTCAGGATATATTTGGAGTTTGACAAGGATGTGTCTTATGAGGGTAGATTACTTGTTCTGATTCTAAATGCATCATCATTCTTTAATAAAGTTGATGTATAAACCCCCTCACCTACCTTCCAAAAAAATAAACCACCTCACCTCAATCGACCCACAGAAATTTCACAAACTTGAACATTGTGATGATGCCATGTTTGATTCTGAAGAGAGCTGATACAGATTCATTATCATTTTAGTTAGTGATTTTTTTTGTGATTACTGAGGCCCACAACTTTACCATATAATTCTAAAATGCATTACTCTGTCAGGTGTGTTTTTGTGGATGCTGGTGTTGCACCTATTGATTTGGAAACAAAGAAGAGAAAGGAGGAGCAGAAACTGAAAGAAGCACAAAGTAGAGCAATTACTGAACATGGAGAATTGGCACTAATCACAGTTGACGGTCCTCAGGTTGTCACAAATGAAAGGATGTCATTGAGGCCTCCAATGCTGCAGGTGATGTGTTGTTTGCTGTCCTCATCACCTTCTATACTATGTAGTGTTATTGTATGCAACTATGGACCAATTAGTTCATTGTTACTGCATAGTGTATTTGGAAAAAACTAGCTCTGCTCCTAGCTTAATGGATGTTGTTTCTACATTTTTTAGACTCTTTGTCATTATGATGTTATTTGTGAATCACATTTCTAAAACATTTATCCTTTTGTTGGATAAATGTGCATCTGTAGTGCTACGTCCTTACTCCTAACAAGGCCAAAACACCACATTTATCCTTTTTTCAGGTTGTGCGTTTAGCTTCTTTTCAGCATGCTCCTTCTGTACCACCATTTTTATCACTGCCAAGACATTCCAAAGTGGATGGGGAAGATACTGTAATGCACAAAGATGTGGAAGAAAGAAAAGCTAGTGAGGTTGCTGTTGCTGGTGGAGGAGTCTCTGTTGCAATCACTCGTTTCCCTCCTGAGCAGAAACGCCCTGTTGGACCACTTGTTCTAGTAGGTGTCAGAGAGGGTGTCCTGTGGCTTATTGACAGGTAGCTTGATGGTATTTTATTTCAGTTATCTAAAAAGAGTTCCAACTATATCACTATCAAAATTCAATTTCAATATTGATATTATAGACCTCAAAATATTAACATCAAAATTCTTAGCAATCAAAATCAATATCCAACCGTACAGCATATTAGGTATCAGAATTACAAGCCTTTCAAGAAATATGACTTGATTAGTATCTAACTGTTACTGAACTGGGGGTCTTGAAGGGCTTCTGTTAGAGCTTTTTAATGTAAATCAAAGTAATTATATGACTGTTTGCTTTTTGATGATTTTTCTGTTAGTTCCTGTGCATTCATTTTTGCATATTTTTTTTTGGGTGGGCTGATGGAAATTTTCCATTTTCATTCAAGCCAGTTTAGAGAACTTATATTCTTGTAAGTCAGCAACAAGTATACATATTTTTATGATGTAATTTTCTTCTATCTGCCATTGAACAGTTGGCATATGATTGTTGTCTAATGCAGATACATGTGCGCTCATGCACTAACCCTCAGCCATCCTGGTATTCGTTGCCGATGTCTTGCTGCATATGGGGATGCTGTTAGTGCAGTGAAATGGTAGTAGACAATGATCTTGATGATTGCTTAGGCCTGCCAAACACTTTTGTCCTAACAGGAGAAGTAATTTGCAGGGCAAGTAGGTTAGCAAGGGAGCACCATGATGATTTGGCACAGTTCTTGCTTGGGATGGGATATGCGACTGAAGCACTTCACTTGCCTGGGATATCTAAGAGGTCTGAAGGAGAAACTGAATATTAATATTTTCTGCCTGTTCCAACATTTTACCTGTATCTTTGAAGAGTTGCATAGTTATGGTGTCTGTTTCCAAAAATCATATTATTGTAGATTCAGGATTTTTGTTGTATGATAAGTGGGTTAAATGTTTGTCAAATCCAGCCCATGATGTTTCACTGTTGTTCATCTTCAGGTTAGAGTTTGACTTGGCCATGCAGAGTAATGATTTGAAAAGAGCACTGCAGTGTCTGTTAACTATGAGCAATAGCAAGGATGTTGGTCAGGACAGTTCTGGAACAGATGTAACAGAAATTCTTAATTTATCGGCTGTTAAACAGGAAAATATTGTAGATGCAGTCCAAGGAATTGCCAAGTTTGCAAAGGAGTTTCTTGATCTAATTGATGCTGCTGATGCTACCGGACAAGCCGATATTGCCCGTGAAGCTCTTAAGCGGTTGGCTGCCGCTGGTTCTGTTAAGGGTGCCCTAGAAGCACAAGTATTGAGAGGGCTTGCACTACGTCTCGCAAATCATGGCGAATTGACAAGACTTTCTGTATGTATCCATTCTCGATACGGTTCATTTTACAAATAACAAAGCAGATTGAGGCTTCCTATTCAACATTTTTTCAAAAGAAAATTATTTTATTTTTTCCCATATTTCCATTCTTTCTACTTTAGGAACATGAAACAGTATAATTATTTCTGTATCATGAATACCAACCTTATTGCTGGTGCAAAAGTGATTGCCGAAATAATCTTTACTCTGCTAAAGTTCAAAAATTTTAAAATCACCACAGTAATCTGTATACCCATGAGAGTTCAAGAATTTTCTGTCTTATTACTTTTTAGTTATCGGAACTACTTTATGACGTAATTCAGTAATTAGAAAAGAAAATGTATATTTAAAGAACCAAAAGTGCAAGAAGACATTTGGTGGTTAGGGTACACTTTTTGGGATTATTTTAGAAGAAAGAGATCCTTTTCCTTTCAGTTGGACTGAAAAAATTATCTAATTATCTATCATGATAGCCAGGTGAGATAGAAGCAATTTGGAGATAGGTGTTTTTGTATGCATCCAGATTTCATTTTGTGAAACCCAAAAAGGGGAATCAGATTTTGCTTTGTATTTTTGAACAGTGGCTAAGCCACAATTCAGATTTTGCTTTGTGAAACTCATGGAAGCTTTCTTATCAGAAAGTCACCAGCGAAGCCATACAATCTCTCTTAGTGTGTGCCATGACATGTCTGCTTTGGCACCGGAACGAGAAACTATCTCTTGCTTTTTGCTTTTCCCTTCAAATTTTAATTTCCTTCTCAAGGTTTAGCTGAGGTCAAACATTGGTTTCTTGTAGTTTCAATGTTCATCTATTTTTTTTTGCTTTATCTACTGTCAGTGATGTTGCTTCACCATTATTTCATGATGCTTATTCCACAGATTGTAGATCAAGTTAGATTTTTTTTCTTTTGAAGTTTAAATTGTTAAATATGTCCCCTTTCTTTACCATCTAGTTATAACCAATCTTCTAGGAAGCCCTAAGTGAATTACATTTGCATTGACTTTGAGCTTGTGACATTGGCATTCTTTTTACAATCCTTCAATGTACAGCCGTTTACACCCAGATGAATGATGCAACTCTTTATATGTGGATAGGTTGTCACCATTGAATAGGAAATGCGAACTGCCCTAGACTCTAGATTTTCCACTTGCAAAAAAGACAAGGGTGTGATCCCCTACATTAAATCCATTGATAAGTAATGCGTTTCTTGCAGGGCTTGGTAAATAATTTGATTACTGCTGGTCAAGGCCGTGAAGCAGCCTTTGCTGCGGCAGTATTGGGAGATAATGCTTTGATGGAGAAGGCATGGCAAGACACAGGAATGCTTGCAGAGGCTGTGCTTCATGCTCATGTAAATCTCTTATTAGCCTCTCCATTTCTAATACCACCATGCATCCTAAGTATGAATGTGATGACACTGAAATCCATACTCTAGGAGGCTCCAAGTAGGATACATTTTTTCTGAACTGTGAGACGCCCTAGATGGTTGATGTCATTACCCTTTAGTTGCCCATAAACATTGCCACAAAGTTTGTTTGCCATACTGGATCAAATGGACAGGCAAAAATAGTTTTCAGATTTGCACTCTGGGAGAAAGGCTATAATTTGTGACAGGTATATGGTTGCAATGCAATAATTTATGTAGATCCAAGCCGTATCCAGCATATCCTGTCTGCAAATTAGGAAACAGTTAGGGTCATTGATTTCGGGAATTTTCTTTTACTGTTCATAAAACTATCCAATGATTCTCGAGAAATCCCTCAGGAGAAATGTGAGGAATTTGTGATTTGTATTTCTTGAGGATTTGCATATCTAGAATAGATTCAGAGAGACTTGGTAGCCTTGTTGGGGAGTGAAGCACTAACCTCTCCGAGTATACTCTAAGAAGTCTCATCAGGGTACAGAATTTTCATTCAGTCAGCAAAACAGTAACTTGTATACTCTACAATGTGATAATAAGAGAACAAGGGCTTCATGTTTAGTTTCCACACAGCCTTGAAGTTGATTATCTTTCATTCCCTAAAGAACAAACTACTTCAGAGATGGCTGCATTCTTGTTTGCATCCAATCCATCATCACCTTTAGAGCCTTGTCCCGCCTACTTGGTGTGGGCTGCAGAAATCTTGTCCCTTCACTTTATCATATCCAAGGTCATGTTATGTCAAGCTATCACCTCCCACGTCTTCTCCGTGTACTTCATCCTCCAGTGGGATTTGATCACCCCTTCTAACTGTTGCTGGATTTTTATCCCACTTGTCTGCCTCCACTTGCACTACCTAAGTATCTAATTAACAAATTTTCTGATGTCCAGGCACATGGTCGTCCGACAATGAAGAATCTTGTCATAGAATGGAACAAGGTGCTGCAGAAGGAGCTCGAGCATGCACCATCTGTGAAAACCGATGCTGCAGCGGCATTTTTGGCTTCTTTGGAGGAGCCTAAGCTCACTAGTCTAGCAGAAGCTGGGAAGAAACCACCTATAGAAATCCTCCCCCCAGGGATGGCCTCCCTCTCTGCTCCTCCCATCGGTATTAAGAAGCCATCTGTTCCCCCTGCACAAACCACCAAACAGGAGCAGCCAAGCAAACCGTTGATGTTGGAAGCCGCACCACAGGCGGCTCCTCCCGAGAGTGCTCCAGCCCCAGAACCAGTGAGTGAACCGGTTGTTCCATCAGAGAATGTTGAGGCACAAACAGCACCTTCAGAATCTGAGGCACAACCAGCGCCTTCAGAGCCCGAGGCACCACCAGCCGCTTAGTTTTTCATTTGTTCTAGTTCAAACAAGAGCTTTCCTTGTGTACATCATCTGTTCTTGATGTTCATTTTTATGGTTACGCAGAGGGATGTTATCCCTCCACCCCCACATTGTTTGTAGCATTTATTTTTCGTTCATTGCGGATTATTTTCTCTTTGTATCTGATGCTTTTCCGGTTGTAAAATTTAGTCAATGAGAGGAGTGTATCACAGTTCAGTTCATATATGTGCATGTGGTTGAATGTGGAATGCGGACATTACCGAAATGTTCCGTTAGTTTTCAACTATCATGGGGAGAAAGGATACCCTAAAAACAGGTGAGCAGATTTTCTAATCAATTTGATGGAGCATGCCGTGCTTCAGTTCTACAATTTGGCTTAGCAGCTGTCAGAAAGGCTGAACGCAAATGGGAGCATGATCTCGCACTCTATTATGGGGGTTTTCATGGGTTTGCGAGTAAAAGTATAGTTGAAAGATAGCCCGAGGCGTTGACAGGACTCTGATGTCAGTCAACCCAAAAGTACTATATGGGTTTTATTTAAAAATAAGATTATTTAAATAGTTCATTGAGAATCAATGTATTATTTAGGAAAAAACCACATGCAAATTGACTATATATAAATAACACCCTGTGCTTTACCTGTATAAATATCATACAAAGGGAAATTTTCATAACCTCCTTGTGTAGAGTTTCCACATGAACTATGCACTATGACAGATTATTTGTAAAATCATCGAAAACTACTAAGAATGTGGCATGCTGTGACCGGCTAATGGGCGCATGGGCATGTTGGCAGCACATTGATTCCAACTTGTGCAAATTTTCTTTTTTGGAAAAAAAAATTCAAAGTCCTCGCAAATAATAATGACATCACCTAGCGAAGAGTAACATCCTTTCATCCCCCTTCCGTATGCTCTCCAAGAATGTGACCGTCACATTTGGGATGGGATCTCCTCGACATTTTAGCGTCTCTTTCTCGACATGTAACATGTTGACGCGGTTCTACTAGATTACCAAATAAAATCTTGAGCATGTTATTTTAATAGTAATAATAATTAATAATAATATTTTGTGAAAAATAACTGCCATGTACATAATTGACCACATGGTATATATGCTTTTCTAAATATTCCTGTACAGTTGATCGGAGGAGCGTCCGATCCGCCGCGGGGAGGCTTAATTAGTTATCCTTCTCCGATCTCTTACATATGATTCCATGTCAAAACTACGAACATGGACGGAGGCTTGTCATGTGTTGGCTTCATCACTTCCCGAGTTGTCAGTCCTTTTAACTGGACCTAGCTAGGGGACTTAATTGGGTAGATTGACTCCTAAAACTTAATTAAGGTGACTCCGTCAAGAACTCTCTCACTCCAAGAAAAAAAATGAGATTAACGACATAAAATTTTTGTTTCTAATCTCTCTCTAATCTATCGTTAAAGAATTTGGTGATATGATATATTAACGATTGATTAACGATCGTCGTTAATTAACAAATAATTATTTACGACTAATATATATTTTGTCACTAATTCGTCTCTAATTAGTTAATGTCATGTAATAGTTTCGCTAATTAATGCAGATCTCCATGATTTTGTGGGACAAATTCCTCCGCACAATTGCGAGAGGCGTCGTACACTAGATGGTGATAAAAATTACAAGTTGCGAAAACTTGAACAGCAAGTGATCTCGTTCGTTAGGGTCTCTTTGATAATTGAATAAGAGAGAAATAAGGGGTATTAATCCGAAGAATAAGAAAAAATACAGTTAGATAAGGCGGGTATATTTTCTCATCTTTAACTCGGCTTTTCTTGGAATAATTAATTCTAGCCAAAAGGTAGAATTAGTTGTTCTACCTTAACCCGGATACATATTAATTAAAGTACAAAAGTGAAAAAGTAAGAATAACTTATCTGAGTTTAAGTTAACCCGATTTTCTCTATTCTGTTATCAAAGAGGTTCAAACAAGCGGATATTAGCATTTTAACTTGTAAGACGAGCCGAAATATATAAAAAGCTCTTAATTAGAAACATGCGCATTATGGATCAGAAAGGTCCACACTACAACAAACATGCCGACGAAAATTAGAAGCATTCGGATCGAAATTAATGCCACGAAACAACAAAGTTCCCTCTGAAAAAAAAAGAAGAGGAAGTCCTCAACTATAAAGACAACAGCAAATAAAGATCTACCAACACATACGCAGTTATATATATATACATTTAGATTGCAGGTCCCATGGACGTGCAAAGGCTATACTCAAACAAGTGAGAAAGTCGAGCAAACCTTTACTTCGTAAACTTGAGCAAGTCGGCTTCCAACCCAAGATACTGCAGTGGAACAAACCTTTGAGCTAAGCTAGGATTTTCCATAACCTGGGACAGCACTGGGTTGCAATATTTTCCTTGGAAGATGATCTGGTCCAGGGTTTGATGGGAAGCAAGCAGCTTTTCGAATGTTGAGCCATCCCCGTTAACCTTCTCGTGCAGCAGGAGGCCTCCTCCACCGGGAGCCAACTTCATCAAGTTCTGGGGGCATTCGATGTCTGCCATGTTTAGGGGAGTAGCTGATGGCATGTAAGCGGGCTCCGAGCTCAGTAGCTGAGGCAGGTGCATGGAGTTGGTGAAGGAGAAATCATACGGTGTCTGGAAATGCGGTCTTTGCTCCAGCGTCGTGGATCCGGTTGCCTCCCAGCTGTGATTTTTTTCTTCTTCCACCATTGCTGACTCTGAAGTGATTAGGCAATATTGCTGATGGCTCTTCTTCTTGAACACCCTGCAAACAACCCATCCCTCTTCCTGCAACAGAAGGGATTAAACGTTCATTAGTTAGTGTTATATATATATATATATATATATATATTGAGTTTAGTTCCGTCTTATATTGATTGCGCACATTAATTAATCGAGAGCTTAAAACTTCAATGCATGGGACCTGGCCTAACCACTTGCAATGGACGTACTGACTTTTGGGTCCGAAGCAATCTATGTATACACACTCCTGTTTCTCTCCTTATCTTTGTTCTGCCTGATTTTTGTCCCATGAGACTTCCTTTTTTGTTCTCAAGAGGAAATTTAGTTTAGCTAGTTGTCTATAGATTTTTAGAGAGTGCTTGCTGCAAATCCTCGTTCACAGATTTCTTGCGAACCCAGCTCCCATTTGGTTCATGCATCCATGACATGGCATGGGAGAAAAGCAAAAACATGTGGATCCCGTATCAATAAGTTTTCCCCCACGTCACATCAGTGATATAGGGATTAATGGAGCCTACTTTGCAAGAAATCTGCGAACTAAAATTTGCAGCAAGTATTACTCATAGGTTTATATAATAATAGACCTTTCCACTAAGAATCACACGCTCTAATACTTAATGCCGGGACAAGTGCAACGACTTGCATCTGCAGCAATTCAAATGCCGTTTCTTTCTTCCCTTAAACATTAGTCCTCTTTATACACTGTCATGTATTTAAAGAGAAGGATGTCTACGGGCTTCGGATATATGCCATGGTTTTTGCCGTGGTTTAAGAGTTGGGGTTTTGCATATCACTGGTAATCTAATACAGATAACTAGGGAGACGTGAAAACAAGCGTTATCAAGATACCGATGCTTAGCTGCAGGTTGACAAGAAGTAGAAGATCGCTGTAGAATTACGTAATAAGCTCAAGTCCTCTCCCGGAGCATACACAAGTGAAACCTAGCTAGTATCATATCGAGACCTGGAAACATGCAGGCTGAGTCACCCAGCTCGCACAGCTTTTAGTTCATATCATATCATCATCCAAGGATCGCAAGATGTGCTGAGATCCACATATAGAAAGAAAACTCTGATTTTTCTATGTTGTGAAGAGAGAATGGAAGAGGCTGGTGCACGGAACAGGTTTCTCTACTTGTTTTGCAGACTGGATTCTTGAGATTATCATTTTAACAGTGCACTATATATGCACGTTCCAATACGCCTTCACTGTAGTTTTAAGAGGAATCACAATTTTACCTTGGTCTCTGAGTTATCTTCTTCGTTGAGACGGTACTCGTGCATGATCCAGTCGGTCTTCTGGCCATGAGGCGCTCGCCCCGTGTAGAACACCAGTGTTTTCCTCATGCCTATCCTTTTGCAGTTGCCGAGGTGGATGACCTTGTCTCTTCCCGTTGCTTTCCAAAACCCTGCATGGGTCGCCCTGTTCGTCCGTGTTCCAGTGGGATACTTCTTGTCCTTGTGGCTGAAGAGGTACCATTCGTTCTGAGGACCGGACCCAATTCTGCATCTGTCTGTGAGGCATGGAAACCGTACGCAGACAATAATTGTTTGTTGAGACAACAAGAGATAACCCTTAGGACGAGGAAGCAGAGGCTACCATAAAAGTGCAAGCTTGGCTTGACTACGGATGCATGGGAGCAGAGAAAATGAGCGAGAGATTGGGCAGTAAGTACTTGTCTCGACAAATAAGTAGATAAATATGAGATAAACTGTGTGCCCTTCCCAAGCACTTCATGTGAAGACAAATCCACTAGTGAACTGTCATTTTCCTTGGATCCATGCACAGGCAATTTCATCTCGATCGACAGAAAGAGATGGATAGTTTAGTTAGAGAGAGAGAGAGAGAGAGAGAGAGAGCAAACTTCTCAGGAGATGCATCTCTTTCCATGCAAACCCTAGAGTACTCACGTTTCCCATCAAGAAGTTGGGTGCAAAAGAAGCAGCCTTTTTTTAACCTTTTCGTTTTGCTCCAACAGATAAATAATATATATAGAGCAGGAGATCTAACCTTTGAGGTCCCATGGTTCGAGCTTATTGAGATCGATTTCTCTAATCACGTCGAGGTCGATAGCCTCGTACAACACCTTCTTTCTTAGGTAGTAGCAGAGGAGCTCCTCCTCAGTGGGGTGGAACCGGAAGCCCGGGGGAACCGATAGCTGCCCGCTCCCTGCCATCATGGCTGCTGGTTTTCTCTAGAAACCAAAGACGAGAAGACCAAGATAAGTTCACAGAAAAGAGAGAGAAAGATAAGTCCTTCAGAAGTTTAAAAGAGACAGCGTCATAAAACATGTAAGGGCATGTGTTCTTCTGCCACTATTCTCTCTTAAAACCCATCTGGCGTCTGCTCCTGAAAAATTCACTGAGAAGATGATGTTATGAGTACGTCTCTACGTACTTGTTGATTTATGAAGGTAGAATAATGTTCTTAGCCTTGAAAAGATGCACATGTTGATCATCGATCAGACAGATCCCCAATAGAAAAAGGAGTAAAAAAAGAAGAAGGAACCCAAGGTAATTCTGGTGTTGAATTATGTATATATACTTTTGGATACTAGAAGATTTTCTTTCTTATATCACTGTTTCTTGTAACATGCCAGAAATAATTAGTTGCTATGTTCTGACTGTTCAGTTCGGTTCTGGATCTAGAATACAAGCACGTACAGTCATGCAAAACGCTCAAACCCTAAAGATCCAAACCCAGAAGGCCGACGAATCTTGGAATATTTACCAGAAAACTCTTTGGAGACACCTCTGAACAGAAGCAAATTAAAAAAGGCTGATCTTAGCAAGTGCCTGAACCGCAAAAGGCTAAGATATATATAGAAGGCAAGGCTCTAATAAAAGACAGATCTGAGTAGCGAGGGATCACAATATTCTCTCTTGGACAAAGCAGCTCCAGGATTAACATCATGAAGTCGATGATATTAACCAGCACAAGGTGCTATTTGTTGGCAGCACAGGAAAAGGTCATCTACAGAAATGTGAACTACTAGTATAGAAGGATTAAGTAGTCGATCTTCCCCATGAGAGCAGCTAGCACGGGCCCTGCACAATGCAACCTGAAACATGTATAGATACAAAGTCCAAAGTTGTGCCATCTCTTCTTGCCAATCGATCGATCTGTCGTCTTAAAGGTAATAAAAAGCCTCAAAACTTTTTGGGAGATATAGTTAGAAGTAAAAGACATCCTTGCAGGTAGATTTCATCGTATGTTTCGGCCAAGGTAGATGCCAAAAGACCAAAAGCAACTACATGCCCATCAAAAATCTTCTTGAGAAATAAAAACAAGGGGGAGGGGAGGAGATAAAGCAAGAGAGCTTCCAAGAAAGCAGAAGAAGACACAGACCTCAGGACGACAAAGCAAGGCTGTTTCTTCTCGCAAAGAGCAACAAGAGACACCCACGAAAGCCGAATCCCTAGCTCTCGCTTTGCTTCTGCGTGAAGTGTATTCTATGCGTCCCATTTGGCCATACGTTCAAATGACTTTCCTACCCCTCTCTCTCTCTCTCTCTCTCTCTCTCTCTCTCTCTCTCTCACACACACACACACACACACACACACACACACACACACACACGCATACGCACTTACTTCTCGTCGGAAGTTCACATTGAGCAAAGAAGTGTCAAAAATGCTATCCTTATATGGCTTTAGCCAAACGACTTCAACTGATTTCGGAAACAGAAGAGCAGATTTGAGTTCATTCAAACATGTCATTCTAGAGTACTATAGCTAGGTGTGTTTAGGGTACGTGGTGAAACCAAAGAGAAACATGATTATACGTGAAGTTATGTTATGAATTGCATGGTTGAGGAGGGTGTAATTATCCAAATATCAGAGAGAAAACCCTTGTTCCATGATTAGAGACATATGCTATGACAAAACATGTTGATGATTAGCCAGGAGATATCTCAAATGATATCATAGATGTCAGGAATGAGGTAGATCTCACTCTCTGAACTAAGGTTGATCACTTAGTCCTGCCACCTCATCAGCCGGTTTAATTCTTGTAGACTCCATTTCAGACATTTGCTCAGGAATTCTAAAAATTCGAGCTTGGCACAATTCAGCACCAAAGAGGGACTCTTCTGATCTGTGTTCTCAAAATTAAGTCTTTAAGAGTTCCACCCCTTCCATATGTATCTCCCAGAGGACATTAGGCAGCGAGTGGCGCACCAACCTTCAGGTTCATCTATCTCTATAGCTCTTCCTACGTTGCTCCATTAATTCCAACCACGTAGCACTTAATAGCTTTTCCTCCACTTGCCACACCTGCCCACAGCTCCACATACCTGACCATATATAGATCTGACTAGGTAATTATATTCCATATTTAAAGCACCACTTTAATTTGATATGATTAAGCTTGCTAGCGAGAGATTATGTGACTGAAGAGGAATCACAATATGATCAGAAGAACACATTCTCAATAAGAAGAGGAATGCTAAGGTGTCATGCTCGAAGGACATAATATATCACACTCCAACTTCACAGTCCATTAATCTTATAACCTGCAGAAGCACTAAACTTAAATGCGGCATTTTTAATTAACAAAGTTTAACTTATGATGATGAGCAGATGATGCCAGTTGTACTTAAATGGATAATCACCTAACTAGTGACATGATTAATTATGCTAATATTACACATGATTCGTTCTCGAATGGGGTGCATTTAATTTCTTTCAGGAATGTAAACTGACAAGATCGAATTACATAACTATACAAATAATACCACCTCAGTCATAATACGAGGAAGCTAATTAATTATTAAGTTCCGGTTGAGAAAAAAGGAGTTCAATTGATGTCAAAAATGTTTATAATATAGCATAGACTCCTCCAATTAAAAGCTAATGAATTTTCTCAATGATGAAAATATTCACATATATATCTCTCGATTACTAATCCACTCTCAAAACTGATGTCGAACTAATAAAGCATTCGAAAACATCTACAAAATGGAGGGGAGCTGTGAGAATCTTGGGGTCTTGTTGGAAAGTGCGAAACCTAAAAGTCCGTGGGGCTCTGCACGTTCAGATCCCACACGCACACGCACCCCTTCTTCCGGCACCCTCTTCCCCTTCCCGTCCTCGGTCCAATTAAACAAATGGGACCTGTGCTGGCCGAAGGGATTCCTACGCAATCTCCCTCCTCTGTGCCTGGTCAAGCACGGAGCTGAGGTGAGCATTAGCTACAGTCTACAGATACATGTCTAGAGGGAGAGAGACAAACAGTGAACACATTTCAGAACCCAAAAATGTGTGCATCTTCCCTTCTTTGTGTCCTTACAGTAAACAATTATGAAGTAATCCGTAACAAATCCCTTTGAGCAGAAGCAACTGCGATTGCATATTTATAATGCTTGAATGAGGGGTAATCGTGTGTTTTTCAAAGCATAGGTCTTCCTTATCTCTCACGTAATTAATTAAAAGCAACGGTTGTCTATGAATTAATTAAAGTACTCTCCATGTATTTAGATGATGAAATTATATATAGATTGCTGAGGTTTAATCTCACTTTGGATAATGTGTATGCGCCTTCCCTTCTTTATCTGTAGAAGATTCCCTCTGACTTAAGACATAAGTTTGGGGTTAGAGTTATGTCTTTTAACATGGTATTAAAGTTGGATTTTATCATTTGAGCCAACCCACTTGTTCAATTATGCCATTTATATCGTAAACATTCAGGTTTATACATGAGGAATCTCTAAGTCAATGTCTAAGCCTTAGGTTAGAATCTAGGCATTTAATTAACATGGTACCAGAGCTCGACCTTTTCATTCGGGTCGTCCCACCCATTTATTTGTGCCATTTATACCATAACCATCTAGGTTCGGTGTTTTAAGAGGTGTTGAGATTTAGTCCCACGGCAGATAATCTATGAACACATTTCCTCTTTATTTGTAGAAAATTTCTACAATTTAATTAATGTCTAGGATTTGAGTTAAAATTTTTAACATAGATGAATGTCAATTTTAGATTCCATGTTTTGGTTATCAATAGGAGATTAGTTCATGTTGATTTACGTGGTGTTGACGTGTATAATTAGAGTTGCTAGCTAACAGATGTTACCATCCTATATTAACAGTCATCAAACGGAAAATGGAAGTAATATTTTTCATCTAATTAAGTTACCACCACATCTATGACAAAGGCATGATTTGTTTAACCCAAGTGCCACCACCGTTATATCAAGAATGACGTCTTGAAACATTTTCACCAGCTCTTTTCCATTGAACAGAATGAAGAAAATAGAGCACCGTAGATCCCCCTCTATTCCTACGACGAAGTTTGAAAGTACTACAGTAAACCTTATAATGCCAGCTGTATATGACAGGAACGAGCTGATGATGGAATCTCTAGTAGTCTATATATATCCAGTGATCCAGACTGCTTGATCTACAAAGAACTTAAAGGTTTTTGTGGGGGATTTCTGATTGGAAAGGTTTATGGATTAACGTGGGGGATGACATTAATTGACATGTTTTGTTTTAGGAACGAGGCTTGTTCTTGTGGTAGCAGGCTAGGTGTAGTGGGCTGCCTCCGTTGTAACACTGATACCGATTACAATCAGACAGTTCACTACGTTACTGGTGGATTACAATCAGAAACTTCACTAGATGTGGTGAAAATTATAAAATTTTTTTAACTCCAATCAATATCTGAGTGGCAAGACAAGGGGGAGCGATCAACCCTACAGAGGGAATTGAAGGAGCGCTCCACCCCCGACTGCCAAGCAGAGAAATTTTCATATATGAGGAAAAATGAGAAGATACAAAGAACAGTTAACGACGGAGATAAGGACACCCTATCTTGTCCAGGTACAAATTCACATCCAAACTCCAGAGAAATAAATCCACCTTACAAGAACTCACTCAAAGCACTCCATCATAAGGTCCTCCATTGTTTTGTGCATCTTGGAAGTCCATCGGGTTGGATCATTCCGTGGGAGAGAATTGATCAAGCAGCCCACGCGTGCTTTTGTTTGTTAATTTCTTTAAGAAAGACTCAAAATAGAACTTGGGTGTGTGATCCTGTGGAGTAATTTGAGTGAGTTCTTGTAAAGTAGATCTGTTCATCTGAGGTTGGGGTGTGAATTTATAATCTTTTCCATATCTAGTGAAATTCTTGATCGTCGTTGTCTATAGTTGTAGGGGATTAATTTACTTTGAACCTCCAAACCACGTAAAATCTTAAGTACGTTTGATTGCTTCCTTTTTTTTCTCTAATATTTTTTTATCATCGTGTGGATCAAACACCAGGACATTGCTTTGTTTCATTAGAGTGGTCGTTATTTCAACAACCTCCACCTAAGGCATGTAGAGGGAGATCACGTACGTGAGAGGCCTTAGTTCCATCCGGGCCTTCTCCCCTCTTTCCTCGAATTTCCAATCATGTTTACCTCTTCACAATATAATTTGTGCGGTAGATTAGCTATTAATTATGAGTAATGCTTAGTGCATCCCATGCATTAATTGCATCCACCGGTGTAATTAGTGTAACACTTTGATAATTTTTTTTATTTTTTTTGAGTAACCTCCACGTCTAATTAACTTGGTGTGCCGTTCACGTCACCAAAATGACGTGACATGTTGTTGACCCATTCAAAAGGGCAACAGCTGGAACCCATGCATAGCTGGATCTGTCATGTAGCAGAAGTCTTTCCCCATGTGGGAAAGATAGTGCTACAACAGCTGGACCCAGCATAGCTGGATCTGTCATAGAGAGGAAGTCTTTCTCCGCGTGGGAAAGACATAGCCGCACAAGTGTCGTGTACGGCAAGTCTGTTCCCACGCGGAAACCACCTCTTCTTAGCTTTAGCATCAATTAATCTTTCTTGCTGCGGTCTTTGCTCCTTATTTAATGGGGGGGCTGATGGTTGGGGCAAAAGCATGAGCAGACATCAAAATAGAGAGGAAATAAGGGCCTGCTATATACTCCATTCGGTTTTCATCTCGCTGTGCTCGTCAGTTCTCTGAGCACAAACAGAGAAGAAGTGTTGGAGTGTCTGTATCCTGAGAAGATGATCGGTGCCGGTGTAAGATCACTCTTCTTTATTTTTCCTTATAGTGAAACTCTCTCTTAGCTCTTTTCCCGTGGATGTAGGAAGGCATCTTGCCTCTCCGAACCACGTACATCTGTGTTCTTTCTTGTGTGCTGGTTGTTGTCTTGTGTGGTTGTGCTAGGTGAGATTATCCGCTTCTGCTACGAGAGGATTACATCCTCTGTCTGTGATCCTATCAAATTGTTCAACATTTGGTATAAGAGCCAGATCTATAATCTCCCTACTATCCACTCAAGATGTCAGCAAGATTCGAGGTGGAGAAGTATGACGGCAAGATCGACTTCGGCCTATGGCAGAAGAGGATAAAAGATGTTCTCGTACAGAACAATCTCCATAAAGCGCTTCTCGGCAAGGAGTAGTCTGGCAAGAAATATGATGAATGGGCTGAACTTGATCTGAAGGCGATAAGTACAATCTATTTGTGTCTCGCAGATGAGGTGATGTACAACGTTGTCGATACAGATACTACTCAAGACTTGTGGAAGAAACTCGAGAAACTCTACATGTCGAAGTCTCTAACAAATAAGCTTTATGTCAAGAAACAACTCTACAGCCTACGCATGACAGACGGGGGCGATTTGTTGGAACACATGAATGTGTTCAATAAATTGATCTCTCAACTTCGCAGCATGGACATCAAGGTGGATGAACAGGATCAAGCTCTTCTCCTTCTGTCTTCTTTGCCCAAGTCCTATGACCACCTGGTGACCACTATCCTCTATGGCAAAGACACACTGAAGATGGAGGAGGTCAAGCCTATTATATTGTCAAATGAACATAGAAGCAAGTCAAGCACTAGTGAAGGTTTGATGGTGAAGAGTCCCGGTCAAGATAGAGGACGTCAGAAAGAAAGAGGCAAGAAGAACTATAAATCACGCTCCAAATCAAAGGGACGAGACAATCGGTGTCACTACTGCAAAGAAGAGGGTCACTGGAAAAATAATTGCCCGAAGAAACTAAAGAAGAAGTTTAAGGAAAAGCAAGAACCAGAAGAGGTGAGTATTGCATCTAGATCAGAAACAGATGGAGATGCGTTAACCATCTCCTTAGGTATGGACTCTTCTGATATTTAGATTCTTGATTCTGGATGTTCTTATCACATGTGTCCATATAGAGAGTGATTTGATACATATTCTTCTTATGATGGAGGTCGGGTTCTCAATGCAAAACAATTGAGATAGGAACTATAAAAATCAAGATGTTTGATGGGGCTGTGAGGACATTGACAGAAGTTAGGCATGTGCCTGAACTCAGAAAAAGTCTAGTCTCCTTGGGCACACTTGATGCCATCGGGTGCACTTTTGTAGGTGCTAACAACACCCTTAAAGTAAAGAAGGGTGTATTGGTAGTAATGAAGGGAGTGAAGATTGGGTCACTGTACAGGTTAATTGGAAAAATTGTCACAGGTGATGCTGCTATATCATCCTCCTCGGATGATGATGCCACGTTGTTGTGGCATGCCAGACTCGGTCATATGAGTGAGAGAGGATTGCTGGAGTTGCATAGCAGGAAATTACTCAAAGGAATTAAATCATGTAAACTTGCTTTCTACGAATCATGTGTTCTTGGCAAACAATGTAGGGTGAAGTTCACCACTTCTAAGAACAGGAGCAAGAACATTCTTGAGTATGTGCACTCAGATGTCTAGGGACCAGCCCCAGTGGAGTCTCTTGGAGGAGCCAAATATTTTGTAACATTCATTGATGACTTCTCCAGAAAAGTATGGATCTATTTCTTGAAACACAAGTCAGAAGTGTTCGAGAAATTTAAACACTGGAAAGCCAAGGTCAAGAAGCAAACAAGTAAACAGATCAAGTGTCTGCGTACTGATAATGGTGGTGAGTTCACTTCAAAAGAGTTTGAAGATTTCTGCTCTATGGAAGGTATTACTCGACATTACACTATCCCACGGAAGGCTCAGCAAAATGGGGTAGCAGAAAGGATGAATCGAACTCTTCTAGAAAGAGCACGCTGCATGAGGTTGTTCGCCAACTTGTCTAAGCAGTTCTGGGCTGAGGCCGTAAACACTGCATGTTATTTGGTGAATCAGTCTCCTTCTACAGCATTGGAACTCAAAACACCACAGGAGGTATGGATTGGCAAACCAATTAATTATTCTGACATTCATATTTTTGGTAGTCCTGTCTTTGTATTGGTACAGGATGAAGAAAGGACAAAGCTGGATGCTAAGTCCAAGAAATGTATTTATCTGGGTCGAAAAGTCAGCGTGAAAGGTTACAAGCTTTGGAATCTTGTCACCTGCAAGGTGGAGCTCAGCAGAGATGTTGTGTTTGATGAAGCTTCCATGTTGAAAAATATTCAACAGTAGGTCCAAGATATGAAGAATCCTAGTACCTCGGTTCAGGTGGAGTCGAGCAGTTAGGATGTCAATGATGACTTTGATCAGGAGGAGTCTTCACATCCGAATGAGATAACTGAACAACCACAGTAGAAGGAGCCTTACTCTATTGTTAAGGGGAAGGCCAGAAGAAACCCTCAATTGCCATTGAAATTAAGAGATACTGTGGCGTGTGCTTTTTCTATTATATCTTCTGACCCATGCTCTTTTCAGGAAGCAATTAAGAGCAAGGACAGCAACATGTGGCTGAGTGCTATGCAAGAGGAGATGAAATCTCTTCAGAAAAATCAAACATGGGAGTTGACGAGACTTCCTAAAGGTAAGAAAGTAATTGGCTTCAAGTGGGTGTACAGAAAAAAGGAAGCTTTGTATGAAGGTGAACCAGTCAAGTACAAGGCAAGGCTGGTTGTCAAAGGTTATGCATAGAGAAAGGGAGTGGATTTTGATGAAATATTCTCGCCAGTGGTAAAACATTGTTCGATCAGGGTCTTACTTGCCATAGTAGCTATGCAAGACTTGGAGTTAGAGCAACTGGATGTGAAGACTGCTTTCCTGCATGGTAGTCTTGATGAGGAGATCTACATGCTACAACCTGAAGACTTTGAAGAGGCAGGTAAAGAAAAGCTGGTGTGCAAGCTAAGAAGGTCTCTCTATGGCTTGAAACATGCTCCAAGACAGTGGTATAAAAGATTTGATACCTTCATAGTGACCCATGGCTATACAAGGAGCAGGTATGGCAGTTGTGTCTACTTCCGTTTTCTCAGTGATGGCTCCATTAGTTTACTGATGCTATATGTTGATGATCTGTTGATTGCTTGCAAGTCTATGCTTGAAATTTCTAAGTTAAAGCAGGAACTTAGTTCTGAGTTTGAGATGAAAGATCTAGGAAATGTCAAGAAGATTCTAAGTATGGAGATCCATCGTGACCGGTGTAGCGGCAAGCTTTTGTTGACTCAGAAAGGATACATCGAGAAGGTATTGGCCAAATTCAATATGATTGAGGCCAAGTCTGTGAGTACTCCTCTAGCTCAGCATTTTAAGTTATCATTACAGCAATGCCCTCAATCAGAAAAAGAACGCCAAGAAATGCAGAATGTTCAGTATGCTAGTGCTATCGGTTGTCTGATGTATGCCATGGTTTACACTAGACCTGATTTGGCTCAAGCTGTCAGTGTTGTCAGCAGATACATGACAGATCTAGGTAGAAAGCATTGGGATGCAGTCAAATGGATTTTGCGTTACCTCAGGGGTTCATCAGAGGTTGGTTTGGTATTTCAAAAGAGCACTAACGATAATGTTCTGGTTGGTTTTGTTGACTCTGATTATGCAGGAGATCTGGACAAGGGGAGATCCACTACATGATATATTTTCACTCTAGGTGGAGCTCCTATCAGTTGGAAGGCTATATTGCAAAATATTGTGGCCTTGTCCACGACAGAAGTAGAGTATATTGCTGCAATGGAGGCTGCTAAAGAGGCAGTGTGGCTCAGAGGTTTGGTGAAAGAACTCGAAATTGCTTAGGAGAGCGTCAGTTTACATTGTGACAATCAGAGTGCTATATGTCTTGCAAAGGATCCAGTGTATCATGCAAGAATCAAGCACATAGATGTTAGATATCACAAGCTCAGAGAGTTCGTGGCAGAAGGTTACATTCAGCTTGTCAAGGTTTCCACTGAAGATAATGTAGCAGACATGTTGACAAAGCCTCTACCAACAGCTAAGTTCAAGAATTGTCTTAACTTAGCTAATGTTTATAGAAGCTGAGAAGTAAAAGACCCCAGGAAGCGGGGGGTACTAATGCTGAGGAGAGTGTTCACATCTGTTATAAACATTTGCACATGATATGAGACTGTTGCCATTTGCTCATGTCAAAGGTGGAGAATGTTGTTGTTGACCCATTCAAAAGGGCAACAGCTGGAACCCATGCATAGCTGGATCTGTCATGTAGCAGAAGAAGTCTTTCCCCATGTGGGAAAGATAGTGCTACAACAGCTGGACCCAGCATAGCTGGATCTATCATAGAGAGGAAGTCTTTCTCCGTGTGGTAAAGACAGAGCCGCACAAGTGCCGTGTACGGCAAGTATGTTCCCACGCGGAAATCACCTCTTCCTAGCTTTAGCATTAATTAATCTTTCTTGCTGCGGACTTTGCTCCTTATTTAAGGGGGGGGGGGCTGATGGTTGGGGCAAAAGCATGAGCAGACATCAAAACAGAGAGGAAATAAGGGCCTGCGATATGCTCCATTCGGTTTTCATCTCGCTGTGCTCGTCAGTTCTCTGAGCACAAACAGAGAAGAAGTGTTGGAGCGTCTGTATCCTGAGAAGACGATCGGTGCCGGTGTAAGATCGCTCTTCTTTATTTTTCCTTATAGTGAAACTCTCGATCTCTGAGCTCTTTTCCCGTGGATGTAGGAAGACATCTTGCCTCTCCGAACCACGTACATCTGTGTTCTTTCTTGTGTGCTAGTTGTTGTCTTGTGTGGTTGTGCTAGGTGTGATTATCCGCTTCCGCTACGAGAGGATTACATCATCTGTCTGTGATCCTATCAAACTGTTCAACAGTGACATGGGGGTCAATTAAAACAAAAATCTCAACCCTGTGAATAGTGAAATTGGACCAATTTCACTATTAATAGGGGGACAATTTTTTTTGCGTGGCCCTCACGCCACGTCATTTGGTGACGTGAATGTCACACCAAACTAATTAGACGTGGGAATTACTCAAAATTTTTTTTATAAAATATCAAAATATTACACTAATTACACCGGTGGGTGTAACGTGTACGGGATGCAAATTAATTATTAAGTTGTACATACATATCAACGTACAATGTAGGTTAAGGGCTAGCTATTATTTTGGCGTGGGAGGGAGTGTTGCGATCTCTCTTCTTGAAACTTGCAAGTAAGTTTCCGAGGAGACTGAAGCACGCACGTATCGTAGGGGCTCCGTGGGAGGGCCTCAAAGCAGACTACTACTACTACACATTATAGTAGAAGTGACTGATCATGTGGACTGGGGAAACAACTCCTCATAGGTTTTCTGGCAGGCGTGGATATTCACGTTATTGATCTTTCTGAGATGAATAACATCAGAATTTATCATGAGCTGATCTGATCAGGAAGCAAGCGGAGCTGCCGACTGACTCAGTCTGGGCGAAGATATCCGGTATGACGTAAAGAAACTCCAACTATGTAGAGTATGTCTTACCTTACCTCCGCATGGGTACGTACAGATTGTGAAATAAGGATGAAGCGAACCCATCTAAACCCTGATCAATGACAACGACGATCGAAGCCTTGACTGGGTTAAATCGTTCTTAGGAATTAGTCCTCTGATCATGGACCGGGCCCGTTTCCTGCTGAGTGACTTGCTTGGAAGGATCGATCAATCATATTCTGCTGTTGATACGGGGAATAATAATATAAGATAAAACTCTTCTGTCTTTTAAAATGTCAAGATCTACCGTGGTTTTTCGTTATACTTCCTTCGTTAATTAAGACAGCGTTTGACGATATTTGAGTTGGATGTTGAACCATAGGGGCAAACGTTATTTGGCACACATCATGATCACCCTTTTTCTCACTGCATGCTCTTTCCAAACATTGCTCGAGTCCTCGATCTAGTTAAAGCTCTTTAATTAATTGATTTTCTCTTGTCTAGATTATCATATATAGGAAGAACCTTGCGTTTCTAGTAGGTCGATCGAGTGGCGGCTTTCGCAAGTGGATCAAGTGCAAGGGCTTCCAACGTGTGCTCATTGGCAGTAGGAAATTAGCAAACGTGGGTTGTTTCAGCCTGAGATACGGTATGATCGAGCTGGCCCGACTCGAACTGACACAAAGTTGATCTTCTAGAACTGAGTTTCCCAACGAAGACTTTGATAACTCAGGTTAACTCGGCCAATCCAAATCAACTTGGGTTCCCCCAAGTACGGTCAGAGATGTAAATGGATATGGTTAGACTCGGGTAGATCAATACCATATGATACCTTATCCGTAAAAATTTTACAAATATCATACCCGGATAGTATCTTCTTATTTTCGCGGGTATGGATATGGGTATATCCGTCACGTGTATGGATATATCCGCAGATATCCGTATCCGTCTATAAAGTATGAGCCCACTTCCACATCCAAAGGAACGTGAGATTTGTAAAAAGTGAAAAAAGAAAAGCTCGGTCAATTATTTTCTTTCCAAAATAATTTTTATGTTTTATAAAAACGTAGTTATAATTTTAGCAAAAATGTTAAACTCACAAACTCAACAAGAAGGACGACTGGTTGAGTTCATGTTAAAATCATATGCATAACATGCAAAATGAGCTATTAAGAATAAGTTCAGATCAGATATGAATTCGGGTGCGTTAAATTCATGCCTTATCCGAATATAAAACGGGTATTTTAAACATATCCGAATCCGAATCCGAATCCATATCCGTTTATTCGAATATTACTCGACCCATCACGGGTCTGATTGTGACGACCCGAGAATCCGATTACCGGGAAGGCCCGATAACCCGAGACTCGCACCGCCGCCCACGAGCCGGGAGGGCTCGGAAGGGCTAAAAGGAGTGTGGAGGCACAAAGAAATAGGAAATAAAGCAGGACAATTCAACAATTAACAGAAATAAATAAACAACTACAACAGAGTCCAGTCCAACAGAAAGTACAGTCTAAAGCAGTAAACGTACCACGTGCCAAGTGAACTCTCGGCCCGGCAAGCTGGCATCGAACCTCGAGGAAGAAGAACCACCTCACCTGAAAAGCAGGGAATGAGTCTCCAAAACAGAGACTCAGCAGGGATCCCGCGGAACCCCAACCGGAAACAACTGCGTAGCGGAAAGGAGAGCTACAACTACAGCAGGAACAGCAAACCGGTGGCCGGTCAAAACTCGGCTCTACAGCTACTCCTACTGTACCAGAAAACACGACCCAGTCTCCCATCGGGGGACAACCAAGCCACGCACCCGACCACCCGATTCCACGATCGGGGACCACTAAACACGAGCCGCCCTAGCCAGGCTACTAGGAAAATGTCACGATACCTCCGCAGCTGAGGCCTGCCCTCACCAAAAGGGCCCAAGCCAAAACCACACGGTCAGGGAACACGGTCACGACCTCACCGTCGTGAACACAACACTATCTGGGAAAAGGCCCTCGGTGAAACTCACCGGAAACCCAGACCTCGACTCCGGGAACTCTCCCGAAACCACTCACGAAGTCCCGTCTCACGGACGGAAACAAAACCTGGTACACAACAACTCACGTCACGTGACAGGAGCACCACCCACTAGAAGAACGACCGGATGCGTCCCCTGACGTCTTACACCGCATCACAAGTGTCTAGCTACGACGCCCCGGGCGTGAGACTCAGACACACACAGTAACCAGTACCACAACAAGGACTAGCTGGGGTCACGCTCGTCAGCGCGTGTCCTAAGCCCCCAACTACGTGTGCACACACAGACCATCTGCTCTAGGTCGGGTCCTCTAGCTGGTTTTCCCCCCCACCGGACTCTGGTGGCAAAGGCAAGGGGCCGACGGAAACCAGCCTAAAAACCGCGTCTCACCGGGTCGCGCTCTCCACCACTCCCAGGCGGGTCCGCACACGCGTGCGCAGGAAGCTACGACTAGTGGAGGATCACAGAACGTGGACACAGAAACCACGCACGCACTCATTACGAGTAACACGGAGTAACAGGTGGCACGACGCCACCAGACTCTGGACAGCCCACTAGACCTACAACTCAACGGCCTTTGAGTCACAAGACTCGAGGTCAAGACCGTTGCACATGACAGCACTGAGCCGTCAATCTGGCCTAATCCCTAGGTCCAAAACCACAATGCGAAGACTCACGAGGCCAAGGGTCGACCACTAGGTCACAACCGGGTCGACCAGAGACCAACACAACGCAATCGGAACGCTAGAAGGTCACTCGGACCCTTAAACTCACGGGAACGCTAATCGAGGTAAACCAAACCTCTGGACACCCAAAGACAGGGTCACGGAACTCCACGGGGTGCCCAGGGCACACACGGCCCAAGGGGAGCACGATCAGCCGCAGACCGTCCGTCTCGGGCAGCCCGACAGGCCACCCCAAGAACGCGCTACACATGCATAGCGCGTTAAGCAAGAACGCGCTATGCAAACCTAGCGCGTTCAGCAAGAACGCGCTATAGGTCCATAGCGCGACCAGACCAGGTCGCGCTATGATCCTATAGCGCGACAACCAAAAACACGCTGGGACCCTAGAGCGCGACAAGAACCGCCTTACTGTTCATCTTCTCCGATGAACGAGTCCCGTCGGGGCAGCGCGACACTCAAGAACGCGCTACTGTAAGCTAGCGCGTTCTCAGTCCGCGCCCGAAAACGGTAGAAACGGCGGGAAAACCCATTCCACGCCCCGATCACCCCCGGGTGATGGGGAAACAAAGGGGGAAACATTCCCCAACCCCTCTGGCACCGAGAGGACCCATTTAAACCCCAAAAATACGATCAAAACACAAGATTCGGCTCACACCCCAAAAACATGCATTTTTCCCAAATCACCCCGTTTAGCCCGCTCGGCTCACCACGGCCTACGAAACTCGCGGGAATTGAAGTACACGGGTTGAGGGTCCATCTCCCTACCTCCACCAAAGATTCGACGCGCCATGGACGCCGATCCACGAAGAAACGCCATTTAAACCCTCGCCGGTTCACGATCCCACGAACCGCCTCCACCACTGCGATCCTCATCCCGTACCCGTCGCTCCACGCCCCACGAGCCACGCCGCCCCGCCCTCGCCGCCTCCGTCGGCCGCCCGGAGTGAGAGGGGGAGAGGAGAGAACATGAGAGAAGAGAGAGGGAGGGAAGAGAGAAATGAGATGGGGAGAGAGAAAAAGGAGGTTATTATATAGAAAATCCGGAAATTCTCGAAAATACCGAAAAATAGAAAATCACATTTCTGCGATGCTCAGAACACACCGATCGCAACGGTACCACTCGCGCCCTGGTGAACAGCCCGGTTCACCCGTAACGAGGTTCCGAAGGAATTACCGAAACACACACCGGGAATCGAAAAACACACGCGGAAAAGCCACGGAATGCTTCCGGGCCTCCGAAACAACTCCGGATCGCGTCGATCCGAACACGAAAGATGTCCGAAATGAAATTTTGGACACAACAGAGTCGGACACTCCAAGAAACCAGATCCGGGACCCATGAACAAGGATCCGAAAAATCCGGGGCATTACAGCCCTCCCCCCTTAAAGAAATTTCGTCCTCGAAATTCAGGACTAACACCAAGTCACAGGGGAAAAACGCCGTAACTCACTGACAACGCCGTCAGAACCCCAACATAGAAAAACCTCGATTCTCGCAAAAGCGCCAATCATGAGGGATACAGCCATACCATAATCACGAACAATGCCACGCTCCGGACACCGCGCACACACCGGCCACCAGAGCAGGCATAACACAAAGGCACAAGTCTGGTATCACCTCAGACACAACGGAAAACACCCACGGCATCGCTACCACCCTCTCGCTCACCGAGGGAACGCAATTCTCGCCACGAAAACCAATCCACCGGTCAACGCCCACGCCCGGCGGACCAACCAACGTTAGCTTCACAACCCGCCGATCGATCTCACACCCTGCACCAGGGGTAACCAATCACTGAGCTTCCACCAGCTCACACCTCAGAAATGGCCACCAAAAGGCCTCGCTGGCACTCGGCTCTCTCCATTCTCGAGCCCCTTACAACCAGCATCTTTTGTCTCTGAAAAGACCATCCGCTGGTCACCAGACATTCGCCAACGGAAAACCTCCGCCGGCCCAGCAGGCACGATCCAACACATGACAGGCCATCTGCTGACTCACGCACAGACCATGTGACGACCCGAGAATCCGATTACCGGGAAGGCCCGATAACCCGAGACTCGCACCGCCGCCCACGAGCCGGGAGAGCTCGGAAGGGCTAAAAGGAGTGTGGAGGCACAAAGAAATAGAAAATAAAGCAGGACAATACAACAATTAACAGAAATAAATAAACAACTACAACAGAGTCCAGTCCAACCGAAAGTACAGTCTAAAGCAGTAAAGCGTACCACATGCCAAGTGAACACTCGGCCCGGCAAGCTGGCAACTGAGGACCTCCGCTCCGCACCCTCGAACCTCGAGGAAGAACAGCTACACCTGAAAAGCAGGGAATGAGTCTCCAAAACAGAGACTCAGCAGGGATCCCGCGGAACCCCAACCGAAAACAACGACGGTAGCGGAAAGGAAGCTACAACTACAGCAGGAACAGCAAACCGGTGGCCGGTCAAAAACTCGGCACTACAGCTACTCCTACTGTACTGGAAGGTACACCTCGATCACGCAGACGAAGCTACCAAACCACGCTAGTACCGCCTACCGAAGTAAAAACACACGGCAACCACGCCGCAGAGGCCTGTCCCCCGGACACAGCCAACTTGGACACGCTGTCCAAGGTGCAACCCCGACCATCCGATCGCGGGTACCGCACCACAAGACGGAACCTCGGTAAAGCCACTAGCACTAGTCTCACGGCGCGAAAACCAACACACGCGCCACGGTGAAACAACCGAAAACTCAACGGTCGACACGACCGAAAACCCGAAGGTCAAAGACACAGAGACTGACAGTCTGACACTCCGTACTCGACAGGAGTACCACCCACTAGAAGCACAGCCGGTAGCGTCCCCTGACGTCTTACACCGCACCGCAGGTGAACCGCCTGACGTGGTAGGTCCTACCCGAGGCGCGAACACCGTACAAGTAACCACAACAAGTGACTAGCTGGGGTCACGCCCGTCGACGTGCGTCCACAGTCCCCAACCACGTGCGCACACACAGACCACGCGTCCTAGGTCTGGCCCTCTGACTGGTTTTCCCCCACAGTCGGACTCTGGCTACGACGAGGGGCCCGACGGAAACCAGTCTAACCGTCCTCAGGGTAAGCCCGTACACCACTCCCTGGTGCGACCAGCACACGCGTACTGGTAGGCTACGACTAGTGGAGGGTCACTGAAGGAGTAGACTCTCAACTCAACGAAAAACAACATCCGAATCCGACGACGTACGGGGACCACCCCACGTACCGGCACCGTCGCACGGCGACCACAGTCGGAGAAGAAACAGGACTCGTAGTCCACGGTCACGCACGCACCCTGCGCGAGAGTCGAGAAAACTCAAGTGGCGCTAAGCCACTGGACTCTGGACAGTCCTCTAGACACACTACAGCCAACGGTCCTTGAGTCACAAGACTCGGGGTCAAGACCGTTGCACGCAACAGCACAAGGCCGTCGATCTAGCCCAATCTCTAGGTCCAAAACCACGATATCAGGAATAACGAGACAACACACGAGTTGCCAAGACCATTCCCTTGGGAAGGGAACGCAAGGGACAAAGGCCACCCACACGGGCCACACGAAAAACGCAGAAGCACGATTCCCAAGGCAGCACACAAGCCGCCACGATGATTTCCCATCTTGAAACAAGCGGGAAACCTCCAGCCCCAGGCCGGACAACTGGACTCGCTGTCCAAGGCCAAACACATGGCCCACACGGGAATCGCCTTCCAAAGGAACCCACGATATGCGGGGGAGACCCCACCGCACACACACCGACACACGGTGACTCGATCAAGCGTAACACAAGAGCCCGGAACACGTGGGGTCACCCGGACCCACCACACCTACGGGCACGCTAATCGAGGCAACACGGTCTCTCCCGACACCCCAAAAACAAGGACACGGAACCCATGGGGTGTCCAGGATACTCACAAGGCCGGAGGTCGACCACTGGGTCCCAACCGGGTCTACCGGAGACCAACACAATGCGAACGGACGCTAAAAGGTCACCCGGACCCTTAAGCGCACGGGCACGTAAAACGAGGTAAGCGGAACCTCCGGACACCCCAAAACACGGTCACGGAACTCCACTGGGTGTCCAAGGCACACACGGCCCACGAGGAGCACGATCAGCCGCAGACCGCCCGCCCCGGGCAGCCCGGCTGGTCACCTCCAAGAACGCGCTGTAGGTCCATAGCGCGTTCAAGCAGAACGCGCTATGCACCTATAGCGCGACACGACAGATCGCGCTATATCCCTATAGCGCGACTGTACAGATCGCGCTAGGATCACCTAGCGCGACAAGGCAGAACGCGCTAGGGACCCCTAGCGCGACAGGGCAGAACGCGCTAGAAACCCATAGCGCGATAAAAACCGCCTTACTGTTCATCTTCTCCGATGAACACGCCCTATCGGGGCAGCGCGACGAACAAGAACGCGCTACTGGAGTATAGCCCGTTCTCAGTCCGCGGCGGAAGACGGTAGAAACCGCGGGAAAAGCCATGCCACGCCCCGTTCACCCCCAGGTGAAGGGGAAACAAAAGGGGAAACCTCCCCCAAGCCCCTAGGCATGCATCTAAACCCCTGGATCGCCCAAAAACACCATAAAACGGGAGATCCGGCTCACACCCCAAAAATATGCATTTTGCCCAAAACGCCCCGTTTAGCCCGCTCGGCTCACCACGGCCTGCGAAACTCGCGGGAAAGGAAGTACACGGGCTGAGGGTCCATCACCCTACCTCCACCGAAGATTACGCGCACCGTGGACGCCGATCCACGAAGAAAACGCCGTTGAAGCCTCGCCGTTCCATGAACTCACGGCCGAGCTTCCACGCGCCTCCACCACCTCGATCCTCATCCATCCTCGCCCGTGCCTCGCCCGCGCCGTCCCCGCCTCGCCCATGCTCCGCCCCGTCGGCCGCCGGAGAGAGAGGGAGAGAGGAGAGAGCGTGAGAAGAGAGAGGGAGAGAAATGAGAAATGAGAGGGGGAGAGAGAGAGAAAGCTATTTATAGGAAAATCCGGAAAATCAGAAAAATCCAGAAAAATAGAAAATCACACCCTCGCGATCCTCGGAGCGCACCGATCGCAACGGTACCACTCGCGCCCAGGTGAACGGCCCGGTTCACCCGCAACGAGGTTCCGAAGGGAAAGCCGAAACCCACGTCGGGAATCGGAAAACACACGAGGAAAAAGCCGTGGAACGCCTCCGGGCCTCCGAAACGACTCCGGATCGCGCCGATCCGAACACAAAAGACATCCGAAACGAAATTTCGGACACAACGGAGTCGGACGCTCCGAGAAACTGGATCCGGGACCCACGGAGACGGATCCGAAAAACCCGGGGCATTACAGACCAACACCACCTCCAATCTCGAACCTCATGCCAACTCTACCCTCTCAGGGGAGCACGGCGAAACCACATGACTCCATCTCTACACGGTCCTCATGTCACTCGACTCAGACTTACGGGGAATCCTCCCTTGCTGGCCACAGACTGAGGATCAATATCCCACGCCAACGTCTCATCAGAGACCTCCACACACAGGCATCAACCACCGTCCTGTCTCATCGAATCCTATCTCATCAAAATCTCCATCTCAATTAATCCAAGAGGATGCCTGCCAATCCCGACTCCCGCTCTTATCACAGAGCCACGGGATACACAACCTCTTACAACCCACGGCACACTTCTCCAGAACACGATCTTATCCACGAACGCAACCTCCAACGCAAGGACAGGGTACTCATGCGGCAACCTCGCCAGCACATTTCCCCAACTCTCCACCTGCCTGTGCCATAAACCACAATATCTCAAGCAATGGCATAGCAACCAACACGTCTCACACCGCCGGAGATAATGCACATCGATGAACCAATCCTCCGTTGCTCTACACTTCCTCAGAAATCCACCCGAAACAACCAACGCTACGATCCACGCACTCTGATCCACATACACAGCCACCACAACGCCAACTCGAGATCCACCATCCTGACAACCATCTGCAACCCCGCAGACTCTGATCCTCCGCACATCGGAAACCACAGCACCAACCGCAATTCTCGCGAACACCGCCCAGCCGGCACTCGTCCTTCCGAAACAGCGCCAACACCCTTACACATCAGGGAACGGGCAACGATTCTCACAGGCAACCACCTTGCCAAAACGCGGAACGTGTCTCGCACGGATTTCACGGCGCACAAAGGCCAACCAACCCGGACGCACAGTGCAAGACGATGAACCTTGGCCAAATGCAATCTCTCCAACCAAAGGAGAACCCAATCACACCTCCGACCAACGGAATGAAAACTCCACATTCGACCTGACCTCGAGCCTCGCGCATGCCGGGAATAGTACCTTTCAGCACCAAGAAAATCATCACTTCCGTCAGGTCAGCTCCTCCGACAACACTTACCAAGTGTCTCGTCGGACCATGGTCACAACATCTCTCGATGCACCACCGCTACAATCCCCCGAACTGCAACACGCCCGCCGACAACCTCTGCCCAACGCAACACAACCAGGGCCACCACCGATGAGGGATAAGGCTCTCGACCTCGATCCGCAGACCCCGCGCCGGCACGAAAGCCGTGAACAACAACCACCTTAACAGCGCCGCACAGCGCACTCAAACTCTCAAGCGAGAAACAAAGCGAAAAACATGCACGAAACCCTATGCCAACTGCTGACTGTACTGGACCTTACGGACTCTGATCACTGCAATATCTCGAATTCCTATGTACGTCCACAACCACTGCTCTGATACCAGCTGTGACGACCCGAGAATCCGATTACCGGGAAGGCCCGATAACTCGAGACTCGCACCGCCGCCCACGAGCCGGGAGGGCTCGGAAGGGCTAAAAGGAGTGTGGAGGCACAAAGAAATAGGAGATAAAGCAGGACAATTCAACAATTAACAGAAATAAATAAACAACTACAACAGAGTCCAGTCCAACAGAAAGTACAGTCTAAAGCAGTAAACGTACCACGTGCCAAGTGAACTCTCGGCCCGGCAAGCTGGCAACTAAGAACCTCCGCATCGCGCCCTCGAACCTCGAGGAAGAAGAACCGCCTCACCTGAAAAGTAGGGAATGAGTCTCCAAAACAGAGACTCAGCAGGGATCCCGCGGAACCCCAACCGGAAACAACTGCGTAGCGGAAAGGAGAGCTACAACTACAGCAGGAACAGCAAACCGGTGGCCGGTCAAAACTCGGCTCTACAGTTACTCCTACTGTACCAGAAAACACGACCCAGTCTCCCATCGGGGGACAACCAAGCCACGCACCCGACCACCCGATTCCACGATCGGGGACCACTAAACACGAGCCGCCCTAGCCACGCTACTAGGAAAACGTCACGATACCTCCGCAGCTGAGGCCTGCCCTCACCAAAAGGGCCCAAGCCAAAATCACACGGTCAGGGAACATGGTCACGACCTCACCGTCGTGAACACAACACTATCTGGGAAAAGGCCCTCGGTGAAACTCACCGGAAACCCCAGACCTCGACTCCGGGAACTCTCCCGAAACCACTCACGAAGTCCCGTCTCATGGACGGAAACAAAACCTGGTACACAACAACTCACGTCACGTGACAGGAGCACCACCCACTAGAAGAACGACCGGATGCGTCCCCTGACGTCTTACACCGCATCACAAGTGTCTAGCTATGACGCCCCGGGCGTGAAACTCAGACACACACAGTAACCAGTACCACAACAAGGACTAGCTGGGGTCACGCTCGTCAGCGCGTGTCCTAAGCCCCCAACTACGTGTGCACACACAGACCATCTGCTCTAGGTCGGGTCCTCTAGCTGGTTTTCCCCCCCACCGGACTCTGGTGGCAAAGGCAAGGGGCCGACGGAAACCAGCCTAAAAACCGCGTCTCACCGGGTCGCGCTCTCCACCACTCCCAGGCGGGTCCGCACACGCGTGCGCAGGAAGCTACGACTAGTGGAGGATCACAGAACGTGGACACAGAAACCACGCACGCACTCATTACGAGTAACACGGAGTAACAGGTGGCACGACGCCACCAGACTCTGGACAGTCCACTAGACCTACAACTCAACGGCCTTTGAGTCACAAGACTCGAGGTCAAGACCGTTGCACATGACAGCACTGAGCCGTCAATCTGGCCTAATCCCTAGGTCCAAAACCACAATGCGAAGACTCACGAGGCCAAGGGTCGACCACTGGGTCACAACCGGGTCGACCAGAGACCAACACAACGCAATCGGAACGCTAGAAGGTCACTCAGACCCTTAAACTCATGGGAACGCTAATCGAGGTAAACCAAACCTCTGGACACCCAAAGACAGGGTCACGGAACTCCACGGGGTGCCCAGGGCACACACGGCCCAAGGGGAGCACGATCAGCCGCAGACCGTCCGCCTCGGGCAGCTCGGCAGGCCACCCCAAGAACGCGCTACACATGCATAGCGCGTTAAGCAAGAACGCGCTATGCAAACCTAGCGCGTTCAGCAAGAACGCGCTATAGGTCCATAGCGCGACCAGACCAGGTCGCGCTATGATCCTATAGCGCGACAACCAAAAACGCGCTGGGACCCTAGAGCGCGACAAGAACCGCCTTACTGTTCATCTTCTCCGATGAACGCGCCCCGTCGGGGCAGCGCGACACTCAAGAACGCGCTACTGTAAGCTAGCGCGTTCTCAGTCCGCGCCCGAAAATGGTAGAAACGGCGGGAAAACCCATTCCACGCCCCGATCACCCCCGGGTGATGGGGAAACAAAGGGGGAAACATTCCCCAACCCCTCTGACACCGAGAGGACCCATTTAAATCCCAAAAACACGATCAAAACACAAGATTCGGCTCACACCCCAAAAACATGCATTTTTCCCAAATCACCCTGTTTAGCCCGCTCGGCTCACCACGGCCTACGAAACTCGCGGGAATTGAAGTACACGGGTTGAGGGTCCATCTCCCTACCTCCACCGAAGATTCGACGCGCCATGGACGCCGATCCACGAAGAAACGCCATTTAAACCCTCGCCGGTTCACGATCCCACGAACCGCCTCCACCACCGCGATCCTCATCCCGTACCCGTCGCTCCACGCCCCACGAGCCACGCCGCCCCGCCCTCGCCGCCTCCGTCGGCCGCCCGGAGTGAGAGGGGGAGAGGAGAGAACGTGAGAGAAGAGAGAGGGAGGGAAGAGAGAAATGAGATGGGGAGAGAGAAAAAGGAGGTTATTATATAGAAAATCCAGAAATTCTCAAAAATACCGAAAAATAGAAAATCACATTTCTGCGATGCTCGGAACACACCGATCGCAACGGTACCACTCGCGCCCTGGTGAACAGCCCGGTTCACCCGTAACGAGGTTCCAAAGGAATTACCGAAACACACACCGGGAATCGGAAAACACACGCGGAAAAGCCGCGGAACGCTTCCGGACCTCCGAAACAACTCCGGATCGCGCCGATCCGAACACGAAAGATGTCCGAAACGAAATTTCGGACACAACGGAGTCGGACACTCCAAGAAACCAGATCCTGGACCCATGAACAAGGATCCGAAAAATCCGAGATATTACACTGATGATGCGAGTAATCAGATTTACGGATATTTTTGACATCCCTAAATAAGGTAAGAGCCATCCACCCATCCAGTGAAAAGTTAGTATGTCAAGAATTGTTGAACACAATTAAGGGTCAATGTGGAACTAACTAAAGGCCTTTGTCTATTGGCCGCGGAAGAACAGACAGCCGCCCTCCATGTGACATACTCCCCTACTAGTCAAATCTTCTACCTTTATACGTAGTTGTCTCGCAATCTTTTATGGTCGAGACAACAGAAAACATGTCAAGAATTGTGATGCTCCGATCTTGTTGGCCGGGTGACGACGTACACATGTAGTTAGACTGATGTTTGATGGAATCCCACACGTGATGGAATCTCACGTGTGGGATTCGTAGGTGACTGTGAATAGACATAAAGCGCAATGAGCTAGGAAGAACCTCATATGATAAGTCTAATCTAACAGAGAGACTGATGGTTGTGGGCCGCAGTCAAGCCAACCTATGCAGACCTCGACCACCAGAAGTTGGGAGGTGACGACCTCTGGTTATTGGCCAGTGCTAGTTATAAGATAATTCTCTTCCACAGTAGCTAGCCATCGGTCTATGTATACATTTGATCGATCTTCATATCGTGTCTAGGGTCATAAATGTATGAACTACAATTCATTTAATCAATACGGGATTATTGTCTAAGGACTATGTCTAAATTCTAACACTTTCTTTCACGGTCAAGATGGGTCATGGACATTAATTAGGTGGATGTGACAAGAGGAGTTAGGTTATTTGGCCTGCGCTGATATCATGTTGAATCCACAAAATCGCGGTGTTGAGATACAAGGGCCCAGAGTCATAAACACATGAACCATAACTCATTTAACTAATACGGGACTATTGTCTAAAGATTATGCCCAAATTCCACCACTATACACTACTAGAGCAAATGTACAATAACTGTAAATGATACATGTTGTTGTCTCCCTTAATTAGATGGTTCCAATTCTCGTTCAAACTTAGAACTCCTCTGGGTGTACGTATCTTCTACTGGTTAGAACAAGACAATGATTAAAGTATAAAGAATACAAAAAATATGAAAAAAAAAGAGAGCTTGGATGCGGCCTTTGATCACCAAAAAAGAATAAACAAACGGCCTTGGTGGATAGAGTACTTGGAAAATTCTAAGGCAACAATGATACCATCTTGAATGCTAGTTAGCTAGGCTGGGTCGTCATAAGGATCTAAAGTATACTGGCCTGATGACGCAACTGATGGGAACTAATTAAGAAATTTTGTTTAACTTGTATAGCATGTTCATGTTCGAGTTAAATCAATCTACGCTCCTCCCTTGCAGAAACTTTTGTTTAACATATGATGGGGCCGGGTTTTAATTCGGACATCCAGTTTGAGTTCGACGCTCAAAATTACATTCTCTAAATATAATTAATTTAAAATACTTATGAGACCTAGCTAGGTTAGTTGGGGTCTATAAAATCTACGTAGTTATCGATTTGATATTATGCTTGATTTGAATTTATGTAATCTAATAAAATATTTAATTTATCTTCGCACTAATTTTTTTATCTATGAATGAATGTTATTATTTTTTTAATATAGGAGGATCCTTCTGCGAACGGCGACAGAGGAGATGAGCAGGGCGAGGAGGATGAGGATATAGACGATCTGGAGGATGATATTTGTTGAGTTTCTTATGTGTTTTGTTTGTTGTACGTTGATTTGAGTGTGATATTTGATATATTTTTAATTAAACAGGGTTTGATTGTGATAGTTGATGTATTTTTAATTAAACAGGTTTTTTAGTTAATTTTTTTTAATTTTAAAAAAATAAAAAAAAATTCGAACGGATTTTGAGACGGATCTGTATAAAATTGGCAACGGAAATAGAGATGAGTCTCGCCCTGTCTGAAACTCATGTTTTTTATATAAAATTTTAAAAACGTTTCAGACTGATTTTATGACGGAACCGTTTAAACTTTGCGACGTACATGCAACGTAAATAAGGACGGAATTATTTCGTCTGAAAGTCAGACGGAGTTTGGGACGGAATTTCAGACGGAACATTTGCGACGGTATTACAGACGGAAACGTTCCGTCGGAAATTTAAAATGAAATTTTGGACGGAATAGTATCTGTCTGAAATTTGTGACTAGGAATATAAGACGGCCATATTCCGTCCCAAATCCGTCTGTACGCCGTCGCAAAAAAGTTTGCAGACGGATTTACGACGGAATGATGCCGTCGCAAACTCCGCCTTTTATTGTAGTGAAATAGATAGGGTTCGACTTGGGTAGATCAATACTATACCCTATCCGTAAAAAATTTACAAATATCATACCCGGATAGTATATATCCTATTATTTTTACGGATATAGATACGGGTATATCCGTCGCGAGTATAGATATATCTGCGGATATCCGTATCTATCTATAAAATATGAGTCCACTTCCGCATCCAAGGGAATGTGAGATTTGTGGGAAGTGAAAAAAAGAAAAGCTAGGTCAATTATTTTCTTTCCAAAATAATTTTTATATTTTATAAAAAATGCACTTACAATTTTAGCAAAAATGTTAAACTCACAAGCTCAACAAGTAGGGCAACTGGTTGAGTTCGTGTCAAAATCTCATGTCTAACATGTAAAATGAGTTATTAAAAACGCGTTCGGATCGAGTATAGATTCGGGTGCATTAAATTCAGATCCTATCCGAATATGAAACGGATATTTTAAACATATCCGAATCCGAATCCACATCTGTTTATTCGAGTATTACCCGACCCATCACGGTCTGGTGATGCGAGTAATCAAATTTACGGATATTTTTAACATCCCTAAATACGGTAAGAGCCATCTACCCATCTAGTGAAAAGTTAATACGTCAAGAATTGTTGAACACAATTAAGGGTCAACGTGGAACTAACTAAAGGCCTTGTCTATTGGCCACAGAAGAACAGACAGCCGCCCTCCATGTGACATACTCCCCCGCCAGTCAAATATGCTGTCTGTATGTAATCTTTTATGGTCAAGACAACAGACAACATGTCAAGAGTACTTGTGATGCTCCGATCGTATTGGCCGGTTGACGACGTATAATCCCACATGTGATATTGGATGGAATCCCACATGTGGGATTCGTAGGCGACTGTGAATAGACATCATAAGGCGCAACAATGAGCTATATATGGGAAGCTCGTATGATCAGTCTAATCCAAGAGAGAGACTGATGGTTGTGGTCCGCGGTCAAGCCAACCTATGAGGACCCCGACCACCAAAACCTGGGAGGTGACGACCTCTAAGATAATCCTCTTCCACAGCAGCTGGCCATAATTGGTCTATGGATGCACCTGATCGATCTTCATATCGTCAAACCCACATGAACTATACACATCTAGAGCAAGTGTACAATAACTGTAGATGATACATGTTGTTGTCTCCCTTGGTTAGATGGTTCCAATTCTCGTTCAAACTTAGAACTCCTCTGGGTGGACGGATCTTCTACTAGTTAGAACGAGACAATGATTAAAGTATAAAGAATACAAAAAATATGAAAAAAAAAAGAGCTTGGATGTGGCCGCCTTTGATCACCAAAAAAGAATAAACAAACACTCTTGGTGGATAGAGTACTTGGAAAATTCCAAGGCAACAAAATGACACCATCTCGAATGCTTAGCTAGCCAGCTAGCTAGGCTGGGTCGTCATAAGGATCTAGAGTATACTGACCTGATGACGCAACTGATGGGAACTAATTAAGAAGTTTTGATTAACTTGTATATATAGCAATGTTTATGTTCCAGTTAAATCAATCTACCTCCTCCCTTGCAGAAACTTTAGTTTAACATATGATGGGGCCGGGGGGCGTGTTTATATTCAGGTCCATGGAATAGTAGTGATTCCTTTCATTTATTGATGTAGTAGTTTTACATTACGTAAGGATTAAAATAAAATAAGATAAAAATAATAAATTATAAATAAATCGTTGTTAAAAATAAATTTATAAGAAAAATTATTTTGAACATACGTTAGTAGACGTACCATTACGGAAAATCAAATAATGCATAAATGTTATCGTACTTAACTTTCATCGACATGACAGTGAATATTCTACAAAGATTCTTATATTTCGATTTTCTGAATGTTACATGACCAATATGCCCTCTCTCTCTCTCTGAGAGAGAGGAGGGGGTGTGCCCATGAGCTTCACTGCTATAGGGGGCGAGGGAGCCACCCATACCTACGTGCTGGGGAGAAGCAGCAGGGAGAGAGGGCCAGTCAGAGATGGGAGGGGGTGGGGGTGCAGAGCAACAGGGCGAGGGAGGGTCGCTTTGCCAGGGTAGAAGGATGGGGGAGTGGGGTTTCGTTGGAAGTGGGAGGGATGGGAGGTGGAGCATCATGGATGGGGGGGGTCGCCAGAGGTGGGACGGGCGGAGCAACAGGGAGAGGGGGGCTTTGCCAGAGGTGGGAGGGGGGTGGGGGCAGAGTAGTAGAGAGAATGGGGGGAACTTCGTCGGAGGTGGGGATGGTGGAGTAGCAGGGAGATGGGGGGTGCTTTGCCGGAGTAGCAGGGAGAGGGGGTTTCACCAGACGGGGAAGGGGGTCGGGAAGGGGAGCAACAGGGATGGGGGGTTCGCAGGAGGTGGGAGGGGCAGAGCAACATGGAGAGGAGGGGCTTTGCCAGAGATGGGAGGGGAGGTGGTAGGGGGAAGTAGCAGGGAGGGGGGTAGAGTAGCAGGGAGAGGGGGGAGCTTCGCTAGAGGTGCCAGGGGGTGGGGGGCAGAGTAACAGGGAGATGGGGGGAGCTTTGTCGGAGCAGTAGGGAGGGGGGTTTCACCGGACGTGGGAGGGGAGGTGGGGGAGCGGAGCAACAAGGATGGGGTGGGTGTTTCACCGGAGGTGGGAGGGGCAGAGCAGTAGGGAGAGGGGGGGCTTTGCCAGAGGTGGGGGGGAGCACAGGCGTGGTGGCGTAGAGTATCATGGAGAGGGGTGGGGGGTAGAGTAGCATGGAGAATTGGGGGGGGGGGGGGGTTGCGAGGGCCTTTCACGGGGGCTCCAAGAGGGGAAGGGGGCTTCACCGCTGTAGAGGGGAGGGGTGCCGAAGGGATCAGGTGGAGGGTTCCGACAGGGGGGAGGAGGGGAGGGATGCATGTGCAGGATATTTTTATTATTTTTTATTTTTAAACTGAAGATAATTTGATCTTTTTATAAGTTCAGTTAAAATTAACTATGGTTAACCTCACGGGTGGTAACAGACGATTACAGCAATATCATTTATGTATTATTTGATTTTACGTAGTGATATGTTTATTAATATATTTCTAGGAATGATTTTTTTACAAATTCACTCCTAACAATAATTTATTTATAAAAATCTCTTAAAACAATGGTGTCCTCTTTAGTCCCAACCTTACGAATTTGAAATGGACAATGTAATAATTTTAACATGTACAATTGAAAGATCTCGAGTTTGAATATAAAAAGTATTTCTCTGAGTAGTTAAACATGATGCTCCATGAAAAAAAAAGTCCCTTTAGAGACCCAATTTTAATCCCACATGACTCTTGTTGTCACTGTAGACACGCCATTCCTGACGTCTCCTGAGTAAATCTCATATTACACTATGATACCCCAAGGCGGCCTTCACATTTTTAATTACTCTGGTGATTTCCTATTTTTATGAATTTTTTTTACATTTTTTTGAATTATTCCGTGAAAAATCATGGAAGTGTCCAGGCGCCTGGACACCTCCATCAATGACCCAAAAATAATAAAAAAATCAAAATCATGGAGGCGTCCAGCTGCCTGGACGCCTCCATCAATGCAAAAATAATAAAAATAATATTAATAATCATAAAAAACAAAACAAAAATCAAATAAAAATATATATATTTATGGAGGCGTCCAGGCCCCTGGACGCCTCCATAAAAACAAATAAAAAATATATAATGCCAGCTTTGGCATAAAAGACAAAACATAAATAAAAAAATATATATATTAATGGAGGCGTCCAGGCCCCTGGACGCCTCCATAAAAACAAATAAAAAAATCAACATGCCAAGCCTGGTATAAAAGACAAAAGAAAAATAATAAAATAATATATTTATGGAGGCGTCCAGGCCTGTGGACGCCTCCATCAACTCTCTCACGGGCGCCGCCCACCGAACGACGGTTTGTCGTGTGTGAAAAAAGCCAAATTATAGAGACGTCCGGTCAGCTGGACGCGCCCATTTCTGAATCACGAGGCGCCGCTCACAAAACCACGCGTTGTGCCAAACCGCGTGCGGCCGTCGTCGGTTTTCGGTGGACCTGCTTGAGGCGTCCGGGACCCTGGACGCCCCACAAAAGTATTCTAAAAAAATCAATAAAAATAGAATAAAATATTATTTCGGCCCTGATGGAGGTGTCCAGGGTCCTGGACGCCTCCACCCTCCGAAGCCCTATAAATAGAGGCCCACCCCCTCAGTTCTAGGGGAGCTAAGCAGTGATCCGATAGGCTGCCGGAGCCCAGAGGCTACGGAGTCATTTTTCTAACCCGTGGGGTCTTTTGTAGGTGGAGGTTCTGCCGGCTTCTCGGGTGCCCACGCTCGCGAGAGGAAGGTCGTCTTCATCCACCGCGCTTCTACGCCGTCCCCACGCTGCCGGAGCTCCGCCGAATTTCACCACCGGCACATCCAATAAGCCAACTCTTTCCTTTTCTTCGTAGTTCTTTGCATTCATCATCTCGCATCCATCATCTCATTTTCCTCCTACTCGAGTCCGAGAGGGGTTTAAAAGATAACACCAACCAGGTGTGTGTCTTCCCGTTATTTCGTCATTTTTATTGCAAGGATATGAATACTACACATTCATCTTTCTAAGCCATTTGTCATTTGTTTGTCGTTGTTTTGCAAGGGTAGCCGAGAAAAGCCCTCTCCGTCGGCCGGCCGGAAGGAGAGGAAGAAGCAACCCGCCATCTCCCGCTCTTGAGGTAGGCGCGATCACTTTCTTATTTTGGGGTCTTTCGGCCCCTGGCGATCACATCTTTTCATCGAGGCCGCGGCGAGTCACTTCCCCAATGGCCGTTTAAATTTCTGTTCTCATATTCTCTTTATATCTTGTTATATCCTGCTCATATCATCGAGGCCGCGGCGAGTCACTTCCCCAATGGCCGTTTAAATTTCCGTTCTTACATTCTCTCTATATTCTGTTATATTCTGCTCATATCATCGAGGCCGCGGCGAGTCACTTCCCCAATGGCCGTTTAAATTTCCGTTCTTATACTCTCTCTATATTCTGTTATATTCTGCTCATATTCTCGAGGCCGCGGCGAGTCACTTCCCCAATGGCCGTTTAAATCTCTGTTCTTATATTCTCTTTTATATTCTGCTATATTCTGCTCATATTCTCGAGGCCGCGGCGAGTCACTTCCCCAATGGCCGTTTCAATTTTTGTTATTTAATTTCTGCACCATTCCCGTCCCCCCGAGGTCGCGGCGAGTCACTTCCCGCTATGGCCGTTTGAACCCCATATCTTGCTATATTATACTTGTCCCGCTCGCCCCGCCGGAGCAATCTCCCGTGGTGGCCCCTTCTCTCTCTCTCTCATCTCTGTGTTGCAGCAAACAAGCAAACAAACAAAAAAGAGGAGCCCGCGCGCTCTCCGCATCCTCTTCCTCGCACCATCGAACTCCGAACCGCGTGACGTCGCTCACAGATTGGCGATCACGGTGGGACCTCTACTGCTTCCTTTCGGCTACCCTTGCAAGTTCGGCACCACCCGTGCCTCTCCACCTTGGCGCCCGCGCGCGCCCCCGTTGTGCTCACGGCAGCACTATCAGTTGTGATTGATTGTTTGTTTATTATATGTCTGTTATTTCTGTTGTTTTCTTACCCTATATATCTGTCAGCATTCCATTGCATACATCTATTCCTCTTTTCTATCCTTTTTTCATTTTTTTGAGGATCGCCCTTTCCCGGTGAAGGAAGGACTCTCCGTTTGGGAATTCCTCTCAACGGACTAGAATCTCCTACACTGGGACCTCCGTAAGTCCCCGACATCGAAGAATCTCCTCTTCGTTCACTGGGCTGGTTGTACCATTGAAGTTCCCCGGAGTTAGTCATTTCATTCGCGGTGAGACGAGAGACCCTAGCTGACACGGCGGTGAAACAAATTGGAATTAGGGTCCTTCCTATTTTGTGTGAACTTCTGATCTGGCTAAAAATATAAAAAAAATCATCAAAATCAAAACAAAAAAAAGGGACGTAAAGCATTCACTTGTATGTTAATCCATGCTAATTGTTTGCTCGTGTATGTTATTACGCTCTCGAAAAACATGATGGATGGCTGAATATAATTACAATTGTTTCGAGGCCGACGCCTTCCGTTATGGGTCTCAAATGTGTGACCCAGGTCACGACTCTTATGGGGTCTACAACTCAGACTGGGGCTATCATCCTGACCCACAGGTTCATCCCATGGACGTTGGCCCGTCCTATAAGTCCTCATATGGAATACAGGCCACTGTTAGTGGAGCTTCCCCCTCCACTAGTGTTCCCTATGCCTGGGATTTCATGGCTTCTCATGTCGACTCTCTCAGCTCTCAACTTGGAGCCTTACAGGCTGTTATTGAGAGGAAATTTCTTCCTCCTTCCCCTCCTCAAGCCAACCCCCTTCACACTTTCATGAATAACATCACTAAAATGGAGAAGGATTGGAAGGAGAGAAGAGATGAGTATGGCATTGAGAATATGAGTGAGCAAGAAGTTCTCCCAAGTTTTAACGATCAAGTGGACGCCGTCTGCCCACCATCCATTCATCACACTAATCCATACGGCTCTCCGCCTCCACATCCACATCTATATACGCAAATTCCTCCATGTCAATATACGTCACCTCATCTCATCAACACGCCTCCACCACGGCGTCCATTTGAACTTGATGATCATAAAGAATTGGAAATGGCACATGATGAAATTTATGAAGATTTTGAATATACACCTACTCCGAGTTTTCTTCGTTTCCCTCTTCCACTGCTCCCACAAGAACCCCCTGCTCAGGATGAAGCCACTAGTTCTACCCCTGCTCATGAGTCATCATGGTGTTACGATGACGGGTTTACACCCCAACAACCCGCATCAATGCACCATTTATCACCTTCTACCCTTAACCCCCCACGTATCACCAAAATCCGACGTTTCCTACGTACCAAGCCTTCTACTGTCACCCCTTCAATTGTACAAATAACCCCCACACCATTGGCTTCCACTGAGCATTCCACTAACTCTTGTTCCCAACCGAGTAATCCTCCATCGTCTCCACCTAAAACCTCCACTAGCCTTGTAACCCCGAATCCAACCATTCCTATTCCTCCACTCCCCTTACCTAAACCCGTGATTAACCCTGAGCCGGGCCCATTGATTGTTGCACACGAGCCAACCTCGTCTCCTCTCGAGAACAAGGAGAAGCCCGTCGTGTCTCAACCTCCACTTGCCCTTCCTATAGCCCCCATCATTGAATCTCCATTACCCGTTGAGCCTGTTGTCTCAATCTCGCCCCCTTCCACCACCTCTCGGAGTGGGTGTCTTTCTACAAATACATGTGCCAAAGATGATGTTCAAGAATCGGACAAGAAGAATTTGGCCACAGCAATGCCATTCAAGATCCAAGATTTAATTTGCCGAATGCCGATTCAGGTTCTTGTGCCGGTCACCTTTGAGAATGTCGAATTTCCATCTGCACCAATGCCCATCAAGAAGGACCCTCAAAAATTGGTGCTGACCAAATCAGGGGCCAAAATAACCACGATCACATTACTCATTGGCCAACATGCTTTCAAGGCTCTTATTACCCCTTGTTCGGTCATAGTCCAAATGGCCAATCAAAAGAAGGGGTTCTCCTCATGCATAGTGATGACACATTCTACTGCCGAGGAGATGATGAACTCTATGCTCAGGGGTGGGTCAGGGCAGTTCTTGTTGGAAGCTTTTAACATCATGTCTACTTCCCACCAACTCCCATGCGAGGGACGAACGCCTATGCTACCCAGCATGACCACGTGTGATATTCCAACAGCCTTGAGCAGTGCCCCAAAAATGAAGCTCCTTATGCCAAGCATCCAACTTCCAATGATAGACACCGTTCATCTGCCACGGGAGTTATTTCCAAGGGAGCCATTTCATGTCAAGATCCCTACTTCACAAGCGGAGCTCTTAAATCTTTGTTTTGATATTTTGCCAAGAGAGTTACCGTTCATGTATGAATGCCCAAAGGGCCTTATTAGAAGTCCGTCAAATGAGAGCCTGTGGGCCCTGACCATACTAATGGACCCGATTGGTCAGAGAAAGAAGAGGCCTTCTGCCTGGGCACATCATTGGGATCGGCCTGCAAACCCAAAAGGCCAAGAAGCCATGTTGAAGGTTGAGAGGCCACACTATGAGAGAGTATCTGCCAAGAAGAGGGAAAAGCATAAAGTGAAGCTTGAGGACAATAAATCCCTTGCTGAAAGAGCCCACATCAGTTCATCCACTTCCTATCCCAGTTCATCGCTGCTCATGCTGCTATTCAGCTTCTTTTTATGGGCAGTCCATTGGTTAAGGAGACGCCTTTTGTCACCTAAATCTAAGCCATCAAGCTCCTCTGCTCTAGGGTCCCTGAACCCTCACATTCCTCGTTGTCCGGAGCTTCCGGATCCCTACATTCATCCCTGTCCGGAACCTCCGGACCCCTCCCCATTTAATTCCATGTCTTTATCCATCTCTCACCCCCATCCGAAACCTCCAGATTTCTTATCTTACTCTCCATCTCTCTCAGGGCATCGCGCCCCTCCTTCCCATATCCATCCAGAACCTCCGGATTTCTTATCTTATTCCCCATCTCTCTCAGGGCATCGGGCCCCTCCTTCCCATATCCATCCGAAACCTCCGGATATCTTGTCTTATTCTCCATCTCTCTCAGGGCATCGCGCCCTTCCTTCCCATATCCATCCGAAACCTCCGGATATCTTGTCTTATTCTCCATCTCTCTCAGGGCATCGCGCCCTTCCTTCCCATATCCACCTGGAACCTCCGGGCCTCTCCTTCTTTCGATTTATCCTTTTGTTCTTCCAAGTCATCACGTCCTTCATTCTTTTCACCCCTTTGAATTGTCTTTTTACACACCTCCCAGGGCATCGGGTCCCTCATGATCTTCTTCCTCCGGAACCTCCGGATTCATTTCCCCATGATTCTCCTTCTTTACGTCCGGACCCTTCGGATCCGCCTCTCTCGATCCATCAATTTCTGATTCCTCCTGATCCCGCTCCCGGGTTCGACCCGGTTCCTTCCACGTTAACTTCCTCGGGCACCTGCCCGTTCTCACACTGTTTCCGAGGCTTTAGTCCTCACTGATTTCTTTGATTTCTTCTCATCCTGTAAATTCTTCTAGGTATCTTTCACCTAAATCTTGTTTTATCCCCCACTTATTTAAAATAAACCGCCCTAGTTGGAGGATTGTTGTATAGGAGGAGCCTTACTGGTATTTTGTTAAGATGTCTTGGTGACGATGAGGTTTGGAAATGTGTAGAAGAGACGCACTCGGGTGTGTGCGGTGGCCACGTGAATAGTCAGATGCTCGCCAAGAAGATCATTCGTCAAGGCTTTTATTGGCCCACTATGGAAGAGGATTGTGCTGTCTATGTCCGTAGGTGTGTCAAGTGTCAACTTCACGCCGATAAAATCCATTCACCATCTTCCTCACTTCACCCAATATCCTCCCCGTGGCCTTTCTCCATGTGGGCATTCGACATTATTGGTCCCCTAGGTGATCCCAATTCCCTCACCAAGCAGAAATCTTTCATCCTTACTGCGACGGAATACTTCACCAAATGGGCCGAAGCCGAAGCTTACGCGGAAATCAAGGCGTCAACAGTCTGCAAGTTCATCATGAGGAACATCCTCGCCAGATTCGGCGTCCCAAGCACGATCGTCACCGACAATGTGCCACAATTCATTTCTCAGGACCTACAGGACCTCTGCAAAAGGTATGCAATTGCATTGCATCATTCATCGCCATATTACCCACAAGGTAACGGCCAAGCGGAGGCCACCAATAAAACATTGCTCAAAATCATCAAAAAAAAAACCTGCGAGTCTAGTAAGTTTTCAGACTGGCCAGAAAAGCTTATCGAAGCTCTATGGGCCTATCGCACTTCAATCCGTACCCCCACCGGGCAGACTCCATTTGCCATTACTTATGGTATGGAAGCGGTAGTCCCGTGCGAGACTCTGATCCCTTCTCTTAGGGTACAATTGGACGAGGACTTTCCCCTCGACGATCGTCGTAATTCACTCCTCGCCCAGTTGGAACTCTTGGATGAGAAGCGGCTGGCCGCCGCCGAACACGCGCGTGTGTATCAAAATAGACTCGCTCGCTTTTACCAAAAGAAAGTCGTTGAGAGAATTCAAAGTCGGTGAGATGGTCGTAAAAAGAATATTTGTCAAACCTGGAGGGCCGCGTTCTAAGCTCCAACCCAATTGGGAAGGACCATTTGTATTTCAAGCCGTGCACCCTGGCAACGCCTACAAGCTAGTCAACGCCGAAGGGACCGAGTTATCCCACCCTTGGAATGGGCTTTATCTTAAGAAATACTACCCTTAGCACAAAACAAAAAAAATGATGAAAAGATAAAAAACATCAAAAAACAAGGAAATATTGAAAACCACTAAAAATATGGAAAATTCAAAATGCCGATGCCTGGCAGGCACCATGTAGTTAAGTCCCTGCATCTAACCTTCATGTTAGGATAGGGCCCATTAAGGCTTGGTAGGCACCGGGTCTTGGTTTGCCAGAACCGTGGAGACCCCTGTCCGGCCACGTCGGCCTATGCTCGCTCGAAGGAAGCTAACATGTGTTCACTTATGTATTTTATTCAAAAAAGTTGGTAGCATCACCTACGGTAGGGCCACACCTAGAAGATCTCCGGAAGCTGTAATCTTTATTCTTTTCTCTTCGACCAAATGAGACAGTCGGCGCCCTTAAAACGCTGAGCATGAGAAACCGAAACTCAAACCCCAAAGGCAAGAGTAGGACCCATTTCCTCGAGCATCGATCAGAGCACGAGAAGAGGGCAGTGTCCCCGCAGGCATACGAAGAGGGAGCCCACCAACGTCAAACGACTATATCTCCCTCACAGAAAGAAATACAAAATCAAAATCAAGAGAAAAGCCTGGTCGTGACCGTGCCTGGTACGATAAACGGAACCCCTCAAAGCAAAAGTCTGAATCCACAAAGGGGGGCCGTGGAATGTAAATGCTCGAGATTTGGTCCGAAGTTGTCCGAAAGGAAAGAGTTAATGGGCCCTTATTCGCTCGCCGGGTTAACGGCTTTGCCGGTCCTCTCAGGAGGTTTATCCCCTACGCTCTTCCTTCTCCCTCTAAAGATGAAGGTTCGATGGAGTTTCTGAAAGGTGAAAACTGCCCAGGGTCTGCGACCTTATTTTAATATACACATTTTGGTTGCCTACTTTGAAAAGCAAAAGCTATCGCTGCGAAGGAGTCTCTGTGTTTCTGGCTGGTCAAGACCCCTGTTTACCACCTTGATGTCTTCTTGTTTAACCTCGGGCTTAGGCCAATGCAAGCGCGTCACCTATGGGTGCGACGGCGTCTGATTCCGGGTCAGCGTCGCGCGGTTGGTCGTTAGGGTTCCAGGGTGTTCCATCTTTTACCATCTAGAGTTGTGAGGAAACAGACCCGGGACGGGCAAATCATCTACCTCAAACACCTTTTGGGTGAATCCCTGTGGTCGGAAGCAACTGGGAGCCTAAGCATGGCATGACGGTATTGTCATCAGGGTAAGTCTTAGCCGGCGGGATCATCATTCGAGGGGTCTAGAGGCCCAAATCAACCTAGATGTGCACTTAAGATACCTGGGAGGTTAGTAAGAAACCCATGTCTCACGTAGGTTAGGTGCCATTTGGGTGCTTGCCGGGCGTTAGCAAAAAAAAATTGAAATGATAAAAGCACAAAAAAATGGAAAAGAGAAATGTACGTATTTGCAAACAAAAAAAATCTTTTTATGATGAAACAAAAAAATATCAAATATAAAAAAAAGAAAAAATCAATTTTGCATGATTACATTTGCGTGCAGCATCTCACTTTTTAATATCGCTTGCATTCGTGTGCTTGCCTGTCGCATTTATCATCACCGCATCTCTCCCTTGCCTTCGTTAAATAAAGGCTTGGCCCCTTGACCAGTTATCAAGGACAGTCACAGTGACCATTTGCTTATTGAGCAAGGGGCCAAGTCAGAACAGAAATTCTGATTTGTTTGTTTCAGTGATATGTGCAGGGATTCAGGTAACTGAAGCAAAGGTGAAAAACAAACAAACCAAACCTTGTGTTTTATTCCAAAAAAAACCAAAAAATTTACATCAAGTTCCGCCCTCTCTCTCTGCATTATTCGTCCCACTACTCTCCGGGCAAAACACTCTCAAAGGTGCTACCCAACTACGAAAAGCGGTACTCCTGCCGCTCTGTACTCCTCTTCCTATTCCCACATCCCGGCGTTGATCCACGAAAGCAGCAGAGAAGCTGCCAACACGAAAGCCACGCTCTCGTGCTTTTCGGTAGCGCTCCTCACCATCTCTCAGCCACTGTTCAGCAAGACCAAGGCCGATTCGGAGTTCGAATAGTTGGGCCTCCATGGCCCTTCGCTCCTCCCTTTCAGCCAAACTGTTGGCTCTTTCTCTCTCTGCGTTTCTTTCCCTCTCTGCCCGTTCTCTCTCACGGTCTTCCCTCTCCAACTGGAGAGTGATCCTCAGTTCCATAGCATCCCTGGATGAGTCGTCATCAGGATGACGCCGCAGTTCCCTCTCCAGTTCTGCTATCCTAGCCTCCTTCTGCGCAGCTTGGGCAAGCGCTTCTTCCGTCTCCTTTTCCTGTCGAGTGTACCATCTCAGATACGCGATAAGGCGTAAACAAAGAGAACTCAACGCTGAAACTTTTACCTGTATACGAGCATCCTTCTGCCTCCGCAGCACGCTGCGTGGCGTGAGCAAGTTGCTCATGAAGCGAGTCAAGTTCTGAGGTGGGAATCCACAAGCTGGAAGAGGCACCACCTACTCCCATCGCTGGGGAGGCTGCGCCAATCTGGGCATGCTGCGACCATGTGAATTAGCAGCCAACATCTGGAATCTGGGGTTTTAACTAGGAACGTACTGTACACCTACCAAGGCGCTCGTAGCTCCGCGGGCATCGCCCAACTGTTGTTCCATCTCTGCCAAGCGAGTTCGTAAATTCGCTATCATGGCATCCCGGACATCCTGCAGCCTTACAAGTCAGCATTTTTACCAAAAAAAACCAAGAAAAGGAGAAAGAAGAGAAGAGAAAAAGGGGAAACCTACCTCCACAAGTCCCCGGGGTTGGAACCGTTCTGCGTACTTTGTCCTATATAGACGCAAGTAGTCCTCGCTGTCCCGCGCCTGTGATTCTACAATCGTGCCACCCCGTTGCCAGTCCTCATACTGTTCGGGGAATCGCACGCGCCAGTCAATGCAAGTCGCCGGTCCCCGCGTCTTTCTCCCGACACGAGGTGGCGCAGCTGAATCCACCCATTCTTGAGCCAGTCCTAAAGTCCTCATAACTAATCGTAGCCGAAGTGGCTCGATTTCATTCAGGCAGTGCATCCATAGTTCCCGTCCGAACCGGCCACGACTTGCTAGAACCCACGGCTGGTTGGCATCGACCATGTCTGAGTAGGGTCTCCAGTTTACCATCGCCGTAGGGAACTCCTGTAGCTCCCGCCTTAACACCATCAGTTGGTAGGTTAGGGGTGCCGCACTCATGACGGGTTCCCACCGCCTGGCTAGCGGCACCATCACGGGTCGCCAATGTCGAGCTCTCCCAATGGGGAGGTAATAATAGCTCCATAGCTGCTCGGCGCATGTCATCAGCACCTTGCGAAAACAACAAAAAAAATACAAAACAAGCAAAACCAAAAAAATACCTGGATGAATGGTGTGAAACCACTCACAGTCATCTCACGATCCGTTTCTTGGAATAGGCCTGCAAACAAGTGTGCCAGCATGGCGGCTCCCCAGGCATAATACCCTACTCTTTCAAGGTCTGACAGCAGCTCCAGGAAGCAACATTGGATACCATCCCCTTTCGAGCTCAGTACCAATCTCCCCAAAAGGAAGAGGAGAAATCTCCTCAAATCTATGTTACATCTTTCCCAGTTGCCGAAATCTGTGCAGTACACGGCACGGCATCCTATTTCCATCCTTTCCATGAACTCTTCTGAGGATTCGTCGTCCCGCCGACGAGTGTCGGTGAGCCCTAATGCATCCATGAGGGACGCCCTAGCTACCGACCTGTTCTTCCGACCATCTAGGTCCAAACCCAGTAACTTCTGGGCACCTTCTCTGTAGTCCGCGTAAGTGACTCCGGTCACTGCCTCGCCTTCTACCTTCAGGCTTGTGATCCGGACCACATCCTCCAAGCTGGGCACCATGTGCCCCCAGGGCATCAGGAATGCCCGGCTCACTGGGTCCCATCTCTCACACAAGGCTTGGATCAGGACTAGGTCAAGCTGGATCGGCTCGATCCGAAGGAAGGTACCAAATCCCATCACGTCTAGCCTCGCCTTCTGAAAATCTGGGAGGCCCCTGTACGCTGCTACTACCAACTCCCATAAGATTTGTGATTTCATCACAACCTACACATACAAGGAATGGGGGTGAGGTTTGGTCAGAAGAAAGGAAGAAAAAATGAGAAAAGGGCAAGAAAACTTGGCTTACGAGTTGTGATTGGGCCCTTTCGCTGAAGTGCCCTTCAAAGTCTGAAAGCCTCCTGGAACTACTACCACTGGACCTGCTTCTCTTCGAGGAATGGGAAGATTCGCCCTCCATCCAACTCTCAGAATTTTGAACTCCTCCTCTCCCGTAGAACTTGTGCTCCTCGAGTTATTCCTCGATATACCTGGGAAGATACAAGGGACAAGAATTTATAGAAATGGAAGGAGTGCGGGCCAAGATTGCCTCCATCACCTGTCGATGATAGCCCTCGCAATAAGACACCGACCAAGCGGCCCCATGTGTCGCTTCACCGCTCGCACAGGGTGATTGACTGGACGAAGAATAGGACGAATAGCCCCTATGTTGTCTAGGGATACCCTATCATGTTTTGGAGGACGCCCGCAAAATTTGGCACAACATCCGGGAAAAGGAACTAGGGCCGTCAGTATTGACTTCGACGGCAGATTCCCGTAGAAAATGGTCACAACAAGACGTGATTCTCTGCTCGAGGCGGAGTCTCGACAGATCCGTCACATGGGAACAGTGCAAAGGAGAAGAAGTGTAGGGAAGAAGGAACGCACAAGAGGACAAACAAGCATCAGAAAATCAAATCACTCCATTCATAATTCTACATAAGCTGTCAAAAACATCATAAACATAAAGAGGTGACGGGTCCACTAGCCCGCCAATCCTCACCATCACTCATCTCTCCGGGCACTCTCCTCCTCTCCCCCGAGGTGAGGGTCCCTCAGAAGCCTCCAGGATCCCCGTGCAGTAGCACCTGCCTCGCCTCTGGGCGCCTGCTCCGCAGCAGTGACTCGCTGCTCCTCCCCTGGCGTGGCGAAGAAGCCACTGGCGGCAAAGCGACCGGACTGGCGGAGTCGCTCCCCGAACTCTCGCGCTCTCTCGTAGCGCGTCTCCATCCCTCCTAGCCTCTGCACGACGGCCTGAAGGCCCAGCTGGAGCTCCCTCACTTGGGCCTCCAAGGCCCTCCTCTCGGTCAGATCCCGCTGTCGCTCGGACCTTCTCTCGGCTTTCTCTCTCTCTGCCTCTCTCCTCATCATCTGCAGAAGAACCCTTAACTCCAGGATGTCTGGAGAAGGTCTCTCCTCACCGCGATGCCGCAGCTCCGCTACAGTCGCCACCCAGGCGTCACGCTCCTCTTCCGCCCGGGTCGCGCGGGCCACCGCACCGGCAAGTTGCTCCCGGAGGGAGGCAATCTCGAGAAAAGGGGCCGAGGAATTGGAAGATCCGCCAGCCACTCCACCGTCGCTGTCTGCTGGGCACGCTGGAACAAAATAAACAACGGCCGTCAGTGAAACTCCAAAATCTGAAGTTAAAAGTGCGGCACATAACTTACCAGGAGCGACAACTCATGTTGAGCGACGGCCAGCTGCCGCCTAGTCTCTGACAGTTGGGCGCGCGAGCCGCCGATGCCACGCGTGTCCCCAGCTTGGGGAAGCCCCGCGTAGCTCTCTCTCTGCCGCCGCAGGAAGTCGGCACTGTCCTGCACCAGTATACCCCCTTGCTGTCCAGGGAGACGTACGGGCCACTCCTCGAGCCTCGCCTTGCCGCGACTCTCCCTCCTGACGCGGCTCGGCTCGTCCGCACTCGCCCACTCATCGGCCAGACCCAGGGTCCTTGCCATGTCCTGCACCAAGAAAGGGGTCCCACATCAGTCAAAAGGAACGCGTCCCCTGTCTAGGACGCGTCCATCATTTGAGTGCAACACTCGCCGAACCCTTTCCCCCTCGCGCGGCTCGCTTCAAAACCCAAAATGAATTAAAAGAGGAAGAGATCGGAGGACCTACCGGACCGTGTTCACCTCCTCCCACGCCATCGGGCCCCTCGGGTCCCTCGGGGGCCCGGAGCGGCCCTTCCTCCTCCATGGACGCCGTTCCGTGCTCGGGCGCGTCCCTCCTTGGGCGAGGATTTCCTCGTCCCTCTCCACCTTCACCACGGTCGGGCCCACCGAACTCCATCGATCAAAAGAGGAGGAAGACGAAAAAGGGGCAAGCGCGTTTCGGCGGAAGGCGGGCTCGTTTGCGGGTAAGGCACGGGAGAAGAAAGGTCGCCCGACGCTTTAAATTTGAATTCGAGGGTTAAGACGCGTCCTCACGCCTGGACGTGCCCAAAAGAAAGAGAAAAGGGGATCCCTCCGTGCGAGGCGTAGTTCCCTACTGTTTAGGGTAAGGTCTCGTGAAGCGTGCCTCGAAACAATTTGGTGCAAGAGAAGAAGTGTAGGAAGGGAAGATCGCTACAGGACAGAACGTGTCACATCAGTGGTCATTGTCAAGATTTTGTCTAAATCTCCTTTGTACTGTGGTGCGATTCTGCTGTGATTCTGCTACTTTCTGATGTTGCTAACCTTTGCTAATCTGTGCAGGTTTTACTAACGGACGTCTTTGTCCTGTCTCCTGTCCCACCTTTCATTGGTTGGTCCCACCATGTCATGCATCGTAGTATATGATACGTACGCTACTAGAACATGCCGAGGACCGTGCGGCCCGAACGAATCCGGGATCTGAGTTCCCCTTCAACAAAAACGGTGATGATCCCGGAAGAATTTGGGTTGTACGGATAGGCCGTCAATTTGTGATAGAATGGGGACGACGGTTCCATTCAGTGAGTTGGTGCGCGGATAAACGGGCCCCAGCCCAGTATCAGCTCACCGGGTCGGTATCCTGACCCGTTCTTCACAAGTTGACAATATTATCCTTGGCTATTTTCTATTTTAGTTTGTTTTAAAATTTTTCTTTGAACCCAGCATGCATTCATATAGGATTTTGATTTATTGCGGAAAATCATTCAAGTGATTCGATTGCGAAGGCCGTTGTGCTTCAATTCCTACAAATATGAGATATTCCACTCCGAATGAAATACTGAGTTTCCTTGAAACGGCCCTACGTTGCTCTTCCAAAAGAGACCCTTGTTTGGACAGACCCTCAGATATTCCTTTGCTTTTGACCTTGTTTGACCCACCTTGGCCGCAGCACTTCCACATTGGCTGGTAACCGCTCCCCAAAGGTGAAACCTCCGGTTTATGACCCAGGTACTTCCACACCGAGAAGTTGGTCTCCTTTTTCGTGCCTGAGCGCACATCTCACCCTCCCTTATTTGATCTCCGTCCAAGCAATCGTCAATATTTGAAAGACCTTCTTCAAGGTCGCCTCATTGAAACTTCAGGAAAGATTCCAAACAGTAACGTCAAAAGCGTGTCTCATCACACCTTGGCATCAACTTATCAGTCCACTCCCACTTCATTTCACTCCACTTCGATACCATTCCACTACGTGTCGCTCCCTTGCAAAGCAGATGTCAAGGCGGAGCAGCTGTAGACACGCCATTCCTGACGTCTCCTGAGTAAATCTCATATTACACTATGATACCCCAAGGCGGCCTTCACATTTTTAATTACTCTGGTGATTTCCTATTTTTATGAATTTTTTTACATTTTTTTGAATTATTCCGTGAAAAATCATGGAAGTGTCCAGGCGCCTGGACACCTCCATCAATGACCCAAAAATAATAAAAAAATCAAAATCATGGAGGCGTCCAGCTGCCTGGACGCCTCCATCAATGCAAAAATAATAAAAATAATATTAATAATCATAAAAAACAAAACAAAAATCAAATAAAAATATATATATTTATGGAGGCGTCCAGGCCCCTGGACGCCTCCATAAAAACAAATAAAAAATATATAATGCCAGCTTTGGCATAAAAAGACAAAACATAAATAAAAAAAAATATATATTAATGGAGGCGTCCAGGCCCCTGGACGCCTCCATAAAAACAAATAAAAAAATCAACATGCCAAGCCTGGTATAAAAGACAAAAGAAAAATAATAAAATAATATATTTATGGAGGCGTCCAGGCCTGTGGACGCCTCCATCAACTCTCTCACGGGCGCCGCCCACCGAACGACGGTTTGTCGTGTGTGAAAAAAGCCAAATTATAGAGACGTCCGGTCAGCTGGACGCGCCCATTTCTGAATCACGAGGCGCCGCTCACAAAACCACGCGTTGTGCCAAACCGCGTGCGGCCGTCGTCGGTTTTCGGTGGACCTGTTAGAGGCGTCCGGGACCCTGGACGCCTCCACAAAAGTATTCTAAAAAAATCAATAAAAATAGAATAAAATATTATTTCGGCCCTGATGGAGGTGTCCAGGGTCCTGGACGCCTCCACCTCCGGAGCTCTATAAATAGAGGCCCACCCCCTCAGTTCTAGGGGAGCTAAGCAGTGATCCGATAGGCTGCCGGAGCCCAGAGGCTACGGAGTCATTTTTCTAACCCGTGGGGTCTTTTGTAGGTGGAGGTTCTGCCGGCTTCTCGGGTGCCCACGCTCGCGAGAGGAAGGTCGTCTTCATCCACCGCGCTTCTACGTCGTCCCCACGCTGCCGGAGCTCCGCCGAATTTCACCACCGGCACATCCAATAAGCCAACTCTTTCCTTTTCTTCGTAGTTCTTTACATTCATCATCTCGCATCCATCATCTCATTTTCCTCCTACTCGAGTCCGAGAGGGGTTTAAAAGATAACACCAACCAGGTGTGTGTCTTCCCGTTATTTCGTCATTTTTATTGCAAGGATATGAATACTACACATTCATCTTTCTAAGCCATTTGTCATTTGTTTGTCGTTGTTTTGCAAGGGTAGCCGAGGAAAGCCCTCTCCGTCGGCCGGCCAGAAGGAGAGGAAGAAGCAACCCGCCATCTCCCGCTCTTGAGGTAGGCGCGATCACTTTCTTATTTTGGGGTCTTTCGGCCCCTGGCGATCACATCTTTTCATCGAGGCCGCGGCGAGTCACTTCCCCAATGGCCGTTTAAATTTCTGTTCTCATATTCTCTTTATATCCTGTTATATCCTACTCATATCATCGAGGCCGCGGCGAGTCACTTCCCCAATGGCCGTTTAAATTTCCGTTCTTACATTCTCTCTATATTCTGTTATATTCTGCTCATATCATCGAGGCCGCGGTGAGTCACTTCCCCAATGGCCGTTTAAATTTCCGTTCTTATACTCTCTCTATATTCTGTTATATTCTGCTCATATTCTCGAGGCCGCGGCGAGTCACTTCCCCAATGGCCGTTTAAATCTCTGTTCTTATATTCTCTTTTATATTCTGCTATATTCTGCTCATATTCTCGAGGCCGCGGCGAGTCACTTCCCCAATGGCCGTTTCAATTTTTGTTATTTAATTTCTGCACCATTCCCGTCCCCCCGAGGTCGCGGCGAGTCACTTCCCGCTATGGCCGTTTGAACCCCATATCTTGCTATATTATACTTGTCCCGCTCGCCCCGCCGGAGCAATCTCCCGTGGTGGCCCCTTCTCTCTTCTCTATCATTTCTGTGTTGCAGCAAAACAAGCAAACAAACAAAAAAAGAGGAGCCCGCGCGCTCTCCGCATCCTCTTCCTCGCACCATCGAACTCCGAACCGCGTGACGTCGCTCACAGTCACGTCCCGATGCGGAATATCGGGACGCGAGTGAGTCGTAAACAAGCGTGTCAATCAGAGCGTGTATAAATTAATTTCTAATAACAGAAATAAATGAGAAAATGATAATTTTATTCCATCAAAATGAAGTTTACAACATTAATTGATAAGCCATAAAGGTAAACTACAAACTTACAATCCAAAATACATCATCCTTGTAAAAACACTAATGACCTACATAAACCTAAGTAAAAGGAAAATCACTCTCTCACTCTTGTCCATTCCCTTGATCATTTTCATTCCCTGTAATAATTAACTAAAACGTAGGGTGAGGTAAAAGCTCAGTAGGATTTTATATCTCTAAAAACCAGGCAATCTTTAAGTATTACCAATTTAAGTAATTTTTAAAGTTGTATCGAGAAGTGTATAAACATGAATGAAATTTCCAAGTAATTGGGATAACAAAATATCAAGAGAAATTTTCAAGTAATAAGTAAAGACTTTTCATGTAATTCATGCAAGTCTAAGTAAATCATGTAAACAAGTAATCAAATACCAATAACAAAATGTGGAATACCGTATCAAGTAAATCTATCATGCACTTCGGTGCAATGTCACACCGTGGTCAATCAACTCCCATGGACACAAATATTTTCGGACGCTCCCCCTAGGACCAGACCGGGTCCCATTAATGACAGGCATTGAGTCATATGGATCAAAAGATCCCAAGTACGTCTAGACATCCACTTTAATGTATATGGCCAATGAATTTAAAGAAATAGGCTATTGTAAATAAGTACAGATCTGGAAAAAATTTTAGAAGTTACAAGAAAAGTGGATAATAGTCTTGAGGCATAATGTTTAACGACATTAAGTCGTGGAATTCAAAAAAATGAACGGCAAGTAGGATGAAAGTTTAAGTGAATATGATTATTTTAATTCCATAATTTGAATCTGGTGTAGATTTGCATAATCAGTATTTAGACATGTTTCAAGATAAATTTTTTTATACTGAAGATTTATTTATACATCAATGTACTAATTATTTGATAAGAAATAGATTTAATATGCAAAAAATCTTATCTTGCTAAAAATAACCTTATCATGCTGTAAATAATTTTCATACTTCAATTTACTGATAATATGATAAAAGTATATTTTTCATGCTGGAATTAATTTTCTTAATATGCTGAAAATAATATTTAGCATATTAAAATTAATATTTATCACGTTACAAATGACTTTTATACATCAATTTGCTGATAAGATGGTAAGAATAAATTCAGCATGCTGATTACATAACTTTATGAGAACAACTAAATTTATCATGGTGGAAATAAATTTTTATACATTTATTTCCTAATTATTTGATAGAAAAAATAGGCTTATCATGCAAAAATAGTTTCAAATAGTTCTAACATGCTGTCAAATAGTTTTCATATCTCAGTATGAATAAATATAATTTTATCATGCTGAAAGTAATTTTTAACATGCTAAAAATAAGTTTCATGTATTAATTTACTAATTATTTCATGAAAAATAGGTTTAACATGAAAAAAATATTTTTTTGATACTATGATAGAAAAGATTTTTATCATGCTGAAAATAATTTCAATATATCAATTTTATGATAAACATATTTTTAGATGTTGGAAATAATTTTCATTCATTAATTTACCAATTATTTGGTAGAAAATAGATTTTTCACGTTGAAAAATAGTCTTTAATTAGGTTTGTCATGCTGAAAATAGTTTTCAGATTTAAGTATGAATAAAATCAATTTTACCATGCTGGAAGTAATTTTTAACATACTGTAAATATTTTTCATGTATTAATTTACTAATAATATGGTAAAAATAGGTTTTTATGGTAAAAAATATTTTTATTTCATAAAAATAAATTTTAACATGCTGTAAATATTTTAACATGTTAATATGGATTTTTAACATTTTTGGTTACTGTCTATGAACGCGTCCAGGAGGCTGGACGTTTTCTGTAGACGCGTCCAAGTTTCTGGACGTTTTATAAAAATTAATTTTATATTTTATATATTTTTATTGAGACGTCTGAGTATATGGATGCCTTTAAAATTTTATTTTAATAATATTATAAATTTCTATTGATGCGTCTATGAACATTGACGCCTTCTTCAAATTATTTTAATAATTTTTTTTGAATTTAGGATGGAGGGCAAAAGTCTGTCTGAGCACGTCTTATCTGGACGACGTGCTCTGTTGACGCATCCGGATGGCTGGACGCCTTCTTTTTATTATTATATATATTTTTATTTTTGAATTCTGGTCGGTGTAAAAGCATCTGAGAACGCGTCTTATCGAGGAGACGCGTTCATTAACGCGAACTGGATTTTAACCGCCACGGTTTTCTTAAGAAAAAACGTGAATACCCTTCAATAAAATGCTAATAACTTGCTCATTTCTCAATGAAATTTAGGGAAACATGTATCAATGGAAAGAGCATTGAAAAATACACAAGATAGCATGCTTTAATTGAAGTTTAGACTGAGAGACACCTACCTTTGAGCGGATTTAAGGAAGAAATAAGAAAATCCCCAATTTGATATGAAAACCCTTAATTCTCCAAATCCTTCCTTCAAATCCCCCTCAATCTTCAGAGTAGCATAGCCTAGGCCACCAATGATTATTTGAAGGTCGAATGTAGCTCTATTTATAACCAAAACTTGATCAATTTTGTCAAGATTTCTTACCTAACTTCACCAAACCCATTAACTCCGAATTAGAAGAAAACTCATATTTCTCCTCTTAATCTAGCCTCAATTTGGCGTGAAACCAATGTAAAAACGGCTGCTCTAAAGTTATAAATTAGGTATGAGTTGATTTTTGAGTCAATCTTCTAGAAATGAGGTTATTTTAATCCCTTAAATGTCATATTAAACACATGTTACGAATTTAAGGTTATTTATCCTTTATTAAATCCTTTAATCTATTAATCCAACCCATTATAGATTATCCAATGGGCCAATTATGATCCTACTCCGTTATATGGACTTTTATTGAGTTTACTATGATTTATCTAAGGCCTAAGGTAATTAATTTTCTATTTACTTCAAGTAAATTCAAGTAAATTCAATAAACTAGCTTATTTCATATAGTAAAAATGTAATTTGATTATTTCATGAAAATTTTAATTACATAATAAAATTAAAAATTTTATTTCTCATTTTTAATTATTGGGTTTTTACACTTGTGGGGTGAAATTTGGTTCCCTAATATGCGGACACCCTATAAAATTAAAAAAACATGATCTATTTTTGAGACACTGCTAGTACTGATAACTTTTTTCGACGGTCTCTTCCAACACATGCTCTCCCTTATAGTCCCCCTTAAATGGCTTCCCTTTTATAATCAAAAGAGTAATACTTATGGTACATTTTGGTGTGCAACAAGTCTCGGACGATTTGCGCCCTACCTTTTTATTGGGCCACGTGACCCGACGTGATGGTAGATGAGACCTTGGGAGACAAATTCATGTGATATGTGAAATCTGACTCCAGTTGTCCAATAAGAAATAGAAGATTCAATTGACAAATAGAAGATCTATATGATTGAAAGATAGGCGAGAAAATTAAAAAATAAAACTTTAACTGAAAAATATAGGTTTTGATTGTCAAATAACATACATTTTGATTAAAAATGTATGTTAGAACTGAAAAGTATATATGGTTCAATCATTCCAAACATATGTTTCTCAATAGAAATCTATATTTTTCATTCGAAACTTGTACTTTGCATTCATACCTGTACCTGTCATTCGAAACATATATATATAGAAATCTGTATATGGTGGTCCAGGCCCCGGTCATTGAGTAGGTCCGCCATAGCTGAGTCGCACCTTCTCTGCAGAACGTCCAGCGGTCTGATGTAGGAAATTACTTAGCTAGCTAGGATCCATCGTTGAAACTTCCAGTCATGAAGACCATAAACTTACGCATTAAATCCGGAGGTTCTGTCATCTTCTACCAGGATCAACATGCAGTATTTTCCGTAGTCGTTGGCTATGGCGGATGCTGTGCCAAAGAAATCTAGAGACTTAGTCGGGGCGCATAAATAATTAATTACAGATGATGATACATATATAGCTCCTCAAAGTGCTCATGTCCCTAATGGGATTTTATACAGATATTCACAGTTTTGTTGCTTGTTGAAAGTGAAAGGTCAAAGTCAACAATGGTGAAAAAGATATCGTATTGTATTCAAATTTTGCATGTGTTCCCAATCAACTGTAGACTGTTCTAATATGGGACGTGAAGGCAGAGAATGAAGTTGCCTCCGTTGAATATGGCCATGAGACCGTACGTTCTAGCTTCTAATCCTAACATTTACTTGAGTCATTGGCATGTACGTCGACCCACAGACTAAACCCAGCTTGGACATAGTTTGAGTTATCTCAATTCTTGATGTTGCGACTAATCTGGTAGAATCTACTCAAAACATACTTTGGGCTGGGGGTTAGAGAGGCAGCAAAATCATGACTTGACCTAATCTGACTTGTACATTCGATGGGACAAACTTGCCTGGCCTTGCCTTGCTCTAACCCTAAGTCAGACATATTGAAGGACAGGCATGTCTTCTCTGAAGCCTGGTTGAGGTAAGATCCGGCGCCTGGGTAAGAAAACTCACACCGTACTCTTAATATAAACTAACCCAATCCAATCCATGTCGTCACCTGTGAAGTTCTAGAGAGGATGATGCACGCAGACGTTATCATTTCCCTCGGCTGTCATGTGGGCACATTGAGACAATCAGTCGTCCCATATTCCTCCATTTCTTTCATGGTATGCAATCTACTGATCATTTGTTTATTTGTCTGTTTGTCCTTTTCGTTGCTGGGGATCTTCCAGTAGAAATATTTTCTTCCAGAAGGATTCTGAAATGAGAACGTGTACAGATATATCTCAGACCAGAAAAAAAACATGTACGTACTTCTCTGCATTGATTGACCTCCTTCCTTCCGACCGTCATGTCATCCAAATCCTTTATTTCTAACTTAAGGACACAACTGATAACACGTTGAGTGGGGATTCCGATCGTTAGAATCTCCGACAACATTTAAGCACCAACGAATGTCCTCAGTTGTGTATGAACTTTTGGGCTATGAAAAATCCAAGATGAAAGAGAAATATACACATCATGAACCGGTTTCCCTAATCTTTCAAAGCTGGGAAGAATTAGCATCCGAAGATTCTGAAATGACGATAATTCACCCCCTGTAAGTAGGCCAGTACTGTGGACGGATTTTTCAAAGATTACCCGGGGCAAAAACCCTACCAATCGCGCCCTAAGACTGCCTGCCTGCTCTGCTAATGACAATAAGAACTAAACTGGGGGCCTCTCATCGTCTATGACGCTTGCCAGTAAGAATTAGTTTTGCTCCCAGTACTGTTTAGACCTCCCAGCTGAAGGTCTTCCTTCCACCTTTCCATGCATGTCCATCAAGCAGGTGATTTTGCCTTATATGTGATGCGGGGGTTCTTAGTTTCTTACCAACATGCAAATAGGAGTCTTCAAGATTAAGCTGTGCGGAATAAGGAACGTCGACTAGAGTTTCTTATTTCGTTGTTTTTATTTTAAAAAAATAAAATCAAAGTCCATAACTTCAACCAGAATTTACTGGGAATAGCTTATCCTCGTTAATTCTTTTCTCTAACTTTATCAATGTAAAAAGAAAAAGAAAATATATAGAGCCTACATCTCGATCATTAGTGGCATCTTCTCACGCATTCACAATCAGCATCCATCAATTCAAGGTTAAAGACATAATGATTAGTTCATACATAATTATCAGCGTATCCATAAACAAGTTACCAAACACCCTATCTCATTCATAATCTCATCTATTCATCGCATATCTAAACCAACATTAAAATGAGAATCATGGCATTAATTAACTATCATTGGATTATGAATTACATCTGCTCACATGTTATCGCGATCGGGCCTTATGAAGTTATGATCAAACACGATCGAGCTAACATATATTACTTACAACTTTCGTCTATCTAAGGTTTGAGATGTGATCCTGGATTGATGGCGGATCTCCAAGTTGGTGAACTAGATCTATAGCAGTGATTGCACTGGCAAAACATAGTGATCAGAAAGGATGTTAACTCTCTACATTATTCTTTTTGCAACAGAGATACATACCAGAAGCTAGCAAACAGCTGGAATATAAGTTAATGCCATCCAGGAGATGGCCGTCTACAACCACGCAAAGGGGAAGATAGCAACGTTATATCCTGATAACTAAACTACGCATAGATATGTAGAAAACGGACTACATCCCATCTTCACTTGTTCTTTTCGAATTTTGTGCTGAATCTGCTTAATAACCAACGAATATATGGAAAGATCTTTCCAACTTAAAAGAGACCACTAATCTCTCCACAGATCGCTGAGCTCATCCAGCGAAGGGAGCTCCCCGAACGTCCTCTCGAGCAGCCTGGAGGGAGCTGCCGGTGCCGCCGGGTCAGAAGGCCCCCGGCCGCCTTCTCGGCTCCCCTCTGGCCGCTGCTGCTTCCCCTCGGCGGCGGGCCGATCCATCTCCGGTCCCTGTCCAACGACGGCGTCCTTCCCCGTCAGGCTCTGGACGACGGACTTGAACTGTGCCGCGTCCGTCTGCACATGCCGGGTGACCACGACCTTCACCTTCACGGTGGGGGCGCCTCTACTACTCTCCATGTGGGATGAAGAACACTCTTCTCGCCGCCGCCGCCCCACACCTCCTTGCTGTTCCTCCTGGCGATGGGGAGTACGACGGAGAGGCTTCACAGGAGTGCTATTTGTAGTGGGGTGGGGAGGGCCGGCCTGGAAGGCGATGCACGGAGGGGAGCTCGGACGAATCGCCGGACCGTACGCAACCCGAACGTCGTCAAACCATGCAGAGAAACTCGCACATCCAGTTCGTCAGCACAGTGACCGGTCAACCTCGTGGCAGCCGGTAGGACAAAAAGGGCGTAATGTCAGTGTCCAATTGTAATGCATGCCCTTGCGCGTTCATATTATCATACATACCTTAGTAACTTTAAAAAGATTAAGAAAGTGAAAAAAAAAGATAACCTAGATTGTAAGGTACGTTGCAGATAAGGTTTGATAAATTGATACGATACGATCCGTATCACACGTATTAGATCATATCAGTCGATGATCGGTATATGATACACAATCAATATGTTTGATGACGTGCTTAAATGAGGTTTCGCGTTTGAAACATGAAACCGGGGTTTGACAAACTGAGACGGGACGACCCATCCCGTCTCGTCCCAGTCACAGATCAGGACAATCGATCTGTGGGATGTAACCGAGACACTTTATATATTATTTTAAATTTTTTATAATAGATACATTTTGTAGGTCGTTTGGTTGTCAGAAACAAACGTTTAACACGTTTTTTGTGGATTTTTATAAAATTATTTTTAATAAAAAATATTTAAAACGATAGAGATGAGAGTCGAACTGGAGGCTTCCGTTAGAACGATCACGCACGTAACCAACTGAGATATAAATATTTTTTAGTTATATTTTTCTATAACATATATATATATATTATACTTTTCTTATCTCGATACGCAACGGTATCGAACCGTCCCGTCCCGATTTAACATGTAAAAATTTATGTAAAAAGGGCGATTCGAATCGTGATCCTCCCGTTGAGAGAACAAATACTCAAACCACCATGCTACAAATGATTTTTCATCATATTATTTATGTCTTAAATATTTATAGAATAATACTTACTTCTTAACATGTACTGATACCAGTGTTATCAGAACCGTACCGGTGTTTGAATCGGACAATGAGGTGGTTCGGTTGGAACCGGCTTGACCGTTCAATCGAACCGATTTCAACCGTGATGTTTGTTAGAGTGTGGAGCCCGAACTCGCCATCTTCCGCTCCCGGAACAAAATTTATGTTTATTGCAGGGGCATTGTTGTCTTTTGTACCCTGACTGTTGGGCGCCTGTGGACGCACTAAATTTCCGCTCATCGTGCTCGGTTCCCGCGTCAGTTTATTCGGTTTATTGAGTGCGTGGGCGTGCCAGTCACCGGGGTGACAATTTATTCGGGCTCCGAAGAGCCCATGGTGCGCTCGATCTGACTTCGTCAGACGATTGTGTAGTTCGTGTCGGGACCGAATCCCGTCGCGCCGTAAAGGTCACGACGTCATTTACATCCCCCATACGGGGGAACACCCTTGATTAATTACCGAAATTAGGGGCCCCGCGGCCGAAAAGAATAATACAAATTGTGCGAGAGAGATAGAGGTAGATCACACTGAGAGTTGTATTAAGGCCATAAATTGTCGGCCATGTCGGCCACTCGTGGACCTTTTCCATATTCAGACACAGGTCCGTAACAGGGACGCGACGAGAAAACCGTGGTAGATCCCTTCAAATGTTTGCCGAACATGCGGCAATTTTACTGAGGATTCGGAAAGTATCCGGAACGAGAAACAAATCCGGTCCGATTAAGATGTCGGCCCGAGGTTAGATCAAAGCCTGGCCACATCGGGGTAATTCCCGAGGCTCGGGCTCGACCTGAAAGGGCGGCGTTGTTGTTCCTTTTGCCCCGGATCACAGGGAGAGATGGGGGCTGCAGTGTGGGCCTTGACGTCTTTTATCTGGGGTTTCCTTAATTAAGTATATTCTGATTTCTGATTTGATGTTTACTGTTTATTCGTGCCTTCGTGAGGGGTGATTTCTCTTCTTTTATTCATTATTATTATTATTGCTATTATCATTTGTTCTTTATTACCCCTCCCGTCTCTTTTATTATGATTAATATTGCGCATTCGGAGTCCTTTAATTAGCATAATTTTCATTAATTTATTTGCTATTATTAATGCCCTTATTAGGTTATATATATGTGTATGTATATAGTGTACCGGCGAAGGGGATAGGGTGTACCGGGGAACGAAGGAGTGTGCCGTTGGGGGTTGCAAAAAGGCGTACCGCTGAGGGCTACAAGGGCGTACCGCTGAGGTGGCAAGGGTATACCGCTAGAGGCTGAAAGGGGTGTATCGCTGGGGGCACCAGGGGCGTACCACTGGGGCTCAAGGGAGTGTACCGCTGGAGGTTAAAGAGGTGTGCCGCTGAGGGGAGTGTACCGCTGAAGGCGGGAAGTAGGGCGTACCGCTGGAGGGTGAAAGGAGTGTGCCGGCGAAGGGAGTAGTTGGGGTGCACCGCTGGAGAGTGAAAGGAGTGTACCGGCCAAGGGAGTTGGGGTGCACCGCTGAGAGGCGAAAGAAGTGTGCCGGCGAAGGGGCCCATCAGAGCGTGGGAGTGGAGGCTCGATCAGTTTTCGACTGTTTGTTTTAAGGCTTTTCTTTTCTTCTTATCTTAACTTTCGTGTAGTTTATACCAAATTCCTTCCTTTGTTCGTTCTCTTTGTTTGGTTCGGTCTCTTTTCTTGCGAGTCGGATGCTCGGGCTACCGGGTGGTTAGTTAGTTCGGTTCAGTTCTCGTCGTGGTGCCGGCAGTGATTTGATGAGTTGGAAGGTTTCATTAGTTATTCTGCTCCTTTGTTGACTCATTTCTGTCTCTTTTAATGTTTTGTTATCTTCTCACAAAAATTCGGCAGCATCTCCCCTTGACCCGAGGCGTAAGGGAGATACAGGGAACGCGCCCACATGAGGTGGTGGAACCCGACAACTGGAGGTGGGCCCCCGGGGGAGCAACACCTTTATAGGGCCTCGGAAAAAATGTGAAGGAGAGGGTTCGGGGAGCGAGGCCAAGGAGTGAGCTGTTGAGGGACTGAAGGGTGTACCGCTGAAGGCCATAAGGGGGGGTGTACCGCTGAGGGCAGCTGGGGGTGTGCCGGCCAAGGAGTGTGCCGGCCAGGGGTGACAGAGTGTGTGTGTGTGCCGCTGAGGGCAGAAAGGAGTGTGCCGGCGAAGGCAAATGAGGTGTGCCGCTGAGGGCTGGACAAGGTGTACCGGCCAAGGGAGTTGGGGTGCACCGTTGGAGAGTGAAAGGAGTGTGCCGGCGAAGGGGCCAAGTGAGTGTACAAGCTGGGAGACTTGGGGGGCCATTCAGGAAAAGAGGGGGGATTTGAGGCCAAGAAAGGCTGCTGGAAATGAGTGAAAGGCTCACAAGGTCAGGCTTCACAAGGGAGGCATCGCGTTGATGTGGTGGCTCGAAAGAAACCGGAGGATCGGAGAAAACGGGCAACACATTACATGCATTGTGAAGGCAGGGTAAACCAACAGAAATTGCAAGAGAAGCCCAAGGAGGGTGATTCTTCATTCATGGGAGGCAAAAGGCCGTAGCCATACATGCATATTACAGAGGAAACGCCCAAATGAAGCCATGGACAAAAGGAAAAGAATCCAAGACGGAGAACGGGAGGAGGAATGGAATACAAAAGGGAAGAAAGCATTGGGGCCTAAGACATGGGCCACCGTTCCCAACCCTCTCCCCCATTATACCAAGCTCTCTCTCTCTTACTCTTGATTCTTCCCGGTGGTCGTCGGAGGGAGCTCAGGCCGGGAGGGCCTCCTCTTTCTCTTCTCCCTTCCTCTCTTTTCTTCTGTGTGTCTTCTCCTTCCTGAGCCTCTCCCTCTGTGTGCTCGTCTCTGTGTGTCCGTCTCCCTCGAGTCTCTCAAACAAGAGGCTTTTTATACTCTCAGCCATTGGCGACTTCGAGCACGACCGTCGAAGGCGGGAAGCCGGCTGTGATGATGGGTTTGACCTGCCCCGTCCTGGCTGTCAGTGGGGTAGGCTACGTGGCCCAGTCGTTGGTCGACACCTCGGATCGGCCACTGCGCGCCGAGGATATGTAGGGCATGGGCTTCACGTCGGCCGTTGAAAGTGCCTCACGCTGTGCCGTTGAAGGGCTGAACAAGCGTGCCGCAGGAGTGCCAAAAGGGCGTACCGCTGGAGCCCGAATGGGCGTGCCGCTGGAGCCCCGGATGGGCGTGCCGCTGGAGACCCAAATGGGTGTGCTGCTAAACCCCTTTCGGGGTGTGCCGCTGAAGACCCTAAGGGGGGGGTGTGTGCCGTTGAAGACCAAATGGGCTGTGCCGCTGAGGCCCCTGGGGTGCGTGCCGCTGAAGCCACCAGGGCGTGCCGTTGAGGCCCCCCCCGCTGGGGGTGTGCCGCTGAACCCCCTGGGGGGGGTGTACCGTTGAAAGGCCTTGGGGTAGTGCCGCTGAAGGGCTCCCGAGGGGGTGTGCCGCTGGGGCTTGAACCGGCCGTGCCGCTGGGGCTGCCCAAGGGGTGTGCCATCGAAGGCCACCTTAAGGGCGTGCCGCTGGAGACTCCCCCCAGGGGAGTGTGCCGTTGAGGGCTCCCCAGGGGGTGTGTGTACCCGGGGTTGTTCTGAGCCCATTGTGGGCACGGGCCACGGCCCGTTTGATTCTCTTTGAGGCCCACGGACTGTGGGGTCTTTTGTGCTTGATTTCTCCGGGGTTTCTTCACTTGGCGCCGTTGCTGACGCGAGGCCGAGCAGGATTTCCGGGTGTGCAATTTTTGGTGTCCACAGCGCCCTAATCTCCTTGTATAAAAGGACTGCGGACTCTCTCATTGTATTATTTTGGGTGTGTTTTTATCATAGAGGAAACCCTGCTGCAGCCGTAGATGTAGGAAGGCACATTGCTTCCGAACCACGTAAATCTCGGTGTTCTTGTGGTTTGAACTTTTCTTCCCCCTTTTTTCTTCCTCGTCTGTTGTTTGTCCATCTCTACATACATAATAAGATATTTTTGTTCACACATACATATCATTTTGAATATTTAAATATTTATATATTTTTTTAAAGGTTGGATCTGGTCAAACTGGTTCGGACCGGTTCACCGGTCGAACCGTGGTTCGTCCGGTTCTTTAGCATTAGACCGAGCCTAATCGGACCGATTCCTGGACCGATTCACGGTCAAACCGGTTCGACCGGTCGGTCCGGTCCTGTGGCGCCCCCTTCTCGCGATCCCGTATCGTGTCCGGGGACGTCACAGCGGATAGACGGAGTGTTGTGGGCCGAGATATTTGCAAGGTGCTAAAGGTCAAACGATCATATATTCTAAAAATATAACCATACCATTTCCATAAGATAAACACTCATAATTTACATCGTATACAGAGTACTGCATATCTCTACTCAAAAGTCATATTTACATTCATTATTCAAATGAAAACTAAATCTACTTATTATAGATAGCGAAAATCCAAACTACGCCCGGGATCACCCTCCGACTTACTGCCCATCAGAGTAAAAGTGCACGCTCGTCAATTTCCTGAAATGGTTAGGCAACAAAATTGAGTCCAAAGACTCAGTAGACATTAAAACCAATCACATACTTATCATATACTAACATGTGTAAATCCATGATATATATATAAAGCTAATCATAATTTCATTGCGTCGTACATATACTATGAATGTGAAGGAAATATAATAGAACATAATAATCTTTCATATTTATAAGAAACTGCATATAACAAATCTTATCTGACTTAAAAATGACATGGTACATATCTTAGCTAAATCAGATCTTATATAGATAAACTTATTTTCAGAACATATCAGAGTCATATATCAAATCCGAACTTCATATTAAGCCATGCCTATTTACAGAATTACATAATGCATTAGTTAGTTATCATATATTGGATAAGCACATATTGGACATGCATCCTGTCACTATAAGTAGTAGCAAACACATACCTAGGCATCTATACGTTGACTTAAAGATAAATGGTCTAAACGCTGGAGCCTATCGGCCTTGATCAACTGCGCATGATCGGGAGTTAATACTCCACCATTTCCCAGATAATTTTCTTACTCTGAGTTCCGGATTTTTCAGAAGTCCGTTTGTCCTCGGAAATGGGCATAATCCCGTAGCGGAAGCTAACTACGGTTTGTCGCCCCACACCTCCTTAAAGTGACACAGTCCATAAGCTTAATCAAATTTTTTTGTTCTTATTACATAGTCATCTCAATACTTAAAACTTGTCATTGAAATTTCTAAAATAACTGAATCATATTTTAATATCATGAATTAGATTTTAATCATAGGGTAGTGAGTCAAATTTATTAACTAAATAAATTACTGTTATATAAAATTCGAAGAGATTAGAGAGAGAGTAGTAGAGAGAGAAAGTAGAGAGAGAAAGTAGAGAGAGATTAGAGAGAAAGCAATATTTTTACAGAATGGTAATTAAATAAATAACCGATTCTAAGCATAGATCATCGGGTTAAATAAATCACTGACTTAAGTCTGAATAATTACATTCAAATAAAATCAAATTCAAGAAATATAAATATCAAATAACATGCACTTGATTTATCATGTGCCTATCTTTATGGTGGATTTTTCCAAATTAACTTTAATGTCTCACCCGCGAGGATGAATTCCTACGTAAAGAAGGGTGAAATGGTCCAAATAAACTCCAAATCCTCCGTCCAAGCTTTTGTCAAATATTTATCTTATTCTGACACCGTATTTTCTTCTCTGTTTATTTATAAGAGAATGAGAGTGGGAAGAGAGATGAGAGAGTAGAGAGAGAAAGTAGAGAGAAAGTAGAGAGAGAAAAGAGAGAGAAAGTAGAGGGAGAGTAGAGAGAGAAAATAGAGAGTAGAGAGAGAAAGTAAAGAGAAAAAGTAGAAAGAGAGAGTAGAGAGAGAAAGTAGAGAGAGATTAGAGAGAGATGAAAAAAAGAAATAAATAAAAATAAAAAGAGAGAGAGAGATGAGAGAGAGAGAGATGAGAGGATGAAGAGAGGTGGAGGGGGTGAGAAGAGCTGTGGGACGTGGGAGAGAAAGAGGGAGGGGGGTATACATAGGGGGTGGGGAGGAGAAGAGATAAGAAGGGAGAGTGAGGATAAGGAGGAGGAGGAGGGGATAAGGTTGAGTGGGAGGGGGAGACACCGGGGGGGGGGGAGGGGAAGAAGATATTTTGTGGGTTTTTGATTTTTGAATTTTTTTTATCCTCTAACGTATAAAGAAAGAGGGAGATAAGAGAGGGGAGAGGTTTTGTATAAAAATTCTTGAAAATTTCATAACAACAGTGTTTTAAATAATTAATTCATTTTATCTTAATTTTGGCCAATTAAATGTCAAAATTTGAAAATATGTCCAACATGTAACTTGTAGATTTTTAGATTCTTTTTCCAACGGGCCTAATACTCACCCCATTCTGATATTCTTATGAAAAGTTATATATTATTAAAATGAGATATATAGTTAATTTACTTAATAAAATTCGTTAAACTATGTCGTTCAAGGTATTGGACTTTAATTAAGATAACATAAAATTTATATGGACTCTAAATATAAAATATTTAATTATTTTTATGTTTCGGACGGATTGAGATGTTACAAATCTCTCCCCCTTAAATAAATTGCATCCTCAAAATTTAAAAATTTACTCGATACGTATCGAATAGTTGTGGATATCTTTTTCTCATTTCATCTTCCATCTCCCAAGTAGTTTCTTCTGCGAAAATACTTTTCCACAATATCTTCACCAACAGAATTATCTTCGTTCTCAGCACTTGTTCTTTTCGATCGAGAATGCGAACTGGTTTCTCCTCATATATAAAATCTAGCTGAATTTTCAACTGCTCATGATCTATAATGTGCGATGAGTCTGGCATGTATTTTATTAACATAGACACATGGAAAACATCATGAACTCCTGACAATGATGGTGGTAAAGCTAGTTGATATGCCACCTCACCAATCTTTCTTAAGATTTCAAATGGTCTAACGTACCTCGGACTGAGCTTACCTTTCTTGCCAAATCTCATTACTCCTCTAGTAGGTGAAACCTTCAGAAATACGTGATCCCCGACAGTAAATTGTAGATCTCTCCTTCTCTGATCAGCGTAACTTTTCTGCCTACTCTGAGTTGTAAGTAATCTTTTTCTAATCAAATCAATCTTTTCTATACAATCATGTACAATCTGTGGCCCAATCAATCTCCGCTCACCAACCTCATCCCAACAAACAGGTGATCTACATGGTCTACCATATATATGCTTCATATGGCGCCATTCCTATACTTGCATGATGGCTGTTGTTATATGTAAACTCAATTAAGGCCAAATGTTCATCCCAACTGCCTTGCCAGCCCTCAACTTATCTTCTAATATTTGAATGGTTCTCTCTGATTGTCCATCAGTTTGAGGGTGAAAACTGAGCTAAATTTTAATTGTGTACCCAATGTTTTCTGTAAACTCCTCCAAAATTTTGCTGTAAACATTACATCCCGATCTGAAATAATAGACACAGGCACACCATGAAGTCTCACAATCTCTCTGATATATAAATGAGCTAAATCCTCTAATGATTGTGTCTTTGTGATTGCCAGAAAATGGGCTGACTTAGCTGGGTCAACAATTATCCAAATACAATCATGTTTTCTCCTAGTCATTGACAAACCCATCACAAAATCCATAGTGATATACTCCCATTTCCACTGTGAAATTTTCATCAACTGTAGTGGTCCCGCTGGCCTTTGATATTCCTCCTTCACTTGTTGACAAGTAAGACACTTGCTAACAAATTCTGCTATATCATTTTTAATACCAATCCACCAAAAATATCTCTTCATATTTCTGTACATTTTTGTACTGCCTGGGTGAATAGAATATTAAGATTTATGTGCCTCAGTCAATAGATCTTTCTTTATTTCCTCATTCCGAGACATACATAATCTTCCCTGAAATCTGATTGGTCCATCTGCACTTTGAGTAAATCTCGGTGTGCCAATCAATCTCTGTAACTGTTGATCATTTAGTTGTGCTTGCACAATTCGTTCAACCAGTGCAGACTGAATAGTTAGTTGTGCCATAAATAAGTTTTTCCCTTTGCATACCGAAGAACATTCCACTACATCAGATGTCATTCTCCAAATTTGGCGTAACTGGATTGCCATTAGTCTCTTCCTACTGAGTGCATCAGCTACCACATTTACTTTTCTTGGGTGGTAATTCAATGTGAAATCATAATCCTTCAAAAATTCAATCCGCCGTCTTTGCCTTAAATTTAATTCTTTCTGAGAGAAAATATATTTTAAACTCTGATGGTCTGTAAATACTTCAAAAAGCTCACCATACAAATAATGTCGCCAAATTTTTAGAGCATGTACTACTGCTGCCAACTCTAAATCATGTGTTGGATAATTCATCTCATGATTCTTTAATTGTCTAGATGCATAAGCTACTACCTTGTCATTCTACATTATGACACATCATAGTCCTTTTCTAGAGGCATCTGTATATACCACAAATCCTCCTGACCTACAAGGTAAAGTAAGCACTGAGACTATAGTTAACCTTGTTTTTAATTCCTGAAAACTCATTTCACATTTATCTGACCATTCAAAAGGAACTCCTTTCCTAGTCAATTTGGTCATAAGAGCTGCAATAGAAGAAAAATCTTCAATAAACCTGCGATAGTATCCTGCAAGACCCAAAAAGCTCCTAATCTCACTGGCATTCTTCGACGTTTCCCAATGCAAAACTGTCTCAACCTTAACTGAATCAACAGATACTCCATCTCCAAAAATGATATGCCCTAGAAATTGAACCTGGTCTAACCAAAATTCACATTTACTGAATTTCGCATAGAGTTGATGTTTCTTTAAAATTTCCAACACAACCTTCAAATGTTCTTGATGAGTTTCAACAGTAGGAGAATAGATCAACACATCATCAATAAACACCACTACAAATGTATCCAGATATGGTTGGAAAACTCTGTTCATCAAATCCATAAATGTTGCTGGTGCATTAGATAACCCAAATGGCATAACCAGAAATTCATAATGCCCATATCGTGTTCTGAAAGTAGTTTTTGAGATATCTTGTTCTCTTATATTTAATTGGTGGTATCCAGATCAATCTTTGAAAACACTGTAGCAACTCGTAGCTGATCAAATAAATCATCAATTCTGGGCAGAGGGTACTTGTTCTTAATGGTCACTTGATTCAACTTTCTATAGTCAATACATAATCAAAGCGACCTATCTTTCTTTCTAACAAACAGAACATGTGCACCCCAAGGGGATACACTTGGTCAAATAAATCCCTTATCTAACAGTTCTTGTAATTGTTTCTTCAATTCTGCCAATTCAACTGGTGTCATTCTGTAGGGAGGGATGGAAATGGATAAAGTACCCGGTGAGAGTTCAATAGTGAACTCCACCTCTCGGTGTGGTGACAAACCCGAAAGTTCATCAGGGAATACATCTAAAAATTCTCTGACAATATCAATATCTGAGGTGGTTTTCTTATTTTCATTAGAAGGAATAGTCACTACACTAGCCATATAACATTGACAGCCACTTCTGAGCCATTTCAAAGCCTTAAGAGCTGAAACTAGTGTTTTACTAGAACAGTGTCTTAGACATTGATAGTGAAATATCCGCTCCCCAGGTTTCTGGAAAATCACTTTCTTTCCATGACAATCTAGAAGGGTAAAATTTCTATCTAACCAATCCATTCCCAAGATGACATCAAAATCAGTCATTTCTAGCAGATACACACATGCTGGCATAATCCTCCCCTGAATTACCACATCAATGCAAGGAATAACAGAAGTCGTTCTAGCTATCTCCCCAGTTGGTGTATTAATGGACATCTCATCAGTGTTCACAAGTTGTTTATCTTTCAACAATTCAACAAATCTCAAAGAAATAAAGGAATATGTAGCACCCGGATCAAATAAAACTCTAGCATGCATATCATCGATAAGAATAATACCTTTAGCTACTGCATTGACATCCTGGGTATCTTCATTTGTTAATGCATAAAATCTGGCTTGAACCCTCCGTTGTTGTTGTGGTTGTAGCTCTTGTCTTGGTCCTTTTGGACAATCCCTTATCATATGTCTAATCTCACCACAGGAAAAATATTTTTCAGCGGCCCGCCAAAATTCCCTACCTCGATGCTGCATCCCGCACTGCTAACAAACTGGCATATTATCCCTTTTAACTGGCTGAACCCTATCTGGAAATGTCATCTTTGGCTTTTTATCTTTTCTTACGGATGAACCAAGATTGCCCATTTTTGCATTATCCCTATGTCTTTCTACTAAGAATTCCTCATATTCATTTTCCACAACAAAAGTAGTTCTCAAAGCTGCTGCCATAGTCTGATGATCAAAAATTATAACTCTACTTCTAACATTGCTCTTCAACCCTCTAACAAATTTCTTCACCCTTCTAAGCTCATCTGAACAAATATGGGGGGCATACTTTTCCAATTCAGTAAATTTTGCTTCATAGTCGACAACCGACATACTTCTTTGAGTCAGATTTAAAATTTCTACTTCTTTCTTGTCCTTCACATGCTGAGGGAGAAATTTTGCATGGAAGACATCAAGAAATTCATTCCAGCCAATCTCAATCTCTCTATATCTGAAAGTGGTCCTAAGTGCAGACCTCCACCACTCGTCTGCACGGTCCTTCAGCATAAATGTAGCTAATATCACTTTATCCTGCTCTTCACATCTAATGGCTGTGAAAATCTTTTCAATTTCTCTCACCCAATTTTTCACAATCTCCGGTTGACTCTCCCCCATAAAAGAAGGAGGACTCATTTTTTTGAATTTCTCTATCAAATTAGCACATGCTGCCCTATTCGGTTGTTCTTGCATACGGGTTTGTAATTGGGTTTGCATCATCGTATGACTTTGGGCTTGTAACTGCATAGTTTGTACTAACCCTTGAAAAGCTTGTGTGAACCCTCCTAACTCTGACACACCCTGAGTAGACAACACACCCTGCCCACCGGAAGCAAGCTCGCCATGTATTGCTTCTCCGACCACTCCTTGTGATGTGCCATTTGAGGGCGCAGACTCCTCAGGAGAAGTATTTACCTCCACCCTATCACTCCCTGCCATATCCTGCAAGGGAGAACTAACCCGAATTAGTATGACTCTAGGTCGGTTTGACATCAAATTCTAAAATAAACTCTTAAGATCTTGTGGTATGGTATATAAATATGATGGCTGCAATGATTCCAAGCATTACCACTTTGCTCTGATACCACTCTCTGTGGCGCCCCCTTCCCGCGATCCCGTATCGTGTCCGGGGACGTCACAGCGGATAGACGGAGTGTTGTGGACCAAGATATTTGCAAGGCGCTAAAGGCCAAACCATCATATATTCCAAAAACATAATCATACCATTTCCATAAGATAAATACTCATAATTTACATCGTATACAGAGTACTTGTAATATCCCGGACCTTTCGGATCCTTTCTTCGTGGGTCCCGGATCTGGTTTTCGGAGTGTCCGGCTCTGTTGTGTCCGAAATTTCGTTTCGGACATCTTTCGTGTTCGGATCGGCGCGATCCGGAGTTGTTTCGGAGGCCCGGAGGCGTTCCGCGGCTTTTCTACGTGTGTTTTCCGATTCCCGGTGTGTGTTTCGGTTTTTACTTCGGAAGCTCGCTGCGGGTGAACCGGGCCGTTCACCTGGGCACGAGTGGTACCATTGCGATCGGTGCATTCCTAAGATTCCGGAAATGTATTTTTCTATTTTTCGGTATTTTTCCAAAAAATCAGATTTTCTATATATTCCTATTTCTTTTCTTTTTCTTTTCCTCTTTCTCTTTCTTCTTCTTCTTCCTCCTTCCTTCCCCAACCGTAACCCTCTCCCTCTCCCTCTCTTCCTCCCGGTTGACCGTGGCGGACCTCTCTCCGACTGTAGACGGCGGCGGGGCGACGGCGCAGTGACGTGGGCGGCGACGAGGCGAGCGTGAGGGCGTGTGGCGAGCGAGGGAAGCTTGAAGAACGAGGGTTTTCTAAGGCGTTCTTCGTGGTTTATGGGCGATCCGGCGGAGCATTAGCTCCATTGAGGTAGGGTGACGTTCCTTAACCTCTTGCCGTTCATTTCCGTGATTTATAGGCCGAGGGGACACTACAAGAAAAAGTGGCTATAGCGACCGCATTAGCGACCGCTTTAATCGGTCGCTAGTCGGTCCCAAATAGAGACCAATTCGGCGACCGAAATAATCGGTCGCACATCTGAGACTTATTGGCGACCGAACTAAATTCGGTCGCCAATCGGTCGCTGATCCCGTTATACTCCCCCCCTGCGACCCCCGCCCGCCCGAGCCCCTCCCCGCCCGAGCCCTCCCTCCCGCCCTCCACCCTCCCGACCGAACTAAATTCGGTCGCTAATCGGTCGCTGATCCCGTTATACTCCCCCCTGCGACCCCCGCCCGCCCGAGCCCCTCCCCGCCCGAGCCCTCCCTCCCGCCCTCCACCCTCCCGCCCGAGCCCCCTTCCCCTGCGGCCCCCTCCCCCTGCGGCCCCCTCTCCGCCCTAGCCCCCCCTCCACCCTCCCGCCCGAGCCCCCGCCCGAGCCCCCTTCCCCTGCGGCCCCCTCCCCCTGCGGCCCCCTCTCCGCCCTAGCCCCCCTCCTCCGCCGGAGTCCCCCCTTCCCCTGCGGCCTCCCGCCCGAGCCCCCCTCCGCCGGAGCCCCCCCTCCCCCTGCGGCCTCCCGCCCGAGCCCCCCTCCTCCGCCCGAGCCCCCCTCCCCGTGCGGCCTCCCGCCCGAGGCCCCCTCCGCCGGAGCCCCCCTCCGCGCCGCTCGCCTCGCCGTCGTCGCCGCGCCGCTCGCCTCGCCGTCGCCGCTCGCCGTCGCCGTCGTCGCCGCTCGCCGTCGCCGTCGTCGCCGGCTTCCTCTCTCTCACACACAGGTACCTCTCTCTCTCTCTCTCTCTCTCTCTCTCTCTCTCTCTCTCCAACCCGCCGCGGCCCCCCCACAGGTACCCCTCTCTCTCTCTCTCTCTCTCTCTCTCTCTCTCTCTCCAACCCGCCGCTGCCCTCTCTCTCTCTCTCTCTCTCTCTCTCTCTCTCTCCAACCCGCCGCTGCCCCCCCCAAGGTACCTCTCTCTCTCTCTCTCTCTCTCTCTCTCTCTCTCTCCAACCCGCCGCGGCCCCCCCCCCCACAGGTATCTCTCTCTCTCTCTCTCTCTCTCTCCAACCCGCCCCCCCACAGGTACCCCTCTCTCTCTCTCTCTCTCTCTCTCTCTCTCTCCAACCCGCCGCGGCCCCCCCCCCCACAGGTACCTCTCTCTCTCTCTCTCTCTCTCTCTCTCTCTCCAACCCGCCCCCCCACAGGTACCCCTCTCTCTCTCTCTCTCTCTCTCTCTCTCTCTCTCTCTCTCCAACCCGCCGCGGCCCCCCCACCCCAACCCCCTGCAGGGAATTTAATGTGAAAATTTTGTTTAGGCCATGCTAATTTTTTGTTTAGGGCATTTCATAGTCCATGTTATTGTTAATATGATAGAATATTATTTTGTGCACTTTTCAGGTGTTTGGGTGCTTTATATTGCCTTTATTAACAGTCATATGGACCTTCCATTTTTTGTAGTAAAATACCAGTGCATGTAAATAGTCATTTTTGTGTGTTAGCATGATAATATATTCACAAACATGTGTTGTATTTGGATTGGCCTCACCTCTCCTTTCCTAATGATTAGTGTAAGGTTTTTAAGGGTTTAGTGTTTAGTGTTTAAGGTTTAGGGTTTTAGATTTAGGTTTTAGGTACTAGATTTAGGTTTTACTCTTTTAAGGTTTAGGATTTTTAGGGTTTAAGGTGTTTAGGGCTTTTAGGGTTTAGGGTTTAGGATTTTAAGCTTTATGGTTTAGGGTTTGGGGCTTTAGGGTTAGGATTTAAGGGTTAGGTGTTAGGGTTTAGGAAGGGTTTCAGGGCTACAGGTTTTTGGACTTCGATTTTAAGTGTGGGTTTTTCGGTTTACGGTTGCTAGGCTTAGGGTTGAGGGGCTGTTTAGTGTTTAAGGTTTAAGGGCTTACGGTTTTAAGATTTAAAGTTTAAGGTTTGACAGTTTTGAGGTTTAGTAGTTTATGTATTAGGGGTGGGGTAAGGGGTTCAATGTGGGTTTAGGATTTTAGTGTTTTAAATTTTATGGTTTTTAATTATTTTAGGGTTTTACAGTTTAGGGGGTTATGAGTTTATTTTTTTATGTTTAGGGTTTAACATATAGGGTTAGGGTTTAAGGTTTAGGGTTATTTAGGGTTTAGGTTTTTGGGTTTAGGGTTAGTTGTTTGGTGTTTAGGTTTGTTTGCATTTTATATTTGGCATATGAGTTTAGGGTTTTGGATTTAGCATTTGGGGTTTTTGGTTTAGCGGTTAGGGGGGTGGATTACGGTTTTGAGAGTTTAGGCTTTAGGGGTTTTTGGTTTAGTGGGTCTAGTTTCTAAGGATTTTAGGTTTTAGGGTTTAGGGTTTTTCATGTTTTTAGGGTTTATAGTTATTACAATTTAGGATTTTTAGGGTTTAGGGTTTTTCGAGTTTTTATGGTTTATAGATATTATGGTTTCATATTTTTAAGGTTTAGGGTTTAGGGTTTAAGGTTTTCAAGATTTATGGTTTAATGTTTTGAGTTTAGGGTTTAATGTTTTTAAGGTTTAAGGTTCTTGGGGCTTTTAGGGTTTTACATATAGGTTTACATTTTTGGGTTTCTTTTATTTAGGGTTTGATGTTATTAGTGATTTTAGGGTTTATGATTTTAAATTTATGGTTTATGGTTTAGAGTTTATAGTATTAAGATTTTTGATTTTTAGGTTTAGGAGTTTTAGGGTTTAAGGTTTAGGATTTAGGGTTTTTCAGATTTAGTCTTTTATGTTTGTGGTTTTTAAGGATTTTAGAGTTTCTAGTTTTAGGGGTAACTCAAGATTTAGGGTTTTAAGGTTTAGGGTTTGGGATTTTTAGTTTGAGGGTTTGGGGTTTAGCAATCGGTGGTTTAGCAGTTTAGGAGTTTAAGGGATCGTAGTGGGGTTAGGGGTTAGGGGAGGGTTTAAGATTTATAATTTTTAAGGGTTTTATGGTTTTATGATTTAGGGGGTTCGGGGTCTGCAGTTTAGTGTTTTTAGGGGTTTTAGGGCTTACGTTTTTTTTTCTATAGGGTTTACAATTTTTACGGGTTTAGGGTTTAAGGTTTAGGGATTTGGGAATAGGTTTAGGTTTTAGGATTTTAGATTTAGGTTTGAGCAAATCGCTCAAAAGTGCAATTTGCAAATGCACTTGGTTTATAATCAAAGCCGTCGGGGTCCGGGGGTCCAGAATGTGAAATACTGATCCGATCGGCATTCCGATCATTCCAACACAACCTGGGAGGTAGACGTGACTTGTCAGAGCTGACGGATTCTAAATCGGACTACCGGTTTGAGCCCGACGCTCAAAAGTGCAATTTGCAAATGCACTTGGTTTATAATCAAAGCCGTCGGGGTCCGGGGGTCGAGAATGTGAAATACTGATCCGATCGGCATTCCGATCATTCCAACACGACCTGGGAGGTAGACGTGACTTGTCAGAGCTGACGGATTCTAAATCGGACATCCGGTTTGAGCCCGACGCTCAAAAGTGCAATTTGCAAATGCACTTGGTTTATAATCAAAGCCGTCGGGGTCCGGGGGTCCAGAATGTGAAATACTGATCCGATCGGCATTCCGATCATTCCAACACGACCTGGGAGGTAGACGTGACTTGTCAGAGCTGACGGATTCTAAATCGGACTACCGGTTTGAGCAAATCGCTCAAAAGTGCAATTTGCAAATGCACTTGGTTTATAATCAAAGCCGTCGGGGTCCGGGGGTCCAGAATGTGAAATACTGATCCGATCGGCATTCCGATCATTCCAACACAACCTGGGAGGTAGACGTGACTTGTCAGAGCTGACGGATTCTAAATCGGACATCCGGTTTGAGCCCGACGCTCAAAAGTGCAATTTGCAAATGCACTTGGTTTATAATCAAAGCCGTCGGGGTCCGGGGGTCCAGAATGTGAAATACTGATCCGATCGGCATTCCGATCATTCCAACACGACCTGGGAGGTAGACGTGACTTGTCAGAGCTGACGGATTCTAAATCGGACTACCGATTTGAGCAAAACGTTTAAAATTATCATTCGTCAATTTCACTTCAATGAAAAACATCTTGCTTTTAATTTTCAAGAATAATTGATTTCTTTATTAAAGAATTGATTTTAATTTTTTTAAATGATATACAGGATCATCCGTCGCGAGATGTTGGACGAGACGACGACCAGGATGACACATATGCGGAGGATTTGTGATTTCATTTTAGTTATTTGTATGTTGCCATTTTATTATGGATGTATGATTAATTTGTGTGTTTGTATGTGATGAATTTGAAATTTGTGGAGATTATGAGTTGTGTAGTTGATTTATATGTTTTTATGAAATTGTTATGTAACAGGTTATTTATTTTATTAAATTGTTATTTATCAGGTGATTTATAGTAGCTTTATATTAATTTTTGAAAAAAAAAATTTAATTAGCGACCGCATGGAGACCGAATAGCGACCGCTGAAAATATTAACTTGTATACAGGCCCACAAGTGCCTATACTATATACGCTTGATGAAGTCTTTCTATAGCTTTTCTATGCTGCAGATTGTTTGTTCTCTTCTTCTAGATTACTTCTTCTGTGTTAGTCTTTAATCAAGGATACTACATTAGCGAGGAAAATTTTCCTCACACAGTTACTAGCTTGCATGAACTGCAAGTGTCAGACTTCATATTCATTTGAGTCTTTGTTTATTGCAGATTGTTTGCTCATTTCTTGTCCGAGATATGGGGATTGATTGGCGAATGGGAGCTGAATGGTTTGAGAAATGTCTTTTGGACTACGATCCATGTTCTAATTATGGAAACTGGACTTATGGGGCAGGTTAAGCTCTTTTGCAGACTTCTCTATTCCATTTTTTAAATTTTCACTTCATGGGCCTTCTGTGAATTTTCATTTTTATGATGAGAGACTCAATCATAAGGTAAGGTTCACCTGAGACTAACACACCTAAGTGATACTTCAGGAATCACGGGAGATAAGCTGATTGCTTTCACATTTTTCTATGTTCATTAATTTGCTTGGTACTAACCAAATGTATTATTTATGACAGGTGTTGGAAACGACTGGGGTGTATTTTACTGCATCTTGAGGGTTCCACTTGTGAAACTTTGGCTGCTCTTAGTGGAGATGGAATTGCATTCTATGTCTTGTGGCCACATTATCCCCTTTGGATAACTTCTCATGTTGCCGTCTCCAACTGAATGAATTTTATTGCTTTCAGGTATTTTCCATGATTCCTGGTTTTAGCTCGGAGTTGATGCCGAAAGGTCGTGAACAGGAAAGCCAGGCAAAGATCAAGCGATACATGTACGTGATGGGTTCTATGACCAATGAAGGTACTCTCATGGTGTTTTCTTCTTCCATATTGTCCATTATACATGTGAATATCAATATACTCATTCTGCTGTTTATATTTGACATAGCTTTTATTTCAATCTTGGGCGTAAGACTGGATGATGATGATAGTGCTATGGTGTCATGGTGTGTACCCATCATGCATTGTGATCAATGTCCATATAAGTAAACTAGCAGAGTACAGCCCACTTCAAGTGTTTCTGGCAGTACATTATGATTATTCCACCATTTACCTGTGAATATGTATTTGATCCCGGGCGCATGAATTATTTCTCTCCACTGTTTCATGCAAGCTTTGTAAATGGGGAAGGAGATCATGAGCTCATTAACCTGAGGTGGGAATTGCTTTTGGATGAAGTATGATCATTACATCGACCGTAGTCTTGAAGTCGGGAGTGTTTAACCTTTCCAAGTCTCTCATAATCCAACAGTCATTTACCTTTCCACTTATTTGATCCACAATCCCATTAAATTTGAGGAAGTGATCCTTGTTATGACACGACCACTCCGACGGACAGAGTGACCTCTCAAGATCTCGATCCGCACAACAAGAAGGGAGGAAGAAGAAGGAACAATCACACAAGATAGGAACACATATTTACGTGGTTCGGAGGTTACCCCCTACGTCCACGGGCGACGGCGACAGTGGAACTTCACTAGATGTGGAGAAATATACAAAGAAGTCAGCACCCCAACTTGGAGGAACAAATCCTCTCACAAGAAACTCTCTCAAGCTATCCCCCCAAGACCTCTTTTAGATCTTCTCTCTAAGAAGCTCACTCGGGCTCTCACTTGGGGGCGGGTTTCATTTTTCATCGAATTAGAAAATTATTTGGGACTATTTTATTTTTCTTGGTCCAGTTCAAAAAATTAGCACACCGCCTAATTACTTAGTCCATCGGCTAGTGTGTGCAATTTGATTTTTCACCCTTTATCTTGGTGCATGTTCTATGTTGTTGGTTTTTCTTTCACATTTATTTGGGAACCCATTATTTGTTAACTCTAAATATCATCTTACAAAATATAAGAATTTAGATTGAGGAGGGGAAAATATCATTTTCTTAACTCTAAATATCATCTTACACCTATCCTCTGGATATTAGAATCAACAGGCAGACTGTTCTGCAGGATTTTCCATAGGTGTATAGAGATTTTGGTTAGAACTGAAAGTGAAAAGATATGTATAAATTCTATTCACTTGAGTGGGGGAGGATACAGATCTATAAATATTCATAAAGCTAGAATAATATAAGGAAAGTAACATGTAGACATGAATAAAATATGCCAATTTAGGTGAAAAGATCTCCCCAAAGTCTGGTAACTGTCATGGCAGGAAGCCAGGAACAGCACCTCTAAGCAAAGGAAGGGCAGTTCATACAAAGGAGCATAGGTCATAAGTTACCGGTCGGATGGCCGTGCCGGTCATTCCAATACGACCGGGGAGATGAAAGTGACTTGTCAGAACTGACGGAATCCAAATCGGATGCCCGGTTTGAGCTCGGCGCTCAAACTTCATTTTTAAAATACACTTATTTCAAATGAACTGTTAGGACGGGTCCGGGGGTCTAAAATCTGAAATACCGGTCGGATGGCCGTGCCGGTCATTCCAATACGACCGGGGAGATGAAAGTGACTTGTCAGAACTGACGGAATCCAAATCGGATGCCCGGTTTGAGCTCGGCGCTCAAACTTCATTTTTAAAATACACTTAGTTCAAATGAACTGTTAGGACGGGGCATTTGGTTCTAAAATCTGAAATACCGGTCGGATGGCCGTGCCGATCATTCCAATACGACCGGGGAGATGAAAGTGACTTGTCAGAACTGACGGAATCCAAATCGGATGCCCGGTTTGAGCTCGGCGCTCAAACTTCATTTTTAAAATACACTTAGTTCAAATGAACTGTTATGACGGGTCCGGGGGTCTAAAATTCGAAATACCGGTCGGATGGCCGTGCCGATCATTCCAATACGACCGGGGAGATGAAAGTGACTTGTCAGAACTGACGGAATCCAAATCGGATGCCCGGTTTGAGCTCGGCGCTCAAACTTCATTTTTAAAATACACTTAGTTCAAATGAACTGTTAGGACGGGGCATTTGGTTCTAAAATCTGAAATACCGGTCGGATGGCCGTGCCGATCATTCCAATACGACCGGGGAGATGAAAGTGACTTGTCAGAACTGACGGAATCCAAATCGGATGCCCGGTTTGAGCTCGGCGCTCAAACTTCATTTTTAAAATACACTTAGTTCAAATGAACTGTTAGGACGGGTCCGGGGGTCTAAAATTCGAAATACCGGTCGGATGGCCGTGCCGATCATTCCAATACGACCGGGGAGATGAAAGTGACTTGTCAGAACTGACGGAATCCAAATCGGATGCCCGGTTTGAGCTCGGCGCTCAAACTTCATTTTTAAAATACACTTAGTTCAAATGAACTGTTAGGACGGGGCATTTGGTTCTAAAATCTGAAATACCGGTCGGATGGCCGTGCCGATCATTCCAATACGACCGGGGAGATGAAAGTGACTTGTCAGAACTGACGGAATCCAAATCGGATGCCCGGTTTGAGCTCGGCGCTCAAACTTCATTTTTAAAATACACTTAGTTCAAATGAACTGTTAGGACGGGTCCGGGGGTCTAAAATTCGAAATACCGGTCGGATGGCCGTGCCGATCATTCCAATACGACCGGGGAGATGAAAGTGACTTGTCAGAACTGACGGAATCCAAATCGGATGCCCGGTTTGAGCTCGGCGCTCAAACTTCATTTTTAAAATACAAGATGAAATTTGAACTTATATTGTGTGTGTGTATTTATATATATGAAAATGAGCTGGCTTAAACTATTGGCATACTCTTGTTAATGCTTGATTTCTTTATTAAGTCTTGTTAATGCTTGATTTCTTTATTAAGGATTTGATTATAATTTTTTTAAATGATATACAGGATCATCCGTCGCGAGATGTTGGACGAGACGACGACCAGGATGATGTTGGACGAGACGACGACCAGGATGAGACATATGTGGAGGATTTGTGATTTTATTTTAGTTGTGTATGTTGTCATTTTATTATTATGGATGTATGATTAATTTGTGATTTTATTTTAATTGTGTGTAATTTGAGGTTCGTGGAGATTGTGATCCGTGTAGTTGATTTATTATTGTTTTATGAAATTGTTATTTATCAGGTGCTTGTATGTGATGAATTTGAGATTTGTCGATATTGTTGTCTGTGTAGTTGATTTTATATTTATGTTATGAATTTGTTATTTATCAGGTAATTTATTTATCAGTTTAAATAAATTTTTAAAAAAAAAATAATGCAAAATTAGCGACCGCATGGAGACTGAATTGCGACCGAATAGCGACTATAAATTATATTTCTTTTATTAAATAATTATACTTGGCGACCGACTAGCGACCGAATTGAGACCGAATAAATCCGATAGGTTAATTTTATTTTTAAAAATACAACATAATTAGAGACCGAATAGCGACCGAATTGAGACCGACTTAATTAGCGACCGATCAGGCGACCGATTATAATCGGTCTCTGGTAACGACTGATACTGCGACCGAATTATGTCGGTAGCTATATAGCGACTAGTATATAGCGACCGACATGTTCGGTCGCTAGATAGTCTCTGTTCGGTCGCAATTAAGATTTGCGACCGATCTACGACTGAATAGCGACCGCTAGGTCGGTCGCTATCCGCGATTTTTCTTGTAGTGGGAGGCCGAGAGGGGCTTGTTTGAGCATGCTTGGGGTTTTTCCATGTTTTGGGGAGAGTCGCCCGATCTATGGATTTGATGCATGGATTCACGTTTTGATGGCCTAGAATCATGCTAGGGGTCCCCAGGGGTCTTCCCCTTTGATTTCCCCCTCTCCGGTGGACGTACGGGGGCGTGGTCGAAGTTTTTGGGGTTTTCCCGCCGTAGCGTGCTCGGGGGTGAGTGACGGTCACTCCAGTGACCGTCACATGCTTGCAACGCCCCTAGAGGGGTGCGTTACTTCCCTGAGGGTTGGCCGGGACAGCGACGGTCCCACGACTGGCCGCCGTTTGCTAGTGACGCGCCTGGGCCAGGCCGTCGCTTGGTTTTTCGACCGTTGGTTTTTTTCTCTCTCTGTTGGGGTCTGCGCGAGTAACGCGCCTTGGCCAGCGCGTTACATCCGTGTAACGCGCTGGGGCGAGCGCGTTACTTCCCGGGTTATATCAGGTGCGAGGGCGCGTGTGACGCGCCAGGGCAGGCACGTCACATCCTTGTAATGCGTCGAGCCCGACGCGTTACATTCGTGTAACGCGCGGGGGCAAGCGCGTTGTTTCTAGGCACGAGTAGCGCGCCAGGGCAGGCGCGTCGTTTGCGTGTGACGCCCTGGGCCAGGCGCGTTGCTTTCGAGCGACGCGCTGGACCAGGCGCGTTACTTCCCTTGCTCCTCCGGCCGTGTGACGGCCTGCGTTAGACCGCCATTTGCTTGTGACGGCCCTAGGGTGGACCGTCACATGCCTGGTTGCCCCATGAGGGTGGCAACCCCGTTTTTACTCCGACTGTGGCCACCGTTTGACGGAGCTAGTGCGTGGGGTGATTCCCACACGTTGTCGGACTCGGACGTTGTTTTCCGTGGTTTTGAGAGTCTACTCCTTCAGTGACCCTCCACTAGTCGTAGCCCACCAGTACGAGGTGCTGGTCTCACCTGGGAGTGGTGTACGAGCACTCACCTTTCGAGACGGTTTGTGGACCGGTTACCATAGCCCCCTCGTCGGTAGCCAGAGTCCGGCTACGGGGGAAAACTGGTCAGAGGACCAGACCTAGTGACGCAAGGTCTGTGTGTGCACACGTGGTTGGGGGCGGTTGGACCCACGTCGACGGGCGTGACCCTAGCTAGTTACTTGTTTGTGGTTACTTGTTCGGTGTCTGCGCCTCGGGTAGGACCTACCACGTCAGGCGGTTCACCTGCGGTGCGGTGTAAGACGTCAGGGGACGCTTGTGGACACCAAAAAATGCATACCTGGATATCCTGCTCGGCCTCGCGTCAGCGACGGCGCCGAGTGAAGAAACCCCAGAGAAATCAAGCACAAAAGGCCCCACAGCTCGTGGGCCTCAAAGAGAATCAAACGGGCCATGACTCGTGCCCACAATGGGCTCAGAACAGCCCCGGGTACACACACCCCCTGGAGAGCCCTTCAGCGGCACGCCCAACCCCAAGGCCCCTCAACGGTGCACCCCCCCTTGGGGGTTTCAACGGCACACCCCCCCTTGGGGGGGGGTTTCAACGGCACGCCCCCACGGGGGGTTCAGCGGCACGCCCCAAAGGGTTTTCAACGGCACGCCCAGCAAGCCCTCCAGCGGCACACCCCACACGGGGGTTTAGCGGCGCGGCCCTTCAGGGCTCCAGCGGTACGCCCTTCAGGGCTCCAGCGGCATGCCCATTCAGGGCTCCAGCGGCACGCCCATTTGGGCTCCCAGCGGTACGCCCTTTTGGCTCCCCCACGGCACGCCTGTTCAGCCCGCCAACAGCACAGCGGAAGGCTTTTTCAACGACAAACGACGTGAAGCCCATGCCCTACACATCCTTGGCGCGTAGTGAAGCCGTCTGAGGTGTCAGCCGATCGTTGGGCCACGTAGGCTACCCCACTGACACCCAGGACGGGGAAGGTCAAATGCCATCATCACAAGCCATTTCCCGCCTTCGATGGCCGTGGCCAAAGCCCCCGCTGCTGGGGAGTATAAAAGACTCCCGTTTTCGACAGAAGAGGGGCATCCACACAGACGGACACACAGAGGAAGAAGAGAAGAGAAGAAGAGAAGAAGAAAAGAAGAGAAGAGGAAGAAGAAGAGGGAGAGGCTCCCCCTGCTGCCCCGTCCACCGTCGCTGGAGAAGAGAGAAGAGAAGAAGAAGAGTGAGAGGAGTGAGGAGTGAGGTCTGGGAGGGGAGGAGGAGCCCATGCTCCGTTCCCCTTCCCCCCTTGTATCTTCATTCCCCCTTTTCCCTTTCCTTTTTGCTGTTGTTCGCTTTTTTCACCTTTCCCTACGATGTATTGGCCCTCTGTGGCCTTTTCTTTCCATGAATGAGAATCCCTCTTTTGGGGTCTTGCTACCGTGCTTGGTTTGTGCGTCTTAGCCATTCACCCTCTGTCTTGGCCCTTTCCATGAGGCCTCTGGCCTTAACCGCTTGTCTTCGCCTGCCTTTGCTTGCCGTTTACCCCCCCAGGGGGGGTGCACCCCTTTTGGTGCCCCAGCGGCACGCCCCGAAGTGCCCCAACGGCACGCTGCTCGCCCCTCCTTTGACCCTTCGCCGGTACGCCCTGCCGGGCCTTCAGCGGCACACCCTGCCTGCCCTCAGCGGCACACTCCCTTGCGCCCTCAGCGGCACGCCTTCAGCCACCCTCAGCGGCACGCCTTCAGCCGCGCTCAGCGGCACGCCTTCAGCTGCTCTCAGCGGCACGCTCCTCGGCCCTCAGCGGCACACCTTCAGCCGCCTGTTCGCCGGCACACCCTAGCTAGGCCTTTCGCCGGCACACCACCCTTCCGTCTTGCCCGGTGCATTCCCGTCTCAGTCAGTCTTAGGAGTGTCTCCCGCTCGCCGTACCCTCTGAGTTTTCTGAGGTTTATAAAGGTGTTGCCGCTCTCGGGCGCCCACCTCCAGTTGCCGGGTTCCGCCACTCCTTGTGGGCGCGTTCCCTGTATCTCCCTTACGCTCGGGTCAAGGGGAGATGCTGCCGAATTTTTGTTAGAAACGATGACATATTAAAAAGATAAAAGATAGCAACTAGCAAATGGAACAACAACACATTAAAAGGACTAAAAGAAAGCAACAAACAAACGAAAAGAACAACGGCAAAATGCTTCAACCAATGCGAAGAACAATGCAATCAATTCAAAGAGAACCAGACCGAACAACAACTAAACAACTCGAACATCCGCCCCCACAAGAGAAAGAATGAAAATTAATCAAGAGAAGAAAAGAAGAAACCCATGCAAAACTTAATAAAAATCAAGAGAGAAAAGAAAAGAAGAAAAGAAAAGCCTTAAAAGAAATGGAAGAGAAGCACACTCGGCCATACCCTTCGCCGGCACACACCCTGGCCCTCCAGCGGTACACCCCTTGGCCCTCAACGACACACTCTCCTAGCCCTCCAGCGGCACACTCCCTTAGCCCTCCAGCGGCACACTCCCTTAGCCCTCCAGCGGCACACCCCCAGGCCCTCCAGCGGCACACTCCCTTTCAACCCTCCAGCGGTACACCCCTGGCCCTCAGCGGGACACTCTTCCAGCCCCTCAGCGGCACACGCCCCAGCCCCTCAGCGGCACACGCCCCAGGCCCTCCAGCGGCACACCCCCAGGCCCTCCAGTGGCACACTCCCTTAGCCCCTCAGCGGCACACGCCCAGGCCCTCCAGCGGCACACCCCCGGGCCCTCCAGCGGCACACTCCCTTAGCCCTCCAGCGGCACACCCCCAGGCCCCTCAGCGGTACACCCTCCTAGCCCTTCAGCGGCACGCCCTCAGCCCTTCAGCGGTACACCCCCTTAGCCCTCTAATGACCCATTCTCTCTCCAGAAAATATGAGTAATAATAATAATAAATAATAAATAATAAATAATAATATATTCAAAAATGTATAAATAAATAAGGATAATAAAGGAATAAGTAATAATAATAATAATAATAAGCTTCAAATAAATAATAACAATAATAATAATTAGACCAATAAATGATAGTAAAAATGAATAAATAAGAATAACCAACTCAATAAGAATGATGGACAAATAAATGATAACCAAAATAAATAATAATAACAAACTTAACGAAACACGCCAAGCAAATGAACGATAATAAAACGAACAAAAATAATAACGAACCTAATAATAACAATAGTAAATGAATAAATCACAAGAAAAATGAATAAATAGTAATAATAAACTCACTCAAAGACACGCACAAATTAACGAATAATAATGATAAAATTTTAAATAACAATAAAATAATGTAATCCACGTGGCAGCCCCGTCTCTCCCGTGACCCGGTGCCGAAGGAACAACAATGCCGCCCTGGCGGGCTGGGCCTGAGTCTTGGGAATTATCCCGAAATGGCCATGACCCGACCTCGCCTCGGGTTAACATTCCGATTAAACCGGACTCATTTCTCCGGCCGGATCCTTTCCGAGCCGCTACTAAAATTGCCGCACGTTCGGCAGACATTTGAACGGATTCACCTCGATTCCTGTCGCGTTCTTATTACGGACCTACGTCCGAACATGAAAAGGCCCGTAAGTGACCAACATGGCTGACGGCTCTCGCCCCAATATGGTCGTGAGCCGACATCGTTCCGGGCCGATAGCCCGTTAAATCGGATTCATTCTAACGGGATTTGCTCTCGCTCTTTCATTGAAACTGTCGTAAACTCGGCATACATTTGCACGGGGTCGCTTCCACCCACGTCGCACTTTCAACATGGGCCCTCGCCCGAACATGGAAAGGTCCGCAAGTGACCGACAGAATCGGAATAGAACGAGACGGCTCTCGCCACCCCTGGACTCCTCCCATGGGGATATCAATAAGACCTCCATGGGCCATACTTGGACCTCGGGCCCGCCCCGATCATGGTCATCGTCTGGCTCATATCCCCCGATCTACAGCCTGCTCCTTTCGAACACGTTTTCGGTTCTGGAGTCTATTTCCGGGACCCTTCCCTGTTGCCCTCCGGCATCGGAAATATCAATGAGGCCCACGCAAGCCCCGTTTGGACCACGGGAGGTGCCCCCGGCATGGTCCTGACTTGATCTCGCGCCGGGCCAATAAATTCGCGGATTTCCGGATACAATAACCGAGATTCGACCGACGGTTTTCAGTGTCTCGAAATAATATACTTGCCGTATCCCGGCGTGCATATGTTCCAGGTCCTCCCGCGATGATTACAATATTCTAAGGCCGGACTCCCGTCCGAATATTAAACGGCCTCCCGAATGACCGATACGTTTCGAACGTCCGCTTCTCCGGACACAGGGCTTTTCAGCCGATTCAAGGGATATTCCCTCGCCGCCCCTTGGCACCGAAAATATTAATGACGCTCATGCAAGTCTTGTTTCGACCGCGGGGGGCCCACCGCCGTATGGTCGCAGCTTGCTCTTGCACCGAGCCAACAGATTTACTGGTTTCTGACCGCTCTAACCGAGGTTTAACCGAACGTTCCCCGTTCTTCTGGGTAATAAAATTGCCATATCCTGGCATACATACGCTCCGGTTTTCCCGTGACGACTGCACTTTTCTCGAGCCGGACATTCATCCGAACATTAAATGGTCAGCACATGACCGACATGATCTCGAATGGTTTCCTTCTCGCCCTCGCGCGAGGATTTCAATACCTCATAATAGACCTTTCATGCAATTAATTTCCTGGCCATGAGGCCCTGAATCTCGGCGATTAATCAAGGGTGTTCCCTCGTATGGGGGATGTAAATGACGCCGTAACCTTTATGGCGCGGCGGGTTTTGGTCCCGACACGAACCACACAATCGTCTGACGAAGTCAGATCGAGCGCACCACGGGCTCCTCGGAGCCCGAACAAATTGTCACTCCGGTGACTGGCACGCCCACGCACTCAATAAACGAATAAACAAACGAGAGAATAACAAGTGGAAAAAGTGCGTCCACAATTCTGGCACGCCCGGTGGGACCAAACCACCCTTCATCTCTTCGCCGGGATTCAGGGCCTCATGGCCCCCTAATAAATGATGTTTGCCTGCTTTGATGAATTGCAGGTGCTGTCTTCGCCAACCCTATGGGGAGGAAATCCAGACTCGATGCAGCTGCCTTCGCGGCCTCGAGGACGCTGCTTCGAAGCATATGCAGCTTCCAGGAATCGTGGGGGCTGTTATAAAAAAAAAGGAAAAGGAGAAGAGAAAGAGAAGAGAAGGGAGGGGAAATCAAACCCCCTTTGTTCAAGAAGAAAGAGAAGAAAAGATGAAAAGAAGAAAAGAAGAAGAGAAGAAGAAAAAAGGGGAGAAAAGAAAAAGAAGAGAAAGAATTGACAAGAGAGGGTTGCACAGCCACGTCCATCGAGACCCGTGCTAAACAAAGATTACCACTGCGGGGTTGATGCGGTGGAGCGAACCACTCATCTCCTTTCTGAGGGGGTGAGCGCTCTCCTGCACCTCCGCCCTGGTCAATCATATAAAAAGAAGAGAAAAAAAAAGAGAAAAAAAAAGAAAAAAAAAGAGAAGAAGAAAGAAAGAAAGAAGAAAAGTTGGCCAGCATCGCCGACCAAGAGAACAAGAAGAAGGACGGCATCCAGCCCGACTCTACGAGGCCCCGAGGCCGCGGTGCTCTGACTCGGCCCGTTCCTCCTCCCTGCTGCCTCTATCCGGCATAAGACGGCCCCTTGGGTGGCTGTTAAAAGACCCAACAAGCCGCAACTGTAGCTTGAAGAACTGCTGCTTGCTGTGCGGAATGCTTTATAGCAATGAGGCCGAGCACGGCCACCATCCCCGAAGAGAGCATGCATATACCCCGCCATGGGGGATAAGAAGAAGAGATATACCCCGCCATGGGGGCATAGGAGGCAAAAGAAGATACACCCCACTCCTGGGGGCACATGAAGAGATTCTATCCCGTCCGGAGGCACAACAGACAACAGAGCTACCCCCCCCCCCCAGCTCAGGGGCCTTCGAAGAAGAGAACATACCCCGGTCCAGGGGCATAGAAGCAGAAGACATACCCCGACTGTGGGGCACATGAAGAGAAACATACCCCGCCTTGGGGGCATAAGAAGCAACATAGTCTCACCCCGATCTAGGGGTATAAAGAGCAAAAGAATACACCCCGACTTAGGGGAATATGAAGAGAAGCATACCCCGCTCCGGGGCATAAGAAGCAGAACCCACACCCCGGCTTAGGGGCATTCGTGGAAGAAATATACCCCGGTACGGGGGCATATAAAGCATGCATCCACCTCGTCGTGAGGGCATAAGAAGCCAAGACCATACCATGCCACGGGGAATAAGAAGCAAGAATTCGCCCCGACCCGGGGGTACACAAATAAAGAAGCGAACCCCGCTCCAGGGGGCACATAAAGAGAATACGTCCCGCCATGGGGGCACATGAAGAGAATCCACCCCGACTCGGGGGCACATAAGGCGAAGGACTACATCCCGTCTTAGGGATATTTGAAGAAGAAACAAACCCCGCCCCAGGGAGCATAAGAAGAGAAGAATCAACCCCGACCTAGGGGCATTCGAAGAAAGAATACATCCCGTCCTCAGGGTCCATGAAGTAACATATATATATACCCCCTCCCCCCGGGGGGATCTGAAGCAGAACGCCCAATATTCCCCGGCTTAGGGTAGCACGTGAAGAAAGGAATACACCCCGATGCGGGAGCACATAAGCATAAGAAGAAGAGACTACCTCAGCCTGGGGTCATGAGAAGAAGCAGAGTTGCACCCCGGTTTAGGGGGCATATGAAGAAAAGTGCACCCCACCTTGGGGCATAAGAGGCAGAAGAATCAACCCCGACTCAGGGGTAACTGAAGAGAATTCCACCCCACCCCTGGGGGCACGAGAAGCAAAACAAACCCCGCCAGGGAGCATAGAAGCAATGAAGAATACGCCCCGGCTTAGGGGTATTTGAAGAAGATACATCCCGCCTCGGGAGCATAAGAAAGAGAATAATGCATCCCATCTTAGGGATATTTGAAGAAGAAACAAACCCCGCCAGGGGGCATAGAAGCCATGAAGAATACGCCCCGGCTTAGGGATATTTGAAGAAGATACATCCCGTCTCGGGAGAGCATAAGAAAGAGAAGAATGCATCCCATCTTAGGGATACATGAAGAAGAAACATACCCCACCCGGGGGACGCAGAAGCAAAGAGACAGAGTACGCCTCCACCCGGGAGCACCGAAGCGAAGAGGCATACATCCCGACCTGGGAGCCCATGAAGAAAGAATATACCCCGACATAGGGGCATCAGAGGCAGCAATGCGCCCCACCTTGGGGGCATCAAAAGTAACAATACACCCCACCTTGGGAGCACAAGAAGCAAGCATCCCCCCGGGTGTGTCTGGGAAGAAGAAAAGAATTCACCCCAGCCTGGGGACACTTGAAGAAAGAAGCACATCCCGCCATGGAGGTATGAGAAACAAGGAATGTACCCCACCTCGGGGAGCATAAGAAGCAGAAGCACCTGCCCCGCTCTGGGGGCACAAAAAAATACACTCCGCCCTTGGCGCATAAGAGGCAGAAGCATCTACCCTGACCCGGGGCACAGAAGCGAAAGGACATACATCCCACCTTGGGAGCATGAGAAGAAAGATATACTCCGCCCAAGCGGCATTTGAAGA